>OX420956.1:6250000-7500000 GCA_949091785.1 Polymixis lichenea | reverse complement strand
GCTGGCTAGTTTGTCAAACTGCGTCGGTATGAATATGACGACGTTAGGTGATGCGATGAACCGAATCGAAGTCGAAACAATAAAGTCTTTTTGAAGTATTCTGTAGATTATTCGTAACGAATTCAATGTTGTAGCAGTGTAACATTTTAAAACTTGAGGGGTTAGCACATACTGATGCTGTGTGTACCATAAAACGCGTGAACGGAATCACAAGCAGAAGTTAGTGTCTAAATACTGGAAATATTAAATTAATATGTTTTACATTAGTTCAATAGTTCATTGGCAGTATCCTTTTAAGTAACAAAAACGAGTGTGTGGACTTATAATTATAAACACACGATAAAAGTGAGGAGGAGCTGAGTATACACGATTCAGCGTCACCAACCGACTGGAGCCGAGTGTGCCCGATTCAGGGTCATCAACGCACTGGAGCTGAGTATACTCGATTCAGCCACACCAACCAACTGGAGTCGAGCGTCTCCGATCCGATCTCGACGATGCTGTTTCGTTCACTCTTCAGAAAGAAATGGAAATTCCGCAAAGGCTGTAACGTTTATAAAATCACGCTAAGCTTTTAACTTACACAACATACTGAAAGCTATTTGCCGTAAACAGATAATGAACCCGAAAATCTTGGTCGGAATTCCTCCCGCGTTACTTTATTTTAGGTTAGCTCTTTAATCGTTTTCACCCCAAAAATATTACATTTTATACCAACTCAAGGTCATTCACCCGACGACCTTATGCGTTCCACCTGACGATTCGACCTTATGTTATGTGCAAAACTTGTCGTGACTAGAAAACTGAATAAGATCAAGATGCAATTTTAGCTCTATAGATTTAAGATAATTCTGCAATAAATTTTCAGTGTTTATTTCTTTTGAAGTTCGATGAATAAATGAAAAGGGAATGATTGTACGTGAGGTTTATAAATAATGGTAAACAATTCTGAGCGTAGTACGCGCACATAAAAGATTCGTAGCGCGTAGCAATTTAAATAGTTGACTGATAAGTGCTACGCAGCGTAGCTCGTAGAGGTTTTGTGTAGCTATTCTGAGTTTATAGTTGCATCGTAAGAGAGATGTGTATCTTTATTAATATCCATGCATATTCTAAATTAAACTCGCTTTTCGTGTACATAAAAGTCAATATCTGTTCTATGCTTATTTTAAATTAAAGTAGCTTTTTGTGTCTGGCTGTGTGACTGCTTAGATCTTCTAAAATCCACATTGGATTTTGATGCGATTTTCACTATCAATTAGAGCGTTTATTCCGAAAGGTTTGCTTGTTAATTAGTTAATATTGAACTCCGATATATCATTTTAACATGTCGCCATTGTATCCGTACGAAGCAGTTGCGAATCGCTAGAATTGGAATAGCATAAAATCATAATCAAAATCAAATGTCATTTATTCAAATTAGGCTGAGAATTAGCACTTTTCGAATGTCTAAATTGCATAAGACAGTCCCCCAAAACGCCCGCCCTTCACCACTTCCTAGTGCTTTAGCTGGGAAGAAGAAGTGGCGCAACAAACTCCCCATATTTAGCCTATAACGCCCCCACTTCTAGGAAACAGGCCTCCTCTCTATGAGAGAGACTGGCCCATAATACCCCACGTAGCCCAATGCGGTTTGGTGTAAGTCACTTGTGTTTGAATTTTTGGTTTTAAGACATCCTGGTTTCCTCCTTTAAGGTTAAATTCCCGCCTGGGTTCGAACTCACTTACAACTAGTAAATTAGGGATAGGTACCACCACTGCTCACAATTTAGTTTTGCCTGTTAACTTCTGATTCTTCAATTTATTTATGCATTTTTATGAACGTTATTTAAATATCGGAGTCAAGCAGTTGGATTGGGATAATTTTCAAATCAAATCAAATCAAATCAAAATATTTTATTTCACATAAACCTGCAAGGGCACTTATGAAACGTCAGAAGCTAGGTGCACGGTTCCAATTTATCGCTTCCTATGGAGAAGAGCCGGCAAGAAACTCCACGGTTACTCTTTTAAAAATAATTGGGTTTTACAATGTTTTTTTATTTAGATTTGGCCGAACCTGGAAACAAGTAATTCGGAAATTAACAAAAATATACAGAGTTAGATTTCATTTGTTCAGAGAAAGCAATAAAAAGTGAGTTTAATGACCCCATAAGTAATAAAAGGCATGTTTAACGAACTCCAAAGAGGTTTTTTCCGTTTTGTTTCGGGTAAAGTCTACTTTAGCGTAAAATAATTAGGCGGTTACAAATGTGTGGGTAGGTATTAGAAAATTAATTATGTTTTAACTGCATTTTTCAGGTTTGTTAAGCCTCTGTTTGCCTGCTTCATAAAACAGAACACAGTAGAAAGAAAGAAATTTATTATCACTACATAGTATAAAACAAAGTCGCTTTCTCTGTCCCTATATCCCTATGTATGCTTAAATCTTTAAAACTACGCAACGGATTTTGATGCGGGTTTTTTTAATAGATAGAGTGATTCAAGAGGAACGTTTATATGTATAATACACCGACCTCCACGCGGGCGAAGCCGCTGGCAAAAGCTACTAATTATAAGTCCTTGAGGGGCTTGTTGCTGAGTAATAATAGCCGCATGGGTTGATCAGGTTAAGCCACACTTGCCGCGGTTGGTCCGTGGATGGGTGACCATCTTTACATACCAAGACCCCTCCGTGTCTCGGAAAGCATGTTAAGCTGTTGGTACCGGTTGTCATTCGTAGATCTTTGACAGTCGTCACGGGTTGTTAGAAGCCCGAAAGTCTGAACCAAGGGTTATTGTGTTACCCAGTAACTGGGTTGTAAATATTGGTGCTCAGATGCATCTGGTTAGACTGGAAGTCATCTCCATAGCTGGGAAAAGACTCGGCAGATGATGATTATTTTAGTCCAGGTTTCAACTCGATGTTGTCCTTCACAGATTTCACCATAAACGAGTGAATTGGGTTCATTAACACTTGGCTATCGAAATCAAAATCAAAAGTCATCTATTCAAACTAGGCTGAGAGTCAGCACTTTTTGAACTTAAAAATTACATAAGACAGTCCCGCAAAACGCCCGCCCTTCACCACGTCCTAGTGCTTTAGCTGGTAAAGAGAAGTGGCGCAACAAACTCCCCAGCAGCACAGCTGTCTGTTAAGTTAGAAGAACTTGATTCTATACAATAATAGGTAAGTAATTAACATTACTAAACACAAAACATAAAATTAAATTATTTGCCATATGTCAGCTAGCACACGCCAATGTACCAACAAAACATAATAATTAAACTCAAGCAGAAACAAATAAATAATAAAAACAAAACAATAAACGTAAACAGAACTCGCAACCCAAATAAAAGCCTCCGGCCACCGTAAGCTGCGGACGGTGAGTAATGGGTAGCTCGCTGTCCTGTAAGGACCAAGCCCGGGTCGACGGCGCGTTGTGTTCCACGCGCGCCTCAAAGAGATGTCAGCACCAACTGATGGGGCCCACAAACGCCGGTGCCTGCCAGGAGTGCGGGTTGTTCGAAAGAGATACCGTCGCCCCAGGCACACAGGCAACTGAGGAAACACGGGTGGGTTTTAGTCAGTAAAAGTCTGACACGCCGTCCTGCTCCACCCAGAGCGGGAGAAGTTATATGATGATTTCCCACCCAAAAAAGGCATATAAAGGGTGTGGCCGCTTACATATGCAGATTTAACTTGTAGTAACAAATGTTAAGCTAGGACCTTCGTAGTAAAATAAATAAACAGTTAATTACTAATAACAATAACAAAAAGCATGGTCAGCAAGAAGACCAGTCACCACAAGCAGCGCCCGTAGTACCAGTGCTCACAAATGTCACTTATCTTTTACTTCACATAATTCATACATGCATACATACATAAACTCACGGCTTTGTCCTGCTACGGTCCTTACATTCTCTTTTTGTCACGTTTACGTTCATTATATGTAGTCATACACGCATGCTGGTTGCGAGTACTACGCACCTGGCCATTCTGAAGAACATCACCAATAAGCTCCCATAACATTATTTCTTTCTTTATTTATTTATTAGGCTTCTCAACACTGAGTACACTGTTACTTTATAGTTTAAACATTACAATCTTAAGTCTAAGCGCCTCATTACTTACAGAAAAGCACCGCATGCACTAAATTTTGTGCAAATATAATAACACACAATTAATTAATTAAAACATACATTTAAAAAATTAAAAATAAACTATTAAAAGATAAATTGATAACAAAATATTAGGATAAATTTAAATAATAAATAAGTCAAATAACATTTATTAAATAAAATAAAATTAGATTGGGTTATATTATTTTTGATCATTTATTTATATGATTAGGTTAATATTTGAATAAAACGAGAGACATCCTTTAAAAGGCTAGCACTTTTTTTAGGGCAGGCACTGATGAGTGAAATTGGTCTATATCCACTTCGTGCTCTTTGTATGCTGCGTACATTTTAGATAGTGGACATTATTCTTGTTTTCCAATAAAAAAGATAAAAAGAGAGACCTATTCTCTACCGGGTTACCAAAGGTCATAGCTTTCAGCAAATCGTTTGTTCTCTACTAAGATATTGTTAAGAATGTCAAGGCTAAACGTCCACCCATTAATTATAACGCAATTAATTGTTTGGAGGTTAACTCTGTATAATTTAGATAAGCAACAGTTGAATCCAGGAAGATGGTACTGATAATAGATTTAAATATGTACAGGACGATATAATATAACTAGCTGTTGCCAGCGGCATCGCCTACCTGGAGGTCGGTGTATTATACATTTTATATGTATAATACACCACTTTCCTTTTGATCACTTTGTCGATAGATGACAACCGCGTTAAAATCCGTTGCGTGGTTTAAAAGGTGCGTTTTTGACTTATTTTTTATTATCAACTAGTTGACCCGCCGAACTTCGTACCGACATATTTTGTTCTCAGTCGCGACTGAGGAAATATAACCCTTCCGGTCAAATCAAAACAGTTGGTCGATTGTTTCGTCAAAGATCTGTCAACGTCTTCTGTCACATGCCGTCAATCACTTTTTGTATTAGATTGTAAAAATAAATTCTGATAAAATCTTTTTTTTTTTAATTTTCACATATACAAACATTGTCCTGACAATAAGGAACACATAAAAAAGGAATCATCCTATTTGGTGCAGTCATTCGGAAGTAATGCGCGTACATACATTTCAGCGATTCATTTATATATATATAGATCAAGCACCCCACGCTTTTTAATAGAATTACATTATTTTCTACTTTTTTAGTTTGGTTTTTAAAGCGTGTTTTTTTAAACTATTATTTATTTTCAATTTTTTAGTTCTGCTAACTGCAAAAGTGTGATTTTCAGTTTTTTTTTTTTGTTGAAATTTTTGAATTGTCATCGATCCTCGATAAGTCTACAAAGTTTAAATGAAATCTGACCGTTTGAAGTGGATCAAAATCAAGTCCAAAGGAGTCAGTTACAAACAAACAAACATGCTTACAAACATACAGGTGAAGTTAATGAAAGCGTGTTAAAAATCTAAGCGTACAAATACGAAAAGCGACTTTGTTCTATACGATGTAAAGATTACACTGACTGGACAGCTCGACTCAATCTCTGTGGTTCTTTCTCCAAAAGATCATTTCAGACATCAGTCTACATGGTCTTCAAATGATCTGACGAAGATTATGTCTCGACTTTAAAAGAGACTGTGTCTTCTGAGTTTGTTTCGGCCTTTCTTCTCAGAAGAGGTACAGATAGGAAACGCCGACCTCAACTCGTTTAAAAAATATGATTGACATGTAAAAGTGTTTGTACAAACCTACTTAAAAAAATAAAATCATTTATCATATAATCAAGTTTAAATACTGTTTTAGAAACCAGTAGATTCAGAATTTTCAAAATCCAGGTTTAATGTAATCTAGGTAAACATAGTCTAAACTATCTCGATGATCTAGTGAGTAGCCGAAATCTTGACAGCTGAACGATAGTTCGATATGAGGGTGGTTGGATAGTGTTATTATATTAATTTCTATTTGGAAATTCCCGTAACCGTAACCCGAAGTCTGTATAAATGTCCGATTAATAGCATGAAGCACGCCCTCTGTTATACGAGACTTTTAATATTACTACTGGCTACCATTTTAATTTAGTACAGTCGTGTTGTTATATTAAGATAATTATACAGGAATTAGATGAGAAAGTACCAAATAATTTGAAATAAAACAGTGGGTAATTTAGGCTCAATGAAAAGATTGGCACGTAGACAGTTTGACCACAAAGCCTACAGTCACCTACAGACATATCCATCACCTGCTAAGGTTCTGTGCAACCTTTACAAATCCCTTCCCCAAATATAGTTTTCTATACGTATGGTTGTCAACTTTATTTTGAGATAAATAACATTTCAATTTCTTTGAATTAATAAAAATATATTTTTGTATATGCTTTTAGCAAACGCCAACAACTTTTTCCCGTGTTAACCAAAATTTTGATTTCAATCAATGAATAATTTGTTTTTTCTTTTTTAATTTATGTATGTAGGTACTGTTTCTCTTTTCTTGTAGTTTTTTTATTAATTTATGGACGATGTGTTTTTTTTTTTCGACAATTTTCTTCTCAATTGTCAAGCTAGGTCTGAGATAGTTAGCATTTGTCAAAATATTCGACAATAGTTCAGTAATAAAACCTATACGAGTGTTTCTATTTTCGCATACTTTCTTTTTATGCAAAAGTCGTCATCTGCCTTGTCTTTTCCCAACTATGTTGGGGTCAGCTCCCAGTCTAACTGGATACAGCTGAATACCAGTATTTTACATGGAGTGACTGTCTACCTGTGTTTACCTAGTTACTGGGTCGTGGGGATCCACGACCAAGTTACACAATAATCCTTGGTAAGACTGGTTGTCGGACTCAATTTTACTTTATTTTCGATAAATGTACGTTATATTTTCGATCGGAAATAATGTAGATTATGTAAAATAAAAGATGAAATAAAAAAAATTAAGTCTTATTTTATTCTCATATAAAAATATCTTCAAGAGACATCCGAGCCTGTCTTATTGACAGTTACTGATATGCCTGTACCTTCAAAGGTACCTGTGACATGCCTGTGTCTCTTACAGCGTCACGATCCGTCTCATCTCTATTTGGAGCCACTGAACCAAAAAATTACGATATATGTTAACTTAGGCGTGTAGGGAAACTATTTTCGGTTCGTGCTTGACGGTTTTGGTGTAAGGGAAGGATTGAAAAATCTGGATTGAAGTACCAATGTGGCTTTTGTTGTAGTTACTGGCTAAGGTTCAGTTATTCCAAGTTTTGCAGAAAAAGTAATTTGTAGTCGGTACCTAAATTGTTAAGTTAGTTTTTTGTTTTTGTGTTATTCGATCTGAAACTTCTCAGTAGCAGTCCGATATCTGGATCTGTGCTCGGGTGATAGCAGTAGGCTCACCCTCTATTATATGGGACTTAACCATAACTGATGTATGTGGGTGTAGGGTGTAACTATGGGCACACCTCTGCCTAACACTTTGGAGATTTCTTCCGTGATGTTAAATTGAAAAAATGTTGAACCATTTTCTTCAGTTTCGCTATTTAACTATATTCAAAGCAAAAATGAATGATGTTTGTTTCTTTTTTTTAAGTTTGGGAAATCATCAAATAACTTCTCCCGCTCTGGGTGGAGCAGGAGGACGTGTCAGACTTTTACTGACTAAAACTCACCCGTGTTCCTTCAGTTAACTGTGTACCAGGGGCCGCGGTATCTCTTTCGAACAACCCGCACCCCGGGCAGGAAATGTATCATGTTTAAATTGTTTTTTATGTCTTCATTGAAGTTTTCTCTTGACACATTTGTCTTGACTGCCGACTGCAGATAAACAACAGACGAATCTGCCAACTAACCAGTTTTGTGTCCATTTTAAATGCAACTAAGTTACATTTTGACTTACATACATACATAAACTTACGTCTTTTTCCAAGCAGGTAAGCAGAAACTACAGAGCGCCACCTGGTACGTTTACGTTCATACATTTAGTCATACACGCACGGCTGTTGCGAATATTACCCACGTAACCTTTCTAAAAAACAACCAAACCTGCGTTATATCATATAGCTGTAACAAATAAAAGCTCAAAAGGTCGTTTTACAGACTGTTTTCTAAATAAAAATAACTATTTGCTGACACCCCATTTAATAGCCGGGCTATAAAATAGCCTACCTTGGGAAATAGCCGAGGATTTTATAGCCCGGCTATCGTATTATGGGATAACGAACAAAAAATACAATTATTTCTGTGTTTTAAGTATTCATAAAAAGGCTGCAAATTTTGATGGGCGTGGTAGACTGAAGGTGCACAGACATGATTTTAAGTACTAGCTGGTCTATTCTGTAAAAAACTCAACGGGAAAACTTAGGTGAAGTGAGCTTGAAGTGGATTCAATAGCATTCACACACTTTACCAAAGTTTCATGATTGAGATTTTTAGAGAATGGAGCAGCTGACAGTAGAGATTGCTAGTTCATTTCAAATTAGTGAGCTTGAAGTAAACCAGGGACTGGTAGTCCCTAGTTTAGTGAAGTGTCACCAAAGTTGCTAGGTGGAGATTTTTAGAGAATAGAGAGGTTGGTGCTAGGAATTGACAGTTCACTTCAGGCATCTTACCTTACCGGAAAACTTTTTACAGAATATGTCTGCTGATATCAAACGAAGCCTGTACTGATTTCACATTTTTGATATCATTAGACATATCCACAGGATTTTCTAGGAAATCTCAATTTGATAGAGCATAGTGTGTAGCTTGCATAGCTAGCATAGTATTGCTCCTTCCATTTAAAATCCCAGCTTGAATCTACACAATTTTAATTATTTTTATAAATTCCTGAATACATAATTAATAAACACTCGATTACGTTAACAAGCACAGGCTTGCTTATTTTTATCTTCCTCACAAAAAAATATCTTGTCTTAATAAAATTTGAGGCTAAATTTAGTCAATTAATGAAAATATGTTTTAAGTTAACGCCTCAGTGCCTACGCGATACAATTTATTTTTGGATACATCGAGACCCCTCCGCGCCTTGAAAACCATATTAATCCATTGGCCAGGCTGTCATTCGTAGATCTTTGGCCGTCGGTATGGGTTGGATTGAGAGGCGCCACGGCGTCCTCACCTTCCGCCTTCCACTGCGTAGATCGCCCTGAGGACACGGTGGAGCTCTGCCCGGCTTGGGCGGAGCACGCCGTGACCTTGTAGAGGCGATCGGCGATCGCTCGCGTCCGGCCCAGGGTGCTCACTCTCTAATATAATTCCGATAGATCGACATTGGAATTGTCAGTCAAACGTCAGGAATTGGCTGGACTCAGTGAGTCCTTGACGTTTAACCCATGTCGATCTATCGGAATTATATTCCAGAGTAAGCACCTTGGTCCAGGCTATAGTATGGAGCGAGAGTGCATGGGTAGCCACCACTTCCTTCTGCGAAGCAGTAAGCTGTAATGCTCGCGAAGAGGGAGGCGGTGCACGTGAGGGAAAGGCAGCATATGTGCCCTCACGGCCCTAGTCGTCGCACGAGATGCCCTAAGCGTCGGGAATCCCAGGCTGATTCCCGGCCGCCGTAGGCTTGTGGGCTGGCGAGTAATGGGTAGGTTGCTGTCCGGTAAGGACCAAGCCCCGGTCCACGGCACGTTGTGTTGCACGCGCGCCTCAAAAAGATGTTAGCATCAACTGGTAGGGCTCGCAAGGGCCGATGCCTGCCAGGGGTGCGGGTTGTCCGAAGGAGATACCTTTCCCGCTGGCACACAAGCAACTGAAGGAACACGGGTGGGTTTGGCCAGTAAAAGTCTGACACGCCCTCCTGCTCCAAGCAGAGCGGGAGAAGTCATTTGAAGATTAACCACCCTAAAAAAAAAAACCGTCGGTATGGGTCAGAAGCCTAAAACTTTGACACCCAGACTTACTTGGGGCTCTCCATGTAAAATACTCGTATGAAGCTACATCCGGGTAGACTGGAATCAAATAACTTATTGGAATATATTTGGAAAAAAATACGTTTTCCAATCCGTTTTTTACTTCCGAAAAAACACTACAAAGTGAAAAATAACTTTAATTTCGGAAGTCGGTGACTTTGGATATGTATTTAAATGTTTTGTCACCGCCTTCCGAAAATACAGTTATTTTTCACTTTGTGGTGTTTTATCGGGGGTCGGTTGTTTTTTTTTTTTTTTTTTTTTAAGTTTTATTTTTCACTTTTTAGTTAGAGTACCTACCCCACTAATTTGAAATTTCATCATCCTTGGGGTCAAAACAATGCATATTTATGCGATAGCAGCAATCGCGGTATATGTACTGTTATTTTTTAAAGAGTTCCGTTGTCTGTCTCCGAAATTCATAATCAGATCTAAATGAAATTGAAAACGAACCACACGGGAAGCACCAGCATTCAAATAAAAAAAAGAATCATCAAAATTGGTTCACCCAGTTGGAAGTTATGAGATAACAAACATAAAAAAATACAGTCGAATTGAGAACCTCCCCCTTTTTTTGAAGTCGGTTAAAAAGCTAGGCAGAATGAATTATTAAGTTCTACTGAACTATTTATTAATTCATAATATCTATTACCCGAGTACTTTGTACCTACTCAACATTGATACTCAGGGAATTGCTCCTACCCTGGTATACGGTTTCGTCACGTTAACGAAACTTAAAATATTAACCTCCTTTTGAGCTGCGTCGTAGTCGGTAAAAAAACACGCTTTGATGTAACAGCACAATACAGCTTTACGGGAAGCAGTCTTTTTGCTTCCTGTGTTCGATTCCGGGTCGGGAAAAGTGTTACGTCACCTGGCGTTTCTCAGTAGCAACCTGGAGTCTAGAAATGCACCCGGTTGATGGCAAATGTCGTGGGTGTCGTAGAAGGCGACTAAGGGACTTATTAGAGAATGGGCAGCAGCGTTCTCTATGCATTTGACCACCATACTGCGATCGCCAACCCGCCTGCCAAGCGTAGCGATTATCGCAAATTCCCTCTTTCGGGGGAGGCTTATGTCCAGCGGTGGACGTCTTTCGGTTGATATGATGGTGATGATTATGATGATGGCAAAAGGCTCGCCCCCTATTACATAAGACCTAAAAAAGAACTGTAGAAATGTTGATAAACTATAGGTACACCTCTACCTAACCTCTTGGGGAGTACAGGGGTGATGTTATGATGTTATGTTTTCCCAACATCAGCTAAATCTAATTGACAGTAATCTTACAAAAAAAAAAATCATAAGTATTTGAGTGACTTAGTTGTTAGTCTTCTCCGTTTTCTAAGAATTCACTGTTCCATGACTTAAAACAGAAAGGAAAATAATGTCTATCTAATGAGCGTACAGTTCCTGGAAAAATACCTCGTGAAATATCCTACAGCAGATAAACGAATTGTTCGTAAGGCAGAAAAAAGAACCTAAACAAGATATTATAACCGGGCAAGAGCGAGTCTGACTAATGGTTCTGTACCATAAAACTCTAATACTAGAAAATTAAGTAAAACATTGTCTGTTTATTTGTAATATCAAAATTACAGATTTTTACTAAATATGAAAGTATATACACGGTACTTACCTATATCTTTTTTTTTTAATCTGTCTGTATAGCCGTCTATCTGCTTGTTGTGAAATTTCACTGGTAGATCGCTGATGTCATAAGGAATAAAATGGCTACTTTATGTCCCGGTGGCACGTTTCCGTGGCATAATTTCCGACATCCACGCAGACGAAGTCGAGGGCAGATGCTAGTATATAAATATATTAATTGACATCGGTCTAGCTACCTTTTACGATTAAATGATACAGCCCAGTGTCAAGCAGATGGACAATCAAAAGTCATTTATTCAAACTAGGCTGAGAGTTGGCACTTTTTGAACGTCAAAATTACATGAGACAGTCCCCCAAAAACGCCCGCCCTTCACCACTTCCTAGTGCATTACCTGGGAAGAAGAAGTGGCAGCACAAACTCCCCAGCAGCACAGCTGGAACTTGATTTTATACAGAGTGGTAGGTAAGTAATTAACATTTTTAATATATGTCAGCTAGCAAACGCCAATATCAGTGTACGATTAAACGCCGACAGACTGAACACCGACATGGCTTAAATTCGACGGGACTCTTCGCCGACAGGACACATCGCCGACAGGACTCTTCGCCAATAGGGCTCATCAGGTAGGTAATTAAATTCTAACCTAACCTAGGTTAGAATTGCGACCAACCGCGCTAATCCCATGTTAGTGGCAGTTACTTGACTATTGAGTAATAGAGCAAGGATAAGCCTTGTCGGCGAAGAGTCCTATCGGCAAAGCGTCCATTTCAGCGAAGAGTCTCGTCGACATAAAGTCTTGTCGGTGTTGTCTGTTGGCGTAGCGTCCGTCGGCGTTTAGTCGTATACTCCGCCAACATACCAAAAAATCATTAAAAGCTTTGCTCAAGCAGAAATAAATAATAAAAACAAAAACGTAAACAGAACTTAAAGCCTCCAGCGCCCGCTTACGTATGCAATGTTGCATTATTCTCATACAGCTATAGACACACACTATAACAGATAGCATAGACTAAGCAAAGTGAGCTTGATGTGAGCTGACATTCCACCTGATGCTATGGATAACACTATTGACAGCTTCTTCAAGCTAAGTTTTCACGACAGCATTTTTAAAGAATAGAAAAAAGTTTTCTATCGTTGGGCACGGAACCCTAAAAATCAGCAGATTATTATCGAAAATGAATTAATGAGAAGAATAAAGGCAGCTCTTAACTAATGACCTTAGAAATGTGATCCGCTTTCTTTCAACCTTATTTTCTTATTATCGGAAGTCTTTTGATCTTGCAAAGTTTTTTAAGACTGAGCGCACACCAGAGACTAAACATTGGGGTTATCTAAAACACCCAGTTTTACAGGACACCCAGTTTTATTTTCAACTAGCTTTTGCCAGTGGCTTTGCCCGCGTGCAAGTCGAAAATTATCCCACGAGAACGTACTATCGGGATAAAAAGTATCCTATGTATTATTCCAGGTTACAAATTATCTGTGTGCCAAATTTCACCTAAATACTTTCAGCAGTTTTTGCGTCATTGTGTAACAAACATCTAAATATATAAACATCTGAACATACAAACTTTTACATTCATAATATTAGAAGAATAATAGTAGGATTAAAAAATCGGCACGTTGACGTCGCGTGTTCGTTCTAGGCCCACAATTCTGAGTGGTAGGTATACTGAACGGTTTCTTGACGAGTATACTCAAACAGATTTATGTCAAAACGTGCATACAAAATTATTTTGTTGCGAGGTATCAAAGTAATTTTTTTTAGCCTATATTGTGACCCACTGTTGGGCAAGGGCACGCTCCTTTATTCCTCTCTGTCTATTGCGATCTCTGGCCATGTTGATCCTGCAAATTCGCAATTCAAATAATTTATTATCAGATTATTAATAGGCACCTTTGAAAGTCAAATATAACACAAAAGAGAATGCCTGTGGCATTGAGTACGCCTTTATGCAATGGTTACTTGATCATAAAGTAATCGTCGGGAATCCGTGGCTGATTCCCGGCCACCGTAGGTACGGGCTTGCGGACGGCGAGTAATGGGTAGCTCGCTGTCCGGTAAGGACCAAGCCCGGGTCGACGGCGCGTTGTGTTCCACGCGCGCCTCAAAGAGATGTCAGCAGCAACAAATGGGCCCCGCAAGGGCCGATGCCTGCCAGAGGTGCGGGTTGTTCGAAAGAGATACCGCGGCCCCTGGCATACAGGTAACTGAGGGAACACGGGTGGGTTTTATTCAGTAAAAGTCTGACACGCCCTCCCGCTGCACCCAGAGCGGGAGAAGTTATTTGATGATTTCCCACCCAAAAAAAAAATCATAAACTAATAATAAATAAAATAAAATGTGATCTTTGTTTTCATTAGTCTGACAAAACAGTCTTGAGTTCTTGATTCAAGTCTGCGCACTGCCTTAGTTATAGCGAAAGAACCAATTAGAGCTTTTGACGAAAATTAAGGAAGTGGGAAAGGTGTAGATGTTTTTATTTTCGTGTTATTTAGACGGCTTATGTTACTTGAAAATAACTGATCTTGACATTGGTCGACTTTCTTTTTTTTAAACATTTTAAAGAAGTCGACTTTTAGTCATTAATAAATCATTGCATCACAGCATTGGTGGCCCAGTGGCACCGACCGCTACTTACGATTTGTATAGGTCGTAGGTTAGAACACAGACATACGCTTTACTTCGAGTAAATTATTTCAAAAATCCGTTGCCTTGCCGTAGCGGACTACCCTTTGATCTAGTGGTCGCAAGCGCTACTGCTGAACATAAGATCTTGGGTTCGAATACCGGGTCGAGCTAAGTGGAATTTCTCAGTAACAGCCAGGAGGCTGGATTTGTGTCGGGTTAATAGCAAAAAGCTTGAATAGGACTTGGATGTAAACAACGACGGCCCGGTTGGCGCAGCGGCTGTTGCGCTGCGTGTCGCGGGTTCGATTCTCGCTCGCAACAAATATTTGTTTGACCTACAAATGGTTCTTCCGGGTCTGGCACAACGTTTTTATGAAAAAAGAAAAAAAAAACGTTTTAAAGCACAATTTAATAACAAAAGCAAAAATACAAACACATTTAAAAATGTCACTATTCATAAAATCTAAAAATAAAATGGACCAAAATATAAAAATAAAACTAGGTTTTCGACCCTCTTCGCTTGCGTGATATTTCTTGTTCACCGACCCACCCCGTCACATCGCATAGCCTTTGCTATTCTATCGTTTCTAGTGTTTTATCTTTTTGCTCGGCTTTGGAGAGTGCTAGTGCGTATGTTAAATAACTTTGATCCTTTTTTAGGAATTAGGCTATTAAAAACACAAAGATTTTTTAGAATCCGACTGGTAGTTCCAGAAATTAGCGCGTTCAAACAAACAAACTCTTCAGATTTATTATTAGTATATATAGATGTATCAATCATACATAGGTACCTAAACCTCTGCCTAACCATTCGGAGAAAACGCGCGTGATGTTATATTTTCTGTTATTAATAAAAATCCGTAGCGCTAATAATAATAAAAGACACTCCACATATCCGGCGATGACTAGTGCGGCCGACAGCGGATGATTGATGCGGCTCCATGCGGCAGTGTGTAACGCCCTTAATGTAACATCGTTACTTTATTAACGTGTGATGTTTTGTTATTATCACGGCTGCTACTCAAGGGGTGGGCAGAGTGCCTTTAAAATAAATTCTTGCCAAATAATCGTCAGAAGATAAAGAAATATATGCTTTTGAAAGGGTACCATAGTATTTTAAGACTTGAACTTATAATGTATGTGCCCTGATTGCTTTGTCAACAATACTATTAGCAAATATATGAGTAATTCCACTTTGCCCCACCAAGCCCGCCACCCTGGTGTGGCAAAGTGGACTGCCTAAAATTTTGCAGTGGAATATGCCCCACTATTCTGATTTGATGGGGCGGATAACACTAGCATAAACACTTTGTGGATTCTGCCCCACTAGGGTTGGCACCTCAGGATTTGTGTATGAAGGTTAACATGTATTTTTACATTTGTTTGTAAAAAAAATAAATGTATACCTATATCTGTAAGTAAAACGTTATTAGTGCTGGAAGCTTAGATTTAATACGTAGCGAAGTGGTTTAAATAAAAGTAAAAAATAAATAAATAATTTTAATGTACTATTTATTTCTGGAAGGAATCGGTTTATAAATCACAGATTAATTACCTTTTACAAATAAAATTTTACTAACTAAGATAAATCTTGATAATCACAAATTAAACAATGATTTGTTCTTATGATATGTTCTTAAAACGAAACATATTTACTACATAACTATTCAAAATCACAGATTCTTCATCATTTGGTATACCTTTTACAAATAAAATCTTACTAACTAAGATAAATCTTGATAATCACAAATTAAACAATGATTTGTTCTTATGATATGTTCTTAAAACGAAACATATTTACTACATAACTATTCAAAATCACAGATTCGTCATCATTTTGTATGGTTTGTGTAGATATAGGTATTTTCTTACTGATTACGTTATAAATAAAAAAAAAAATTTAAACTATATACATACAAACAGCCACTAAATTACTTGTTACAAAAAATAGAATCACAGATTATAGAGTCACAGATTATAGAATCACACATTGATCGACATGGTATAAAACAGTCCTTCATACACAAATCCTGAGGTGCCAACCCTAGTGGGGCAGAATCCACAAAGTGTTTATGCTAGTGTTATCCGCCCCATCAAATCAGAATAGTGGGGCATATTCCACTGCAAAATTTTAGGCAGTCCACTTTGCCACACCAGGGTGGCGGGCTTGGTGGGGCAAAGTGGAATTACTCAAATATATCACACTAGAACGTACACGTATGTGAACGATGAGATCCGTCAGAAAACCTAAGCTGTCGACGTAGCCAGCTGAAGTGACAATGGGCCGGTTATATTAGCCATCAAACCAACGACCGTGTTCTTGAGTGGAGACTGTGAATTGGCAAAGCTAAGTGGAGCGATGATCTTCGCACCGTGGCTAGTAGCAGCTGGATGTGAGTTACCGAGAATCCAGTGGAATGGCATAATTGGAGAGGCGTTTGTCCAGCATAGGACTGCTGTAGGCTTAAAATGATTTATTTATATATGTATTTATTTATGTATTTATTTATTTAGTTATTTAATTATTTATTTATTTATTTATCAATTTATTTATCAACAGCTTCTGTGTATTATATATTATATTTATTGCGGTAATAGCTTTGGACTTACACAGTCGCCAATTACAGGTTAACCAGCAAATCGATGATGGTGCTGATGATCACATAAACATATACTACTGAAAAGAGTACTCTTAATGATTAGTTAAAACCGCGTGGTTTCATTGTAACGTATCTCATAGATAAAGATTTATATATGCTTCGTGGCCATATCGTAGATTTGCCCACTTCATGAAATGCTCGAGATTTTTTTCTCGAGAAAACTGTCGACGTCAGGGGCAACCACAAGGTTCGGTTTGGTTAGGTTCCTTTAAACCCTGCACACAGAAATAGGAGGTTGACCGTCTTCTTCTGTAATATAAGAACCAGAAGAAGACGAGAATTTCATGAAATTGCGACCATTTAATGAAATTTTCGAACATTTCATGAAGTGAGCGACTACGATATGGCCACGACATATTAGAAAACTCGTGACATAAAATTGAAAAGTCAAGTTGATTGGTAGTCAAGGCTTTATTTAGAATATAAGTAATAACATTACTAACTATACAAATAAATAGTAGTTAGAAATTAAATACGAAGATCAAAACCATTGGTTAGAAAGCTTGTAAATGTACATCTCAGGTTTACAGACAATATGGCAATATGCTAGTAAAGACAGGTATACGTTTCCCACTTTTTTGGACATTACAAAATCCTTTACGTCCAAATTTCACAAAAAAAGCACTTTATCCCAGTAGAATTTATAGCCTGTACCGAACTAACTCTAGATGAAAACTTCCTCTATTTCCCAAAAGGAAATAGACATGACGTCATTCCACGTTCATTGCTGAATTACTGATCGACGTTACGTTACATTGACGCGAAAATTTACGTCACCTGCTGATCAATTGATGTTGATTTGGCTGAGTCGTATTGGGAATACGGTTTTACTACATTAGCACGTATATTGGCTATAAATCTATACATGCATGCATACAAATGAATAAAATTTAAGTGTCTGTTTCATTATCTGCCTAGCCTTTCCGGCTACGGCTTCCAGTCTAACCGGATGCAGCTGAATACCAGTATTTTATATGGAGCGACTGCCTATCTGACCTCCACAACCCAGTCACTAGGTAATACGATACCTCTTGGTAAGACTGGTTGTTCGACTTTCGGGCTTCTGACGACCCGTAACGACTGTCAAAGATCCACAAATGACAATCCGGGACCAATGGTTTAACGTGCATTCAGAGGCACGGAGGGGTCTTGGTATGTAAAGATGGTCATCCATCCACGGAACAACCGCGGCAAGCGTAGCTTAACCTGATCGATGGACTTGTGCGGCTGTTATTACTTAGCCGCAAGCATTTGGAACAAAAGCGTTTAATTTATTTATTTATACTTTGGTGTGGGTTTTTTTTTTGAGGATGGGAAATCATCAAATAACTTCTTTTGCTCTGGGTGGAGCAAGAGGGCGTGTCACACTTTTACTGACTAAAACCCACCCGTGTTCCCTCAGTTGCCTGTGTGCCAGGGGTGACGGTATCTCTTTCAAACAACCCGCACCCTTGGCAGGCATCGGTCCTTGCTGACCCCACCAGTTGGTGCAGACATCTTTTAACGGCGCGCGTGGAACATAACGCGCCATCGTCTCGGGCTTGGTCCTTACCGGACAGCGAGCTACCCATTACCTACGCCTACAGTGGCCGGGAATCAGCCTGGGATTCCCGACGCCCAGGGCGTTTCCTGCGGTGACTGAGGCCGTAAGAGCGCATATACTGCCTAGACTTTAGTGTGGGTTTGTCAAACTAGCACTAACATTCTAGTCATTTCAAGTTTAATAACATAACCTAATATCACGCCTTGTTTCACTGAAGGGTTATGCAGAGGTATACCTACAGTGCATCTACATTTTGCTAGTTATATTTAAATCCCGTGTAATAAGGGGCGTGCCTATTTCTAATTCTGGGCCCCAATTCTGTATGGTTATCATAATTCCCTGCGGAATCTGACTACGTTCAAAATACAACAATATCGTGTTTTTTAGAAACAAATGTAACGGTAAGGAATCGAAGTGTCATATTCTGTATGTTCCAAGACAATTTGTCGATATTATTAATACGATATTAGCAGATTTTGTGTGTGATTGACGTGGTTACGAGTAAGGAATCGTTAAGTGGTCATAGTGAATTCAGGCCTTGGACTGCTACTAAGAAATTCCTGTTAGAAACAATTCTCCCAATAACACTTTGCCCGACCTGGAAAAATTCCAGTACAACAACCTACTTCAATTCTTTATTGTCTCATCCTCAATTTCACTCTTTGCCTAATAAATATTGACACAAAGAACATACCGGTATCTACCTACAAAATCCACAACTTCGCGACTATGGCAACAAGCCCCATTTGTTCTGAAAATATAGTTTGTTAGACAGTGATGTATTGGTGACATATATCAATAGAGTCGCGAATATACCATACATGTAGTAACTTTCTATACAATTATTGGGAGACTTGGTTCTGATGAAATGCCAGGCTGATTTCTTAAAATAGGGTATTTTACTCTTTATGAGAAAAATACATTATTGACATAGCTTAGGCAAAATGCAATCGGAAAATGTTCATGAAACAACAAAATAAATTTTAAAATACAATTTAAAGATTGCAGTTTTTTTAATTTGTTTTTGAACACCATGAAATAGTAGTCGCCATGTTATTACGCCATACGGCATGTCAACTGAGCAACTTTGTACTTTTATTATTTTCGTAACCAAAGTAATTTTTTAAAATAATATTTTGCATTCAGGAACAGCAAACCAACGATAAGTAGAAAAATAACTCATTTTTTTAAATTATAAATAATGGTCTTATAATATATCAGCGCATTTGTTCATGTAGCAAACTAACAACATACCCACAGAGCAATATGGCGTCCACTGCGTCCAGCGTTTTCGTCAAATTACGCGCGAAATTTGAAAATGTAAAATTTACATGTATTTTTATGGCACTAATCGATTTACTAAAAATGTTGTGTTTTTTAGTGATTTATTAGCACTCTAGAATCTAATTAAGACACTTTTCAAAAACGAGTGTAGGTAATACCCTATTTCTGTCTACTAATTTTGTAGTTTTGAAACGTTAAATGGATCACTTTTCGGAGTTTGTGGTTCTGAGTCGCCATAAGTGTTACGAGTATATGTGTTTGTGGTTCTGAGTCGCCATAAGTGTTATATGTGTTTGCATAAATGGTTAAATAAATCCTATTAATCCTACTAATATTACCTATATGTGTAAACGATTGTATGTTTAGACGTTTGTTACTACGGCTACACGGATTAGGAAAAAATTTGGCACACAGATATGTAGTTTGTAACCTGAAATAACAAAAAGGATGCTTTTCATCCCGGTAGTAGGTACGTTCCCGTGGGATTATTTCCAACCTCCACACGAGCGAAGCCGGTGGCAAAAGCTAGTAAATAAATAAATTAGAGTTTCTAAGTTTGATATCATAGAGTAGTGTTAGACAGATACATCATGAATTAATATTGTGATATTCTTTTCAATGTGATTTTTTTTCCAGTTTTATTTATAGAGCCAGAGCGGGAGAAATTATTTGATGATTTCCCAACCTCAAAAAAAAGCCTTCTATCGATCTATTTGAGCCACGAGCTCCACAGTAGGCCTTTAACTACCCTTCACTGAGATTTCAACTCAATGATTTTGCCATCATATAAATAATTAAAACCATAAGTATTCAACCTATGGCCCCCATACTTCCCACAATATCTGGTATTTGACAGTTTAAAAAAAATCTTGTATCGAGTAGACACTACCCATTCAAAGTTTTTTTTTTTTAATATGTATACTGTAATAAATCAAACACTACAAAATATACGATAGGCGGCTTATCGCCTTTATTAAGAATCCCGAATTAGAATTGTAAGATTTCATTCTAACCTCTGCATAAATGTAATTTCAAATCAAGATTCATGCTTGAGTATCATTCCAAATTAAAAGTCTCACAATTCTACCCACACCATAACCATAAACCAGTGTTAAGATAAACAAAGTACATCTGCATACAATCACAAGCAACGCCGCGTGCTAGAAATATCTCCAACAACAAGATTAGGGAGGCGTGCGCGTCTGTGCACGTTTTGTGTGTGTGTGCGTCGTCTGTGTTCGTATGTTTGTGCTTGTGTTTATGATAGGGATGTGCTAGTGTCGATAATTCGGTTTTAACATAATTTTAGACGTAGATTGTTTTTATAAAGATTTCATATTATTCAATGACGGTCTGACGGAATTAAAAAAAAAATCCTAATTCATTGCATGTATTTTAAAATTGATTCAGACTGTATGGATTAAGTTATCTGAAGTAAATGTTTTTTTTTATTGCTCAGTTCGGTTCGAAAACTTTATCTGCTTAACATTGTAAATAACGCATTTAATATGGTTGATCTATCAAAATGAAAAAAAAGCATTTGCCATTGTAAGTATTTTAAGCAATTTGTAGACCCGGCTGGTCCTCGTCACTCAAGCCGATTTTCCTGTCGATGTATAATTCTTAGCAAAGGGTATTTCTGAGATATGGAAAGGGTTACAAGCTTGTCCTTAAATAATAATATAACAAGACATAATATAACATAAAATCACGCCTTGTTACCCCAAATGGTTAGTCAGAGGTGTTCCGTAGAATATAATGTGCGTAATGAATAATGATACACATAATAATTCAGCCTGTCTTTCGTTTTTACAATAATAACAATGCAAAAAGAAAACTTGGCTTGACAACTGGCAGGTCACCCATCCGCTGGAGGAGGACTGGCATCTGAAAGTGTTCAAAATGTCATTGAGTTCTTGATAAAAGTATATGTAATAGTAGTATGTATAAAAAAATGTATATAATCGTTTTTTTTACGGTTTATCTATCCCCTATGTTGCACCTGCCATTTTTGTCCCTGCATCACCATAATCGTCATAAAGTCGACTGGTAGAAAATGACTCAGGCGTTAAGTCCGCCTTTTTCAGTATTTTTTTGCTTGTGCATAAAGTTGTAATAAAAACATATCACGTAGGTGTAATATCAGTCGTGGCTAACATTTACTGAGAGGGGCAATTCCCGTAATTTTAAGAATGTTTGAAGAAGTCTGATGACAGTCTCATATCAGTAAATAATCTGTCTAAAATAGTTCAAATTTCCATACATTTTGACAAGTGTTTTGCTACTAGATTTTTAACGTTTTGAATTATGGGAAACGGTCTTTATTTTTCTTATCCACAAAAAACATCTAGAAATTGTTTTCCACGATCAGATTACCTGTTTATCACGAAAGCTCTGTCGTTGATTTTGTTGTGACCTGTAGAAAAGGTTTTAAGAAGTTTATAAACAGTTCATATGAAACAATCTTCATTTTAGCAAGAAATTAAACAAAAAAACTAGCCACGATTCTTACATATTCCTTTCGCTTCGTTTGGGTTTATACAGCTAGTCATACACGCACGCCGCCACCCACCGCACCGTTTGTAGGTACACCTGAAACTTGACCTTTCTTTAGTAGTTAGTGTAGTAGTACATGTACAAGTTTAGTTCGTTCATAATTCTTCATGTACTGAAAAGAAAGCGGTACAAACTTAAATGAAGCAAAAGGAGTATGCATGTAAGGATCGTAAAAATTTCAACTGCGTTGATAGTTTTCGTAGGTTATTCACAAAAAATTGCTGTTCCATACATTTTCACCGCGTAAGTATCGCACTTTTCTTGAAACCGCGATATTTTGTTTTGATTACTGAGTATTAAAAAGGAAAAAAATATTCTATATAAATTTCTAATTATGATCATCTATGATGATTCATAGCAAATGATTTGAAATTAATAAAGGGGTAATTTATTCTTATGAATTAACATGATCGACAATTATGATCGTTTTGTTTTTATTTCAACCAAAACACCTCTCAATTTATTTAAGTAAACTTAGGATATATTTATCACAACAGCTTCAAAGCATTTAAAACGTTTTGTGACAGGAGCAACTATTGTAATGTCCCCTTATTATAGAAGGTGTAAGGGAAACACTTTCGAAGCCACAACGTAGGTTATATACAACCTAAATGCAAACGGATACCAATAACCTTTCGCCTCAAATTGGTTATTTTGCATCAATTTAAAACGTTTGACGCTTCTGTAATGTTTCTACTTATTTTATTTTGGCGGCGCCTTTACAAAGGATGCCTAAAACTAAAGTCGCCGCCTGGACTTGAGGTCGTCAGCCACGCGGCATTCGGCGAGCGCGGTTATGCGTGAGCCTATCAGCTGATTTTTATTTTTGAATAGCTACATTGCGTGCTGATTAAACATATAATTTTTTTTTATAAGTTTAATCTCAAATAATGGTTCATTTAATTGTTCTCACAGCATAGTGTACAAAAAATGCAAAAAAAATAGGTAAAAATTGTAAAAAAAATCTAGAATTTTTTATGGTACTGTATCGAGAATCACTAGCCCTATTACCTGTCTTCGTTTTCGGAAGCGTTTCCCTTACACCCTGTAACATCATAGTTTTTATTTGTTTTATTTTTTATCGATATTAAACTATCGTCGTTATTCCCATCCCTACCTTGACTTGGAGAGCGCTCAAGTGGGGTCCGCGGCCTATGTGTAGGTACGTTTCATTTGTTTCTCAGTTTGCTGAATTGTCTCCTAGCCTAGACAAGACTAGACAGACTTTATCTAGCGGTAGATATTCTTGGCAGTACGTGCCAGGACGGAAAATGGCGTATAAAGTGTTTCGAGTTTGATGTTACGGAATGAAGAAGGTATAGGCAAAGGAAGTTTTGGAAATAAAATACTATTATCTACTAAGGAAATAAAAGAGTTCGTGATATTTTCATGTTTTTTCTTAGTTAAGTTTGCTATAACGGCGGTTAAAGATTTTTTAAAGGTGATGGGTTTTTTTTGGATGGGAAATCATCAAATGACTTCTCCCGCTCCAGGTGGAGGCGTGTCAGACTTTTACTGACTAAAACCCACCTGTGTTCCCTCAGTTGCCTGTGTACCAGGGGCCACGGTATCTCTTTCGAACAACCCGCACCCTTGGCAGTCATCGGCCCTTGCTAAAGATTTTCATTGCGATACTACTTGATTCGATGTACATTACTGCGAAAAATCATTTATACGGAGCTGCGGGCAATATGATAAGCTTAATGGAAGACGAGCAGGTATGTCGAAGTCTAATAGTTTATCAGTAACGATCTTTCGCAATAGATTATCGAAGTCAAGTAGCTCCGTAGAAATGATTTTTCGTAACTTGCATCGAAGTAGTATCGCACTGAAAATCTTTCGCGGTAACGTGCATAGATGACAAGTAGTATCGCAACGAAGATCTATCGCGGTAACGTGCATCGAAGTGTAGTGGCTTCGCAGAGACGGTCTTTCGCAGTAACGTGCATCGCAATTTTGTAGCATCGTATTAGCATTTATCGATATTTGCGTCGAAATTCCGTATTCAACTCCTTATGGGCTGTATCTTCGAAATCCATGCAGACGAAGTCACGGGCGAACGACTGAATACAGCATAACGTGCACTCGGCAAATAAAAACGGTCACCCATCCACAGACCGACCGCGGCAAGCATAGCTTAGTCTGATCAATTGACCCCTGCGGCTGTTATTGCTTAGCCCCCAAATAAGTAAGTAGGTCTTAGGTAGATAATTAGTTGTAATAGTATGTAGGTCGTAGCGACGTTAATTTAACGTTTACATTAGATTATGTGTCGTGTTGAAATTAGTAATGCTTGGTTATAACGTTCATGTTAGTGCTAATAATATAATTTCAATGTTTACCTTGTTCTAGTTATAGTACATTTCAATTAGGTTAAAATTATGTCAATCTAAGTGGCGCAGTGGTTTAAATCCAATTTAAACAAAGGCCTTGGTAACTTTAAATATTGTCGTTATGAGCGATAATAGTTCTTATTGCAATCTGTTACGGGTTAAAATCTGTTGTATTAAATTCAAATAACAAATGAGCAAGCGTATGTCGTAAAAATGCAAATAAAATCGTATAAAATTAGATATTAATGATAAATAATCCATCACTGGATGCAGTTTGGCATTTGGAATTTTATGGTATATTTTTAATTATGTTTATAACTGTTATTGAAGGGATACACCGATTTTAAAGATAATTAAGAGGTGACTTTGATGATTTTTTTGATGCATTAAAGTATGTTTAATATATTTTGAGTTCCATCACTGTATGCAAAAAAAACTTGAATACATCGTATATTTTTTAGCTTTCAAAATTATTTACGGTTAAAGAGATACACAGCTTTAAAAAACCACCTTTTTCCAGAAATCTCCGCCTTAACAGCCGCGACTTACCGAGTTGTAGGCCGTAAGTTCGGACCCAGACATGCGTTTTACTTTGTGCAAATTATTTCGTCAAGGAAAACGTCGGGAGGAAACAAGCATGTCTTAGCTATCAAATTAACACATAACCAGACTTCGGGCTGGTACTGAGGAATTCCAGATGGACAACACAATAACGCTTTGCCCGATCTGAGAATCAAATCCAAGACCTCACGCTACTATCCTACTAATATTATAAATTTGAAAGTTTGTATGTATGGATGTTTGATACTGAATCAAGCAAAAACAGCTACACGGATTAGAATGAAATTTGGCACACAGATAGTTTATAAAGTACTACCAGGATAGAAAGTATCCTATGCGCAGGGGCGTACAATAGAAAATGGCGCCTAGTGCACGCATAACATTTGCGCCCCTTCGTAAATTATCTTCTCGGTCTACACTGAGCAAAGCTAGGTCGCATAAGCTTTCTTCACCAAGCGTTCAATAACGAAGGTATTAATTTCACATTGCAAAAAAATCGCTTGCGATGCTGCAATTTTAAGAGTGTTTGAATGGAAATAAGCAGAGTTCGAAATACGCTTTCATCCCCATACCTACTGCACAATAAATTCAAGTAGGTCTTCAGATTTCTTAGATATCACAGTATGAAATGATTTATTGAAGTTTTTTTTTAATTTAATATTTGGCTACGTTTCGCGTCCCCCTTCGATAGGCGCCCAGGGCTCGTGCCTTGGATACTTTCTATTCCGGTAGTACTTTGCTATGACATAATTTTCAACCTCCTCGTAAATGATGAATTACGAGTACATCAACAAACCAAGCATTCCGAAAACCAGTAATTTCTGAAACAAACTTTCACATAACTTCTTTTCCTAAAATCAATACAAAAACAACGCACAAAGATTAATAATCCCTTTTCTTCGCTCAAGCTAAGTCATGCTTGTCCGGCCCCTGTTTATACTGTACTTAGCCCCGACCTGAACGAGCTATATTGTTTGTGAACCCATGGCTGTGTACCCTAGCTTAAGTTATTGTTTTCAAGCAATATGGGGTCATCTGGGACCGTAGTTGTTGGGACAAATACCTTGTATTCGATTTTCATAAAGATTTATGTGGTCGTTGAGATTCGTTTGAAATCTGTTAGTTTTTAACCGTGATTAAAAATTGAGCATCTTTTTACAAAGCATACGGTGTTTTATGTACAAATGGTGATAAGCACCTAGTTGCAGAGACAAAGATTAATGTCAGATTACATAATGGATCATTACCGCTAATGATTTCATTAATTAAATGATGTTGCACAAAACAACTTTAAGGCGTTAATAGTGCTTGCTTTGTGCAAAAAAAAACTGTGACAGATTGTCTCGTTTGACACTTCATTATTTAAAATTAAAGAACCAGTAAAATCGAGTCTATTGTTGTTTTCCGAAAGAAGTTAATGGAAGATTAGTATTTACTGACTGTTTAAGGCTTTAAGGTCCTTATCTGTTTGTTCGGGAAAATAAAAAATGTAACACGTCTTTACTCAAAAGACATTTATTTTGCACTAAACTGACAATTTCCATAGTGAAATGAGTGGAGTATGAACGTTGTTTGAATTTGTGTGTAAGTTATGTGTGTGTGTGTGTTTGTGTGAAAGTTGACTAGGTACTAACTATAATGTGGTATCTTAATCTATTTAGACACTGACATGACGGTGTAAAAAGTTAAAATTCGTTTCTGCAACTGACTGTTTTCTGTTAAGTTTCGAGACGATTTTTTTAATTTTTTTTAAATTGTTTTCGAGCACATTGTGGGTCTTGTAGCTAAGTAATAGCAGCAGCATGGGTCGATCGATCAGGTTAAAGGTTTGCTCCGGTTTGTTCATGGATGGGTGACCATGTTTACAAACCAAGACCCCTCCATGCCTCGGAACGTTAGTCCCGGCTGTCATTCGTGGATCTTTGACTGTCGTTACGGGTCAGAAGCCCCAAAGTCTGAAGGCCAGTTATACCAAGGGTTAACGTGTTACCCAGTAACTGGGTCGTGAAGGATAGGCAGTCACTCAGTGTAAAATACTGGTATTCAGCAACAATTGGTTAGACTTTTCCTTTTCCAGTTGGGAAAAGGTTCAGCAGATGATGGGTTTTAGAACCCTGGTTAGGTGCTAGTTATAAATTGGTTATAAAAGTGCAGAAATTGGCATATAAGGCACAATTTACCTATGTCGTTTGCAAGCGGCACCACCTGTGTCACAAACGAGCAAAGAAAAAAATTGCTTTTATTGTAAAGCGTTCCGATATCTTGTAAGAAAATAATATTTTTGCAGCAGTAGCTGAGTTTCTTGCAAAACTGCTCGCAAAACCTATATGTACTTACGTACTGCCGTCCACAAGCTATAATGCCGTTATCCAACAACATCATATTTCGAGTTATTGATAAAAAAGCGCAGAAAAATATCAAATGCAAGCTATTGAGGAGTTATGCAACGGATGGTAATAATTCTAGTAAAAATTTAAATTATAAGCCCTTAGTCACTTTTTAGTTTAGTAATGTTGCTAACTTGCGTTTTAGCGCAGTAAACATACCAAACCAGGCAACTCAACGGCGTTTTTATTTTTTTATCTCGACATCCATAAACAGTAGAAAAATACTGCTTAGACAGAAAGATAGATAATTTTTTCTGATTAGTGTGGCATAAAAAACGAAATACGACCATATGCGAGTTAACGGCATTATTGCTGTTGTGGACGGCAGCGTATATCTGTCGCCATGTCGATGTGATTGAATGCTAGTGAAATTGCATGAGGCATTTAAACTTTGTCTCTTAGAGTATGTTCGCAAAAATGCGATATTTTTACGGACTTACTTTATATTTTTACGTGTGCCTTGCATCACTTTTAACACGTTTTACTTGTTTCCAGGTACTTGGCACCAGCTTCATGGCACGCTAGAGGATAGAAAATCGCATAGAGGTAAAAACTATAGATATTTTTTTAAATCATTTTAGTTTTAAGAATCATTAAGGCTCCCACAGATAGACACGGCAATGCGACACGAGTCTGATGGAAAAAGCTTAATGAAAACTTCGTAAAAAAAATTGTCGCATCGCGCCTGTCTCCAGGAGCCTTAAGTAAATGACACTTGGTACTCGGCTAGTGCTCATTTAAACATATTCAAAAGTCGATGTCTAGCTGTGGGGAACAAAAAGTTTTTGATAAAGCCGTGATATGTAATAATAATTTGCTTATCCCTTTACCCTATCTTAAAAGGAGTGTCAAGAAGATGACAGCAGCTTCCTACGAAACACTTTGCAAAGCGTGGTGGTTATGGCAATGTAACTGTCACCGTATCATTGTGGACACCGTTAGTTTATAATCTATCTCGCGAGATTATAAACTGTCGATAAATTGTGAACTGCGCCATAGTACTTACCGACCGAATAGGTTTTTTTTTTTTTTTTTTTTCTGTGTGGGAAATCATCAAATAACTTCTCCCGCTCTGGGTGGAGCGGGAGGGCGTGTCAGACTTTTACTGACTAAAACCCACCCGTGTTCCCTCAGTTGCCTGTGTGCCAGGGGCGGCGGTATCTCTTTCGAACAACCCGCACCCCCGGCAGGCATCGGCCCTTGCGGGCCCCATCTGTTGCTGCTGACATCTCTTTGAGGCGCGCGTGGAACACAACGCGCCGTCGACCCGGGCTTGGTCCTTACCGGACAGCGAGCTACCCATTACTCGCCGTCCGCAAGCCCGTGCCTACGGTGGCCGGGAATCAGCCTGGGATTCCTGACGCCCAGGGCATCTCCTGCGAAGGCCACGGCTGTGAGGGCGCATGTACTGCATCTCCCTCACGTGCGCCGCCTCCCTCTTAGCGAGCATAACTGCTTCGCTGAAGGAGGCGACTGCCAGCCATGCCCTCTCGCTCCGTACCATGGCCTGGACCAGGGTCGGACGCGAGAGATCGCCGCCGCCGATCACCTCCACGAGGACACGGCGTTGCTCCGCCCAAGCTGGGCAGACCTCCACCGTATGCTCCACCGTGTCCTCTGGGCGATCTTCGCAATGGAAACACCCGGGCGTTTCCTCCCGCCCTATCCGAAACAGGAACCTCCCGAAACAGCCATGTCCGGTGAGGACCTGTGTCAGGCGGAAGGTGAGGACGCCATGCCGCCTCTCAAGCCACGCCTCAAAGAGGGGACTTACCGCCGCAATCGTGGCGTGCCCAGCACTGGGTTGCGACAATCACACTTCCCACGTCGCCATGAGATCCTGCCGGAGCTCTGTCCGCCGTGCCGCGATTTCCCGCGGCAGCGGAGTTACGCCCCGGCGTTTGGCCTCCTCGCGCCACTCCCAAGTGAGCGCGAGGACGTTTGCCTCCAGATCCCATGGCGGTAATCCGGCAAGGAGGCCCGCCGCCTCACCGGAGATCGTGCGGTATCCCCGGATCATCCGGATGGCCATGACCCTATGGGCCGCCTTCAACCGGCGTGCTGGTTGGCGCCTCAATGCAGGCGCCCACACCGGCGTCCTGTATAGGGCCATGGCCCGCACGAACCCCGCGTAGAGCCTCCGGCAGGAGGCGTTTGGCCCCCCTAGATTGGGCAGGAGCCGGTTCAAGGCAGCCCCGGCCCGCTCCAGTCTGGGAGCCAAACGTCGGAAGTGCTCCGCGAAGTTCCACCGGCTGTCGAGGACGAGTCCTAGGTACTTCATCGTCGACTCGACGCCGATGTGAACCCCTCCCACCGTTATCTGGGAACCCGTCAGTGGCGCATTCCGAGGACCATGAAACCACATGGCCTCGGACTTGTGCAAGGCCACCTCGAGTCCCAGTTGCCGGATCCTATCTACGATTGTCGCAACCCCGTGTGTCCCTAAGTCGGCCGCCGCCTGGTACGACCTCCCTTGCGCCAGGACCAGCGTGTCGTCAGCGTAGCAAACTACGCTGACGCCGCTAGGGAGGTCGGCGCGCAGCACCCAGTCGTATCCAATGTCCCACAGATGCGGCCCCAGGACCGATCCCTGTGGGACACCGCACGACCGACCGAATAGGTTAGGTTGGGTTACAATTGCGACCAACCGCGCGCGAGCCGAGTGAGCGAAGCCAGAGGTGCCGCGGCAGCGGCCAGTGAGCGCTCCTTCCAAGTTAGTGGCAGTTACTTGACTATTTAGTAATAGCGCAAGGTACTATCCGTCTTGATACCAGTTCACAATTTGACGGTTTCATTTCGATAGATTATAATCTACCGAAAACTAATGCGTTAAATTGTAAGCAGTGTGTTACGGTTCACAATCTTTCGACAGTTCACAATCTCGCGACGTTGATTATAATCTAACGGTATTTACAATTTTACGTTGACATAACCAATACCAGAACGTTTATAACATCCGTAGGCTGACCGATAATGGACATACCTCATCCTGTAATAAGTAGAGGAAGTGTCACTCCTTAACAAGTTTATTTCAAACAGCCGATTTTTTTAAGAACCGGCCATAATATTCTCGCTGGATGGTCTGGAATCATGAGCTGAATTAATGTTAACAGTTTGCATGACAATCTATCTTACACAGTGTAGGTATATCGACGATCTTATATTTGTACGTCGACATTCGTACTGTCACGTAATTAAATCGCGGCGAGGTTTTTTCGCGCATTCGATTTTCAACTCTCTGTGTTGACCTGAGCATTGAGAATACAATAGAGTGTAGCGTAAGTTTGTCTCAGAGCGTCGAAAAAACACAGTGTTCGATTTTCAAACGCGTCCGTGTGGATCTCGACTTCCAAATACAAGATGATTTTTTAGTCTCCGTTTAAATTATTCAGAATCGATCAGATGACTATTGATTTTGTATGGGAGGTCCGATTTTTTTTTCATATTTCGCCCCATGTTCCTTGGAGAAAGTTGTTCAATTTCACCGGTACTATCACCCTGAAAAATTTAAACGGTAACTAAAAATTCACCTTGTATAAGACTGATGGGGCTAAGAGAATTTGATATACATATACGATTTCAACTGAAATAACACTTTTCTTGGGTAATCTCAACTGAAATCTGTACCAAATTACATTACAATAAATACACCTATACACATCTGTGTATACCATACCAAATGCATTAGCCCTTTTATTTATAAACGTTGCTTAAAGATAAGTAATGATTAGCTTATGTTTAACCATACATTTTTGACGTTTAAATAACTCTTAACTATAAGCAACGTTTATAAATACGGGGGTGGATGAGTAAGCCTTTAAAACTTCCACATAAACTCGAAACACTAACATAGACAAATGATTTCACGAACTTCTAAAATCCTCTGAGTCTATATGTTCATTAAAACACTTTAGTAAACAACTATTAAGTCTATTTTCGAGCTGAAGAGCGTTATTCCACGCGAGCTGGCAACGTCGCATTTCTAGTGGTTATTCGAGATTATTATAATAAATATAAATAAAAGTACAACTTTTTTAGCCAATCACTAGTTCGTTGGTATTTATAATTATTTGTCAGATTTACTCTTAAATAAAATAATTTAATCGTAAAATGTAGGTACCTACTGCAAATAGAAAAAATAATCAAAATATTGTTCATTTTTATAAGTACTTAAATAAAAATAAACTTTAAAAAAATGAATACAAACTTATAAATACTAAAGATAAAGGTATTTGGCTGAAAAAAAAATTATTTTATTTAAACTTAGTAAGATGATCACGATAAACCACTAGAAATGCGGTTTCCCGACCCGCGCAGGCTGAACGCCCTCAACTCCTCGACCATTTTAGTGGCACAAAGTAAGAATTTATTTTAGTTAGGAAGCCTGGATTTTGACGCTAATTACAGCAGTATCCGATACGGATACGGTTAGCGCATAACGACGTTTAAAAAGGGGTTTTTCGGATATTATCCGATGGGGCAAAAGAGGGTTTAACGATGTTTTATGTTGAGGTTAGTTTCGGTTAAATATATTATGTGTTTAGTTGTGGTGAGGTTATAAAAGATAGCTCTAAAAACGCGTTAAGCATCGCAAACTTAGTTAACTGTGTCGATTCTTTTGTTCACTACCTAAACTAAAATAAGATTATTGCTATCTCATACTGACAGACCGCGAAAGAAAAAGACAAATGATGCTTCAGAACTGTCAAAATAACTTGTCGTGAATATGGCGTGGTTTTAAGCATAAAGAGTTTAGTCCGTCGTAGATGCTTAGAACTAAACTAGTTGGTTTAGTTCGGAAGTGATAGCAAAAAGAAAGTGGAAGTGGGCGGGCCATATATGCCGTAGACTGGATGGAAGATGGGGAAAGAAAATGCTGGAGTGGAGACCACAGACGGGACGGAGGAATGAGGGAAGACCACCGACGAGGTGGACAGATGATCTAATTAAAGTGGCCGGAAGAAACTGGATAGCTATGATACAAAACCGCCAAAAGTGGAGTGATTTGGAAGAGACCTACACTCAGCATTGGGTGGCCAAGGGTTGAAGAGAGTGAGAGAGAGTGAGTTGCGTCGAAGAAAATCTAAGTTTAACTCAATTTGACAGCTCTTCTGTCTCTTTCTTGTCTCATTAGAAGGTAGCAATAGCCTGAATTAAGATTAGTTGGTGCAAAACAGAATCGTCACTACTTTGTAGTAGTAGATCAGCGTTGTGGTAAAGTTATAAGCTAGCAACGCCGCATAAAATGCGTTAACTAAAAAGTGTCTGTTGATTCTTATGACGCTTACGATGCGGTGTCCTAGCGCATATCTAGGCACTGTGCTATGATGCCTTGTATTATAACATTGTATTGTTACGATTTAGTTCGTAGACTTTACGTCAAGACGATCACGTAAAATGAACGTCAATTACGTAGAAAAGAAAGTTATTGTGTCTGAGTTCGGGCAAGGTCAATCGATTTCCAATGTAAAACTACAGTACTCATACTCCAGTAATAAATTGGGCCATCTATCCAAAGGCCAGGGGGGTCAAAAGCTTTGTGACGTCACATGTTAAAACCTAAAATACTAAAACTATTTTATAAGTAAACCATAAACTTAAAAATATTACTAACTCGATCTATATTTATAAGGCTTATGTAGGTTTAAGTCGTCGGCGAGTTCACGTTTGTTGTCCTAGCTTTGTTTTATTAAAGACTAGCTGTTCGCACGACTTCGTCCGCGCGGAATAATTTCTTACTATTATTTATATATGAATAATAACAAATAAAAATTCTAAAATAAAAGTAGCCTAAGTTACTCTTTATTACAACAGCTACCTGCCAGTGAAAGTCCCGTCAAAAACGGTCCAGCCATTTCAGAGATTAAAGGGAACAAACAGACAGACAGACAAAAATTGTACAAAATTATTATTTTGGTATATGTACCATATATATATTCATATGCATGTAGCAAAAAGTGGTTATTTTAATATTACAAACAGACACTCCAATTTTATTTATTTGTATAGATTATTTTTAATAAATTTTTTTTTAAACTGCTGTTTTAATTAAATTAAATTGAAAAATATGTGTCGTACACAAGGAGGGAGGTTTTCACAAGTGTGACCACCTGTGACAAGGGGGGGGGGGCTCAAAAAACCAAAAACTTTTTGTGATGTAATTTATGGATAGCCCCTTATCTGACAAACACTTAAAAAGTTGATGACAGTAATCAAAGTTTTAAATTAAGCTATCTCAGTTTTCAAGAGTCCAACTTAACAAAATATCAAATACCAGGTGTTAGACGGACGTAAAAATATCGGGCAGGGATTTTATCGCGCACTGGATTTTCGACTCTCGGTGTTGAGCCGAGCATTGAGAATCCAACCGAGTGCATCCCAAATCAGTGCATCGATTTTCAACTCTCGGCGCTACCGCAGTGCGTTGAAAATACTGTGCACGAAAAAATCTCGCCGTGATATTATCACGTGCATGCGGATGTGGACTTAGGATACACGGGCGAAAACACTGTTTAGTTTAAGGTAGTATTGTACTCCAACTTGTATTGTAACCAAACTTGGAACCAAAAATAAATGTCAAGGGTTTATGGTCGGTTTTAATTATAAATGCACGACCATAAAGATACTGATGGTGCTTTAAAACTCCACTAATTATTGCCAGCGCCTCTTTATCTAATTGACTATAAGCGCGTTCTGCCGAATTTAACGTTCGTGATGCAAAACATATTGGCCGTTCCTCGCCATTGGGGTATCTATGCGACAACACACTACCAATGCCGTAAGAACTACTATCCACTGCTAATACTAGCGGAAGTTCCGGGTTGTAATGTACTAATACTTTGCTACCTGAAATTGCTTTTTTAACCTTGTTAAAACTGTCGTTACAATTACACGACCAAATCCACTCTGCATTTTTCCGTAACAGTTTATGTAAGGGATACAATATTGTACTTAAGTTGGAAATAAACTTTGCATAGTAATTCACCATACCCAAAAAAGACTTAAGCTGCGTAACGTCATTTGGCCTTGGTGCGTCCACGATTGCTTTAATTTTGTTCTCATCGGGATGCAAGCCATGTTTGTCTATAACAAACCCCACGTAAGTAATACTATCCTGCATAAATACGCACTTATCTAATTTGATCCTTAAGCCAACCTCACGCAACCGACTCAATAGTGCTTTTAAATTATTAATATGTTCACCACGGGACGTCCCAGTACATGCTATATCGTCAATGAAAACAGCGACTCCTTTGAGTCCTTTAACCGTTTGTTCCATAAATTTCTGAAACTTTTCTGGAATACACGTAAGTCCAAATGGTGTGCGATTGTACACAAATGTTCCTATATGTGTCGTTATTGCGGTACATGCCTGAGATTCCTCCTCTAAAAATAATTGTTGATAAGCATGCGTGAGGTCAATTTTAGAAAACTGTTCACCCCCACTCAGCGCCGCGAACAGCTCCTCTATTCGTGGCAGTGGGTAAGGTTCGCGCATGAGTTTTGGATTAACCGTGACCTTGTAGTCACCACAAATTCTTATTTCTCCGTTCTTTTTAATTACTGGCACGATAGGCGTGCCATAATCTGAATACTCAACTTTTCGAATGGTACCCTCAGCCTCGAGTCGTTCTAACTCCCACTCGACGGGTTTACGTAACGCCAACGGTAACGGCCTAGCTTTGATAAATACTGGATTTTTGTCTACCAATTTTAAAGTAATTTTTTTTATACATGTTCCAAGCCCAGAAGCAAATACAGTCGGAAATTCACGTTGTAATAGTTCAACTAAATTATTTTCATTTAACTTTAATAAAAATTCATCAATACTAATCGTATTTATTTTTAATTTAGTGAGCCACGACCGACCTAAAAGTGGTGGTCCACCATTTTTAACAATATACAATTTGAGTTTTCCGACTGAATGTTCACCAATAACAACATGAACACACACAAAACCGACAGGTTCTATAACTGACCCAACATAGGAATACAAAGAAATATCGTTGCTAATTATTGGTAAATCACCAAAGTTGTTATTATAGTAATCTAAACTTATAACTGATAACTTACTTCCAGTGTCCAGTTCGAAACTTATCTTTCTGCCGTTCACTTGCGCCATAACCATGTACGGTTTGTCGTTAACGCCGCACACGCTTAGATTATAAAGATCACATTCCGATTCGTTATCACTACTTCCGAGATAATTATTATTACGTCGCGTTGAAATGTCACGGCTTGACTCGACACCTCGCCTTTTGTTCGATTTACACATTATTTTAATGTGACCTTTCTGGCCACATGTATCGCACGAATAATTTTTAAACCGACACATCTCTGGACGATGGTTCCTGCCACACCTCCAACAATCACGCGTTGAGCGCGATGTTGCCGCGCTCCCCTCGGTAGACGAGTTGCCGCTGCTCGCAGTTCCGCGCTCGGACGGCTGGCCCGCCCGCTTTGCCGTCGCAACTTGATGCACCGCCTCAAATGTTCGCGTCCCAACCGCCGACGCGTTTGCTGCGCCTGCGGCGTTTGCACCGCTGGTCTGTGAGTGTCGCTCAGCCGCTTCCAATGCCAACGCCAATTCGACGGCTTTTTTGTATGTAATCGATGGTTCCGCAAAAATGCGTGATCTCATATCATCACTAGCCAAACCCGACACAAATTGATCTCGTAAATTTTCTTCCAGTGTAGTATTGAAATTACATGTACTGGCCAGGTGTTTGAGTGTTTGTAGATATTCACTGAGAGATTCACCCGTGTTCTGACGTCTTTGTCTGAAAACATGGCGTTCCGCAATTTCTGAGCGTTTTGGTTCAAGATGATCACCCACTATTTTTATTAATTCACGAAAAGTTTTTTTTTCTGGATGATTAGGTGCACATAAATCACACATTAAGTCATATGTGGCCGCCCCGACCAACGTCACCAACGTTGCAACTTGTAACTCCGGTTTTATTTCATTTAAGGTTATGAATTGTTCCACGCGTCTTATATACGCCAACCACTTTTTGCTTGACAGGTCAAATTCTTCAATTTTCCCGATAGGCATCTTGAAGTCTCGCCCTTAAACGATGTAAACCACACGAATTTAACTATTTTCCTCGTCGCCAGTTGTATTTATGAAATATAATATTGGGAAGCGATGAATGAAACTGCGATTCCGAGTGACAACTGGTTTATTTATACATACCCACATTAAACACTTATTAACATACCCTACAATTAACTTACACTACACTACATTTGATAAAGAGGTCAATCGTCGAATCCGATTCGGCTGGGCAGCGTTCGGGAGGCTTCGCAATATCTTCTCGTCCCAAATACCGCAGTGTCTCAAGACGAAAGTCTTTGACCAGTGTGTGTTGTCAGTGATGACTTATGGCACAGAAACGTGGTCGCTCACAATGGGCGTTATCAGAAGGCACCCAAAGGGTGTAAAGTCACCCAAAGGGCAATGGAGAGGGCGATGCTCGGAGTTTCCCTTCGTGATCAAATCAGGAACGAAGAGATCTATAGAAGAACCACGGTAACCGACATAGCCCGAAGAATAGTAAAACTTAAGTGGCAGTGGGCAGGGCACAACGCTCGCAGAACAGATGGCCGATGGGGCCGAAAGGTTCTGGGGTGGCGACCGCGTACCGTAAGGCGTAGAGTGGGAAGGCCTCCCACAAGGGGACCGATGACGTCGTGAAGGCCGCGGGAATACGCTAAGCAGAAGATTGGTCGAAGTGGAGGAGCTTGGGGGAGGCCTATGTCCAGCAGTGGACGTCTTTCGGCTGAAATTATGACGATGATGATGACACTACATTTTGAACGCGTTGGTATTCCACTTTGTAGGGAACAGCTGTGTTTAACCGACTTCAAAAAGGAGAAGGTTATCAATTCGGTATTATTTTTTATGTATGTTCGGACATAACTCCGTCATATACAGGGTATAAGAGAAATCCTATTGCTATCCTTAAGTACTAAAGATAACAGCTGGTATAGAATCACTAAACATAGTTTCAGCTCAAAATGGAATACTCTAAGAATTGATACCAAATTTTTGGTTTCTTATGTTTCTTAAATTCAAATCATAACAAACGTGGGTCAATACCTATCTACGTTACTTGCCAATATCACGATAAATCTCTTCCGAGTGAGGTTTTTTTCAATTTGAATAGTTCGGTTTCTGGTATCACTGTATTAAAAATTCTCATAACTTCCGAACATGTAAAGATAGGATTAAAAACCCTATCAATATCGTTTGATATCATCCAAAGAAGCCGTGCCCTTGGTATGTATATACCTTTACCTTTCCGTTACACGTTGTATAGACGGATTTGCAAAATTCTTTTTTGTTAGAAAAGGGTTTATTCCGAAATGGTCCCATTTAAATTTCATATAGATCTGAAAGAACTCCTAAAAAAATGACAGCAAATCAACCGTGATTGCTGCTATTACACAAATATGCATTGTTTTGACTACAAGGATGATGAAATTTCGAATTAGTGTAGGGCAGGTACTATAACTAAAAAGTGAAAAAAAAAACTTTTTCCAAAAAAAGAAACCGACTTCCGGATGAACACTGCAAAGAAAAAAATTAATTTTATTTCGGAAAGCGATGACAATAAATTAAAATAAATATCAAAATGACTTTGACCCGACTTCCGAAATCAAAGTTATTTTTTACTTTGTAGTGTTTTTCCAGAAGTCGGTTGTTTTTTTTTTATGGACAAAGTTTTTTCCTTTTCCTTTTTCATAGAAAAGTGTATTACAAAATTTTCACGCAGGGGTTTCAGAATCATGTACCGGGCCTCAAGTCTGCTATTACAATAGTGTCAGAATGGTCTATCATTTATTTCAAAACTGTTGATTTTGACAAGTTTGGTAATCTAGTAATATAATGGCATTATGACCTTCCAATGGTCAGCCACTGACACTCCATTGAAAGAAATGACATTTACAGAAATGGCACTATGACAATGCCATTATAACACAATTCTATTACGAGATCATTGACGGACCAATGATCGACCATTATGAATTTAGCAGATTCCGAACTTTTAGCAAAAAAAAACTTTTTCCAAAAAAAACAACCGACTTCCGAAAAAAAAAATTAAATACATATCGTATTTAAATTTTTTGTCACCGCCTTCCGAAATTAAAATTATTTTTCACTTTGTAGTGTTTTTTCGGAAGTCGGTTGTTTTTTTTTGGAAAAAGTTTTTATTTTTCACTTTTTAGTTATAGTACCTACCCCACTAATTCGAAATTTCATCATCCTTGGGGTCAAAACAATGCATATTGGGACCAAAACAATGCATTATGGGTGCCGCCCGCTCGCACCAACCTCCTGCTGCACGCGCCGCTGACGCGCGCCCTGCGCACACTCAATATGATGTCACAACAGATTGACTGCTTCAGTTGTACTCTGAGTGAATTCACACGGGCCGCATTTTTTTTAAATTGCTCTTGATTGTTTTTAAATATAATAATTGTGTCTACATTTATAAGCTTTTATTACTATAACTACACTATTGTATTAGGTGAGCCTGTGATGATAGTTGTATGTGTTTGGGGAATAAATAAATAAATAAATAAATAAATATTTATGCGATAGCAGCAATCGCGGTTCATTTACTGTTATTTTTTGAAGAGTTCCGTTGTCCGTCTCCGAAACGCATCATCAGATCTATATGAAATTGAAATAGGACTACACGGAAAGCACGAGCTTTCATAAAAATAGCAGACTTAGACCCCTGATTCCATGTTAGCAGGTTGCGCGTCGATGCCTGTATAATCAAGTGGTTACTATCGACCTATTTTTAGTCAGACTAAATCGATACTGTCTCCAATAGACTGAACTATAATGCTATGTCAATGTCGACACCGTCGATGTCTTAATTGGGTCGATCGCTGTCGCCTGTCCTTGTACAAATGGTAAGTGCCACTCGGTTTAGTTAGTTACAACGTTTTGGGATTGAGCAGGGGTGTTGCTATGCTACGTCTTTTTGTCCATTGTCCCCGGAGGGTTTGGCAGAAGTATATATAGTACACCCACATTTCGACAGTTATGTTTAACTAGATTTTGCCAGCGGCTTCGCCCGCGTGGAGGTCGCAAATTATCCCGCGGGAACGTTATACCGGGACGAAAAGTACACTATGTCTTCATTCAGGCTATAAACTATCTGTGTGCCAAAGGACGATGGGCTCTAGCGTCCCTAAAATTGAAACTTAGTCAACAGATTCAAGACGTATCACATTTAAAACGTCTTAGCTTACTGATCATTCTTTACTATGACAACGACCATCAAAAGTATGGCGTTTTCCGTGAAAATAAGAAATGTAATGGCAAAACTGTAGTACAAAATAAGTATGTTAGATTTAAAAAAATGAGGGAAATTCGTAATTGTTTTTACTTCAGGTATCGTATTTTATTTTCAATTAAATAACATATTCACGCTTGCATACCCCGTAGGTGTTGGTAGAGATTATGCACCTACAATCCGTACATCGTTAGAAAAATGCAACTGAAAGGTAACTTTTTTCAGGGAACCCTTTATTAAGTTATGTAAGACTTGAAATCAACGGTTTGCATTTAGCCCGTAATAGAAAATATGACACAAAATGAATGAATGGATCAAAAGAAAAAATTGGGGTCGGAGTCTGTAGTCGCTTGCCCATTGTCCTTTCATCCAAATTCGTTCAGCCGTTTTTGCGTGATTGGTCAACAAATACCCATCCATACTCATAAACTTTCACATTTTTATTATTAGTAGGATAAACAAGCTGTTGCCCGCGACTTTGTCATCGTGTATTTTATGTTTGAATTATTTTTTATTCAAAAACAGGATATAATCTAAACTATGTTTTTCTCCATGTCGCAGGTTCTATCAAAATTCATCATAATTAGTCCAGCGGTTTAGGCGAGATTAGGTCCCAAACAGACAGACGTTACAACAGAGTTATTTTTGCATTGACAATATGGTATGGATACGTAAGTACCTAAGTAGGGAAGTTCGGATTATGGAACTAGCGAACATTTTTTCACAGTTCAAGTAATTTATAAGAGACGTTACGCTCGTTACATTGACAGTTATGCTTATTGGAGCGTAATGACAGAATAGGGACCAAAATGTATGTTAACTGTAGGTATACGTATAAAGTTAATCTGATCGCGCTTATCTTTCGAACTATCATGGTAGGTAATTGTTATGTTATTTGCTAGCTTCTGCTCGCAACTTCATCTGCGTGTTTTATTTTTTTTGTTTTAAGAGCGTCTTCCCCGCGCGGACTGGCAACTGCGCATTTATGGCGGTTTTTCGTAATTATTTATTTAAATATAAACAAGAGTAAACATTTTTTTTTCAGCCATGCACTAGATCGTTGGTGTTTTAAAGTATGTATGCTATTTTTTTTACAGTTATTTTGGTATTTACTTATAAAAATTTACATACCGTCAATAATTTTCTATTTGCATTACTTAGTGCGATTAAATGTTTTTAGTAAAAAGTATTTGCTAAAAATAATTATAATTATACCAACGATCTAATGCTTGGCTAAAAACATTGTACTTTTGTTTATATTTAATGGAAGTCCCACAAGGTGAACCTTGTGAAGGCCGCAGGGATCCGCTGGATGTGGGAAGCACAAGTCCGGTCGAAGTGGAGGAGCCTGAGGGGAAACCTATGCCCAATAGTGGACGACTTTTGGCTGAAATGGTGATGATCAATGAAATAATCACGAAAAACGACTATAAATGCGTTGTTGTCAGCCCGCGTGGAATGAATGCTCTTAACATAAAAAAGTATCCTAATATAGCATTACATCACCCGCCGTATATATTATTTCGTTTACTCTTAGCGTTCTTTTTGTCTTTATTAACCGATTTCCAAAAAGGAGGAGGTTATCAATTCGACATGTTTATTTTTAATTTTTTTATGTATTTTCGGGCATAACTCCGTCAGGTACAGACGGATTTGCGAAATTCTTTTTTTTTCAAAAGGGCTTTATTCCGAAATGGTTCCAGTTAAATTTCATATAGATCTTTTTCATATAGATGATTAGTTTCGGAGACACAACGGAACTCTTCAAAAATGACAGCAAATCAGCCGCGATTGCTGCTATCACATAAATATACATTGTTTTGACCCCATTGAAAGATGATGAAATTTCGAATTGGTGTGGGGTAGGTACTTTAACTAAAAAGTGAAATATAAAATCTTAAAAAAAACAAACGACTTCCGGAAAAACACTACAAATGGAAAAATAACTTTAATTTCGGAAGGCGGTAACAAAAAAAAAATACACATCCCAAGTCACCGACTTCCGAAATTAAAGTTATTTTTCACTTTCTAGTGGTTTTTTTAATATTTTTACTCGGCTCCTTAGGGTTGCGGCGTGACGTTAAAGAGTCAATAACCTTCCTCATAAATTGGGCTAAAATATGCATAAAGATTTTTCGAAATCCGATAATATCCCCCGAGATTACCCCCTACATACAAACTTTCTAACAAACAAATTTTTATATCTTCATAATGTTAGTCGGGATATTTTTTCCAACTTAATTGATAAGTCAGATTAAATAAACATGGTTACCTACTTTTAAAAACTAAACTTGATGTAGATCTGTTTATTAATACCCTACCGCTTGCAAAAAAAGAATTGTGGATCTAGAGAAAGTATAAACTGTACTTTTATGTGTTCTTTATTTTTCGGGGCTAAGCTTTACTGAGAATTTGTCATAGGTTTTAAATAAATCACTCAGATACGAAAACAACTATTTTATTCTTAGGTTTTAAATAAATCACTCAGATACGAAAACAATTATTTTATTCTTAGGTTTTAAATAAATCACTCAGATACGAAAACAACTATTTTATTCTTAGGTTTTAAATAAATCACTCAGATACGAAAACAATTATTTTATTCTTAGGTTTTAAATAAATCACTCAGATACGAAAACAACTATTTTATTCTTAGGTTTTAAATAAATCACTCAGATACGAAAACAACTATTTTATTCTTAGGTTTTAAATAAATCACTCAGATACGAAAACAACTATTTTATTCTTAGGTTTTAAATAAATCACTCAGATACGAAAACAACTATTTTATTCTTAGGTTTTAAATAAATCACTCAGATACGAAAACAACTATTTTATTCTTATTTACATGCCGCATTCTTTACATATATTTTTGCGGGGACTACATATTCTAGATCGTGCCAACATATAAAGAACCAATTACAAAATTAAAAACCCCGACTTAAAAAAGTGAATTAAAAAAATGATGAAAACAGGAAAAATATATTAAAAAAATTGACAATTGACTAATAAACTGAATGATATAAGCAATCTCATGCAGTCGTACCCTATAAGGCCTTTATTATTAAATTAAAGAAGATGTTTCCGACTATTAAATCTCAGTTTCCTTAGTTATCCACATAAAATAACATAATATAGGGCCTTGTGAGGGCTTGGGCAGAGGTGTACTTACAGTTCACCCACATTTATCCACATCTTAAGAGTATACTCTAGATTGAAACCTAAGCAAGCGTAGGTTGGTTAATTTAGTAGGTATAAGAAAGTGTACATTATATATGTCACCGTATGATTGTCAACATCGCTAGTTTATAAGCTTTAGCGAGATTATAAACTGTCGATAAATTGTGAACTGCACCATACTACTTACCGACCGAATAGGTTATCTACGTTAGGTTAGGATTGCAACCAACCGCGCGCGAGCCGAGCGAGCGAAGCGAGCGGTGCCGCGGCAGCGGCCGGTGAGCGCTACTTCCAAGTTAGTGGCAGTTACTTGACTATTTAGTAATAGCGCAAGGTACTATCCGTCTTGATACCAGTTCACAATTTGACGGTTTCACTACAATAGATTATAATCTACCGAAATATAATGCGTTAAATTGTAAGCAGTAGGTATGTTACGGTTTGCAATCATTCGACAGTTGACAATCTCACGAGATAGATTATAATCTAACGGTATTTACAATTTTACGGTGACATGTGTATTCATTCATTCATCATTCATAATCAGCCGATAACGTTCCCACAGCTGGGACACAGGCCTCTTCTCTGTGAGAAGGAGTGGGCGCTGATCCTCTACACGGGCCCAGTGCGGGCTGGTAGAAGTCGCATGTCTTCGAATTTGGGTCTAGGACATGCCGGTTTCCTCACGATGTTTTTCTTCACCGTTTTGGGAGCAGTGGTGATGAAGTAATTTACACAGAGTGAATTGCTTGCCTGGGTTCCCACTGGGGCACCACTGCTCCAGAAGTTACGTTTATCCAGGGTATACATTTTTATCCTTTTTAGCAAGCACAGCGAATACTCGCCACTTTTCTGCTAAATCAAATCAATATGGTAATACGTAGAAAAGCTGTTTTCTCAATGTTAAATTCTCGTAGAATTTCATCCGTTATTCCAGAAAGTTCGGAAACTTCTCTGAAATAGGGAAGTTGCTGGCATAGGAGGCCAAGGGGTAAAGGACTCCAGTAATGATTTTATTACCGAATTGAGTTCCCTTTTCATAGAACTGAGTTACTTAAATTCGAACATTTCTTCGGGCTATCGGAAAATTGTGTGGGACGTTAATGTTTATCTGTACAGCTTTAAGTGAACAAATAAATAAAATTTAAGTATTTTTTTTTAATGTCAAAATAAGAGCTTTCTACTAAATGCATAATTACGAAAGTATGTATGCGGTACGAATGGCAAAAAAAAAACAATTGAAAACAAAAATTGGCTGTCTGTTTGTTCCGGGTAATCTCCAAAACGGCTGGATCGATTTTAACGTGCCTTTCACTGACTGATAGCTGATGTTATAAGGAGTAACCAGGTATACTTTTTGTCATCCACGCTAGCTAAGCCGCGGGCACAGATAGTGAGTACCGTAAAACGGGGTGAATAGATAGGTCTTCGAACTTTGGTAACGATTTTCGTAATGTTGCAGAATTGATACCCATTTTTCTAAGCATGTATTTATTGAGTCTTAGGCCAAACTTTTAAAATATATTTCTTTCTATTCGGATATGTTTGTAGTTAATAAAAAAAAACACAATATATACGTGATTTCTATTTACTTCCCATCAGGGGACAATAGACACACCTGAGGGGTGATTAGAAAAATTTCGTAGGGCTGCCTCATTGTAGTTTCCCTGAATATTTTTTAAGCTAAAGGCAAACAAATAAAAGTCGAGAAGGTATCTTTAAAAAAACATATTTAGTTTAAAGTAAAGTTACATAATTTCAAATATAAATTATTAACGACAAAAATCAACAAAAAAATTAACAAAAAGAAAAATATAAAAAATGCACTTGACTTTAATTAATATTCTATTTTATGTCGTTCCCTTATTCTTATAAAATTAATAAAGTTAAATAATCAACAATCAAAATCAATCATTATTAAAAATGAACATAGCAACATCATACAAATTTAAATATCAAACTCGAAAACAAAATTAAAAATTGCACTTTGACATAAAAAAATTATAAAGAAAATTAAAAACGCTTTAAGTAACTAAAAGTGAAATTAGAACTATAGATAACCACTTCCACAGGTGCTTTAAACTTTGAGGCAGCCCTGACATAATCATGGCTAATCACCCCTCTTTCGTATCTAATCACCCCTTTGCTGTGTCTATTAACCATATTCGCGTGCCCATTAACCCCTCAGGCGTGTCTATTCACCCCGTTCGTGTGTCTAATCACCTCGAAAAATTTAAGAAAACAAGGCTTATGAAATAAGAACAATTTTACAGAATAATGCATGTTCTTACTTCAATAATTACAGCACAATATATTTATAATAACACTGACCATAATTTGAAGATAATTTTAAACTTGACCAAAATTCACCGAAATACGAAGGTTCAAACTCAAGCTTAATTAACGACTTGTTTTGTTGTCAACTTTTACATTCAGTTTTGACGTTTTTAGCAATGTTGCCACAAATAAAACGTTGCCAGGCTAAGAAAAATAATACCAACAAATTATTAAAGTTGCTGGTTTTTTACTCGGGTCACCGAGTTCGCCATACAAAACGTTTGAAATTATCCCAAGATTTTTCTCTATTCCCCCCGCGAGTTCTATTCACCCCGTTTTACGGTATGGTTTGGGATCACCTATAAGCCAGTCTAAATGTACTAACTAGCTGTGTGTGAGTAAGCTTATTTTTTGTGTTCATAAGCGTATATAGGCACTTGCGTTTCGTTACAGTCGACTTCAGACGCCTTTGAATATCCGTGAATGTGTTTTTCTTTATCTGACCAGTTTTAATCGATAATCTAGACATCAGTTTTAAGGTTCATTCCGTTTTTGTCTTAGATTTTTCCGCTAGCGGACTTTTAATAAACGATCTCCATTCCAAGATATGATTCAAGCCGACTAAAAATCTAGTCAATAGACCCAGAAACTATAACCACTTCAAACTTCCCTGGATATCAAACTAAGGTTTAGTTTCATAACCAAGAAAATTTAAAGTCTCAAGAACATAGTATTGTCTAAGCCTCCCCCATATACCGAACCCACATCTTACATATCTAACAAAAGCCAGTTGATAACGACATACGAGATAAATGGTACTGAAAGGGTTATCAGTCGCACAATGCAAATAATATAGGCAGTTCAGTTCCGCGTCTTAATTAAGAGAACCGGAGCCTTACCCTTAAGAAGAGCCGCTAAGGTAGCGGATAACTGTTGGCTTAGAGACCCATAGATTAATACAGAAGAAGAATATTATAGACGTAGGCCTCCACCAAGCACCGCCAGTACAACCGGTTCTGTGCTTCTGGCATCTAGCGGATTCCTGCGGTCTTCACCAGGTCACCGGTCAATTTTGTGGGAGCCCTTTCAACGCTACGTCATCCAGTACGCGGTCGACAGCTCAGAACCTTTCGGCCCCATCGGCCATCTGTACTGCGAGCAATGTGCCCTGCCCACTGCTGGTTTAGGTCGGTTACCTTGGTTCTCCAACTATTTCGAAGGATATATCAATATCAAAATCAGAAGTCATTCATTCAAACTAGGCTGAGAAACAGCACTTGTCAACACATAACTTTTAAAGACGAATATCTGAACCTAAAATACCCATGTCTCAAGAATAAGCATGGGTAAAATATGATTAAGATGTTACGACCGCTGTTGTTATGTGAACTGATCTCCACTGAATTATCATCGCAATGATATTGGGGGTGTTCCCCCAAAATGGCCTCCAACCTCCCCTTATAGCCACCTCGAGCCTCGGAATGCTGGTCTGATTTGGTATTATTTCTGATTCTGATCGCTGTTAGAATAATACACACACACATCGATAACATTGAAAGACAATAGTAAAATGAATATCTGGCAAAGATGAAGACACAAGCACTGAGAAATAACAAGGTCACTCCCCAATATACTGACTGCTAGCTCCGACCATCAGGCCCAAGAGACGTGTGCGCGCGTTTGCCGTCTATCTCCGCGCGCTACCCCATCTTTCCCCCACTTCACGCCATGTCTTAACTAGTTATTATCTGTACCTATAGGGTATATTACTTCGCATTCGCGACAGCACTTTTTGAACGTCAAAATTATATAAGACAGTTCCCCAAAAACGCCCGCCACTAACTAATGCTGGGAAGACGAAGTGGCGCAACAAACTCCCCAGCAGCACAGCTTTCTCTTCAGTTAGAAAAATTAGATTCTATACAATAGTAAATTATTAACATTACGAGACACAAAACATTGAATTAAATTATTTGCCATATGTCAGCTAGGACACGCTTACCTATATACCAACAAACAACATTAAAAACTGAATTAGAGAGCAAAAGACTAATAGAGAGGAAGAAGATATAACTTGATTGTTTTTTTTGGGTGGGAAATCATCAAATAACTTCTCCCGCTCTGGGTGGAACGGGAGGGCGTGTCAGACATTTACTGACTAAAACCCACCCGTGTTCCCTCAGTTGCCTGTGTGCCAGGGGCCACGGTATCTCTTTCGAACAACCCGCACCCTTGGCAGGCATTGGCCCTTGCGGGCCCCACCAATTGGTGCTGACATCTCTTTGAGGCGAGTGTAGGACACAACGCGCCATCGACCGGGGCTTGGTCCTTCCGGACAGCGAGCTACCCATTACTCGCCGTTCGCAAGCCCGTGCCTACGGTGGCTGGGAATCAGCCTGGGATTCCCGACGCCTAGGGCGTCTCCTGCGGCGACTAGGGCCGTGAGGGCGCATATACTGCCTCTCCCTCACGTGAGCCGCCTCCCTCTTATAACATGATTGTTTGAGGAATTACATGAGCGAGAACGGAATGAATGATAGCGTGACGGTTGACAGGGGAGAATGGAAGAAGCAAAACGTGTTGCACCGACCACAAGTAACATGACCACAAGGCAGTAAGATGATGATGAAGAAGATATGATATACTTACTTTTAATTTCTAGTCATCAACATCAAAGGGCGGTGGAACGAAATTCGGAATGGAACGAAAATAAAGAAAATACATTTATACTGACTAAAAGGTACACAAAGAAAGTTTAAGAAAAAACAAAATGGGTACCCATGCTTCTCAGGCCAAATTTATTATAATCTACCACCTTGTTGTTTTTTTAATGTATTCTTATCCGTCATTCGATAAATCAGAATTCATTAAGTCAGCTGCAAAATGAGCTAATAGAATAGAATAGAATATTTTTATTTCAGACAAAGTCCATAGGGTTAGTAACAATTTTGCTTATTCTCTAGTGTTAGTACAGATACACATTACTATTAAAAACTTAAAATTCAACTAAAAATGGACAGCATTCTTGAACGTCAAAAAATACATATGACCATTTTTGTACACACCCGCAAATATTAGACTCAACAAAACTGGAAAGTAATGTAAAAATGCAACAATATCATACAAAACAAACAAAAACTAAGAAAAATTTGGATAAACATCGTTGCGACACGCTTTTAAATCCTCCCTACTTTGCAATCTTCAAACCAGTCAGAAAAACCCCACCAATCGCTAAAACAAAAGAATTATTCTCAATGCGTATCCCGTTGTATTTAAGGCCCCCATTTTAATGTAGCTGTGACGTAACCAATTCGATTTAGATCCCCTCCCACGAAGAGGGGGGTGAAATAATCTTGAGGACGACAAATCCCTAGTAAAATCGACGTCTTATGCCTGTGTGGACGTGTCACGAATTAAAAGAATGTCTGCGGTTCATATCAGCTTAGTGGAGGATGTAGGATTATGGGACGGTATGACATTACCATTTATATATCGATGGAATTAAATGGGGGTGATCGGTTTTAATATGGAACATTTTGGGGGCGAAAATATTTTTTCATTTCACATAATGCTTAGATATTTTTCGTGGTAGGTTGTGTTCTGGTAACGATGTAAAATGATATTTATACGTTGGTTCCGAAAAAGTACAACAGGTGTTTGGATATTTCAAGCTTTAGTTTTTATGAAGTTATTTTCCACCAGAATCGTGGAAATTTTCAGAACGGTCATATTATGCATAACTGATCATGTTTCAGGCACGTGTAATTCGTTTGTGAATTTAACTCACGGTATTATAAATATCCAGTTTTTAAAACAATTTATATTTTGAAGTTAACACTTAGTTTACAGCAGTCTTTTAATAATACTACGGGCGCCCAGCGGTCGAAATTCAACCATACCGTGCGTGAGCTACCCATTACTCGCTGTCCGCAAGCCCGCGCCTACGGTGGCCGGGAATCAGCCTTGGATTCCCGACGCCCAGGGCGTCTCCTGCGGAGGCTAGGGCCGTGAGGGCTCATATACTGCCTCTCCCCCACGTGCACCGCCTCCCTCTTCGCGAGCATCACTGCTTCGTTGAAGGAAGCGACGGCTACCCATGCACTCTCGCTCCGTACCATGGCCTGGATCAGGGCTGGACGCGAGAGATCACAGCTGCCGATCGCCTCCACAACAAGGACACGGCGGTGCTTGAGCCCAGCCGGGCAGACCTCCACCGTATGCTCCACCGTGTCCTCAGGGCGATCTTCGCAATGGAAACACCCGGGCGTTTCCTCCCGCCTTATCCAAAACAGGAACCTCCCAATTCCCAAAAATGTTGGGTTGGCTTCCAATCTAACCGGATGTAATTATCTATCAGTATTGTACATGGAGCTACTGCCTATCCGACCTCCCATAAAACGAATAAGATGACATTACTTTATTAAAGATTAGCTCCTAAAAAAAAAACATAATTATTTTATTAGTTTCGGACCCGTAGTGAAAACTACCCTTAAACGTCCAAATTCTAGTAGGCCCTTTATAAGAACCATAAGGAGGTCTTAGATAATTTCAAAAGGCCTATTGCACGTCCGACCTATCAGAAACCCAGTTAACAGGACAACCCTCTTATGGATAAGACAATAATCATGATAGGGTAGAGGTAGACCCTATTGGGGACAAAACCGATAGTCGATTTTAGGTTTACGGTTTTGATTTACCGTAATTGCGGGTGCAATTGGATTGTTATTATTTTCACTAAAATTGTTAGTTTTTTTAATCGATTATTGTTATCTTCTTATTCTTCGTCGTGTCGATGATTGCAATTAAGCTCAAACATGCTTCGACCAGAATTCTGTCACTTCGACAGCGTTATCGTTGTCCTCGCAAAGGTCTTTCATAGTGCAGGAGTTTTTGCAAAGAGAGCACGACAAGAGGTGGGGCATAGTTTTCGATGTCGCTCCACAGTCGCTTGCATCTCATCGGAGTACCCCCACCAGACCAAGTTGTACCGGCAGCGGCCGACCTGGCTTCCTAATCGATTAAGAGATTTCCAGGTGAGCCATGGCAGTTGGTGGCCCGTTGAAAGCTTTTCTGCAGGCTCAACATAGTCAGCTGGAGCGGGGTGTTTGAAAAGCCACAGTTTCAATCGCGCCGCACTAGAGCTGACGTCTGATAGTGGGGTGGTCGACTTAAGAAAGCTGTTACGGCTCTTCAGTCTGCTCGTCGACTTCGTTATGTTTTAGAGTGAATGCCGTTTGTCACCACGACGATTCCTCACAGTTCCCTACTATGGTTATAGAGTGTGTATATTATCTATACACTATAGTACTACAGTACCTACTATAATACCTATACTATACTGCTTCATTAGTCTAGTAATCGCAAGTGCTACTGTTGAGCAAGAGGTCCTGAGTTCGATTCCCAGCTCGGGCAAAATGCTAATGAGTTTTTCAGCCTGTGGAGTCTGGTTTTGTTCCCAATTGATGGCAATAGGCTCGCACCCTATTACACGGGACTTAAACATAACTGGCTAAATGTTTCTATGAGTGTTCTATAGGAATACTCATGGAAATATTATATCTATGGGTACACCTCTGCCCAACCCCCCGTGAAAACAAGGCGTAATGTTATATCGATACTTAATATTTTTGTAGGGGGTAATCTCTGGATCTACAGAACTGATTTTGAAAATTATTTTACCAATAGAAATCCACATTAATTGTGAGTGTCATAGGTTTTATATTAACCCGAAAAATGTAATGATTTTTTCGTGGTAGTCGGATTTGCAAAGTAAGTCGGAGAAAAAACGGTCGAACGAAAACGTTTCTTACGAACGCTGCCTTAACGATGAGAGATATATGATTGAATTCTAGAGAAAAGTTGTAGAACTTGATAATGCCTACAAAAAGTCAGTACCAGCATATGTCTAACTGTTATGTTTTTTTTTTTGGGTGGGAAATCATTAAATAACTTCTCCCGCTCTGGGTGGAGCGGCAGGGCGTATCAGACTTTTACTGAATAAAACCCACCCGTGTTCCCTCAGTTGCCTGTGTGCCAGGGGCCGCAGTATCTCTTTCGAACAACCCGCACCCCTGGTAGGCATCGGCCCTTGCGGGCCCGCTCAGTTGCTGCTGACATCTCTTTGAGGCGCGCGTGGAACGCAACGCGCCGTCGACCCGGGCTTGGTCCTTACCGGACAGCGAGCTACCCATTACTCGCCGTCCGCAAGCCCGTGCCTGCGGTGGCCGGGAATCAGCCTGGGATTCCCGACGCCCAGGGCGTCTTCTGCGAAGGCTACGGCCGTGAGGGCGCATGTACTGCCTCACTTTTATGTTTAAGTTACAAACAATAAGTTTTTATTAAAAAAATAAAAAATCGTTAGGTCATGTTTATTGGTCATACTATCAACTATTATGAATTCTTATCAAAATAAGTTAATTTATCGTCTCAAGTGTTTAAAACAAAAGACTTTCCCATTTACTGCATATCATTTGGACGAATGGTTAAAGAAATAATACGACATAGGTAGGGAACCGCGACCGTGTCGTAATCTATTGAGTGATATAAAAATGTTAACCGCCCAACGAAGTGGGCACGGGTCAGCTAGTAGTGAATATACCAGTAAGTGCAGCAGAAAGATACAACTTTCTTGACACAGTTAACGATCTATAAGTTTTCAGATATGTACCATATCCATGGACTCTCTCTCTTTTTCTTCTTCAACCCTTGGCCACCCAATGCTGAGTCTAAGTCTCTTCCATATCTCTCCACTTTTGGCGGTTTTGTGTCATGGCTATCCAGTTTCTAACGGCCACTTTAATGAGGTCGTCTGTCCACCTAGTCGGATGTCTTCCCACATCCATAGTCTACGTCTGTATAAAGGCTCTAGGTCCCTTGAGCGTTTCTCATGCCACTCATGTCCGACTGTCTTATTGCGGACGACGTATTGGGTTTCCTTTACATTTTTATACGGAAGACTGTTATCTAGGAGTTACGTGAGGGCTAAAGGGTTTGTGTACCCGTCTTAACTGAAGACGATAGTGTTTTTACTTTGAAGAACCAATTAATACATTTTTTAACGACTTCAAAAAAAGGAGGAGGTTCTCAATTCGATTGTATGTTTTTTTTTTAATGTTTGTTACCTCAGAACTTTCGACTGGGTGAACCGACTATGATGATTCTTTTTGTTATTTGAAAGCTGGTGCTTTCCGTGTGGGCCTATTTCAATTTCATATAGATCTGATGATGCTTTTCGGAGATAGACAACGGAACTCTTAAAAAAATAACAGTAAATAAACCGCGATTGCTGCTATCGCATAAATATGCATAGATCTGACCCCAAGGATGATGAAATTTCGAATTAGTGGGGTAGGTACTATAACTAAAAACAAAAAAAAAACAAAACAACCAACTTCCGAAAAAACACTACAAAGTGAAAAATTACTTTAATTTCGGAAGGCGATAACAAAAAAATAAAATACATTTCCAAAGTCACCGACTTCCGAAATTAAAGTAATTTTTCACTTTGTAGTGTTTTTTCGAAAGTTGATTGTCGTTTTTTATTAAACAAGATAACTAAAAATAACTTTTAGTTCCGTTATCACTGAACACGCGGAAAAATATGTATTTTGCTTACTCTATTGTCTAAAATACAAGTACAGATTGCGGCACGTAAGTTGATCCAAAATGGCGGATTTTGTTTCAACTTACGAGGCACGATCAGTCATTTATTTCCAAACTTCAGTACGCATTACATCAACGACTACGCTAGAAGGAGGCCCCATACTTTTCCGTGCGAGTCAACGAGTGCACGCGACGCAACCTTCGCTTGTTTTTTCTGATTTTAGTTCAACTTACGTGCCGCGATCTATAAATACATGTCGTTTCGAACAGTGAACATGTACTAATTGTTATCTTATTTCAAATTAATATTTAAAAAAAAATATAAATAATAAATTAATATCTTGGATATTTTAGAGATTTTTGGTAGATTTACGATGTAGCTACATCGAATGTACTATGTTTTTGATTCTAAAATATTTGACTTTCATTGTAGTAGTAGTAGTCTTACCACGGGGTTTCGTATTACCTAATAACTGGGTTGGGAAGGTCAGATAGCTGCCGTTCTTTAACTAGAAAAGCGTAAAGCCCTAAAAGTTGTTTCCGAGAAAATGTCAAAAAACGCGAGAGTCGTTATTTCTTAAAAACTATGATACTTACGTTATTGATTGTAGGACACATCAATTGATATTTCTTTTTATTTATCCTAAAGAATCCTTTCCAGTTAACGGCCTACAACCTTTTCATATCTTGGAATCTATTTGTATTGTAAAAATGTTTGTTAGACAGAAAGATAGAGAATGTTGAACTCTCTTAGATTCTATTAAAAAGTAAAAATTTACCAAGTGAGGGTTAACGCCTTTCTAGTTAAAGGATGGCAGGTAGGCGGTTACTTCTTGTTAAATACTGGTATTCAGCTACGTCTGATTAGACTGGAAGGCGATGTGGCGGTGTATCTATCAAAAATACAAATATTGTAGACCAATACTTATAGAAAGACATGCAATAAACCAATAAACTTAATATCACAAACATATAGGTACTGACCGACCAAGCCATTCGGTAGTCTGCGCCCAAACTAACTCGTAACTTGGCTGCAAACTCGTTATGCAGTAAGTAATAAGTTTTGGAGTTAACATGCTACTGAAATCATATCTGGTAAGGTTCGGTTCATATTGGGGACTGGCTAGATATATTACATTTGTGGACAACATGACAGAAATTGGTATTTATTTATGAAAACTTTATGCACAAGTAAAAAATACTGTACAAAGGTGGACTAAATGCCTGAGGCATTTTCTACCAGTCAACCTTAGGGTGATGCGGAGACAAAACATGGCAGGTGCAACATAAGGGATAGATAGGCTGTATATGCGCCCTCACGGCTCTAGTCGCCGCAGGAGATGCCCTGGGCGTCGGGAATCCCAGGCTGATTCCTGGCCACCGTAGGCGCGGGCTTGCGGACGGCGAGCAATGGGTAGCTCGCTGTCCGGTAAGGGCCACGCTTAGTCAACTGCGCGTTGTGTTCCACGCGCATCTCAAAGAGATGCCAGCACCAACTGGTAGGCTCCGCAAGGGCCGATAGCTGCCAGGGGTGCGGGTTGTTCGAAAGACACACACAGCCAACTGAAGGAACACGGGTGGGTTTTAGTCAGTAAAATTCTGTCACGCCCTCCCGCTCCACCTAGAGCGGGAAAAGTTATTTGATGATTTCCCACCCAAAAAAACGCCGGCGAGTACTCGTTTGTCGCAGCGACAATAGTTATCCAAGAGTACTCGCTCAGCGATGCTCGCTTGGTGAGCAGAACACTCGCAAAGAGACTCACGCTTGGTAAATAAGCATACCAAAGACTAATCGCTCGTCGCCGTCGTGCACTTGCTGCTCGTGAACTAATAACAGAATTTGGTAGTCTCATGGTTAAAGTTGTTCGCAGTGATGAGTACCACAACACCGTAAAAGGTTTTCAAATTTTTGTATTACACCTTGTTAATTAATGTGGCATGCAACTTTTTAACTCGGTTATATTGTAAAAAACCTGGAATTTATAAAACAAATAAATCTTGAAAACACTCGAGCACTCCTGACCCGAACTGCCTGATGATCCGATCGATCTTGATGCACCCTGTAGCATCCTGCTACATCCATTTAATCCGGCTAACCTAATTTTTGTATTTTTTTACTTTACTCTTTTTTCTAATTATCTTACGGTTAGCCCTTCGGCGCACCGTAACATTACAGTTTGGTGTATTCATGATTGATTTGTTTAATAAATTTCAGATTTTTTGTATTATTTAACTCAAAATCCGACAATGGACGCACGCCCTTAGCTGTCGACTTCAACATGGACATTGTCATTTCATTAGTTTACAAGTTTCCAGTCGCTAAAGTGGCATAAAGGAGGCGACCCATATTCCTGAGACTGTGTTAATTTTCTCAACTCACACTCAGTTTCGTCAGTCATGAGTCTAACCCAGACTAGAGCAAAAATCTGTATATGTGTGTTAACTTATCCTCTAATTCACGACCTTCTAATGATGGAAACTTTTTTTAATTAATTAACTTTTATAAAATTAGTACGCTTCTTTTTATAATAGTTGAACCTCTTTTTAAATTTATGGATTTTTGTTGCAGCAGGTCTTAGTAACGAAGCTAGATCAACCCGACGAAATGAGTTAGGCTATCCGTCCTATTGGTCACGGTTACTATTTGGTCCAATGACTCCAAAATACGAATTATTAGAGATTCAAATAAAGAGGCAAGGCAAGTAACGATTACTTAGATAATTCAGTCCTACTTTCATCATGCCAGAAAATATTATGTTTATTTTATTTATAACCAGCTGTGCCCGCGACTTCGTCCGCGTGGAATTTAACACAAAAGTATATATTAATAAAAATAAATAAAATTTCTAAAATAAAAGTAGCCTAAGTTACATCAGCTATCTGCCAGTGAAAGTCTTGTCAAAATCGGTCCAGCAGTTTCAGAGATTAGCCGGAACAAACAGACAGATAGACCGGCAGACAAAAAATGTAAAAAATTATATTTTGGTATATGTACCGTGTTATTTTAATATTACAAACAGACACTCCAATTTTATTTATCTGTATGTATGTATGTATAGAAGATTTTGGAGTCATGACAAACTTTGAGTTCACAGCACACATAATAGTATATACGTAACACATTTGTAGTCTTTCTGACAATATCCAGGTACTTTTTTAAACGAATTGCACACTAAACAAATTGACCAATCATTCGTAAAACCGTTCAAGTCGCTGTTGTTAGCCCTGCCTAACAATCGTAACTGCGTGGTTAAAATCAGATAAACAAATCTAGGTTGAACTGTACAGCGTATGACTAGTAATCGAGATTTAATCAGCGCTATTTAATGGCATCAGAATATGGTTGAATATTGTTATATGATTACCGTTTCGTGGAACTGGGACGCGTGGTAATGGGGAAGTACGCTTTAAGGGGAAAATTGGGGTGTGGTTTTTGAAATATATTATTATGTGTTATAAAAATATTATGCGAGAATTATTACTGGTTTCCTGTAGAGTAGCTGAAATTGGGCTGACGATTGACTGCATCGATGAAATTTAGTGGTGCTAGAAATTAGCCTTTTGATAATAGAAGTAAATGAGCAGGTTTATATCCAACTGTTACAGCTGCTACTGAAAAATTCCTGATAGAAAAAAAAAAAAATACTTTTTGATCGACCTGGGAATTGAACCCAAAACTGCACTTGCACTTGCACTGACTGGACAGGTCCACTCAATCTGTGTGGTTCCTCAAAATACCATTTCACCAATCTACATGGTCTTCATATGACGTGACCAAAATCAAAATCAAAAATCAAAAGTCATTTATTCAAATTAGGCTGAGAATCAGCACTTTTCGAATGTCAAAATTACATAAGACAGTCCCCCAACACGCCCGCCCTTCAACACTTCCTAGTGCTTTAGCTGGGAAGAAGAAGTGGCGCAACAAACTCCCCAGCAGCACAGCTGTCTGTTATGTTAGTTGAACTTGATTCTATACATAGGTTGGTAACGTAATCAACATTACGAGACACAGAACTTAAATAATTTGTCATGTCAGCTAGTCATGCCAATATACCAACAAATAAAATGAAAACTTAAGTCAAGCACAAAAAATAAACAAAGAATACTACCAAAATAAAAGCCTCCTGGTATAAATGGCGTGATAGCTTACATATGCAATGCTGGATTATGTTCACAAATGATAACCTAGGACCATCGACGTAAAATGTATAAACAGGTAAGTAATTATTAGCAAAAATAACAAAATCATGATCAGCAACGATCAGTCACTACAAGCACCACCCGTTCACGAGCATAACGCAAAGATCAGCCACTACCCCCTCGCTATATTTGAGGGAAGGAGGTAACCCGATCCCCAACGCTACCGCAAGCAGTGACATCTACGGGAGCATGACGAACTTGCTGCCGGTTGCTCAGGCAAGAATAGAATGATCAATTGTCGAGGTCGCTAGCTAACCATAATGCCATACAACTCTTTAAACGAGACTTAGACCTTTAAGTTTGTTTCAGCCTTTCTTTTTAGAGTAGTCAAAATAGGTAACGCCAACCTCATCTAGTTTTTAAATATAATTAACGTGTAAAAGTGTAAAAACCTACTTACTGAAACAAAATCATTTATCATTAGAGAAAACATCAACAATACCAACCACAATGGCCACTCCAAACCAACACAATCACGCTAAGATAAAACATAAAACACACATTACATACTTATTTATTTGCAAACTTCTTATAACTTCGCCATTGATTACCTAATTCTTATTGTCAGTGGTCAACAACAAACAACAAACTTTTGTCGCCAAACAAGAACAAATCTTGCAAGTTTTGCCGCGGGCGTCGGTTTTGTCACGGTATAAATCGGTTCAGAAGACTAACTCTGTACAACAAGCGGAAACAAGCGCAATTATAAACGCGCGCTCGTGGTTAGAGCTACGTTTTTCTAGAATACTGGTATCCACCACATACTGTCTGCAATTTACTGACGAACGAAGTTATTGGAACGTTATTAATGAAAGTAAGTTGCTGTGTTTTCCTAGAGAGAGTTTTTTGATATCCAGCTGCCATCATTTGCATGACAGCCGTCACTGTGACCGTTTTGTGGCAGCCACCGGAAACCGTAAGCTTTACACGGATATTAATTTGATCTGTATCGATAGGTATCCATTTTAACGGTTCTAGTTACTTTCCTAGACCTGTCTTAGGTAAAATTCGTGTCGATACGAACTATTTTTGGATAGCTCATGTGGTGGTGGAAATATTAGCCAATCAACAAGGCTACAGTATGGATTTTCTTAATAACAGCCTGAAATTTGGAAGTTGGCGGCGTGATGCCCGGTGCTTCCCCGTGCCTCGAAAAGCACGTTAAACCGATGGTCAGACGCCTGATCTCTCTCCAAACTAGTCAACCTACCGTATCCATCGGACTATGGGAGTGAGGGAAGAGAGAGTGCACCTGTATTTGCGTACACGCTTGTGAACTTTCACGTAATATCTCCCGCGCCATGGCCTGTCTCGAGGACTATTATTATCTCTCGTTGTACGGACCTTCTGTCTAAGTAGTTTGTGGTTTTGTTGTCCTCGCGACAAATTCCCTCAGGCGGGCTTAGGAGCTCTGATCCTATAATAAAATCGGTCAACTGTGCCGATCTGTTGTTGGATAGATGGATTATTTGGGTTTTGGTTTTAATGTTTGTTTATTTACATGAGTTTTGAAATATAAACTAGTCTATGATAAGTTTTCGGCACGCGGTACTGAACAAGGCATTGTTGGTAAAGGGTCCCGCAGACCAAAGCGACGCGACTCTAGTAGATCAATTTCAATGAAGTCTTTATATAAATTGTTCTATTACAGTCGCGTCGTATTCTGTCTTTATACAACCGGTACAATAAGCACTTAAAAGAGACTTTTGAATGTCAAAATTTAACGGAAAATAGAATTGATTCTAGTTGCCCCATCCAAAAGTTAGTTTTGTATGGAGGAGAATGAGCATGAAACCAAAGAGTTACTTTTTTAAAATGTTTTACAACATTTTGTATACTTACGCTAATTATAAAATGATATGTGTGTACCTTCTGTGACCTATTCAGACAGTCTTCTTTTGGCCATAAGAATGAGTAGTATTAATTTTCGTAACTTTCATTGCCAAACCATTTTGTTGTGCGGTAATTGCAAAAATTGTTTTGCAAACTTTTCCCCCGGTTCTAAATTGAACCAAAATCGTAATAAACGGTCAATAAAAATTACAAACTTTCAACATTGGTTCCTTCCTAAGAACGAAACTAAGAAATGGTTTGTTTTACCAAAGCACGCAGCTTTTAATGCCCCATAATACGAAAGAAAAAAAAATAAAATATTGAACAAAAACAATGCGATCTTATACACTGCTTCTTTAAACCTCTTTGCTCAAACCAAAAGCCCTATTGACCCGTCAATCGATGCTATATAATTTGTAATAACCGTAAAGAGGTCATTATATGACCTGACCCCTTTACTTATTTACGTATTTTATTATTCATAGCCACGACTATAGTACAGTGAACTCATTTTTTTTTGTGTTTCATAACAACAAAAGGAGTTGTGACTTTGACAAATTATAGACGTGAACTACTGAAATGAAACCACTGAAGGTAAAGGCAGTGAAATAGATAAGTATGCAGGCTAACTTCGACTATAAAGGTTAAATAAATATACGTCAATATTGGTGCTGTCATCTGTCAATGTCATGAATCAAAAGTTTGTATCAAATGCAATACGTCATTGTGTTCTCTGTCTCTTTCTGCCGTCGACCATCTTGCAAGCTAAGACAACTGCCTATTATTCACCTATAATCCATCAGACTATTGATCCCATAGTTTATGTGTAGTATTCCGCTAAACCTATTTTAATACAGATCTACTTCATAAAAAATCTTTAATAAATTCACTGTAAGACCCCGCAGATCGTAAGCCGCTGGGTCTAATTTTATAAAGTTCATCCCCTAAATAAAATAGGGGATGAAAGTGTGAATCGAAAGCTGGTCATTTTTGATGATAGGAAACCACATCGACCACACGGCTTATAAACAATGTATCGATGTTGTGAATTTTTAAATGAAATTGTTATTTGTAAATAGGATATCGGAATCACATTTACACCTCTTACAAAACAAAGTAAGCTAGGTGGAGTCGACATTTCTTATCTGACCACAACATCGGAAAAATGGTGAAACTACATGACTGTGCTGAGTAGTCAAGACTTCAACAACGGTCTTCTAGGTGTCTTAAGTAAAACATAAGTTTATAAAGTTATGGCCGTAGTTACTTCTCCCTGTATACCAAATTATTTTGCTGACTGTACAAGCTATTAGGCACAAAGTAGGTACAAAACATCGGCTATTTTCGTATAACACGAATAGTTACGAAGTTTGTTGGCATGATAATTCATGATGCTTATTAGAAAGAAATAAATATGATTTTCATGAATTGTACTTCTTGATGCTCTGGCAATTTAAACCTTATCACGTAGGAATGAAAGACCATAGTTTGGTGATAGCGCCGTTCCGTAAAGTATACTGGCGCCATGGTTATGTCTAGATATTTAATTATGATTATTACGATCCTTATAAAGTTATTAGAATTGTGATCCATATATACAATTTATTTACTTAAGTTATTATCATTCCGTGTGGTGCCGGACGTAAAGAATAGCACCATCTCATTTCTTCCCGTGGCTGTCGTAGAAGGCGACTAAGGGACTTACTAGAGAATAGGCAGCAGCGTTCTCTATGCATTTTACCACTATACTGCGATCACCAACCCGCCTGCCAAGCGTGGCAATTATGGCAAACCCCTCAAATTGGGGAAGGCCTATGTCCAACAGTGGACGTCTTCTGGCTGAAATGATGACTTATTATCGTAACACAATATTTTAGGCGGCAACATTTGTTAGGTTCCTTTCCTCCTGAAAAGTAATAATAAAAATCAATTAATCTGTGTGCCTTTTAAAAACTACGCTGGGTCGTTTTCCAGTCTATCGAGATGCAACTGAATACTAGTATTTTATAAAGTCATTTATTCAAATTAGGCTGAGAATCAGCACTTTTCGCACGTCAAAATACATAAGACAGTCCCCCAAAACGCCCATCCTTCACTACTTCCTAGTGCTTTAGCTGGGAAGAAGACGTGGCGTAACAAACACCCCAGCAAGCACAGCTGTCTGTTTAGTCGGATAGGCTCGATTCTATACAAACATAGGCAAAGTAATAAACATTACGAGACACAGAACATTAATTAAATAATTTGTCATATGTCAGCTAGCTATGAAAATATACCAACAAACCAATATCTGACTTCTGCAACCCCAGTTATTGGGTAACATTATCTTTGGGGTATCCCCCGTGGTAAAGCTGCTGGTTGTGATTGTCAAAGATCTACGAACGACACAGCTTTTGCTAGCGGTTTTGCCGGCGTGGAGATCGATATAAAAAACAGTGGCACTCCGGGAGTGCCGACAGAAGTGATAACTTGAACAATTAGGTACGTGTGTATTTCTTGAATCGTCAATACAGGATTTCACGTTATTCATAATCATAATTTTGGTCATATTTTTTAAACGGGTTACCTGATTTTCATAATTCCAATTGGAATATTAGTTTTGGATTAAACCTATCTTTTGAGACTTAAATAATTGAAATAGCTCTGCTAAACAAGAGAGGTATCGCGAGTTCAATTGTTTTTCCCATCTCGAAAAATACCCAACGCGCCTAAAGACGTTTTCACTTCAAAAAGTATCCTATGTGTAAATCCAGGTTATAAATTATCTGTGTGCCTATCTAAATTGGACAGGTCGTTTTTACATTATTGAGTAACAAACATCCCAACATGGAAACATTCAAACTTTCACAATTATATATGAGTAGTATAATACGATAATTCAATAAAGCATGCTGAATAATTTTTAACCGACTTCCTGATTACTCGAAGATGGCTGGACCGATTTGGATTATTATTTTTTTGTTTGAAAGGGTATACTTCCCAGGTGGTCCCATGATCATCAAGTCAGGATCTGATGATGGGATCCTGGAGAAATAGAGAGAACTCTTCAAATTTTATAGGCACACTTGAAGCGATTTGGATAGTTTTTGGAAGGGTACTTTCTAGGAGTGGTCCTATTTCAATTTGGTGAAGATCTGATGAATAACTTCGGAGATAGGCAACGGAACTCCTCAATAAATGATAGCAAATGGACTGGAATTGCAGAAATCTCATGTCTGTCTATTGGTTACACCACTTCGTAACATAACATCACGCCAGGACGCTGTGAAGGCGTAAGCACATGTGAACCACTAAAAAGTGAAAAAAAAAACAACCGACTTCCAAAAAAAAGACTAAAAAGTGAAAAATAACTTTAATTTAGGAAGGCGGTGACAAAAAAAATAATACGTATCCAAAGTCACCGCCTTCCGAAATTAAAGTTATTTTTCACTTTTTAGTCTTTTTTTTGGAAGTCGGTTGTTTTTGAAAAATGTTTTTTTTTTTTACATGATTGAGAAACAAATATCCCAACATGTAAACATTCAAATTTTCACAATTATATTATTAGTGGTATATAGTACGATAATTCAATAAGGCATGCTGAATAATTTTAACATAACATGACTACTGAGTAGTGACACCGCTGCCTACAGCCAAAGTTTAGCATAGTTTCACTACGTTTCTTAATTAGTAAGCCGTCGGGGCTAGCAGAGACTGACAATGGTCCTGATACACTTTAAAGTATTTATACTATGGGCTTCAGTGTGATGCCGGACGTAAAAGAAAAGGACCATCCCATTTCTTCCCGTGGGTGTTGCAGAAGGCGACTAAGGGACTTACTAGAGAATGGGCAGCAGCGTTCTCTATGCATTTTACAACCATACTGCGCTCGCCAACCCGTCTGCCACGCGTGGCGATTATGGCAAAATCCCCCTTTTGGAGGAGGCCTATGTCCAGCAGTGGACGCCTTTTGGTCGAAATGAATTATGATGATACTATGGGCTGCTTTATCTGTGATGATTTAGTTTACACATACACGCATACATACATAAATTCACGCCTTATTTCCGTGGGGGGAGGCAGAAACCAAAGACCCTGCTACAATCTTTACGTACTCTCTACCCTTCCAGACATGGCCCTGCATTATTAGACACACATAAAAATCGAATTGTTTGGACCTTAAAAGGGACATAAACATTTCACTTCTTTACGCCTTTTTTAAACCACAGTTAGGAAGCTGTTGGCCTTCATCTCAACTGGTGATAAGTGATGATCAGGCCGAAGATGGACGCTTCACTGGGAATCCTCCACCACAGAGGAACTGGCTCATCATATCAGCCGAAAGACGTCCACTGCTGGACATAAGCCTCCCACAAAAGGGGGGGATTTGCTCTAATCGCCACGCTTGGCAGGCGGGTTGGCGATCGCTGTATGGTGGTTAAATGCATAGAGAACGCTGCTGCCCATTCTCTAGTAAGTCCCTTAGTCGCCTTCTACGACACCCACGGGAAGAAATGGGATGGTGCTATTCTTTTACGTCCGGTACCTCATGGAACCAGAGGAACTGGCTATCTTACCTGTAACTGCCGAAACACCACAATGCTGTTAAAATTGTTGTCATAGTGTCAGACTCAGATAAGATGGTGGTAGCTGGCCAGGCGGACTTAGAACAAGCCTGACCACAAACCAAACCGAGCAGAAAATTTTGCCCCCTCTGGGAATCGAATCCGGGAACTCTAGGTCTGAGACAGGTAGTCTTACCACTAGACTACAGAGGCAGTTAATCCTTGCTAGACAAATCAAACTGGTTGCTAATGAAATTGTATAATTCATTATTTTTATGACATTGATTTACATCCTGATTACTTAAACTCACCTTGTTAAATCGTGGAGAATGGTATAATTACTTTTACAATGTTTGTAAATATTTGAGCACATTCATTTTTATTTATTTTACCTATTGTGGTATAGTAATTTTATTCTAGGTGCAACGTTTTCTCATAAAATTATATAATTAAAATATTGTAAAACATTTTAAAAGAGTACCTTTAAACATTTAAAAAGAACCTTGGAGTTTCTTTCCCATTCTTCTCCATACGAAACTAACTTATGGAAGGAGCGATTAGAATCAATTCTATTTCAATGTAAATGTTGACGTTCAAAAGTGCGTTACATGTGCCTAATTGAAATAAATGCTTTGACTTTAACATGACTTTGACGTTTTGAAGTCGGGCTGTGGATAAAACGATTCCAGCAAATCAGCACTGGAAAGTTCTGGCCATCAACAATTGTAGTTTTTGACTTAAAACAGACTTAAACATTGCTCAGGAAGGTTCAGCAGGCACACTAAGATTTACACAAATAGCGAAATAAATAACCTATTCTAAGGTTTGCTCCCTAAAATGTCAGCTCAAGTGCTGACTTCTACCGAATCCGTCCCCATTATTTCCGTAACTAAACAATTAGTATGGATAACCTAACTCACACTTACCCGACCTAGCGGAGGCATGAAAAAGAAATGGCTCCCTTCTGTATAATTTGTGGCTCCCTACGTTTGATTGCATTTGACGAACCGCCTAAGAAACTCTTCGGTTAAAACTCACGATTGATTTTGAACCTTGTCTTTGGGAGCATAGGTCTAGATTTCCTTGAAGCTGAATAAGATAGTAGTATCTTCGATGTAGAACAATACTAGAGAAAGTTAAATAACGGTAGACTCAGTTCGTTTGTATTAGATGAAAACAGATCCAATTGTAAGTTTATCTTGGTTACGTCATGAAATCTGCCCTGCTGTTGTAAATGCAGTACTTGCAAAAAAGCGGTTTCGAGAAAAAAGCGGAAATCTGTAAGTAAAATTTTCATGCAAGTGCTATGAATCTCGTTATCAAAAAAACATACTTCCAGTACCCAAATATTTTTATTTTTTCCATATAAGTTTGCCCCTAAGGATGCCATTTCTGCGAAAAAGTGAAAACCCATAAGTGTCGATTACTGCAGATGTAATTAGCAGGGCAGAAATGTTATCAAATAATAAGACTGATTTAGGATCACATGATCAATAAAAAAATATAAAATATAAAAAACACATTTTCTTACATTTTATTCTTGAAGCTTCTATTTTTTGGTTCTCAACAACAGATTCACCCATTAGTTTCAGCTCAGAACTGAAAAATATCATAATCGGGGAAAGCTTACTTCATAAGGAATGCAATGAGCCTACTAAATCCAGTATCGGGCAATTACAAAGGCTACTGCAGTATCGGGAACCATAAGAACATTTGTTACCAAAACATATTGTATATCTGACGTTTTCACGAAAACAAACAGCGCGGCCTCGAACTGCGCCTGCTTAGTTTTTTTAAATCTATTAATTTATGTAATCACGGGCACACACTTAATTATGTGTTTATTATGGGCTGTCCAGACAACGGCCCGCGATGCATGTTTTAATCTAAAATAGTTTTGGACATAAATATTTCGGATAATAGAATTCTTTGTCGAAAATAAACTGAGATTGTTCAAAACGTCAATGGAAAAAAAATATCTTTCTTTTTTGCCGAGTTGCAAAGAACATTATACCACAATAGGAAATTTTGAAGGATGCAACTTTTCTGACCACCTTTAAAGTACATCGACGAGGTAATTTTTGAATTTGAGCAGCGTTTCGCAGATTTCAAAGAATTAGAGAGCGACTTCTCTTTTTACGCATCCATTAACAATGCAAATCGAAAGCGTAAAGACTGAATACCAGTTGGAATAATGTGACGTACAGTCAGATACCTTTTACAAGGGTAGAACAGAAACTGGAATTGACTTTTTTAAGATCCTTGACGATCGTTTCCCCAAAACTCAGAAAGCCTTGAAAATGGAATCGATGGTGAGCAGCACTTATTTGTGTGAAAGTGCGTATTCAACAATGAACTTTATAAAATCTAAGTATAGATCTTCACTGTCAGAAAAGTCACTTCTTCATGCAATGCATCTGGCAACAATGAATGTTGACATTGATATCAATAGTATTGTTTTTTTTTTGGATGGGAAATGATCAAATAACTTCTCCCGCTCTGGGTGGAGCAGGGGGCGTGTCAGACTTTTACTGACTAAAACCCACCCGTGTTCCCTCAGTTGCCTGTGTGCCAGGGGCCGCGGTATCTCTTTTGCACAACCCGCACCCCTGGCAGGCATCGGCCTTTGCGGGCCCCATCAGTTGCTGCTGACATCTCTTTGAGGCGCGCGTGGAACACAACGCGCCGTCAACCCGGGCTTGGTCCTTACCGGACAGCGAGCTACCCATTACTCGCCGTCCGCAAGCCCGTGCCTACGGTGGCCGGGAATTAGCCTGGGATTCCTATTCCTGGGATTGTTAAAGATAAATTAACGTAGAACCAATAAACGGATAAAGAAATGATTACCCTGTATTTTTTTACTTGAAAACTGAACATATGTTTTTCTGCGGCCCTCCAGCTTTTGTAGTAAATTTAATTAGCCCGCAAAGGTATGTAGTTTGGACAGCCTTGTTCTAGCTTATGGTACTTGAGGGTTGCAGCTGAAAATCAGAGTCAGGTCCCGATCCTGTGTTGCCATCTGACATAATGCTGAGCTGAGGCTCTTTTGGCATTAATAACATTGTTTTCTGTTTCATTAAAGTGTTCAGTTGCCATAAGCTGTAATGCCAATAAGCGAATTTTTCTTTCTTGTTAGGGTTTCGTACCTTAAAAGGTAAAAAAGAATCCTTATAAGATCACGCTTTTGTCCGTCTGCCTGTCCGTGTGTCACCACCGATTTTCTCAGGAACGGGTGAACCTAGCAAAGTGATATTTATACCAGATACTAAGAACTATAGTTTCCATTAGGTGTATAAAAATCAAGTTCCTGAGTCAAGACGATAAAAAGATATGGGCAAATTTAGATTTTCGCGAAAACGACCAAAAACCTATAGGGTACTTCCGGTTGACCTAGAATTGACAATTTTGGTAACAAGCAAAGTCTTATACTTAAGAGAAACATAAAATTGAAAATTAAGGTAATTGTTTTTACTTACAAGTTTTCGCGAATATCTAAATTATATCATTTATCTTTTTTATTATGGCGGTATAATGGGTAGATACGGAACCCTCGGCGCACGAGTTCGACTCGCACTTACCGGTTTTTCTTTCTTGGATACATTTTAAAATTTAATTATTTAAACAGGTAGCTGGAAAGGTATGTACAATTGCCAACCAACCAATACCCGAACTGTGTCACCTCTCAATTACAATCCCAAGGATATTGGAATCCATTAATTTTTGAATTCATTAATTCATTAGTTTGAAACGCCAACGATAACGTAAATCACGCAATTAATGTTGTTGATTTGTCAAAATGAGTGACATTCCCATGGTGAGTGTCTTACGCAATTACCTCACAATACCTATGCCCTGCATAAAAGGGAGGAAAGGCAGGGAGGGTGGAACAAGGCTCCCCTAATGATGATGATCATACACCTCGTCACTCCTATATTCCACATCATCTACCTAGCCTGTTCCCAATTATGTAGGAGACGGAGACGCCCTGGGCGTCGGGAATCTCAGGCTGATTCCCGGCCATCGTAAGCGCGGGCTTGTGGACGGTGAGTAATGGGTAGCTCGCTGTCCGGTAAGGACCAAGCCCGGGTCGACGGCGCGTTGTATTCCACGTGCGCCTCAAAGAGATGTCAGCACTAACTGATGGGGCCCGGAAGGGCCGATGCCTGCCAGGGGTGCGGTTTGTTCGAAAGAGATACCGCGGCCCCTGGCACACAAGCAACTGAGGGAACACGGGTGGGTTTTAGTCAGTAAAAGTCTGACACGCCCTCCTGCTCCACCCAGAGCGGGAGAAGTTATTTGATGATATCCCACCGAAAAAAAAAACTATGTAGGAGACGGCTTCCAGTCTAACCAGATATAGCTGAATACCAGTATTTTACATGGAGCGACTGCCTATCTGACCTCCACAACCCAGTTACTGGATAACACGATACCCCTTGGTAAGACTTTCGGGCTTCTGACGATCCTGTAACGACTGTCAAAAATCGACAAATGACAGCCGGGACCAACCGCTTAGCGTGCTTTCTGAGGCACGGAGGGATTCCACAAGATTTCCTTAACCACAAGCCACTCCACTCTAGATGACAACACTTCTAATATTCACCCAAACTGACACACTTGAAAATCTTAATTTCACCAACAACAAACACAAACTTTCGAGCAAGTTAACAACACTCAAAGTAGAACTTCTGTTGTATTTGCACTACCACTTCTCTGATTAGTAAACAAGGGGGCGCGTCGGTGACGACTGGTCCTAATGATCAGCCCGTCAACAGACCTCGGTTTGATTGTCTTGTGTTTAGCGTGGAATGCTCGCCACACATACATAATTATTTGACACTCCTAGAACTTAGATAGGGCAAATAAAATTCAGCATTGAACTAAAAAAACAGTGAAGTAAAAAACACAAGTCTTGGTGCATCGTAGTCATCATGGTTCTGCAAAAAAAAAAAACAACTAAATATTCCAGAACAAAAAAATCTCCCTCAATGTAGCTTCCTATGAGCTCCGGTTTGGACATATGCTGAATAAAATTTTAACCTTTTTACTCAGCCATAGGTAGATCTATAGATCTCAAGCAACATTAGCATGTGTAGATTTTTGGAACGAAGTTCCTTATCGCGCGTTGCGAAAGGGGGCTAGACGGAAAAAATTAAGACCAAAAGTTGTAACGACACTTTTTACTATAGTTGTAAGCATTGAATTTTTTTTTGCACATGGCACCAGGCGAAAAAAGCGTTCCACGTAGTATTTTCTAAACATTATTATTAAATATTATTATAACTTATAAAAAAAAATACAATTCCTTCACTAATTAATCGAAAGCAACTTCGTTCTATCCGGGTGTCCCTTGACACCTCTCAAGTTTTTATTTTGTATCATGGTGACCCTGTAACAATGTACGTTTTGCAGGACATTGTAAGACTACGATTACATATAAAATATTTGTCTAGAAATTAGGTAAGTCTGGTCCTAATGATCAACCGGTCAACAGACCTCAGTTTGATTCTCTTGTTTAGCGTAGAATGCTCGCCAAACATACATAATTTTTTTACACCTTTGGAAAACAAGATACAGCACGTGGCCATAAATATAGCCTATCGAGTTTTGTACCTGGGTGATCTTTCTAAAGCTTCCATCTATCTATAGAAGAACAAAGCTGAAGACTTTGTTTGTGACACGCTAATCTCTGAAACTACCGGTCGGATTAAAAAAATATATAGTGTTTGATAGCCAAACTCTTGAGGAAGCTTATAAGCTATATTAACATCACGCTAAAGCCCTTAGGAGCCGAGTAAAAAGAAAAAGAGTCGGAAAGAAAGCTAAGTAAAAAGGAAGTGATAGCAAGCAATGCGATGCGACTGGATGGGTCAAGAAACACGCGGATGAAATTCCGGGCAGAAGCTGGTCACATAATAATGCTTCTTTTTTTGAGGGTAGGAAATCATCATATAACTTCTCCCGCTCTGGGTGGAGCAGGAGGACGTGTCAGACTTTTACTGACTAAAACCCACCCGTGTTCATTCAGTTGCCTGTGTGCCAAGGGCCGCGGTATCTCTTTCGAACAACCCGAACCCCTGGAAGGTGATATTATAATGCTTAGGTAGCGCAGATAAACAAATTTATGAAACCCTGTAATCCCCGAATGATTAGGCAGAGGTTTACCTATATAGTACACACAAATTTTACAATTTATGTTTAAGTCCCACGTATCAGGAGGCGATCCTATAGCCATCAAACATCATTAAAACCATACCCCAGCCTGCTATTGAGAAGTCACTGATGGAAAACTCAATAACAAATTGCCCTCATGCTCAGTAGTAGCGCTTGCGACCACTAGACCAACGAGGCAGTCAGTTAATAAATTAGGCTGTAATAAGGTGCCTTTAGGTTCTTATGATTAAATTATTTCTGCATAAGTGCAGAGCAATCAGTTAGGTCCAAGTAGTGGCGTATCTAGGATGGAGCAAGCAGGGCAAGAGCCCTGAGCGACTATCGAAGGGGGCACAAAAAGTCAAAAATCTATATCTATTTAAATAAATATAAAGAAAAGTCCCGTCCCGGCTTCGCAAGGGTGGACATTTTTTTTTTAAACATTTTGGGATATGTAAAGATAATTTAACTTATAAGTATGCTAATTAAAACGTACATGACTCAATTTGTCCAAATGTTCAAAATAAAAACAAAGACTTCCAGACTGGAGCGGAACAGTTTTTTGTTCTATTATCAATACTTTCCGCAGCGATGAAAGACATTTTATGGCTATTTTTTTTACACATTGGGTTGGTTTAGTGGTGAATTTCTAAGGATCTCAAATTTTTTATAGTAATAAATATAGCCTATGTTACTCAGTGATAATGTAGCTTTGTAACGGCAAAATAATTTTTGAAATCGGTCCAGTAGTTTTTATGTTTATTCGTTACATACAAAAATACAAATCTTTCCTCTTTATAATATTAGTTTAGATAAAAAGAAAAGTCCTGACTGACTGACTGACTGACTGACTGACTCATCAACGCCCAGCCCAAACCCATGGACCTAGAAAGCTGAAATTTTGCACAGAGGTTCCCTTTATAATGTAGACAGGGAACAAGGAAGGATTTTTCAAAATTCAACCCCTAAAGGAGTTAAATAGGGGATGAAAGTTCCGCGCGGACGAAGCCGCTGGCAAAAGCTAGTTATTAAATAAAAATAAAAAAATACATCAATAAACCATTTTATGCCGTTACCCATAACTAATTAATCTGAAGAGCTACTTGAATATATTGTGCAGTACGGCGATGAAAGCGTATTTCCAAATCTGCCTATTTCTATTCAAATTCTCTTAAAATTGCAGCATTGCAACCGATTTATTAGCAAGTTGAAATTAATACCTTCGTTATTGAAGGCTATAAGCTAGGCTAAGTTGCTCAGTATAGACCGAGAAGATAATTTACGAAGGGGCGCTAATGTGATGCGTGCTCTAAGCGCCATTTTCTATTGGTAGGTACGCCCCTGGGTCCAAGTGCTGTGCGGTATCAACATTAGCTATTCATAATTAGTGAATATCAAATTAGTCAACATTTTATCTTCATTCGCAAAAGTTGTCGCCTTCAACAAAAGACGCTGATGAACATCGTCATAACGCCCTTGGGCTGTGGTCACGCGACAATTCATAATCCCGTATAAGTAGGTACCTATAGAGCTGTTTCTGACTGAAAACGGGATCTCGCAGACCGGCGTGACGCGACTGTAGTAGATCAATTTCCATGAAGTTTTCATAGATTTGTTCCACGCACCTGTCTGTGGGTGTCTTAAATTATTTTATGTAAAACAGTGTCTTTTACTTTACATTCTGGAATATTACATCTCAGATTCAGCGTTTACTTGAAGTTATCGGCTCGCTAACTATGATTCTTCATGGGATACAGCACGGAACTTTATTGGTCTAATTCATTCTTAGCAAGAACCGGATTTGAACTATCATTCAATAAAAACTTATATTGCAAGTAAAACGAGCAATACTCTATTTTACATTCACTTTCTCAAAGCATAACCAATTAAAACCATAGACTAAAGACTATAGTTCGTTCACTCAAGTCTTTCCAAAAGGGTAAATCTGTCAAGCAACACCGCTCGCAGTCCGCCCCTATTATATATATTGATATAATTCACAAGCTATCGAAATAAATAATTAACTGGCACCATTTTGACGTTCGACTTGAACTTAATAATCGTTTGGCACTTTAATAAATCGATGTAAACACGCGACGGACTCACGATTACAGAGTTAATTACAGTCAAGTTGTTTCGTGAAAAGAAAAGAAAGTGAACACAAGGCTGCTATGATTTTTAGAAGTCGTTCCAAGTTTGTACTCGTTTTCTGCATAAATAAATCGAATTAGTCAAAGGCTGACTCGGTTATTGGCCTAGGTCACCAGCGGGCGCGACGTCCTAGGATAATTTTCAAGTTCTTTTGTTTTATCAAAGTACTTGACATTTACATGCATGAAGAAGGGGCTCGTGGCTCAATCTCACAAGGGTCGATCGTAGGTTAGGTGACGCTTGTCGCGGTCGGTTCGTAGATGGGGGGTGCATTACATATCGAGACCTCTCCGTGCCTCGTGGTCCTAACTGTCATTTGTATATCTTCGACAGTTGTAACACTCGTAGTACGAAACCCAAATAGGATTATGATTCTAACATAATATTCTAATTTGGGGTGTTTAGTCATCATTTCAGCCGAAAGACGTCCACTGCTAGACATAGGCCTCCCCCATGCTCCTCCACTTCGACCGGTCTTGTGCTTCCCACATCCAGCGGATTCCCGCGACCTTCACAAGGTCATCGATCCACCCTATGGGAGGCCTTCCCACTCTACGTGTTCCGGTACGCGGTCGCCACTCCAGAGCCTTTCGGCCCCATCGTTCATCTGTTCTGCGAGCAATGTGCCCTGCCCACTGCCACTTAAGTTTGGCAATTCTTCGGGCTATGTCGGTTACCTTGGTTCTGCGGCGGATCTCTTCATTCCTGATTCGATCGCGTAGGAAAACTTCAAGCATAGTCGTTTCCATTGCCCTTTGTGTGACTTTAAGCATTCTGATAAGGCCCATTGTGAGCGATCACGTTTCTGTACCATAGGTCATCACTGGCAACACACACTGGTCAAGGACTTTCGTCTTGAGACACTGCGGTATTTGGGACGAGAAGATATTGCGAAGCCTCCGGAACGCTGCCCAGCCGAGTCGGATTCGACGATCCGGTGTTTAGTGATGTCAGTTAAATCTGGAACATGTTATATCCTTATACATCTTTTACTGCCTTTAGACTACCTTTAGCCCGCAGCCTCGTCCACGTGGATATCGGAAAATATCCCACGGAAACTTAACACAGGGATCACAGTACCCTTTTACAAGTTATTAACTATCTGTGTACCAAATTTCATCCAAATCCGTTCAGCCGTTTTTGCACCATTCTGGAACATATATCCAAACGGACAAAAATTCCAAAAATTATACTTTCGGCATCAAACTCGTTACAAAACCTTGCAGCAATTTACTTTTATTCAGTATTCAGTTTTGACTTGTTACGAGGATGATTACTTTATATATTTCGAGGTGGGCCGATGCCCTTGTGAGGGCCGCAGGATGCGGGAAGAACAGAACAGGTCGATGTGTTGGAGCTTGGGGGAGGCCTATGTCCAGCAGTGGATATATTTCGGCTGAAATGATGACTATATTATTATTATAAAGCTGAAGAGTTTGTTTGGTTGAACGCACTAATCTAAGGAACTGCTGGTTCGAATTGAAATATTCTTTTAGAGTTGGATAGCCCATTTATCGACAAAGGCTATACGTTATATAACATCACGGTAAGACCCTTAGGAGCAAAGAGAAAAACAGTCACGAATACGAAATACTCGCACAGGTAGGCGATTCGAAGCGACGGGGTGGGTCGGCAAGAAATTTGACGCGAACGAAGTCGCGAACAGAAGCTATATTATGTATAGATGTGCAGGCAAGTAAGAGCATTTTTTCTATCTTTAAGCAAATTCAAACCATATAGTGTTCAGCTCAAAAAACAGTTGATCAACATTCATTGCGTTAATTACGCTGCTGAGCGTACAAACTTTTCAAACATATGAAGTAATGAATTAACAATATCTTCAAAAAATATCACAAATCTTTAAAATGCAATTACGTGCTGTCTTTAACTCTAATAGTTCAGTCAGGATTTTCTACTAAATCAACAGTAGTTGTTAAGGCAAGTTAGATGGAAAACTATATTACATTTCATACCTACTGCGTTTAGTTTAGTTTCAACAATTTAATATACCAAGCTGATACCTACTGAGAACTTAATTTTCATTACCAACTGTAATTACTTGTCAGATTTTTTTTTTTTTGAAGTTTTAAAGGATTTTATTATTTATGGACTTTCATAGCATAACCAGCCTCCGTTGTTCCTATTGCTGGAACACGGGTCTCGTCTCTTTACGATAGATTAGGCCCATTATCCACCACGCGGGCCCAGTGCGGGTTGGTAAATGTCACATGTCTTCGCATTCTTGGTTCTAGGATATACCGGTTTCCTCACGATGTTTTCCTTCACCGTTTTGAGAACAGTTATAGAAAGTAGTGTTCGGCGCTATGGTGACCAAACACACCTTTCTCGTATTGATAGAATATGGTATAAGTGGTAAAAGTTAAAGTCTCGAATTATAAGGGAAATAGCTATATTGAATCACTATAACACTTAGATACAAGAAATAGCACAAATGGTAAAACTATATAAATTAACTAATTGGTAACAATGTATGGAAAAATGGTAATGGTAATGCATATGAGTACGGGATATCTCTAATGAGATCTAAATGCGAACTGGCCCACGATTTGTTAGACGAGCGAATGTGCACTCTGGCGTTCGATGCAATTATGTATTTTCGCTGAGTGTTCGATTAAAACTCGAACAACAGTGTTGATGAAATCATTTACACAAAGTTAAGCGCCTGCCTGGATTCGAACCTACGACCTAGAACTTGTTAGTCATGGCCTTTACCTCTGGACCCACACTGCTCCCCATTATTTAACACGTCATTATCTGCCTAGCTTTTCCCAACTTTGTTGAGGTCTGTTTCCAGGCTAGAGGGAGGCGGCGCACGTGAGGGAGATCCAGTATATGCGCCCTCACAGCCCTAGTCGCCGCAGGAGACGCCCTGGGCGTCGGAAATCCCAGGCTGATTCCCGGCCACCGTACGCGCGGACGTGCGGACGGCGAGTAATGGGTAGCTCGCTGTCCGTTAAGGACCAAGCCCGGGTCGACGGCGCGTTGTGTTCCACGCGCGCCTCAAAGAGATGCCAGCACCAACTGGTGGGGTCCGCAAGGGCCGATGCCTGCCAGGGGTGCGGGTTGTTCGAAAGAGATACCGTCGCCCCTGGTACACATACAACTGAAGAAACACGGGTGGGTTTTAAGTCAGTAAAAGTCTGACAGGCCCTCCTGCTATACCCAGAGGTTATTTGAAGATTTACCACCCTCAAAAAAAAAAAAACTGGATGCAGCTGAATACCAATATTTTACATGAAGCGACTGCCTATCTAACCTCCACAGTTACTGGGTAATACGATACCCCTTGGTAAGACTGGTTGTCAGACTTTCGAGCTTCTGACGACCCGTAACTACTTTCAAAGATCCACAAATTAAAGTCGGGAGCAACGGCTTAAAGTGCTTTCCGAGGCACGGAGAGGTCTTGGTATGTTAAGACGGTTACTCATCCAGGACCGACCGCGTCAAGCATAGCTTAACCTGATCGATCGATACGTGCGGCTATTTATTACTTAGCCACAAGCCCCTCTCTTATTTAACACGTGCAGGTATTATTAATAACAGCGTAAAGCTATATAAACTGTATAATATGAAACAAGACGCCAAAAACCCAATTATACACTTACATACCAAAAAAAACATTATTCACAACAAAACCACCGAATCACGTCCATTTAAGTCACATGAAAAACCCATAATTGTGACACATTTGGGTTAAAAATGACATAGTTAGATCCCCTAATTTCGGTCGCGTGCCGATATAAAGATTTTCTTATCGGATTACCGTGTGTAGCCACCACGTCGCGTTTCTTAGTTTACTTTCGGTTAAATTGAACTCTTTTGTTGGGGCTATATTTTGTCCAGGCTATTGTTGGCCACCCTGGGCTATTGTGTGGTGCTGTTAATTACTTTTTTTGGGGTACCGCTCTGGTTTTGTAATGTGATAGTATATTTGTCGTGTTATGAGCCGGAATAACGTGTAAAGCTGGTAAAATTATAGGAATCGTTTGTAAAGAAAAATGTTGGTTGGACTACTTTGGACCAACTGGATTCCAAAAATCTGAGAAAAACCTTAGCAGCGGGTATCGTATTACCAGTAACTATGTTGTGGAGTTCAGATTTGCAGCCAGCTGCATCTGGTTAGACTGGAAGCCAACCCCAACATAGTTGCAAACAGGCTAGGCATATGATGAATAATTATGCTGACTAAATAACTATAGTCATAACTAATTATTTGTACATACATAATTAGTAAAAATATCTTGTTTTAACATAACCTAAAATATCCTACAACATTCAGCAATACTGTAGCTTCCCATTAGTGAGATTTATTTCGGAATCGGATCAGTAGTTACGAAGATATTACTCCGTACTACATACGAACTTAATATCACGAACGTTTAATTCTTATTTCGATTACGATTTTGTTTTTGATTGTTTAATTTTTTTATTCTCATCTCCATTGTGATTTTGCTTTTTGATGTTTAATTTTGATTCTAGTAATAACGATTTTTTTTTAAATTCGTATTTCAATTATGATTTTGTTTTTACTGAATGTTTTGTCCTTTGTTTTTAATTAATTTCTCTATCATAATGAGATCCACAGCACTTACTTAAAAATAGCTCCTTAAATATACGTTTCAACAAGCTTTGTACGCCTGTAAGTGACAAATTCACCATAACTCGGTGAAAATGTTATTTTTATAATGTTAATGTTTCTAGTGATTAAGTCGTTGGTGTACCTTTTAAATTAATAAATAAACTCACAAACACTTATTTATTTATTTGCTCTCATGCACATCACACATTTTACACACACACACATACATTTTACCTACTTATTAAAACTAAAAATATTAAAAAGTTGTGAGTTCGTATGTAGGGGTAATATCTTAGTAAATAATACCTCGTTATAATACAGTAGGTATAAATTTACTTAGTTTCCGGTGCGCGGTCACCACTCCAGAACTTTTCGGCCCCATTGGCCATCTGTTCCGCTAGCAATGTGCCCTGCCCATTGCCACTTAAGTTTGGCATTTTTTCGGGCTATGTCGGTTACCTTGGTTCTCCTGCGGATCTCTTCATTCCTGAAAGACGGAAGACCGGAAGACGTAAATTTGGAACGCCTCCCACAAGGTAGACCGATGACGTTGTGAGGGCCGCAGGAGTCCGCTGGATGCGGGAAGCACAGAACCAGTCGAAGTAGCGGAGCTTGGGGGAGGCCCATGTCCAGCAGTAGACGTCTTTCGGCTAAATGATGATGATGATGATGAATTCGTTTAGGAAAGTTAGTAACTTCTTAAATATTTAAGTCTTGGACTGCCTCATCGGTTTAGTGATCGCAAGCGTTACTGCTGAGTATGAGGTCCGGGTTTGATTCCTAGGTCGGGCCAAGTGTTATTGTTTTTTTTTGTCTGAAATTGCTTTCCATCAGCCCGAAGTCTGGATTTGTGCCCGGTTGATGGCAAATATTACATGGGACTTACCTAAATATAACTGCCGCAATCTGGGTGTAGCTACACCTCTGCCTTTAATCCTTTGGTGAAATATGGCGTGGTGTTATGTTCATATTTCAGTTAGTAAAGTCAACGACATTTAAAAAAAATGCTAAGCGTAAACAAGTAACGCCATCTTGTAGCGTTGCCCTGAACTCATTGGTTAGGAGAATCTCTGAGGTGTCAAAGGTTGTTTTACATAGTAACTATAGCTGCAGCCACCTGCAGGTTCTTTCTGGAAACTAAAGACTTTAGAGGTAAAATTATAAGGTCCATAACAGTACAGAAGTTGAGATGTAGGTTTATTTTATTGCCTTTTTAAACCTAATACTAGCTTTAAAAAAAAAATCTAAACTAATGATCTATGCTATCATAAAGTTTTGTTTAGTATTTTTAGTTCAATAAAAGCATTTTTAAATAAAAAAAACGTTTATTGTTTTTTTTTTAATTTTTATTAATTGTGTTAAATAACTACTTAGTATTTTTTTTTTCAACGCACTCAGTTACAAAGTAAATCTTGTAACAATATTTAGGTTCATAATTCGGTTTATTATACACTCGTTTTACTTTACGTTATTACGTTATCAGTGTTACCACACACCAGTGTTTTTTACTTCACATTTTTTCCATCTCCGTAAAGAGTTTTGATAAAGGCAGTTTAGCGGTTTTGCTGGGGCCTTTCTTTATAACTGCCCGCACATCGCTCGCGCGGCGCGCGGAAAATAAAACCAGCGCTCCATTCCGACAATTCTTTAAAATATTATGTTTTATCATAATAATATTACTTATAATTTATAAAAATATATATATTTTTACTATAATTTAATATCATAAATGCGAAAGTAACTCTGTTGTCTATCTGTCTTTTACGCTTTCACGCCTAAGCCACTGAACCGATCTTTATGAAATTTTGTAGAGATATAGCCTGGACATATTCCAGGCTATATCTCTACCAAAAGAAAAGGACATAGGTTACTTTTTTACGCGATAACCGACATCCACGCGGGTGGAGCGGCAAGCAAATGCTAGTTTTCCATAAATATTTGTTATTGTTTTCGTAGTATGGTTAACACAAGTCTGTTTCTTTCCTCGTTTTACAACACACTTGTTATAAAACGTGGTATGAAACGCGTGTGCGTTGATTATTACACACTTGTTTCATAATGTATGCACTATGTTTAAATTGTAACGGTGTAAACAATTGTTAGCTGGCCATTCATGAAAAAAGAAAAAAAAAACACACTTAAAAAAATCATAACCTTTTCCTGAGATTTACTTCCGAATTGTTTGTTATACTATATGTTTATAAACAGGAATCTATACATTTATCCAAGATACCTCAAACCACTTAATACCTATACACAGTAACTGAATCCGAGCTAACCCAGCGTCCAGTGAAGGCTTCATTAATTACGTCGCTAACAAGACGTATCGGTTAACTTTGAGATTAAACAAAGGCCGACGGCTAAACGTATTAACCGTAGTTAAGTTAGCAGTGACTTTGACATTTGCTGGTGAGTATGACAGAACTTTAAGTTTTGCTAGTTACAGTTATTTATAGAATATTTGAGCCTTCAAAATGAGTTGAGCTAAATGTTGCTAAGCGGAACGTCATGTTCGTGAACGGGCGCCGTCAGTAGGGACTGGTCATCTGTTAGCTGTCGCAGCTTATTTTGTTTTGTTTTTTACATTTTTGAGGCTTTAAGCGTGCATATCTTTCTACATTGTTTTCACGTGTATAATTCCAACATCAATAAGTAACCAATGTTTTTATTTATAAGAGTGTCAGTGGAGTTTTTTGTCCGCTCTTCTCCATAGGAATCTATTACGTTTTGGTTAATCCATCGTTAAACCAGCTTCATTTTTGTGATGCAGTCACAAAAATTTGGTTGAAATTTCAAAAGAAATTGACACTTCAAAAGTGCCTGTAATTGGTACAATTGAAATAAATGCATACCGTCCTATTACAAAACACGATCTAACTTAAGTATTAACCTTCGAGACAGTTTTGTGTTATGTATTTCGACCTTTATCCCGGCTGTAGTAAAGTTTTATTACAAATTTGACAAAATATAACCGGAATAAATTATTATTTTGTATTTCAATTTCTGTTAGGTTCTCATTTCAAAAACGTTTACCCATGCATACAAAAAAGCCCGTTAGAGTTTGACTTTGAATCTTAGGGTAGTATTTTTATTTTTTTAAAGGTAGCTAATGAAACTTATGTTGGCGCCACTGCTACCGGCGACCAAACATAGCGCGAGTCAAGCGACGCACCGTGGGTCCAGTGCTGCCACCTACGTCGCACCGGATGTTGGAACGTTGCCGGCGAGTCATTTGGCTGACGGCACTTTGGCGCGGGAAAACCAAGATTTTAAAAAGCTCGGAGCTGAGTGGGCTGGGCTCACTTTTTACTCGCGCTTCGTCGTAGAAACATCATTTTATACTGTTCATAATTGTCATTGTAATTAATTAATTGGCTGTGTATTAAAAGTTATCAAATTACATATATCTATTTATTCTTGCTTAGTAGTCTACACTTACATCAGAAGTGCTTCGAAATCACGCCTAAAAATGGGCCGAAAGTCACGTACCCGTCTACGGGAACGAAAAAGGAGGAAACGTACAAGATCTTCATCATCATCATCATCGACAAGCAGTAAGTCCAGTAGAAGCTACACGCCTTCACCCATTCGTAAAAAAACAAAGAAATCAGTCGATAGTCAAGTAGCGGGTTGCTATAGTATGGTTTTGAACTCAATGGTACCAGAATTTGACCCCCTTACAGATAAAGTAAATAATTGGCTCAATATTGTTGATTTGCATGCTAAAACATTCAATTGGAAGGATCAGGTGATAATTTACCAGGCTGTCAATAAATTCAAAGGAACGGCAAAAACTTGGTATGAGTCCTTTTTAAAAAATGAGAGTAGTTGGGCTAGTTGGAAATGGAAACAATGGCGAGATAAAATATCGTTTACATTTCAAACAAAACGTAACATGTTCGCGTTACTTAAAGAAATCATTGATTGTAAACCGACACAGCAACATTTGTATGAATTTTACTTTCAACAAAAATGTAAAATTGACAAGTTAGGTGTGAATTTTTCCGATCGGGACATCATTTCTATCATTACGGGCAACATCGACGATCCTAACATAAGTGCGTCGGTGGATGCCGGAAGTATAAATACATGCGACCAACTTGCATCTTTTCTCCACGGTCGGTTAAGTAGTTCTCGTAACACGAGTCATGGCGCTGTCAGTGAACATAAGGCGCCTCAATCCTCGTTTAAACGAATCGATCTAGGAAATTCATTGAAATCGGAACAATCGAGTCGTACTGCTATGTCAAATCAAAGTTTAACGGCTACCAGAACCACAAAGCAGATAACTTGTTTCGGATGTGGGGGTAGTCACAAACGGAATGAGTGTACAGAAATATGTAAATATTGCAGTAAGAAGGGACATTCAGAAAACTATTGTCGAAACAAAAAATCTGACGAAGTAAAAAAAGAAGTAAAATTTATCAAGTCTGGTGAAAATAAAAATAAATTTAATAAAGTTGCCTGTATAGGGGGCTTTTCTCAAAAAGTATTTATTGACATGGGCAGTGACTGCTCCCTAATAACTTCGCATTTAGTAAAACAGTTAAAGTTAACGATACTAAAGTTGGCAATACCGATTCATTTGCAGGGATTCTCAAATGGTTCTGTGGTTTTGGTAGAAGATTACGTAACGACTTCTCTGATTTTAGACGGTATAGAATTTGGAAGTGTGGATTTCTATATTATTGACGTGTTATCGGGTGGTGACGTCCTGATAGGCCGGAATGTGACCGAGGATACGTCAGTTATGTACATGAGAATAGGAAATCAACTGACTTTTCAGAAAACCGTGAACGTGTCTGTAGTTTTGTCTAATAAAGTAGTATTCAACGTACCGGATAAATATCATGATTCTTTAAAGTATTTGTTTGAAAAATATCCCGAAACAATCGCGGCTGATTTAAGTTCATTAGGTAAAATTAAAAATTTTGAAATTGATATCGAACTTGAATCGAACAAGTCTATTTACACTAGGCCATATAGGTTATCAGAGCCTGATAGGACATTGTTACGTAAAATAATTGACGAGCTCCTTAAAAATAACATCATTCGCGAAAGCAAGTCCCCATTCGCTAGTCCTGTACTATTAGTAGAAAAAAAAGGGGGGGAAAAGCGACTATGCGTGGATTACAGGTTATTAAATAAAATAACTACTAAAGAGAAATACCCTATGCCACGCATAGAGGACTTGTTAGATAGATTAAAAGGATGCAAGTATTTTACTAGCTTAGATATGAAGTGTGGATATTACCAGTTACGTGTAAATGAGGCTTCAATAGACAAAACTGCATTCATAACGGAAGATGGACATTACGAGTTTTTGCGTATGCCATTTGGGCTGTCGAATGGACCATCCGTTTTTCAACGCATGATGAACCAGATTTTGGGTAATTTACGCTTCAAAAATGTCATTGTATATTTAGACGACGTGTTAATCGTATCAGAAACCGTTGAAGAAAACATAAACATCCTGGAATCAGTACTAAAAATATTTAAAGAACGCGGTCTGACTCTTAACATAAAAAAATGTTCTTTCTTTTTAACGGAAATCACATTTCTTGGATATGAGGTAAATGGTAACGGTATCAAACCCACACCAAAGAAAATTGATGCTATAAAGCAGTTCCCAGTACCCAAAACGGTTCATCAGCTGCGTCAGTTCTTAGGCTTAGTTAACTATTTCCGTAAGTTTATTAAGGACTGTGCAATACTAAGTAGCCCACTTACAAAATTATTAAAAAAAGGCCAAAGGTGGCAATGGACAAACGAACAAGATCGCACGGTAAATCTATTAAAAGAAGCCTTAACTTGCGATTCTACCTTAGCTATCTTTGATCCTAAAAAAGAAACTATACTTTATACAGATGCAAGTAGGGAGGGGGTAGCTGGAATTATGGTACAAGTGCATGAACATGGTGAGCGACCGATATATTATTATAGCAGGCAAACTACCAACGAGGAAAAGCGTTACCACTCGTTTGAGCTCGAGCTTCTTGCTATAGTGGCATCATTTCAAAAATTTCGTTTGTATTTGTTGGGTCGTAAGTTTAAATTAATTACGGATTGTAATGCCGTCAGATACTCGCTTACAAAAAAAGAAGTGTTGCCACGAATAGCCAGGTGGGTGCTCCTGACTCAAGAATTTGACTTTGAGATTTGTCATAGACCCGGTGCTAAAATGCAACATGTTGATGCACTTAGCAGAAACCCTTCCTATAGTGGTGAAGTTTGTGAAAAACAAATGGTAATGTCCATCACCGAAGCTGACTGGCTTTTAAGTGTTCAGGAACAAGACTCAAATCTCTGTAAAATCAGAGATATTTTATTATCAGCAGAGGCCGATACGAATCGGAATGTTTTTAACGAATACGAAGTGCTTGGAAACAAAATCTACCGCCGCACTGAAATAGGTCGAAGGTGGGTCGTTCCAAAAAATTGTATCTGGCAAGTAATTATGTACAATCATGACAAAATAGGTCACTTCGCTGTAGACAAAACGTTAGAAAGAATTAAACATAAATATTGGTTTCCTAAAATGAAAAAAACAGTAACTAAATACATAAAAAATTGTTTACACTGCCTATACAATAAAAATAAAAGTGGTAAAAAGGAAGGTCAGTTGTTTCCAATTCCAAAATATGCTCGCCCCTTTCATACCCTCCATATGGACCATGTGGGTCCATTTGTGAAATCATCACAGGGCAATTGTCATATCTTGGTGCTTGTAGATGCGTTTACAAAATTTGTATTTGTATTTCCGGTGCGTGATACAAGCACAGCTTGTGTCATAAAAGAATTAGACCACTTGTTTAAGATTTTTGGCAATCCGCGGAGACTCATTACTGACGCTGGTCCTGCTTTTACGGCAAAGGCATTTCAAACATATTGTGATTGCAAAAACATTCGTGCACACACTATAGCAACTGGCATGCCGAGGTCGAACGGACAAGTCGAACGCTACAATAAAACAATAGTAGAGGCACTGCGTTCATTGGGTGCAGATAACGACTACACACACTGGGATGATGTTTTAACGTGTTTACAACAAGGTATAAATAGCACATTGCAGAAAACCATCAATGCAGTCCCCAGTGAAGCATTTTTTGGGTACCGCCTTAGAACAGAGAGCGACATATTTTTACCCGAGCACGAAGAAGTTGTAGATGTCACACAGCTGCGACGGGATATCGACACACGAATAAAACTAGATGCTAGACATCAAAAAGAAAGTTTTGATGCAAAACGATGTGTGGCCAAACAATATGAGATTGGGGACTTGGTTCTCGTAAAAGTGTCTAGCCAGGCTGGTAATGGCAGCAGTACTAAACTCCTACCGGTATTCAAGGGCCCCTTCAAAGTTACAAAAATACTCGGGAAAGATAGATACCACATAGTTGACATAATAGGTAGCGAGCGATCACACAAGAAATATTCTGGTACTACCTGTGTAGAAAACATGAAACCATGGATTAAGATAACCGATTGGGATAAGGATGTTGGCGTGGTTGGTATGTACAAAATACTAATTTAATAAAACGTCAAAAGGTAAAATTATTGTTTATTTAAAATATAATAACACATTTACATTTTGGTTCTAAATGATTACTAATATTAAAATAAAACTTGTACAATATTTTGTTCTGCAATAATCAGTTTAACAAATAACACTTTATGGAATAGAAATGTTACAGTTGTAATGGCGTTTCCACTACAGAAACAAGTGAGGTTCGACCTTGAGCTTGTTGTGGGCAAAAATGTGGTTCATGCAGATAAAAGTGGATGAACTGGAAAGCTTCATCTACCATGTGGACTGCGAGTCTGAGCATGGTGGTGCGAAGTCAGGGATCACACTTTTGTATGTGCTTCTCATGGGCTCAGTGGTGGGAACTCATTCAACATAACGTAATATAATACCTATTATAGTCATAAAAGCTAACATGTTTACTCTCAAATTACAGATGACGATGTGTCTAGGGACAGACACGCTTCAGGAGGGCCGGATGTTGGCGCCACTGCTACCGGCGACCAAACATAGCGCGAGTCAAGCGACGCACCGTGGGTCCAGTGCTGCCACCTACGTCGCACCGGATGTTGGAACGTTGCCGGCGAGTCATTTGGCTGACGGCACTTTGGCGCGGGAAAACCAAGATTTTAAAAAGCTCGGAGCTGAGTGGGCTGGGCTCACTTTTTACTCGCGCTTCGTCGTAGAAACATCATTTTATACTGTTCATAATTGTCATTGTAATTAATTAATTGGCTGTGTATTAAAAGTTATCAAAGTACATATATCTATTTATTCTTGCTTAGTAGTCTACACTTACACTTATCTTTGAGATTAAACATAAGCCAACGGTTAAACTAATTAACTGCAGTAGTTAAGTTAGCAGTGGCTTTGACGTTTGCGGGTGTTTTGTTTGGGTTTGAAATCATCAAATAACTTCTTCCGATCTGGGTGGAGCAGGAGGGCGTGTCAGACTTTTACTGACTAAAACCCACCCGTGTTCCTTCAGTTGCCTGTGTGCCAGGGGCCGCGGTACCTCTTTCCTTTCGAACCCACACCACGTTTGCGGGTGTGAAGTGACAGCGCGATTTAAAGTGTTGTGTTCACATTTAAAACTATTTATAGAATGGGTTCGGTATAGTGTCTATATATATATAATTGTTATGTCTTACTAAAGGGACGTATACTACGATAAGGAATAACAATTGGGTTCGACAGCTTTTGCATAGAAAATATGACAATCCGCCATATCTATTCTTCGGGTTAACGTTACCTGACGATTCAAAAATCGACCCTTCATCATCATGTCTCCGACTCTTATCCCAATTTATTTGGGGTCGGCGAAATATGTCTTTGTCTTTCATGCTTCTATGTTAGGCGTCATCTCGGTCAAAAATTGGCCTTTGCAGTTTGCAGTATTTAGGAGCTCATTTTTTTTTTGTGGTTTTGGTTTACTCCCAAACAAAAACTGTCATTTCAAAAATCTATCATAGTAATGAGTACATTATGTGTCTTTTTTGCCTGTCTTGTAACTAGAAGGCTACTCTGCTCGCTTTATTTTTAATATAGTTCGCGACATACGGCTATAAAGTTTTAGATATAATCACAGTAGGTACCTTACTTACTAGTAACACGATAATTTTTGTATATTTACTTAAATATACTTTATTGTACATCAGGAAATTGTTCCGTGTGGTGCCAGACGTAAAAGAATAACACCACCCCATTTCTTCCCGTGGGTGTCGTAGAAGGCGACTAAGGGTCTTACTAGAGAATGGGCAGCAGCATTTTCTATGCATTTTACTACCATACTGCGATCGCCAACACCCCTGCCAAGCGTGGCGATTATGGCAAATCCCCCCCTTTTGACATAAGGAAATATATAGCAATATAAAGACATTTAACACTACAAAACATAACATGGGCGACCTTATCGCTTTCTGCGATCTCTTCCAGGCAATCCTTGGAATGGACAGTGAGTGCGTGGACATAAAAATGGGGTTGTAATTGTTGAAAAATAATAAATATATTAGAATAATAATAGATACAGGCATACTAAAGCAACAAAAATTAATTACGACTACAAATTGCGAATAGCAGTCATGGCCCAGTGGTACCGGCTGATTAACGAGTTGTAGTTCGTGTGTTCGAACCCAAGCAAGCAGTTTACTTGAGAAAAAAGTTGTGCCGGAATTTGAAAATTTTCCGGGAAATATTTCCAATTGTTCATTACATAGAACCCTAACTCGGACTTTTATGAAAATTTTGAAACAAAATTATAACAAATCGGTCCTGTTCTCAAGTGATACCAACGAACAGCATTCCTTTTTTTTATAGATAAAAGTTATACTAAACAGAGTAAGTACAGACACATCAAGCTACCCCAGACTGTCAAATTTTCCCAATTGAACATGAACCTTATGCTTTAGTTATAAAGATCAAAATCTATCAAAGAAATTTCACAGATTGGGGTACCTTGATGTGTTGGCGTCTGTACATGGGAGCTCCTAGGAACAGAAACAGGTGAAAACACAAAACTTCTTGGATCAAGTATCTCACTACCAACCTACTACTTAAATCCTTCACAAAACTTTACCTACCCTCTGAAAAATATTTAAATATAAAACTAGAACATTGTTTTGAAAGTTATCGACATTTTTAAAATACACCCAACTTATACATAAGTTTTATTTGCTCCTAGTGTTGTTACGTTCAAAGTTTGTCGATAAACTCGAAAACTTTTGAAATTTTGCACCCAGTATATTTTTCATTTGCATGCATGAGGTTTTTTTTATTAGCTTTTGCAAAGTTCGTTTACTTTAAGATTTTGTGGTTTCATTTGGTATTTAAATTAGTCTCTTGGTCTGACGGATTTAAAATAGCTGGGAGGGTATAATAAGATTTTTCGAAAAAATAAACTACGATGACGGTTGAAAAAAAAATATTTATTATTAGTATTTTGTGTCAATAAACTTATTTTATTTTTATATTTTTGTATTCTATTTCTACGACTTATTTAAATCCTGTTTTGTCACCACCATTTCAGCCAAAAGACGTCCACTGCTGGACATAGGCCTCCCCAAAAGGGAGGGTTTTGCCATAATCGCCACGCTTGGCAGGCGGGTTGGCGATCGCAGTATGGTGGTAAAATGCATAGAGAACGCTGCTGCCCATTCTCTAGTAAGTCCCTTAGTCGCCTTCTACGACACCCACGGGAAGAATTGGGATGCTGCTATTCTTTTACGTCCGGCACCACACGGAACCTGTTTTGTCAACTTCAGTGTAATTGAAGTTGACTAAAAGAACAGACGGGATTTTTTATTGTTTTGTTATAATATGTAACAGCAACGGTCACAGATTTTTTAGAAATTCTGACTGCTAATTATCTATGACAGTAACGTTGTGTTTTTTTAACACATAATTAACAATAGGCTTCAAAGTATCCTCTGCCTTTCCATAGTTTGTAACCAAGTAATAATTATCAAGCTTTTATTGCTTATTTACGTCAGAAAATGTATCACTAAGAATTTTCCTTGCCCGGGAATTAGGTGACTCCGGTAAGTCAATGACCTGATGATCAATGACCTGACCTGAAAGGTGAATGGGGGTAAGAGGGAGACGGAGCATAGTCAAGACTTTTTGCTACGAAAGTTAGAGGAAGAGATCCCGAGCTCTTAAAAACTTTTACCAAAAAAAAACAACCGACTTCCGAAAAAACACTACAAAGTGAAAAATAACTTTAATTTCGGAAGTCGGTGACTTTGGATATGTATTTTAATTTTTTGTCACCGCCTTCCGAAATTAAAGTTATTTTTCACTTTGTAGTGTTTTTGCGAAAGTCGGTTGTTTTTTTGATCGGGAACATCCTCCTTTTTCTGAAGTCGGTTAAAAATGCAAAAAATCTTGATTAATACTAAGACCATATTTTGAAATGTTAATTAATTGTATAAAAAAAATGAGAGTAAACTTTTAACTATTTATTCTCATCTAATTATAGATTAAATTTTATCCAAATCCATTCAATCCGTTTTCACGCTTAAACGATTGAATGGATTTGGATAAAATTTGACAAATGGGTAAACCATGATCTGGGATCTAGGGATTTTATGTCATCACTTATACTTTTGCTCCCGATATTCTTACGAGATCGAAAAATATGCAGGTGAACCCGCGGGACGCAGCTAGTTTTTTACATGAGGAAGCTCACTGAATAATTAGGTACTATGGAATAATGGTTCCGTGTGGTGCCGTACGTAAAATAATAGCACCATCCAATTTCTTCCCATGGGTGTCGTAGAAGGCGACTAATGGACTTACTAGAGAATGGGCAGCAGCGTTCTCTATTTTTACCACCATACTGCGATCGCCAACCCGCCTGCCAAGCGTGGCGATTATGGCAAATCCCCCTTTTTGGAGAAGGCTTATGTCCAGCAGTGGACGTCTTTCGGCTGATATGATGATGGTGATGGAATAATAAAATTATACTTATTCCCATACATAAATAAATTTACTAATAACTGTATTTTTAGTACCTATTATTACACAAATAAAAATATGTAGGTAGGTACAAAGATTTTTCAGTAAGTCCAGTTTAAGAGATTAGGACATTATCTAAACTAAACCATACATATTCACATACATCTACCTACAACAAGCAATCTGCAAAAAAGAAAAATAAAATTGCGTATAAAAAGTACACGCACATGTCACTAATATGTATGTAAAGTGCGGTTGTGTGCGTCAGGTATCCGTCACTGTTGGATAAATATCTCAAGAGTGGGAACCCTGCGCGAAACGTGCCAGCCTAGCCCGCTGCAGTAGGGCGCCGTTCATATAGACATGAAACATTTATTTAAATGTCTCTTTAATAAGCGCCATCTTTGATTTCAAAAATGTTGTTGACGTCTGGAAAGTTGGTTTTGTTCTAATTGTTTTTGCGGGAAAACTGTGTTCTTTTTTCAAAGTTGATTTCATTTTTTTTTCTATTTTATAGTTAGTGAAACTTCTTTATGAAAATTGAAAAGTACGTGCTAAAATGTAAAGAAATTAGTATCGTGTTAGACGGTAAGTAAAGCTAAGAAAAATGTAAAGAAACACATAGGAATTTACTGGAATAGTTTGGTGAAATAAATTTAAACAGTAGTAAATTTGAATTTCAGCACAGTAAGCTTCGAAAAGTAGTAATGTAATTTGAATGAGTTTATTATGCATCTAAAAATATCATCAGCTTTTACGAGCTCGTAGCTAAAATAAAAATACGAGACTATTTTTATGACTACAGCATATTTCACGTAATAGAACAACGTACCACTAAAAAAGAATACCAAGAACTCATTGAATTTTATGTCACTTTTATTAAGTAAATAAAATTTTATCTGACAGAGCCTACTTCGGTAACCACGGCTTAACAAAGTACGCATACGGCAATGCCTACTGCGCATGTCCGTGCCTCACTCATTCCGGACTATTTGTTTTGTCGTTACACTATCAAAAAGCTTCGGATTGCTCGCATAGTAGCATCTTCCTTCCTAATTGGGTGATATCCGAACGTTCCTTGGCTGTCAATCAGCCTGTGGTGTTGTGTGCAAGTGTGTGCGAGTATCCGAACGCGCGGAATCAATCAGCCGTCTGTCAAGAGTTCGCGCCAATAGTTGACGTTTGGCCGCGTGCGGCCGCTCGTTCGGAATTTGAATAACTTGACGTTTCGTGAGTGCTATTTACCGGTGATTTGTGGCTCTTGTCGAGTAAACATTCGCACCTGTGCTATCCGCAATACGACAGCCGCAGATTCTGACATATTTTCGTGCAATCTTGGACCGTAAGCCATACGAAGAACTTCGAACTTTTAATTTAAAAACATTTCAAATTAGTGTCTGCCCAGTTTAAAACTAAAAGTCTTCTTATTGACTCAAGATGAATATAACGTCTACGACGGACGGTGAGTATGAATTTTTTAAATTGCGAACATCTGCAATGTAAAAAATACCTAATTGCTTGCATTCCCTAGATGCGCACCTCTGCGGAATTTGCAGTACATACCGAATTGAACTTTAAAACTGCCGCATTAGGACGAACTTTTATCAGCAACTGTTTATCACTTCTTTGAATCGTTTGAGCTTTATCGTTGCGGCAATAAGGTTGAAAATTGTGTGTGAATCGTGTTAACTGTCATTAGGTATGGTGATATATCTTTGCGCGTTTCCGAGCCTAAATGAATGTTCGCGTGTGTGGATATTCAGTATGGTTGGGTTGCGGTATTTATTATTGTTTTTAGTCTTAAATTGCTTTTGTCAGGCGAATGTTATCTTTGTTGAGCAAACTTTGGAACATTAACGACTCTATTATGGGATCTATGAAGAAAATGGGGTCGTAATGGAAGCCGCTCGCTTCAATTCCTTCTACTTCGCTAGCATTGCAGATTCTGAATATTTAATGTGGTTCTGACCACGTTGGGGTAGGCTAGTTATATTATGTAGTATGCAAGAGGTCAATCTGAGTCATTAGTAATCCATTAAAAGACGGTAACTATGGAATATTTATGTTAATGAATCCAGTCTGCGGTCGAAGGGAGCACATTGACACTGAGATTCGTTACAAATGAATTCTTGATAGAATGTACTGCAGGTGACACAGTGTATGAGAGATCAGAAGGCTGACTTATTGTTTCACTGGCTGTTGTCCGCGACTTAGGTCACGTGGATGGCGGAAATTCAAGTCGTTTCGGAGATACGCGGGAACAAACAGACAGATCGACAGACAATTGTTTTTTTCTTCATTATAATTTTATAGGCATTTAGTAAAACGTTGCAATTTTGACATTACAAATAGACACTTAATTTTTTTTTATTTGTTTAAATGTTTAGATGATATGCAGCAAGTTTCAAAATGTGTCGCTATCTTCAACTTTCGCCATCGGACAAAATCGTAATTTTTATGGCCGCATGTTATTATGGTGCCACCTGGTCTACTCCTTGATATGCAATGGTCTCTTTAGCACCATAAAACACGAGGCTTCAAAGGTTAGTCCATCTCGGGGTCCGTCCGATTAATCGAGTCTTTTCGGTGCATTTCATTCATTCATCTTAACTTAGCCATTTCTCTCAGAGTCCATAGATAATATTGTCACCGTAAGTCTTTAAGCTTTTTGTATAGAAGTAAACCGTACCCTCAATATACAGTATCAAACAGTGGACCTTCTACATTTATCTGCATTGTGGTTTGAACTGCAGTATCGGGTGGGGAGCTTACGACATTCGGCTTGCCCAAACCAATCTACCCAAGACACTCTCTTTCCAGTCCTGCCATACCTTCCGCCGCTTGAGCCAAAGAAAAATCAATCTTATATTAAGGCAATAAGACTAAATTTTAAATGGATAAAGTAACTGGGTTGTGGAGCTCAGATATGTAGTCGCTCCATGTAAAATACTCCGCTCAGCTGCATCTGGTTAGACTGGAAGTTGACTCCAATAAAATTAGGAAAAGGTTAGGAAGGTGATGACCTGTGTAGATACAAAACATAGAAGCTTTGCCCCTATGGAGGGTTACTCTGTAGTACGACGACGTTTTTTTTTTTTTTAAGGTGGGACATCATCAAATAACTTCCACCGCTCTGGGTGGAGTAGGAGGGCGTGTCAGACTTTTACTGACTAAAACCCGCCCGTGTTCCCTCAGTTGCCTGTGTGCCAGGGGCCACGGTATCTCTTTCGAACAACCCGCACCCCTGGCAGGCATCGGCCCTTGCAGACCCCACCAGTTGGTGCAGACATATCTTTGAGGCGCGCGCGGAACACAACGCGCCGTCGACCCGGGCTTGGTCGTTACCGGACAGCAAGCTACTCATTACTCACCGTCCGCAAGCCCGCTAGTACGACGACGTTCGTGTTAATTCGGAAACACGAAGATTACCGAAGAGCAAACCTTTTCTAGTTTAACTGTACACAGGTACCTACCGTTCTCAAAACATAACGATACCTATAGGTAGCTCTTATCAGCGAGATTACATTAGATTTTATTTCCGGGTTTTCTTGCTACGTTTTCCTTCGTCCTTTAGTCCTAGTGATAAATTGTGTACTTCCTTCTGAGAAAAACATTAAAGAGCTGGGTTCGAAACTGCGACATTTGGAGTTGTAATTTTATATCTCACCATTTTTTTTGCAGGTATAATATCACTGCGTAAAATAATCGCGAAGTATTTTATGAATAAGTTGTGTATTTTATTACCATATTTTATGGCAATGCTGATTCTTTCGCCTATACAGTAAATTGAAAAAGTGTAATTTCCAAACAAATGAATTTAGTATAAAAACTTTTTCAAAAAACTCTTTTGACAAAAAATTTAAATACATATCCAAAGTCACCGCCTTCCGAAATTAAAGTTATTTTTCACTTTGTAGCGTTTTTTCGGAGGTCGGTTGTTCTTTTTTGGAAAAAGTTTCTATTTTTCAATTTTTTAGTTACAGTACCTACCCCACTAATTCGAAATTTCATCATCCTTGGGGTCAAAACAATGCATATTTATGCGATAGCAGCAATCGCGGTTTATTTACTGTTATTTTTTGAAGAGTTCCGTTGTCTGTCTCCGAAACACATCATCAGATCTATATGAATATGAAATGGGACCACATGGGAAGCACGAGCTTTTAAATAAAACAAGAATCATCAAAATCGGTTCACCCAGTCGAAAGTTATGAGGTAACAAACATTTAAAAAAACATACAATCGAATTGAGAACCTCCTCCTTTTTTTGAAGTCGGTTAAAAAGTAAACACCCTATTTAGACAACGTACCTTCGTATCTTCTCGTTTAGGTGTACCGATTTTACATTTTAGGCAAATTAGTAGAATCTGTTGAATACATAACAGCGTCGTGATAGTTTGGACTACATGGCAACATACTTTTTAATCTTCAAGGATTAAAGTTCACTGAATCATTGACACATAAATTTTCTCAAAATTAATTCTCTACTTTTTGACCTAATTACTGGACCGATTTCATTCATTTTTTGTGTATCGTCAGCAGAGGCAATAACAAATAAGTGTATGGTTTAATTTATTGCATATTATGTGGTTTCCATGCTGTAAAATAATTCGTCTTTTTTGGGCGTCCCCTCCTGACAGAAAACATCATGTCGTGGAAATATACACCGTGACATTTTAGTCGTCTTACAACGGCAGCCCACTTTTTTTGTTTTTTTTTTTTGTTTTTGTGGGTGGGAAATCATCAAATGACTTCTCCCGCTCTGGTTGGAGCAGGAGGGCGTGTCAGACTTTTACTGACTAAAACCCACCCATGTTCCTTCAGCTGCCCGTATGCCAGGGGCCGCGGTATCTCTTTCGAACAACCCGCACCCCTAGCAGGCATCGGCCCTTGCGGGCCCCACCAGCTGCTGCTGGCGTCCTCCTGCGACGGGTCAGTACAGTGGCCCCGCCGCCAACCACTTTTCGGCCGCAGGGGATAGGGAGAGCGGCCAACGCTATACCGACACTCCTCTTCCCCTGCGGCCCCACCGCGTCCGCCATCAAACGGTGGCGGCCCCGTCCAGGCTACGGAAGGGAAGAGCGCTACTCAGTAGTACCGGCACTCCTCCTCCGCCGCAGCCTGTAACCCTCAGCCGCGATGCCTCCCATTCGACATCGCGGCCCGCCTCAGTTGCGATGCACCTCACCGCAACCTACTTTTTGGCCGCTACGTCGTCGGCTTGGAGGCACAAGCCCTGACGAGCGGCCCCACCTTGGGGTTCCTCTTCGCTTCACCGTGGGAGGGTGACCACGGTTACTGAGCCCCCCCGCAACGACAATGCGGGAACCCCACTGGGGGGGACGGCAGCCCACTTCATGTAACCAATGACTACTAATCATATAATTTTTTTTTTTTTTTTTTGAATATTTGCATAATTAAAAAAATTAAAATCTCATTCACTAAGACGCATGACGTAGTTTGAAACACCCTGTTATTGAGATGGAATTAATGACGGAATGTAATGGTAGGTAGGTAGATATCTTCTGCGGTTTGATACGTAAACATTATTAACAGGGAGGGTGTTTCGTAATTCTAAAGCTTTATTTATTTTTCTGTGTACCTATTATCTTAATTAACGGTAACAATGTTTTAATCGCGTCTAGAGGAATTTTACGACGGATACATTGAATGGACCACCTTTGTAAGATGACTAAAATGTCACGGTGTATAAGACATCTACGATGATGGTCTAAAACCTGTGTTTACTTACATTTTCCATATATTTTGCCAAAACCTTATGGAGCCAAAGAACGTAATAATTCCATACATGACTAAAGGATTTGACCCTTATCCTCAGGGCATAAACATTTTATGACCTTTCATATTACGTGGGTAACGATGAGTAGCGTGGCGCTGCGGATACGCACGATTATGTGCGTATGCGTGCGATGACGTGCGAATACTTGCGGGCACGTGTGAAGCTGCCTTTACGGCGTGATGTGTAACGCACTATAAGTTATGGGCTGTTGAAAATGATTGTGTGTAACGTCTTAATTTGGGTATTAAGGGTCCTGACTTATTGCTGTGTTCCTGGTCATTTCAAGAGTATTGCAGCTGATTTGATACAGTATCACCATTTATTTATTTAACCATATACATATATGGTTAAATACAATAAATGGTGATGGTGAAAAGTCATCCGCATTGCTGTTGACTGTTAACTGAACTGAAAAAAAAGAACAAAACATTAAATAAAAAAAATTCTTGGTTGTTTTTATAATATGCGTACATACGCATATTATAATAACAACCAAGAAGAAAACATTAAATAAAAAAAATAAAAAAAAATTACCAGTCAACAGCAATGCGGATGAATTTTTCGACGGTGTATTTTAGTTCATTCACTTTAGTTAAGTTAGGTTATAAGAAATTTGTTACTTTTTAAATAAATTTGAACTACTTAAATAAAACCTACAAAGGTTATAGTAGAAAGTAAAAGAAGAAAAGAACAGAAAAATAGGTACAAAGGTGATGCTTATATCTAAATAAATCTGTTCCAGCATACCTGCGATAGGAGAAAAGATAAAGACATGAAAAGTAAATGAAAAACTAAAATACGTATAATCAAAAGCAATGCACTAAATTAAACAAATAACATCATATCATTATTTTAACCCGTATTATGTTTTTAGAGAGCATTGCTACCTTATTAGTTGTCGATCGTAGGTTTGAACCCGAACAGATGGTTCACTTTGTGTAAAATATTTCATCACCATTATTACTCTCAAAACGGTGAAGGAAAACATCGTGAGGAAACTGGCATGTCCTAGGTCCGTCAAACTATTAACTTTCCCGGCTATGTGCATTTTAGAAGTCGCAATTTTCTTTAAATGTAACTTATAAGATAGAAAGAGACCTATATGAAGTCAGTATAAATATATACTTCATGTTAAAAGTTAAATACTGCTTTACAAAAAAAAGCGTTATTAGTTTGGGCCCAATAATATATAATAAAATACCAAACATAATTAAAAATAACACAATTCAAAACTTTAAAAAGAAACTGTCAGAATTATTAAATGTAAAATGCTATTATTCTGAGAATGACTTCCTTAATGATACTGAAGTCAATATCATTAAGGAAGTCATTAAAAATTTTTATTTTTTTTGACATACTGTAATAATTGTGACATTGTTTCGATTTATTAATTTTATTCCTATCGTATTGCAGATATTTTAATTAAGGTTTTATTATATATATGAATATACCATGCCGATTATTGTTGAACCTACCTATCTTAAATTAATAATTTATTTATGTCATCAATGCTATTCATTTTTTTAAATAATAATCTCTGTTGTTATAATAAGGGTAAATAATAGATGATATAACAACAAAATCTTTAATATTAACAACATGTAATAACGGAACCTATATTTTTGTTTAATATAGCGATTAGTTAATATAATGAACGATTGATATAATTTTAAAATAACTATTTTTTATGAGCATAACATACATTAAATATAACATCGTTTGACAGCACTCAAAAGATATAAAACTTCTCAACTTATCTCGTCTAACACTATGATGAAAACGCCTACTTAAAAACACAAAGCAAAATCGGTAGTTAAAGGTAATAGTAACCTAAGTAGATATTAAACATAACTAGTAACTGATTACCACATGCGCTAAGATAGGTCGACAGAGCCCCGCTTTGCGGGGTTCCTATTTCTGGGTGGTTTAAAAAAAAAATACCACGAAGGCTAAGGCGGGAGCTCCGCTCCGCTTTCCTTAGCCTTCTAACCTAACCTATCCTAGTCGGGGTACTCTGAGTCGGGGTGTTAACCATAATGACGTTTTTTATATATATTAAACGTTAGACCTAATGATTTTCGATTAAATAAACAATATACACATTAAACGTTAGACCAAATGATTTTCGATTACATAAACGTTATATCAAACAACGTTAATTAAGTTTTAGAATAAATAAATTTTATATGTAAAGAAATTATATCAACAGTTGGTATATCTCACGTTGATTATATCTTATGAACGATAATAAAATGAAATTAGACCAAATGAGTTTATACGTTATGAGATGCACCCGTTATAATAATGTTGCAGGCCTAATATAAGGTAGATTGTACAAGGATCACCCACATTTTACCTATAAGTTTTTACTTTACTTTACCTAGAACCAATAACTCGAAGACATGTGACATCTACCAATCCGCACTGGGCTCGCGTGATGGATTACGGCTTACTCCCACTCACCGAGGCCTGTGTCTTAGCTGTAGCAACATTATGGGCTGAATATGCAATGTTTTTTCAACTGAATGTAACTGGACATAGGCGCCAAGTCCCGCCACTCCACAGCTTTCTCAAGTCGACCATCCCAGTATTTGACGGGAGCTCTAGTGCGGCGTGATTGAAACTGTGGCTTCTTAAATACCCCCTCCAACTGACTATTTTGAGTTATAGGCTTCCAGCGGACCACCAACTGCCAGGTCTCCCATACAATAATTGAAAGTCGAAATAAGCTACTAGGCACTAGCAAATAGATGATCTGTTTTGGTAGACTGATGGATGCTGCAGCTTATCAAAAAAAAAATCAAATCAAATCAAAAATTATTCATGTCTCCAACATAAATTAGAATAAACAGTTTAGTGATTGGAGCCTCCCTTTAAGCAAGTAATGCCTGTATTGGGAGACTCCTCTCTTCCATACCGGATCTTATTGGATAACAATAAAAAAATAATCAAAAATACATTATTTGTGTGATTGTGTGAGTATGTGTGAGTGCGGGAGTATATATGTGTGTGTGTGTATTTGTGAGTGTGTGTGAGCATGTTTGTGTGTGAGTAAAATATGTTTGCCAACATGTGATGCCAGGTGAGGACGTGCCACCGCACTGCCACTATCCATACAACACTTAAACTGTTGCACGTATTGATGTGATGGTGTAATTTAACAGCCACGGAAAGGATAAAGTTACTCTGGAACCAAAAAAAATTACAAAACTGGTATTTTTCTCTACAGTTACCTGTATCATAATCGTTAAGCTCCTTAAGTTCTGAGTTGATTTGCACGATTACTGACAAATGCGTGCACCGACTGGACAGGTCCACTCAATCTGTGTGGTTCTTTTCTCAACAGACCATTTTAGACACCAATCTACATGGTCTGACCAAGATTACCGCTGGATTTTAAAAGAGACTGTGACCTCTGAGTTTGTCCTCTATCTAACTATTCTGAATTAAAAGGCCGACTTTCCTCTTAGAGTACCTAGATATAAAACGCCAACCTCATCTAGTTTAAAAAATACGATTGACGTGTAAAAGTGTTTGTACAAACCAAATTACAGAAATAAAATAATTTACCATATATGTAAACAATACAATCTTGTATTAGCTTATGTGATATAGCTTCAGTGTCAGTAACCTCTAATCAGAAAAACAAGCTCGTCTTCTTTAATAACATAGAATCAAATTACCAAGTCTGGCAAGAAAAATAAAACCTATAATGTCGATATTGACCGATGTTAACGGAAACCACCTTAGAACTTCTACTAGAATAATTTATGATTAATCCTCCTTCTCCAAACTGTCTACTCAAGGACGATAAAAGTTACGGCGTCCGATTTCAAGCCTTATATCACGCAACCAAAAGTCTACATTCAATTAAAACGTTTTTACTAAACACTGTATTGGGGAAGGTAAACGATCCCACACGTAATTTCAAACTTTCATTCCAAGTAAATATAGTATTTATTTGAATAAAACTACTATTGGTTACTACGGCTACGCTGCGTAGTAAAAACGTAGCGCTACGAGATGCTACGCGACTACGTCGTAGTAGTCCGCGCATGCGTTGATGAGTCTCGTTGTTTTCTCCGATTTCAATAACAAGTCTACGCCCTTTTAGGTTATATTCACGCTTTTTGATGTATAAAGGGTCTTTAGAATAATATTGAATGTCGAATTTGAATGTCTGCAAGAGTTAATTGCTAAGGTCTAAAGGTTTTAATTAATACCTCAGAGAATCTAGGTATTGTTGGAACTATTTGCCTTCGTAATTAAATTCATGAGTTTATATAACCGTTGCCTGAAAACGTAATCATCTTTCGTGTATTTTTTCGAGCCTTAAAAAATATAAAAAACAAAACTAACACAACTTCACGCCTCCCATCTCTAAAGGTTTAGACAGATACTTATTGAAAAACTACATGAAATAAGGGCGAGCCTATTGCCACCAACCTGCCTAAATTCAGACTCCAGACTGCTTTTGAAAAATTTCTGCTGGAAAAAACCTAATAGCACTTTGCCCGACCTGGGAATCGAGCCCAAGACCTCATGCTTCTTGCAGTAGCGCTTGCGACTGATAAAGTCAAACCTAAGGAAAAAGAAAACAAAAACTGGTAGGAAGTAAATGCGTCCATAATAAATAAATGACTGCTGCTATATTTGCATGAACCCTTTACATCTTTAAGACGGTCATATTTACACCTCTGGGAGTAGCTTCCCATGAAATGACCTACTCATAAAAAAGTGAAAATGTTTTCCATACTTCGTGTCAAGAAACAAACCGTAAAATATCCTTTTTGCATCGATATGTGTAAGTTTTTGTAACATCTAAAGGTTTTGTACTACTGGGACTTTTTATATTCACAATAGCTTCTACTCGCGCCTTCGAGCACGTTTAATTTCTTGTTTAAACAAAAGTTAATATATCCTATGACACTAGGCAATACTGTAGCTTCCCATTAGAGAAATAATTTTTAGAATGGGGTCAATAGTTCCAAAAATTACCTCCTATGCACCGTGAAATGTTAATGGTTGTTTTCCCGCAGCGATATGGTTGTGTCTTGGTAATACAATCATTTTTTATACAAATAAAATATTAGAAACAAAAAATGGCAGATTAACGATTGTGAAAAATCACCAAGTGCGAGAATTTATTTTGCTTTGAACATTTCTGCATCGCTGTTCCCTTTGTCGGCGGTGCGTGCGATTCAAGTAGTACCTACAAGTTACCTCTAGTGTTACTATTGAGTAGTGTTTTATCGACTTGATGAATATGTTTTAAATTACTTTAAAACAAAAAGTCTTTATTTTTTTACTTTTACTCTATGCTTCGAAAGTACTTCTTATGGCAAGTCGTTCTGCCGCGAGAAAACAACCATTAAAATTTCTCGGTGTATAATTACTTAGTTGATTTTGAGCCGGATTCACATTACTGTGTTGTACTGTCATCAGAAGCCCGAAAGTCTGACAACCAGTCTTACCAAGGGGTATCGTAATTGGTTTGTGGAGGTCAGATATGCAGTCCTCTATATATAATACTGGTACTCAGCTGCAACCAGTTAAATTGGAAGTCGACTCCATTATAGTTAGGATTTTTTCTTTTTTTCTTTGGAGAAACCAACTTACAATCTTCAAAGTAAACTACCACAAAACTACTGATCAATCAGAGTGATCAACAGACATAAACTCAAGCCTTTTGGGCGTCGGGAATCCCAGGCTGATTCCCGGCCACCGTAGGCGCTGGTTTGCGGACGGCGAGTAATGGGTAGCTCGCTATCCGGTAAGGATCCCAAGCCCGAGTCGACGGCGCGTTGTGTTCCACACGCGCCTCAAAGAGATGTCGGCACCAACTGAAAGGGTCTGCAAGGGCCGATGCCTGCCAGGGGTGCGGGTTGTTCGAAAGAGATACCGTCGCCCCTGGCACACAGGCAACTGAGGGAACACGGGTGGGTTTTAGTCAGTAAAAGTCTGACACGCCCTCCTGCTCCACCCAGAGCAGAAGAAGTCATTTGATCTAAAAAAAAATCAGAGTTTATTAAATATTCACTATTCTGTAATGTCAAGATGTTTTGTAGGCCAAGACTTTCCTTTCAAATGATACATTATATATTATTTATTATGACGTAATCCTCTAAAAGGGGATGGAAAGATAAAAGAAAGATTATTATGTGGCTAGGGTTTTTGAAACAAGAATTCTTCGTTATTATACCAGTAACATAATTCATACTTCTTATAGCAATGCAAAAATTTCATATTACTAGCTTTTGCCCGCGGCTTCGCTCGCGTTAATTCAGAATTTGGCAATCAATTCAGTCAATCAATCCCTGCTTGTAATAATATAATTCAATTATGATTCAAAAGACACGTGGTGCCATCTATTATCATAACAACGTTATTATTGTTTTCTTCGGGAACAGTACTTTTTTTCAAGGTGAAAGGTACCGTTTCTGCACATCTGACAACGCATATGCAAAATTTCAGGATGATAGGCTCAGTTGTTTAGTCGTGAAAAGGTAACAAATAAACACAGTTACTTTTGCATTTACAATATTAAGTTAGGATACCGAAAAGAAACGGCCATTATTTTAATTGATTGAAAAAATAAACATTATTATTTCAGAGCCGTGCCAAAACCGGATACACGTTATGTGCTATTGCGTAGATCACCCTGAGGACACGGTGGAGCATACGGTGGAGGTCTGTCCGGCTTGGGCGGAGCACCGCAGTGTACTTGTGGAGGCGATCGGCGGCGGCGATCTCTCGCGTCCGGCCCTGGTCCAGGCCATGGTACGGAGCGAGAGTGTATGGGTAGCCGTCACCTCCTTCTGCGAAGCAGTAATGCTCGCGAAGAAGGAGGCGGCGCACATGAGGCAGATGCCGTATATGCGCCCTCACGGCCTTAGTCGCCGCAGGAGATGCCCTGGGCGTCAGGAATCCCAGACTGATTGCCGGTCACCGTAGGCGCAGGCTTACGGACGGCAAGTAATGGGTAGCTCGCTGTCCGGTAAGGACCAAAGCCGGGTCGACGTCGCGTTGTGTTCCCTGCGTGCCTCAAAGAGATGTCAGCACCAACTGTTGGGGTCCGCAAGGGCTCCACCCAGAACGGGAGAACTTATTTGATGATTTGCCACCCTCAAAAAAACCACGTTCGGTGCTTTAATAACAAAAACAATACTATATGCTGTTTGAAATTAAGGGTTTTCTATCTACATTGTTATAACCCAACATTATTTACCAAAAATTCGCAGTCAATAACCAGTACGATTACCCGGGTAATGTAACCGGATGAAAAGTGACCATACACCGTACGGCCGGCCGCTGAATATTTGATGGTTAACCCTTCATACGCTGTAGTTATCCTCCTGTTGCTAGGCCGCGGTGGAGAGAATTAACAGGTTATGTTACATATTGTGGGTAGACTTAGTCGGATGAAAGACTAATACTCGGTTCCTATAAACCAAAACGGATCGTATTGCTTACCAATAGTTTCGTTAGCTAATTTTACCTGTGATAGCTAGGTACTTCTAAATAGGGGGGGTGCACTAAGCGAAGTTATAAGGTCTTTGCTTCATCATTGGTAAAGATATAAGATTCTTTATTTTTATTTATGAAAACTTAATGCACAAGTAAAAAATACTGTACGGCGGACTTAATACCAGAGGAATTTTCTACCAGTCAACCTTAGGGTGACGCAGACAGAAAACATGGTAGGTGCAACATAAGGGATAGGTTACTCGAAAAATAATACATACTAATACATAAATACATACATATAACGAAAATAAACTTAATCCAGCAAATCAGCGCTGGGATGATTCTGCTAACTGCTTATGAATATCCTCACGTGCCTTCACTTTACACAATAACCGACTGGTTGCCATCCTGATATACAGAGGGAGCGCATTCCAAAGAAACGCCTGGACAAAGAAAGAAGATTGAATGGAACCAGAGCGGTGAGGACATCGTAGAAGACGATTATTGGTGGAATATTTTAACCTACAACTATCCGTAAATTATAGGAATTGGCCATTAAAACGTTAGCGTGACCAAAAAAAATCCTATTTCGGTGACAGAGGAAAATGAAATAATATCACAATACGTGATAACGGTGGTGGCCCAGTGGTATCAGCCTCGACTTACGAGCTGTAGGTCGTGAGTTCGGACCCAGGCAGGCGTTTTACTTTGTGTAAATAATTTCATCACCACGGCCCTCAAAATCGGTGAAGGAAAATGTCGTGAGGAAACCGGCATGACCTAGAACCAAAAATTTGGAGACATGTGACATCTATCAATTCGCACTGGGCCCGCGTGGTAGATTATGGCCCACTGCCTCTGGAAGAGAGGGGGACTGTGTCCCAGCAGTGGGAACATTATAGGATTATTATCATGATAAAGTGATAACCTGTCAAGTCTTGTGCCCGTATGCAGAAATTGCATTAAGTAATATCGAGGAAACTCACATCTGACCAATTTGAATACAAAATCCCGTGCACAGATTGAACACATCTATTAGCAAGCGTTACTATAGCGGCTGAGCGCTGCAAGCAATAATGGTCCTTACAGTGTATAGATGTTAGTTTCCTCGATAGCACGTCATGTGCTTTAAATACTCGTTTTACTTAGGACAAGTTTGTAGGAGTCTGATCTAAACAAAACACATGCGCTGATGGGACTATATTGAAAGAAGCGATAAGGTAAAAAAATAAAAGTGAAAGTTAACTTCATGACATAACTAATCGTATTATCGCTTACGTAATAATTTAAAAGTTTTAACAATTAAATCAACCCAAAATATTCATCAAACATTTACCAGATTAGATTCCAACATTAAAAACTTATTTCTAATTCAGTACCGGAAGATTGTCAACTTTGCAATTAGGCCGAATATATTATTAATACAGCCTTCCAAGTCGGGGACTGTTTACCGATAGATTAGCTGATAATCGAAGAAACGTGACCAGTATTTCTTTGCCCAGATTAGCACGGTGAAGGAAAACATCGTGAGGAAACCAGAATGTCTTAGAGCCAAAAATTCGAAGACATGTGACATCTACCAACCCGTACTGAGCCCGCTTGGTGGACTACAGCCCCCTCTTGAAGTCCCATTGCTGGGATGCCTGTGTCCCAGCAATGGGAACATTATAGGCTATATATGATGATGATAAAGAAGTACCCCGTGCCTCGGAAAGCTCGTTAAGCCGTTGGTCCTGCGCCTGATCTATTCCCGGTCTTATCGGATTGCCGGTCATCGGGCGATGCTATTACACCACTACCACACAATACCCTATCCCTATACCATTTCACAGTTATACCAAAAAAACCTTAAACCAATAAAACTTAATACAATATTTAACATCATTGAATAAACAACCACTCATAATAAAATATTAAATGCCACGGACTGAGGCCAGAGATAAATTTATAACGTTTCCGCTTTAATATTTTGTTAACCGAAGCTGGTATTAAATCGACCAATTAATCCAGTATTATATGAAGGTATAATACCCTCGATCGATCAGGTTAAGCTACGCTTGCTGCGGTTGGTTCGTAGATGGGTGACCATCTTTAAATTCCAAGACCCCTCCGTGCCTCGGAAAGCACGTTAAGCCGTTGGTCCCGGCTGCAATTCGTAGATCTTTGACAGTCGTTACGGGTCGTGAGAAGTACGAAAACTTACAAAGGAGTATTGTGTTACCCAGTAACTGGGTTGTGGAGGTCAGATAGGCAGTGGATCCATGCAAAATACTGGTATTCATCTGGAATCCGGTTAGACTAGAAGGAGACGCCAATATTGTTGTTGTTTGGAAAAGGCTAGGCAGATTGAATGATTGGAAAACCAGATAATTTGTCAACAATTGATGACGTTGATTTTGGTCTAGTAGTTGCAAGCGGTACTGCTGACTGATGAGATCCTTGGTTTGATTCTCAGTAATAGCCCGGAGTCTGAATTTGTGCCCGCTGCCCGGTTGCCGGTAATAGGCTCTCCCCAAATGTCATGGGACCAAAACTTAACTGGAAATATATGAGTATACTACTTGTACATCTCTGCGTAACCATTTGAGGAAAACAGTCGTGATGTTACGTATGAACTTGATGACTTTAAGAACTCTCTTGGTTTAGATAAATTTCACAAAAATCCTACGCTTAGAGCCTACTGTTATCTAGTGTCGAAACTAACAATTTAAGAAAAATCTGTGTTTCATAAGTGGATCCGCCGCGGATCCGCCCACGTTTATGTTGGTTATCGTGTAAAAAACTAGCCTATGTCCTTTTCCATATCCCAGGCTATGTCTCTGCTAAATTTAATGACGATCGGTTTGGCGGTTTAGCCGTGAAAGCGTAACAAACAGACAGAGTTACTTTCGCATTTATAATATTAGTAGGGGTCCTTAACCAAATCGAGGTATATAGTTCCGAAAAAATCCGATCGGCAAAGCTCGATTTGTGGGTACCTGATCCAAACATGATTCAGCGAAGATAGATACCAATCGGAAGGAACTGAAAGCCGAGCTGTCAAAAGACAGCCGAATCAATCAATCTGCGGGCCTTTACCCAACTATGTTGGGGTCGGCTTCCAAGCTAAACGGCTATAGCTAAATACCAGTATTTTACATGGAGCTACTGTCAATCTGACCTCCACAACACGATACCCCTTGGTAAGACTGCTTGTCACACTTTCGGTCTTCTGACGACCCGCAACGAGCATCCATTAGTAAAATATTAGTCGATCAAAAAAAAACAGCCGACTTCTATAAAAAACATTACAAAGTGAAAAATAACTTTAATTTCGGAAGTCAGTATTTACAGTTTTGTGTTTTCGTTTTTTTGTCACTGACTTCCGTAATAAAGTTATTTTTCACTTGGTAATGTCTTTTCGGAAGTCTGTTGTTGGAACCGAATTGAGAATTCCTTTTTTTGAAGCCGGTAAAAAATAAAAGCTCCATCCAACCATTTAGTGCTAAGAACATTTAAATACAAAACCTTTCCTCTGTAACATATATAAATGAATTCGTTCGTTCGTTTCACGTTCAAAGCCAAAATCTAATATTTATTATTCAAATCTGTAGGTAGTTTCTAACAGATTTGTTTTTTTTTTTTGTGAGCGGGAAACTATCAAATAACTTCTCCCACTCCGGGTGGAGCAGGAGGGCGTGTCAGACTTTTACTGACTAAAACCCACCCGTGTTCCCTCAGTTGCCTGTGTGCCAGGGGCCGCGGTATCTCTTTCAAACAACCGGCACCCCTGGCAGGCATCTCCCAATCTCATCATCATTATCATCATTTCAGCCGAAAGGCGTCCACTGCTGGACATAGGCCTCCCACAAGCACTGCCATTTCGACCGGTTCTGTGCTTCTTGTATCCAGCGGATTCCTGCGGCCTTCACCAGGTCATCGGTCCATCTTGTACGCCTACAATTCGTCTTCCAGTACGAAATTTCGTCTACCCTCCAAAAAAAAAAAAATCGGCTATAGAATTCACTTCGAAGTTTCGGACTAATTTGAAAGTAGGCAGGAGAGTCAAAATCTTATCAGGAATCTCTCAGCAGCATCCCGGAGTCTAGATCTAAGTTCAGTCTACTTGTCTGGCAAAATTAATCACCTGCATGGCTACATATTCCCCGAGAATTTATAGGTAATCTGATTTGATCGGTGAGACGTAATTATGTAATGCGATGGCTCGGATAACTACTTCATCTTAATGAACACGGTACAGATTAACATTAAATACTTGGTGCAGGAGACACGCCTCGCAGATGAAGTGCTAAGTGGTAAAGTGACTTGGTTTGGCAGGGTAAATAAGTACCTCCTTTATTTTGAGGAGGGAAAATATGCCAGTTTTCAGTTTCCATTCTTCTTCGTAATGCGCTTCTTCTCGATATCAGGATGGCAACCAGTCGGTATGCATTTAAGCGGAAATTGCAGAGGTATTATCATAACATTATTCATTTTGTGTGAAACAGTTTCGGAAGTCGGTGCTCGGTTTAGATTGAAACTCATTATTTTGGCAACGAATATCGTACCTATTTTCTTTTTGGGGACGTTAAAAAAATGTATGGAACAGCGAATAGTTTTTTTAAATAACCGATAAAAAATTCCTGCTTATATTCCTGTTTATTTTCCTGTTTATATCATCATCATCATATCAGCCGAAAGACGTCCACTGCTGGACATGAGCCTCCCCCAAAAGGGGGTATTTGCCATAATCGCCACGCTTGGCAGGCGGGTTGGCGATCGCAGTATGGTGGTCAAATGCATAGAGAACGCTGCTACCTATTCTCTATAAAGTCCCATAGTCGCCTTCTACGACACCCACGGGAAGAAATGGGATGGTGCTTTTACGTTCGGCACCACACGGAACAACCTGTTTGTATCTATACTTATAATAATATTAATATTATAAAGCTGGAGAGTCGATTGTTTGTTTGCTTGAACGCGCTAATCTCAGGAACTACTGGTCCGATTTGAAAAATAATTTCAGTGTTAGATAGCCCAGCATCATTTTTTTTTTGTACATATATCGTCTTGCTAAGACCCTTAGGAGCCGAGCAAAGAGAAAAAGTCACGAATACAAAGTACTCTCACGGGCAGGTGAGGCGAGCGACGAGGTGGGTCGGCGAGGAAGAAATTTGACACGAACAAAGTCGAGGGCAGAAGCTAGTATATTATAAGTTAAAACGAATTTGGATGAACTCTGAAATAAAATAGCTATCATAACCACATAACCGGTCCAAGTGGCGGATCTTGGAGCAGGCCTATGTCCAGCAGTGGACGTCTTTCGGCTGAAATAATGATGATGATGAACCATGAGGCAGGACTAACACAAGCTTATGATGTGATCTCTTTCCCTCTATTTAAAGTTTCTAAGAACCAGTTATTGTTGTGAGTCCAGCTTATCCCGCCATTCAGGACTAAGGCAAGAAAAAACACAGATGTTGAACTTTATATAAGAAAATTCAGAATCCGACGTAAGTCGCGAGCAAAGCGCTTGTAACAAATAAAACACACAAACATACACTATAATGCTGTCCTATTTTCCTGCTACTCTACCCGAACTAGATATAAACAAAGTACTTGACATCCTTCGCAACTTAACGGCACAACTTTTGTTTTATTTGTAGTGTCTATCAACATAATTTATCGTGACATAGGACAGGTAAAGTAATCTTGTTACAGACAATACGGACTTCCGAATGTTCGTACACTTATTTATTTTTATTTACTATTAGCACTTAAAATTGTTTTAACAGGTGCGAAACCCAATACAACAATGTAGCCATAATCTCCTCCCTTAGTAACGCTACCCAAAAACAAAACCAACAAAAAAATTCAAGTAATTTTTTTTTTTGCTACATATAAAGGTGTACACAACCAGTATAAGCTGATCTTATATTTGTACAGATTGTAGAATTACACATTCCGATTCTGCACGTTAAACTAGGTGATATTATACAAAAATAATAGCTGTGAACTTATTTTTTGTTTCATAAATCCGTGTTTACTGTAGTGTACAATTACGCTACGACCGCTGTAGCTACGACCGTAGCTTAACAAGCTACGGTCGTAGAGGTATTCACAGTTACGATATACATAACAATGTCAATCACGTAAAAACGGCTGAGCGGATTTGTATGAAGTTTGGCACACAGATAATTTGTTACCTGGAATAACACATAGGATACTTTTATCCCGATTTATTTCCGTGAGATAATTTTCGACCACCATGCACCAGCTAACATAAACATATGTTATATATATATCCGATTTGAAAAGTTATTTCAATGTTAGATAGCCCATTTATCGAAAAAGGCTATATATCATCACGCTAATACCAATAGGAGAGCGGAGAAATGAAGACTCGCACGGGCAGGCGAGGCGAGCGACGGGGTGGGTCGGGGAGCAAGAAATTTGACGCGAACGAAGTCGCGGGCAGAAGCTAGTATATAATATTAGTGAGATAGTAGGATAAAAGCGAAAGGTCACTCATTCATTCACTCAATGATTAAATACAAAATCTCAAAAACTACTTGAACTACGAAGATGAAATTTGGTGCAGAGGTAGATTTCATTTTATTTCATATTCCTTAAGAATATCTTAGTAACAGGCTATGTAGGTCTTTCTATATTACCTGAATGGGAAAATATTGAAAATCAGTTGACCCCATAGACTTTGTCTCGTGCAAATTTCAATAATTCATACTAAAATCGCTGAAAAAAACATTTTCAGTTTTCCTGAAATGTCCTGAAAAAAATAAGAAAAGTCGTTCTCAAGTGATGCGATTACCAACGACCATTTTAATTCTTTTTTATTACTTCTACGCTAGGTGGTCAAGGATTGCGCCCTCGCGCCCCAAGCCGGCGCAGGAGACGCCCTGGGCCGCAGGCGCTAGCTTGTGGACGTTATGCAATGGGTAGCTCGCAGTCCGGTAAGGACCAAGTCCGGGTCGATGGCGCGTCGTATTACACGCGCGCCACAAAGAGATGTCAGCAAAATTGAAGGGCTCGGGCCTATGCCTGCCAGGATCGCGGATTTGTTTGAAAGAGTTACCGTGGACCTGGCACAGGCAACTGAAGGACCGCGGGTGGGTTTTAGTCAGTAAAAGTCTGACACGCCCTTCCCGCATTTGATGATTTACCATAAAAAAAAAAAGAAAGTTTGTCTAGAATTATGTGCTGAATTCATGGTTTCACTTTTGCCCGTCAATGTCACTACCACCCTGCATAGATATTACTGGCGGTGGCCAATGGGTGATCTAGGTGATACTGAGCCTACCTTTCGTGCACTGTACCATACTGTGCTTACCTAGCGTGATGTTATCAGGCGTAATGTTATCTTATCACAAGAAAACCCCACGATATTCCGAGTTTGTCTTTCTAGGGCGTCTCTCCCGGGGATTATATGACTATTAAATTACATAATATCAGAAATTGTTTCCCCAAAGCTATAATGGCAGAGGTATATACCTATAGTGCACCCACGTTTCGTCAGTTATATTTAGCACTCATGTAATAGGGGATGAGCCTATTGCCATCTATCGGGCACCAATACAGACTCCAGACTGCTACTGAAAAAATCTAGAAAAAAATACAATAACACTTTGCCCGACCTGGGAATCGAACCCAGTACTTTGATTGCAGTAGAGCTTGCGACCACTAGACCCCAACCCTTCGGAATCACAAGCCCTACGATGTTATGTCTAAATAAATAAACATATATGTAGGGTGGTGTGGATGACCGAAATAAACACTTTACTTCTTAATAAGTTTTATTAATTGTATATCTTCTTTTACAATTTTCAAAAACGTCTTCACCTCTTAGTAGCTCGCTTGCGTCTCCCTTCTCCCTCCCACACATACTCTCCCATTCACTCACCGCTGCGTTCATATTCTATTTATTTTCTAAAGTTATGATGCGTTCCGGATTAACATCCTACAACTCGGCCATTCTGCTTTCAGTCTGCCCTCAGACTGACTCTAGTACAATAAAACAAACTAAACTACTTTAACAATCTTTATGGTTTACAACTAAAATTACAACAGATGTTTCTGAATAAAAAAAATCTAAACATTGTATTTCTTCTTACTTATATTATAATATACACTCACACACGCATTCACTCCTTTAACAATACTCTAACACGTAAGTATTATCTAGGTACAGTCTTACTTACAACTTAAATGTTTAAAGGTACATTTGTTACACAGAATTATTTCTATAATGGTAAGTTACAAGGTAGGTATTTCATTTCTTAATCACTAAATAAGCTATTGCTAAACTCTTCAACTTGATACAGAATTACAGCCATAAGGCAATTTATACATACTCAATTACATCTTACAATGAGATAAAATGAATGATACTTTTTAAGTCTTGCTAGTTATGGTACAACAACTGTCAACATTACTCACTTTATTGAATAAAATAGAATGGTAAGCTAAGCTGTGTTCAACAGTAAGTATGAAATCTTAATTATTATTTTCTTATTTAAAATAAGCTGAAATGTTAACAAGACATCATTGAATTAAGGCCATCTTTTCATAAAATCTACTCCTGTAGTGGTGTGTTTAGGTCCCTCTTTACTGTTATCTAATTTTCTAACTTCATACCGGTCTTTTCCTAAATCTTTTACTACTTTATAAGGTCCAAAGAATTTTTGTTTTAATTTTAATGCATTTCCAAACTGAGTTCTTTGTATTGCTATTATATCCCCTATTTTATATTTCAGCCCTTCCTTCCTTTTACTATTAAAATTCCTTCTGTTTTCTTCTTGAATTTTTAATATCTGAGCTTTTGCTTCTTTTCTTAATTCATCTCTTTTCTCTGTGAATTCTCTTCTATTCTGTTCTTCTAAAAATTCTAAAATCTTAATGTCTTCTTTAAGTCTAATTTTAGTCCCTGTTAATAATTCAAAAGGTGATGTTTGGATGGATCTTTGATATTAACTATTTATTACCCTCTGAACTTTTGAATGGTTTTTCCGTACGTAACCATAACTCAGCAGTTCCGGTAAGCGATCTTCTGGCAATAATTAGTTTTTGTTGAGCCGCCCAACCGAATATTTCGGCATTGTCTTCGATGTCTTGTGACCACTTCACCGACGAGTACGTCATGTCTTCACCATCGAATTTAATAATGGTGTCCACCATACCATATTGCAAGGGTTGAATTTTTGATTCCATGGTATCGACTTTATCCATGATGTCTTCGTACAACTTTATTTTCCACCGGCACGAGCACGCGGTTTTTCGTAATGGCCGTTGCACCGGTGTTTTTTTTCTTCGTCTATATTCTTCTTAAATACGTCTTTATTATTACGGTCAATCCCGGACGAGGCTGTAGGGTGGTGTGGATGACCGAAATAAACACTTTACTTCTTAATAAGTTTTATTAATTGTATATCTTCTTTTACAATTTTCAAAAACGTCTTCACCTCTTAGTAGCTCGCTTGCGTCTCCCTTCTCCCTCCCACACATACTCTCCCATTCACTCACCGCTGCGTTCATATTCTATTTATTTTCTAAAGTTATGATGCGTTCCGGATTAACATCCTACATATATGTGTCACATAACTCCTCCGCTTTTTAAAGTCGGTTAAAAATGAATAATAAAACCCGATAAAATGTGAAGTTGCTTGACTTCACAGTAATTGAACATATAAATTAACTGCACTATCACTGCAGGTTGCGTCTCGTAAACGACAAATTACTGCCTGTAATATTTTAGCCCCATTTTCACATTCTTTTCAAGTATACATTTTACTAGCTTTTGCCAGCGGCTTCGCCCGCGTGGAGGTCGGTGTATTATACATATAAACCTTCCTCATGAATCACTCTATCTATTAAAAAAACCCGTATCAAAATCCGTTGCGTAGTTTTAAAGATTTAAGCATACATAGGGATACAGGGACAGAGAAAGCGACTTTGTTTTATACTATGTAGTGATAAGAGAAGATTCTGCGTATCTGTCTACTTACATACATGCAAATGTCCGTATTTATAAATAAATTAAGCATTTGTTCGTAATGTCAAAATAACAGCTTTTTTATAAATGCATATATGGCAGGTACTTTTAACAAAAAACATGTATTTTATCTCTGTTCTTCTGTCTGCTTGCTCCGGCTATTCTCCGAAACGGCTGAACCGATTTTCACGAGACTTTCACTGGTAGATAGCTGATGTTTTAAAGAGTAACAAAGTCTCGGTAGCACGTTCCCGTGAGATAATTTCCAACGTTTATAAAGATGTGAATTAGGGACTACTCACACTTATTCAGCTCTGTTCAGCTTTTGTCCATAGAAAACAACGATTTTGTAAAGAGAATGTTCAGCTTTCCGCAGCTGAACGGATGCGTACGCATCTCATATAAAATCGTTCAAAAGCAGTTGGCGTTGTTTCCGCCTACCCTACGTGAGTTTGTTTGTTTTGTTTGTGAATGGATATTGCTAATTTGTGGCTTCTATTTCAACTTAAAATGAGGGGCTTGTAGCTAAGTAATACCAGCCCCACAGCCCTTGCCGCGGTTGATCCGTGGATGGGTGACCATCTTTAAAGAAAGAAAGAATTTATTAGACTCGCACAGGAATATCACAAAGTTAACTACACATTATGCTTAACAAAATATAAATTTTAATTAATTAAAAAAAAGTTAAATAAAAAACAAAGTCCTGTATGAGGCCAAAAGCCCCCATGCTAAGGCCCTAAGACCCCTGCGTGCCTCGGAAAGTACTTTAAGCCGTTGTTACCGGCTGTAATTAGTAGATCTTTGACAGTGGTTACGGTTCATCAGAAGCCCGAAAGTCTGACAACCAGTCTTACCAAGGGGTATCGTGTTACCCAGTAACTGGGTTATGGAGGTCAGGTAGGCAGTCGCTCCATGTAGTATTTTAATACTAATATTCAGCAGAATCTAGTAAGACTGGAAGCTGACCCAAACATATTTGGGAAAAGGCTAGGCAGGTGATAATTTCACCTTACAATGATAACAAAGGGCACTTTAATTTGAACCAATGACAATTATCATAGGTGCATATAAAACTCACTTTTCATATTTCAGCTACTGAATAAATCATCACAGGCTTTTTCTAGTAGTCAGGCTTTAGAAAATATTGCGAAAAAATCTTCCAATTTCAGTCCATTTGAAAAATGCTCACGTTCAACTTAATGTTCGCAATTTTCTTCTTAACTCTTCATTTGCTTTTGACATAGACGATATTATCTGACATCTAGGAGAGAAAATTAAAGGCTTGAGAAAATGTAGTTTATTTTGTTCTTACAGAGAAGTTGTCGAAGAGATTTTCACATAATTATCATTTACTAGCTTTTTATTTACCAATTTACACGATACTTTAACAAATTATACACTTAAACTTTACTCATGAATCACTCTATTGGTGAAAACCGCATGAAAATCTGTTCAGTAGTTTTTGAGTTTATCGCGAACAGACAGACAGACGCGGCGGGGGATTTTGTTTTATAATATGTAGTGATATTAAAACATCCGTATAATTCGGTATCATCGATGCGACGAATACGAAGATCAAGATCAAAGGTTTTGATTTACCTACACCAGGTTTCAGTCAACCCAGTAACCCACATCATCGTCACCATCATCATATCAGCCGAAAGGCGTCCACTGCTGGGCATAAGCCTCTTACAAAAGAGGGGGATATGTCATAATCGCCACGCTTGGCAGGCGGGTTGGCGATCGCAGTATGGTGGTCAAATGCATAGAGGACGCTGCTATCCATTCTCTAGTAAGTCCCTTAGTCGCCACTCGCGTTCTACGACACCCACGGGAAGAAATGGTAAAGTGTTATTTTACGTTCGGCACCACACGGACCACATAGTGATAAATTAGCGTGAAAAATTAATCAGCCGTCCCATACATTTGCGTCAAATAGATATTGAAGTTTTGCAGCAGCATTACCACGTTGCATGGCAATGCTTAGCCACTGGCCAACGTAGAACCCAGCCCTCGGGTCACGAGAGCTATCAACCAGCCTTTTCGAGATTCCCATGAGTACTCGGACCCCACGGCCCGAGGGTTTCCACCCCAAACGGCTCGAAAATATTCCTAATTACCAATTAGTTATACTTTCGGCGCTCGCCATACAACGTGGTAATGCTGCCAGTCTCTTGGAAACATTACCAGTCGACAGCGATGCTGATGAATTTTTCGACGTCATTTTTTTATTTATGAATAGGTTTAATTGAGTTAGTTTTATACTTGTTCTCTTTTCAGAATAAAAAAGTTTTGATGGAACAGCTGATTATAATCCTGATGTTGGTCCCATGAAGAAAGCTGTTCTGTTTGATGGTCTGAACCACACTGGATCTTCAACGCCCAGTGCACTGAAGATCCAGTGTGGTTCAGACCGACAAAACCGTTTAAAAAACGTATCTTATTTTCTAACAAAATAGGCAGAAACATACGTCCACGTATGCGGGATTTTTACGAGCACTGTATTTTCAATACACTCCTTAGCGCCGAGAGTCGAAAATCGAACTGTGTGTATTTTCCAAGCACAGGGATGCACTTTATTGGATTCTCAATGCTAGGATCAACAACCAGAGTTTAAAATCAATTGCGCGCTAAAATCTCGCCGGGATATATTGATACAGTCAGCGTCAATAATATCGGGACGAATAGACTGTTTAAAATTATCTAAACAACTATGAAAACTAAATATTAACTCAATGACACAAGGGATATTTCAAAATGAAGACAGTACACGACAACTGTCATTCTAACAAGAACTTAATCAAAATGAGATAGAGTTTAATTTTCTTAGTTGTTGAGATCATTTTTAACAGTCTGCTCGTCCCGATATTTTTGACGCTGACTGTACCGTCTGAGACATTGGCGAAGTCGGAAGTGTGAGTATGTTATGTGCTGATGCTATTCTGCTCCATGCACACATTCACAGCGTGTTTGTATTCTTGGTTACCACAAGTAAAGCGCGCGTCGTTTCGTTAGATAAAAGGCTTATTCCCAGCAGCTCCAAATCTATTTTTCTCCAAACATTTTCTCTATACATTGAATCCCAAAAGCTCCATAACTTTAATCAGTTAAAATAATCATCATTCATCATCATTTTAGCCGATAGACATCCACTGCTGGACATAGGCCTCCCACAGAAAAAAAAATGGGGTTTTCCATAATCGCCACGCCCGGGTTGGCGATCGCAGTATGGTGGTAAATGGATAATGGTAATGCATAGAGAACGCTGCTGCCCGTTCTCTAGTAAGTCCCTTAATCGCCTTCTACGACACCCACGGGAAGAAATGGGATGATGCTATTCTTTACGTCCGGCACCACACGAAACGTTAAAATAATATCGTACTAAAATTGTTCCCAGCAGCTCCAAATAAAATTATGTAAGGTCATCAAATCTCAAATTGCAAGTCGGGTTAGTTACACCACTTACAACTCAAGAACGACTGAACCAATTTTACTGATCTTTAATTTTTCGGATTCATCTCCGCCCCGAATAGCAGAATAACTTTTAAAACATGCGAAAAATACACGAAAAAAATCGAGGACGGTTAATTTTCTAAAATATTTTTCGTGTCAGCTGGGAAACGCTTTATGCCTTCGAAGTATCAGGTTGTCATAACTCGTTATGAGTGACTACAACTGACATAGATATGTCACCTAGGTTAAACTATTTAAAAAAAATATTTGTTAATGCATTGCTTTTTTAATTTGGAGCCACCGGGAATAAAATTATGGAGCGCCTGGGAATTAGCCAGATAAAACTACTATATCAAGACAGAGCAACTATGCTACTCTCTACCTGAGACACTCCACATCATCAGATTATGAAATACGTTATATTCCCGAATTAAATTATTTCGGAAAATAAGGTATTTCATAATCAAGTAAATTGGATAAGCTAGACATGTAATATGTACTAACAAAAGGTCCTATATTCTAGCACAAAGGTGTTTTGTTTGATGTTCGGCACAGGCCCAAAATCCAGGCAAACGAAACGTTACTGTATGATTACCTGGGATCCTAGGCTGTAGTTAGGGCCTGCGTATTAGAGGGCCGGCTTGAGACCCTTTTGTATAGGTCTAAATAAAGGTCTATGCTTGGGAATGGAGACTAAATAGTAGCAGATCGATTGGGGTACGTCAAGTAACTTTGAAGAGGTAATACTTTTGTATAGGTGATGGCTGTATGCATAATAAGATTAATTTTTTAATTGAAATTCTGTCTTTATAATATGTTCTTTCCTACTTTTTTGGTTCTGCTGATCCAGCTCCGAGAAAAAGTTTGAAAACCACTCTTTTATCTTGCAATAAAACAAATGTAGGGAGGTCAGTGTATAGTATATCCGTAAGGTATGTACTATCAGGGACATCCATATCTCTACACCTTAAGGACTATTTTTGCTTGCAGCGCTCGGCCTCTGTAGAAATCTCATCAACCAATAGTGGTCATCGTGTTCACGGGATTTGGTTTTCAAACTGTATAGATATGGATTTCTTCCATAGTACTCTTAGGCAAATAATGTACTTGAAATAAACGTTTCTGCTTACCAAAATCGTACAAGTAACTAAGCTACAAATTTAATAGGCTACTAGCTTATGCCCACGACTTCATTCGCGTCAAATTTCTTGCTCCTCGACCCACCCCGTCGCTCGCCTCGCCTGCCCGTGGGAGTACTTCGTATTCGTGACGTTTTTCTCTTCGGCTCCTAAGGATCTTAGCGTGATGTTATATAGCCTAGCATAGCCTTCCTCGATGAATGGGCTATCCAACACTAAAGCAATATTCCAATTTGAACCAGGAGTTCCTGAGATTAGCGCGTTCAAGCAAACAAACTCTTCAGCTTTATAATTATATTATAATTATAATATTATAAAGTATAGATGTCAAATATCGTACCAGAGGGGTAACTGCATAATACACCATCAAACGGGATCACTTTCACTTTGACAGTTGCACAATATTTATGGCGTTGCCTACTTTGAGTCTAAGCAGATAATTGGAACATATCAAGAAATGGATTACCTCTTCTCTCTTCTGATTTATACCCCCTTATTTATAAACGCTGTTTAAAGTTAAGAGATGTTTAAACGTCAAAAATGTATGGTTGAAGAGTCGCTAATCATTACTTTTTTTTTTGGGTGGGAAATCATCAAATGACTTCTCCCGCTCTGCGCGGAGCAGGAGGGCGTATCAGACTTTTACTGACTAAAACCCACCCGTGTTCCCTCCCTCAGTTGCCTGTGTGCCAGGGGCCGCAGTATCTCTTTCGAACAACCCGCACAGGCTGCCAGGGGGCAGGCATCGGCCCTCCCGCCTTATGGGAAACAGGAACCTCCCGAAACAGCCGTGTCCGGTGAGGACCTGTGTCAGGCGGAAGGTGAGGATGCCATGCCGCCTCTCAAGCTACTCCTCAAAGAGGGAACTTACCGCCGCAATGGTGGCGTGCCCAGCTAATCATTACTTAACTTTAAGTTTATAAATAAGGGGGGTTAAGTAATTCCGTTGCAGAAAGGCACAAAACTTAACAGGCTGACAACCAGTCTTTCCGAGGGGTATCGTGCTACCCGGTTACTGGGTTTTGGAGGTCAGATAAGCAGTTGCTTTATGTAAAATACTGGTATTGATAGACTGGAAGCCGACCCCAAAATAGTTTGGAAAAAGCTATACAAATAACTTACATATCAGAGGCACAAAACTCACTAGAAAAAATCAATAGCAACAAAAAAATAAAAACAAAAACGAATCATCCGTCACATCAACTCCAGAAAAAACGGAAACATTTCACAACTCATCTCTCACACACCATTCACTACCCCCAACATAAACTTAAACACAATATATACGGAACCCTTCCTCGTCACCGTATAAGTTTTTGTTTTATAGCCATAGGGCTCGACCTTTTGAGGGATCGGTCATCTATCGCGCTATCAAATCTAGGAGACGAACAGAACTATTGCTAGCAGCCCTGTTTGATTGCGTGCAAACGATCCTGCCTTGATATAGCAATGTTTATGACTTGTCCTATAAGGTCGGCTGTAAACCTTCAAGGAGGCTTGAAATTTCGTGTTCGAAAGATATAGGCCATTTGATGTACTAGTTGAAATTTTTATGGATAAATTTTGGTTAGTGTAACTGTTTGGTAAACGTACGATTCTACGTGTAATATGATGTAATTATGATATTGACGGAAGTATTGACAATATCATAAACCTTTTGGCTAAAAGTCGAGGTACATGGCTACATCCGTCGTATAGGCTAGGACGAAAGGCCATGTACTAAGACGTAAATATAAATCAGACAATCTGTACCTGCTTCTAAGGTATTGGGTGAAGTTAAAATCTTTTTGAATAGTTAGGGTAGCTTAGGCTGTCCTTCGCAAATGATATTTAATAATTGGTCCTGTACTACTGTACTGTTAGAGGGAGTGGGCCGTAATCCACCACGTGGGCCAGCGGTTTGGTGGAACATCCACCTTGTCTCACCCACACATGTTATCGATTTTTGGGTTCTAGGATATGTCGGTTTCCTTACGATATTTTCCTACACCGTTTTTGTGTGCAGTTGTGACGAAATAATTTACTCAAAAAAAGTGCCTGGTTGGGTACGAACCAGGCACTTAAATATCAAATATCCAATATTCAACACATAAAATACTTATGTTTCGAGAAACCCGGAATTATTCGGAATTACACTGTAAACAAATTACGCATAAGTATGTACGAAGTCGAGAGCTTGTCGAAAGTTTCAAGATCCTTTCGTGCTTAAGTGAGCGGGATCAAGTGCCGACCTTCCCCAACTTGAGAGAATATTCATTACTTTTTTAGTAATGTTGATTGGAATATATTGGGGAAATAAAATAAGACTGCATTAGTGGTTAACCAGGATCTACTCTTAATAAATAATAGTTTAAAAAAAACTAAAAAAACACGCTGTAAAAACCAAACTAAAAAGTAGAAAATAATTTAATTCTATTAAAAAGCGTGGGGTGCTTTTTGAGGTATTTTTATAATTCATTAATATCAAGCACCCCACGCTTTTTAATAGAATTAAATTATTTTCTACTTTTTAGTTTTGCTAACTACAAAAGCGTGTTTTTTCTATTTTTTTTTTAATTATTGAATTGTCATAGGTCCTCGATAAGTCTACAAAGTTTAAATGAAATCTGACCGTTTAAAGTGGGTCAAAATAGCGTCCAAAGGAGTCGGTTACATACAAACATACAAGTGAAGCTAATATAAAGCGTGTAAAAAGCGCCACCATTCAAAGCCTTGTTTTATCCACTGCCGGGAATGCGCCTCATTCGTTTTGGAATATGCTTTTCAGTTCTTACCAGCATATTGCCAGAGTGGTTTCCTAAATGCAAAATTTTGCAAATTAAATGATGCAAATTCTCTTCAGTGACTGACACCACTCTTACTAATAGCTGGATTGTGAAGGACAGATAGCTTTTTCACACCTATATTTGGGTTGGCTTGCAGTCAAACCAAATGTAAGCGAATATTAGTATTTATATTCATGAACCAATAGCCTGTCTGAACTTTACAACCCAGTTACTGGGTAATACAAGACCCCTTGTTGAGACTGGTTGTCAGACTTTCGGGCTTTAGACGACCCGTAACGATTGTCAAGGATCCACGATTGACAGCCGGGACCAACGGATTAACTCGCTTTCCCAGGCACGGAGGGATCTTGGTGTGTAAAATTTTTCAAAAATATGCAAATATTCTCCTTCAGTTGATATTATAAAGGGCACTAATGGACATAGCCAATAACTTGGAAATAATGTCGTTGATTGAAACCTAGCTGTAGAATTATATCTATGTATAAAAAAACACGTGTATTGGATACGCGGTTCAAGAATTATAGGCGCATTACTCATTAGTCTAAGAGTGTGATCAGTATTTTTTTTTTGTAAAAAAAAATATAAGGCTCTGTCCAAATTGTGGAGAATTACATTACCTTATGTCAAACATATTAAATCATTCTGTATTTCTTTTTTCCACAGGTAAGTAACACCTCCATGACGAGCTTTGGTAAGCTAATGTAATTTCCTTTCTATCCGAAAATCCGATATTGTTCCTCATCCTATATTGTGGGTAATGAAACATTTTTCTTTTACTGGTTTCCTTTTAAGGCGTGCGGAACACAGCACGCATTATGTATGTGTATAGTTTCCATGTGTGACGGGCTTTACAGAGAGTTTTCCACGTGTAAGGAAAAACTTAAATGCGTTTGCCAAGATTGATCGTCAGTTTGTATTGTGTGTGTTCCTGAGAAAGTGTGAGAGACCTTAGAAGGTAAGTACCGATAAGATATAATTGTGTTCTGTTCTTAAAAAGTAGGTATCGAGATTTTTGTACATATAATTCGAGTTGGAGATACGTAGGTAAAAAATATAGATAAAATACCAATTTCAATAAAGTGTGGGAACGTAAATGTTTAAAGAGCAACCTCGATATTGCTAAATATTAAATAAAATTAAATGACGCAATAGCAGCGTTTTTAAAAAGGCCTCTATAGTAAAAACCACTACTACCAGGTGTATATGTATTGTTTATTGTAGGAATTGAAGTCAATATCTTTAATTTGAAGCCATAAGTTTTCCTGTACATAATACATATTTCATAAGGCAAGCTGCCATACAAAAATCTTTTCCAAAAAAACAACCGACTTCCGAAAAAACACCACAAAGTGAAAAATAACTTTAATTTCGGAAGGCGATGACAAAAAATTTAAATACATATCCAAAGTCACCGCCTTCCGAAATTAAAGTTATTTTTAACTTTGTAGTGTTTTTTCGGAAGTCGGTTGTTTTTTTTGGAAAAAGTTTTTATTTTTCACTTTTTAGTTATAGTATCTACCCCACTAATTTGAAATTTCATCATCCTTGGGGTCAAAACAATGTATATTTATGCGATAGCAGCAATCGCGGTTTATTTACTGTTATTTTTTGAAGAGTTCCGTTGTCTGTCTCCGAAACGCGTCATCAGATCTTTATAAAATGGGACCACACGGGAAGCACGAGCTTTCAAATAAAAAAAGAATCATCAAAATCGGTTCACCCAGTCGAAAGTTATGAGGTAACAAACATAAAAAAAAAACATACAGTCGAATTGAGAACCTCCTCCTTTTTTGAAGTCGATCAAAAACTAGACGCCTCCTTTAATAAACTATAAAATCAGAATGTCATATTTGCATACAAACCGTTTATTATAATAAATTGCAAGAAAAATACAGTCAGTATTTACCTATTTAACAGGTAATTCTACAGAAACTTTGACCAATTGTCTAGACAGGTAATTTTCATAGAGTTAACATCGACCAATGTGTATATGTCGTGTCAAAGAGTGGGCCTCAAGTGTAATGAATGGCCCATGATGGAAGAAAGTGATTACTTCTGCGAAAGCTGAAGTGACCTTTATAGAATGCATTAGTAGCTAGCTGCATTAAGAGTTCTAGGTAAAAAGGGACGATTCTATGCAGTTCTTGTTATTATAAATCGCTATATGTTTTTTAAAGCGAGGTTAATATTTCTTGTAAAATGGATCATGATTTTACGTAAAAACTGATCTAAAAGGTCTGAAGTCAACACTGTATTTACTAAATCGAAAGTTTCGATATTTTACTCCGATTGCTAAAGTTCACACATATTTTTTTTAGAGATTATGCAGTTCTCTGTGCACTATGAATAAGCAGACTCCCATGAAGTTCGTGCATTAAACGCACACTATGTAGACAAGCATATTATAAGTTAGATGATTACATCGTAGATAAAAATGCTTGGCTTAATGTTGGTCCTGCTCCACAGCCACCTGGGCATACTAGTTAAAAATTTAATATTTGGAAGAGAAGCTTCCCTTTTAAATTTTTTCTAACATTACGAATATTTTTGTTCCTATTGTTATATTTTTTGTGACATTACCAATATGTTTTTTTTTTTGCTGTACCAAGTCTTAGTTAATGAATACTTCAATATATATTAAATGTTTTTCTTCGGAAATCAAATTTTATTAATATCTCAAAAAGATTGCAAACTATAGTTTTGGATAATTTAGAAGCATTTTGTTTAAATTTTGTAAATGTGAGTACCATGCATCCGTTTATTGTGTTGTTTTGATGTACGTTGAGTTGAAAAAACATGGCAGTTGAGAGTATGTCATGCTCACTTAAATGTCTCACTGATAGTGGCGCGCGTGTTGGATAATTAGGTTCCCTACAAAATAGTTGAACTGGATGGTGCTGATCCACGCGTCAAGTTCCTGAACGGGCGCTGTCGGTTGAGACTGGTCATCTCCTAACTTCCAGGGCTTATTTTTAATCTTGTATTTAGAATTGTTTATTTTCTTTTTTTACATTATTCTCACAAACAGAAGCAACGAGAATAATGTTCCCAAGACTTTGTAATATCCAACTAGATTTTAAAAGAGTGTCCGTAGAGTTTCTTGCCCGTTCTTCTCCATAGACGTTTTGGAATCGGCAACAAGCTTCAACTTTCCAATTGATCGACTTTTTGACGGTTCAAAAGTGCCTGTAAATGGTTTAATTGAAATAAATACTGTGAGTTTGAGTTTGAGTTCCACTAGTCGAATTGCGACATAATGTAGTAATGTTTCTTAGTAGAATTAAAAGCGATTTATCAGAACTATTTTTGTATCGGAGGTGTGTTAAAACCCTTAACTATATCTGTTTTCGTCTGTTAACTTGAAGCAACGTTTACAAGTAAAGGGAAATCGTACATGATTGATTACCATTTTTTTATTATTAATTAATCATGCATGTTCTATATATAAACTTAACGAACATAGAACAATGAATGGTATAAAATGCTATGGAAAGAAAATAAAATAAATAATGGTAGCTATAAATGCAATACTTTACACGAGTGAATTATTCTTGTTTACATTACTATTTTAATTTTGACAAGCTTACATTAATGTTATTTATAGTCATGCAAAGAGCTCGTTACGCATATCTTTGTTAGGTGGTTTAATACGTAAACATAACAATTGCAGGCATTTTTGTCTGGGTAGCCAATTCACTTACGGCTCATAAGCGCCCTTAGGTCAATTAATTTGCTTAGCGTTTTTTTCAACTATGTCGGGGTCGGTACCCAGTTTAACTGAATGCAGCTAAATACTAGTATGTTATGTGGAACGACTGCCTATCTGACCTAAGTCTTGGTGGCATAGTGGTCGTGACTTCGAACCAAGGCAGACACCTTACTTTGTGTATTTAATTTCCTCAAAAACAAAAAACATCGTAAGCGAACCGAAATGTTTTAGGCCCAAAAATTCGGAGACATGTGACATTCAGCAACCCACACTGGGCCCGCGTGGTGGATAACGGCCCACTCCCTCTTATAGAGAAAAAAACATGGCAGATTTTACCATTGTGAAAAACAAAACTCGAAAGCCACGTGCGAGAGTTTATTTTGCTTTTAGGCGCGTGCGATTCGAGTAGTACCCACAAGTTACCTCTAGTGTTACTATTGATTCTCACGTTTTCGAATTGATGAATATTTTTTTAATTATTTTAAAACAACAACATCTTAATTTTGTTCTTTTACTCGAACCTTCGAAAGTACTCCTTATGGTAAGTTGTTCTGCCACGGGAAAACAACCATTAAAATTTTTCGGTGTATTATTATCACCATAACATTTTTAGGCGCCGTTTGATATCTTACGTGCGATTTTAGTTCACATTTAGGTAAGTATATTACAGTTCCAAAAGCTACAAGAAGACACACCGTAGGTAGTATTTGCCAGAAAACAAAAGCGTTAAGGCTCCTGCAAGCAGGCGCGACGCGGCAGTGTGACGCGTCTCTAGTTTAACAATGTCTATGCAAAGTTTATGGAAATTGTTTTCCCTGGATTGCGTTACACCGTCGCGTCGTGCCTGTCTGCTGGAAGCATTTCTCAAAAATCGAAAGTAACAAAAAAACTTAGGTCTATTTCAATTTCAAAGTCGCTATCTATTCAATAACACACATGAATCATTACCTTTTAAACATTAATAAAGTCGTCATCACCATCACTGCTGGCCATAGGCCTCCCCCAAGCACCGCCACTTCGACCGGTTCTGTGCTTCTCGCATCCAGCGGTACAGGGTACTGAAGCCGGTTTCTAGTGCTTGTCATTTTTGTCGCCACGCTTGGCAGGCGGGTTGGCGATAGCAGTATGGTGGTCTAATACATAGAGAAGGCTGCTTCCCATTCTCTAGTAAGTCCCTTAGTCATGTTTGATGACACCCACGGGTACAAATGGAATGTCGGTGGTATTCTTTACGTATAATGTCCCATGTCTCACTTCTGGGCAAAAGGCCATATTTCCTTCCCAATCTCCATGTCTTGTGCGTGCGGCCATGTTAGCTCTGTAAACATCATCTGCAGGCTTAGCATGACGCTTTCTATTTTTACTCTACTGTAGAATAGAAATGCGCTTGTCTACATTTCTCGGTCTTCCAACCTGAGATGCCTTCCAACGCTACATTTTCTAGTACGCGGTCGCCACCCCAGAACCACTCGGCCCCATCGGCCTTCTGTTCTGCGAGCAATGTGCCCTGCCCATTGCCACTAAAATTTGCCAATTCTTTGGGCTATGTACACCTCAGTTCTGCTACGGATCTCTTCATTTCTGATTCGTACGCGTAGAGAAACACCAAGCATAGCCATAGCATAGCATTCATCCTCATCATCATTCATCATTTCAGCCGAAAGACGTCAACTGCTGGACATAGGCCTCCTCCAAAAGGGGAGGGGATTGCCATAATCGCCACTCTTGGCAGGCGGGTTGGCGATCGCAGTATGGTGGTAAAATGCATAGAGAACGCTGCTGCCCATTCTCTGGTAAGCCCTTTAGTCGCCTACGACACCCACGGGAAGAAATGGGATGGTGCTATTCTTTTACGTCCGGTACCACACGGCACTACAGCATTCATAAAGTATACATTCATATTAACTCCCAAGCATTTTATTCCTTCGTATAACCAACAAAAACACAAATTGCTCGTATAAAATGCTTTTCGCCATATTTCTTTAAATCGTTTATCAGTTCTGCTTCAAGTGCACACAATATTTCACGATGATTAATTGATGGGATCAGATGAGTATGGTTTTCGTCAGCCACTGGGCTTTTTGTGCTTTTAATGTATGTACATAAACATATACATTTTTCTGTATGTACAGTTCTAGGGAACCACAGCACATAACAGTTAATACTCTATCTTTCGTTTATAAAGTTCTATCGTTGGTATGTTTTTTCAAAATCATAATATTTGCAGGATTTCAAACTTTAAAACAAAGCGCACAAAATCGTAATTACCTTTCTAGATTGTATACACACACATAAACAATAAAACACTGAATGTAGATTTTTTTTTTACTAATAATTTAAACTTTTTTTTTCTAATTACCTTTTTACATAGGACATGAATATAGACATGAATATTTACTGTATAAAGTATTGTACTGTTTTTATTATTGTGAATGTGAGGACTATGTGGGTCATTGTTTTTTTTTTTTTGTTTTTACAAAGTTTTAATCATGGTTTGGCAGTTTGAGTAGTTTATGCGGCCTACCCAAATGTCCTTTCTTTGGTATTGTTATTCGTATCGTTGAGTTTCTTAAGTTCTGAGTTGCACGATTACTGCAAAATGCGTGTAGGTACTGACTGGGCAGGTCTACTCAATCTGTATGATTCTTTTCTCACAAAACCATTTCAGACACCAATCTTCATGATCTAACCAAGATTATCTCTGGTCTTAAAAAGAGACTCTCACCTTTGATTTTATATCGGCCTTTCTTCTCAGAGTAATCAGATAGGAACTGCAGAACTCGTCTAGTTTTAAAATATTATTGACGTGTTTGTTCAAGCCTACTTACTAAAATATATCATTTCAACGTTGACTATGATATTATATGTCACCGTAAAACTGTAAATACCGTTAGATTATAATCTGTCTCGCGAGATTGTGAACTGTCGTAAGATTGTGAACCGTAACATACTGCTTATAATTTAACGCATTATTTTTCGGTAGATTATAATCTATCGAAATGAAACCGTCAAATTATGAACTGGTATCAAGACGAATAGTACCTTGCGCTATTACTAAATAGTCAAGTAACTGTCACTAACTTGGAAGTAGCGCTCGCCGGGCGCTGCCGCGGCACCGCTCGCTTCGCACGCTCAGCTCGCGCGCGCGCTTTGAGCAATTCTAACCTAACATGACCTATTCGGTCGGTAAGTAGTATGGTGCAGTTCACAATTTACCGACAGTTTATAATCTCGCGAGATAGATTATAAACTAACGGTGTTCACAATCATACGGTGACATATATACTATGATATGTTTTTCATTACTATAATAAAAAACTTAGTGCATCGCAACTGAGGCGGGCCGCGATGTCAAATGGGAGGCATCGCGGCTGAGGGTTACAGGCTGCGGCTGAGGAGGAGTGCCGGTACTTCTGAGTAGCGCTCTTCCCTTCCGTGGCCTGGACGGAGCCGCCACCATTTGATGGCGGACGCGGTGGGGCAGCAGGGGAAGAGGAGTGTCGGTATAGCGTTGGCTGCTCTTCCTATCCCCTGCGGCCGAAAAGTGGTAGGCGGCGGGGTCACTGTGCTGACCCGTCGCAGGAGGACGTCAGCAGCAGCTGGTGGGGCCCGCAAGGGCCGATGCCTGCTAGGGGTGCGGGTTGTTCGAAAGAGATACCGCGGCCCCTGGCATACGGGCAGCTGAGGGAACATGGGTGGGTTTTAGTCAGTAAAAGTCTGACACGCCCTCCTGCTTCACCCAGAGCGGGAGAAGTAATTTGATGATTTTCCACCCATAAAAAAAAGGCCCATGTTTACAAATTAAATTTCAGTGATAATTTTGAAGTGTGGAATAGCAATCGAGAGGTCGTAAGTTCAAACCACAGAACCGATATACGTACGATCCAAATATACTTACGTATGTAAACTCAGGCATGGGGACATACACATCGACGCTCAACTTTTTACCATAGACTAAGTACGGGATTCTAAACCTGGGATATTTTTGCACTTTTCGATAAAACAGCAGTTTTTTTTATAACTATATACTATATACTGACTAATTTTCGGATACTGACTGATTTTCTAGAAACAGTGAATCTCATCAGCCTATAATCATATGCTGAATTCACGGTTATAGTTTTCCGCGCCGATGTAACAGGTTTAAGTACCTACTTCAACAACCTAAAGGATGTTTGCGAAAACCCTTCATAAAAAGTTTTACACTAATTAAAATAATCACTCAGAGCGTTCCAAAAGAAAAATGTAAGACCGACATTTCCCAAGAAACCCTAAATCCGATAAAAACAGTCGATAACAACGTACTCTTTCATTTGCGTTCTTTCAATGGAGAATGGAGTGAGAAGTTTTTAAAGCGAATTCTCTTGCAAGACGATTTATTACCTGGCGTTAAATACGTGATCGATATACCTTGAATTATCCTGATTGGAATAGTAAGATTGAAAGCTTTGTTTTAGATAACATCACACCTGTCTTCACCGAAGGGTCAGCTAGGTTTACCTAGAGTATCCCCACATTTCGCCAGTTAGGGGCCTCGTCAGCAAAAGTAAGCAAAGCTCTTACTCCCATGTTCACGTAAACATTGGTACATGCATTTTTCAATGTGTTCTGGTTTATTTATTGATTCATGAGCAGCAGTTATAAGTTTAAATAAGGAATAGGCTTGGAATAGAGGCCATTAACGCATATAATATATATTTAACCAAATTTTATCGAGATGGTATTCAATTATTATAATCTTTATATATTAACAAAACAAACTTCTTTTAAAATGTTGGTATTTTAATTCAAATTAACAGTCTTCAGTCCATGACACACGAATCCATGCCTCTATAAGTCTTCGATGACATTGGATGTTTGCTGCTCAATGTTGTGTGTCTGCTCACTTTCGTGTGATTTTGGAATATCGATATCGTTTTCTTCAAGCCATTCATTGACAAGTATAGTTGCCATAAGAGTTCAAACCAAAATCGACGAAATTTTGTAGAAAATCCAAAAAAGTAAAAAATAAATACTGCTGACGTAATCACCATCCAGATTCCCCCATCCCCCATGTCATCAAAAATAAGCAAAGCAAAGACCCCACCCCCGCCCCCCTGCAGTGCTTACATACCTAATACTTGAATGGAGGGGCCATTCAAGTATTAGGTACGTAAGCACTGCAGTATGTTAAAGTCCCATGCAATAGGGGGCGAGCCTATCGCCATCAACCACAAATCTAGGCTCCTTCCCAGAAATTCCTAATGGAAAAATCCAAAAACACTTTGCCCGACCTAGGAATTGAACCCAGGTCCCTGGGATGCGCAGAAGTAAAATCGAAATATTTTATTTCACATAATACTTGAGGGGCTTGTGGCTAAAGAGGGGCTTGTAGCTAAGTAATAACAGCCGCACGGGTCGATTGAGCAGGTTAAACTACGCTTGACGCGGTTGGTTCGAGGATGGGTGACCATCTGTACATACCAAGACCCCTCCGTGCCTCAGAAAGCACGCTAAGCCGTTGGTCCCGGCTGTCATTTGTGGATCTTTGACAGTCGTTACGGGTAGTCAGAAGCCCAAAAGTCTGGCAACCAGTCTTACCAAGGGGTTTCGTATCCAATTACTAGGTTGTGGAGGTCAGATAGGCAGTCGCTCCATGTAAAATTCTGGTATTCAGCTGCATCCGGTTAGACTGGAAGCCGACCCCAACGTAATTGAGAAAAAGGCTAGGCAGATGATGAATCCTACACTTATGAAATCTCTGAAGCTAAGCGCACTGTTCTAACTGATTGTTTCCCGTCGAGAATAAACGGCAAGAAAAATAATTGGATTTTACAATGTTTTCAAATTACAGTGATAATAGGTATCGGAGGACAGTGTAAGGCCTACTACAAGTATCAGGTCCTTCACAAAATAGAAAATGTTCTACACATCTACAGTTTTACAAAAAAAAAAAATAGACACTTAAAAGTAAATAATTTGTATACGTATTTGCAGCGCTAAACATGTCCAAGATGGTTTAAAATTATTAGTTAAAGTTTAATTACCTATTCTTTTCTAATCTCTAGCTTTACCTTTGTCTCATGAATTTAAAATTTTACATCAATTGACTGATTTTTTTAACTCTCTTTAAAATTTTAAAGTTTCGTAGTAATCTAATAATATTCAAATTCTTCTTCATGTCGAATGAAAGAAGAACAAAGCAGCTTTTCAAGTTTTCAAGTTTCAACTAACTTAGACATAACTTCTATTAAATTAATCAAGTGCCTTTAAAATAAAGATTTAAGAATTCAAGATTAAACGATTCGTTAGGCGAAAGATGTCACGGTACTTAAAGCAAAACACATAAAAATAATCATTCAAAATTGTCATTGAAAATTACTAAAACTAAAAAAAATACCTCAATAATCTTATAAAGCTCACAAAAAAGGCGCAAGTCTATAGCCAGCCTAACCTGCCTCATTAGAATGCTCGCCGTACTGCCACCGAGCCACGTAGGCAGCCGACAGCGAGTCGATATTTTGTCCGTATCCTGATTTATAGCCACGATTAGCTCCTTTTTGTACCAGCTTCTATGGCAAATGGCGAAAAAATCAGCCATTTACGAGTCGACTCGCCCACGAAGGGTTCCGTACAACCGTACAATGTTTAAAACTACATTTTTTTTAATACTTTTAATGCATAATAAAAAAAAACATATAAGGTAATTTATTCAAACTAGGCTGAAAGTCAGCACTTTTTGAACGTCAAATTATATAAGACAGTCCCACAAAACGCAAACGTGGCGCACCAAACTCCCTAGTAGCACAGCGAACTGTTAAGTTAGAAGAACTGGATTCTATACAATAGTAATTAATTAACATTACGAAATACAAAACATAAAATTAAATTATTTTCCAGCCAGCCAATATACCAATAAAACATTGAAAACTACACTCAAGTAGGAATCAATAATAAAAATAGCCCTTAATGTTTTTACTTAATGTTATTTATTATTTATTGTAATAGCGACCATAGTAGTACACATGGCTACACATCAAGCCATAAATTTCCAGTTTACGCTGATCTCGCACTGTACAGAAATCCTATACAATGCGAGATCAGTTTATACTGGAAATGTATAGCTTGATGTGCAGCCGTGTGTACATACCATGTGAAGTTTTCAAGAGTCCTATTGCTATTCAAAAGATACAGCCGCGTGACGGTTGGACGGACGGATAGCGGAGCCTTAATAATAGGGAGCCGATTGCAACCTTTAGTTACGGAACCCTAAAAATATATAGAATTGGGTATTAGGACTAAGTGTTACTACCTACTAAGTATTTAGTTGGTAATGTACGCGATTTGTTAAGGGAAGTAATATTACGTTAGATTTGGTGGGCTGTTTGTTTTTATTTTAGTGATAGGATGGGTATTGGTAGGATTGTTTTAGGTGATTGCTTTTTTCAGGGAGGGGCAGATGGTCACGTGGATACTAAATGTACGGTTGGTTCATAAATTCAAGGTCTATCTATCTAGGCTATGGTAGCCTATGTTTGGAATCTCTCTGATATATTGAATCCAGATTCAGCAGAGAAACAAAATTGTCGACAGATCTCACAGAATAATCAAGCTGAAGTGGCAATGAGCCGGCTATGTTAGCCGTAGAACCGAAGACCGTGTTCTTGAGTGGAGACCGCGAATCGGGAAACGTAAAGGAGGACGCCCTCGGTCTAGGTGGAGCGATGAGCTTCGCAGGCTGGCTGGAAGCAGCTGGATGAGAATTGCGGAGGAACGAGCTGAATTGCATACAATTGGAGAGGCCTATATCCAGCAGTGGACGGCTGCATGCTGATGATGATAGTATTTATGGAAGCAGATGGTCCATTGTATTGACCAGTATCTAGAATGTGCAATATTATTGCTACAATTCTTCGTAAACCATGTCTTGCTAAAACGTGATCATTCCACAGAATTGTGCTCATCAACCAGGGACGGCCCTTTTTTATCAACCCTTTAAAGATAACATAACATCACGCCTTGTTTCTCCGACGGGTTGGGCAGAGGTGAACTTATAGTATACTCACATTTCCTCAGTTATGTTTAAGTCCCATGTAATAAGGGGCGACCCTATTGCCAGATTCCGAGCTGCTACTGAGAAATTCCAGATAGAAAAACTCAAAAACCACTGCTCGACCTGGGAATCGAACTAAGGACGTCGTGCTCAGCAGTAGCGTTTGCGACCACTAGACCCACGACCTTTTAAACTACAATACAATAGGCATGGGTGCAAACGAGCCACCGACCACAACCACCGGTGACCACTAGAGACGGTAGCGCGCCACAGCCACCCGTGTTCGGAAGCCGCCGCATTTTATAACCCGCTCTCTGCTGTGCAATCTCAAGGTACACGAGCAACTTAAATTGCTCCATCCTGGTCAATTCTTGTCAACTATGATGTCATGACTACATCCAGCAATTTAGGGCAATGGCAATGTGTAGCAACCTTTTGCCAGAATTACGGCCACACAATATCATGCAATATGGAGCAACTTAAAAAACTAGGCAATACGCGCCCCCTCCGCCGCCTCCGCCACTGGCCGGTTCCGCTCGCAAAACCTAGATGTAGTTATACGTACAAACGAGATAGAAAGAAAATTAACTAAATCATTTCCAAATCGATTGGATATTCGGCAACTCATGAAATAATGCAGCAATCGGAAGCAATATTACCGAAACATATCCGCAATTTATTGTTGTTGCTCCAAATTTATCCATTAGTGTTGCCGAGCAATAATTGCTCAAAACATTGCCCGTGTAAGAGCTCCTTTATGATGAACTCCTGAGTGAGGGTAAGAGGGGGTTGGATCGGCCAGTCAGTGGTTAGTATCGGCGTCTTATGTCGCCCATAGCGGCTTCAAGTGACGGACACTGCTGTAACCCGAGTCACCGCGGCCACACGTGTTCGGTGAGTCCCTACACGATGTAAGAAAAAGCGTGTGAACTATTTGTCACTAGCCACCGGCGGTTGGTTTGCGCCGAGCCTTAAACGCCCAATCGTTCAATATTAAATGAAAAATTATCTAAAGACAGATAAATTAAGGATGGAAGGAATTGCTCGTATAATTAAATCAGAACCCTCATTATTTTATATGATTTTGCTTGACAATCATTTTCTCTGACAGCAAAAATAAGTCATTATGGTAGGCCATAGGAACCAATTTCAATCCAAAATCCCAATCCTGGCAGCAAGGCAGGTACAAAAATATTTGAGATTCCGTGTTTTTCATTTCCATTTCTTCGTTTATTCAACGGAAAAACAATTAAAACTAAGTAATGCGATACTTAAAGATATACACGAACGAAATCGAGAAGAAACCTTAAATAAATTTTGTACCTGGCTTCTCTGTTGGCATTAACACTGGAACTCACTGTTTTCACATCAATTTAAGTTTTTGGAACGAAGTTCTTTAACGCAGCTTACAGTAGGAGTAAAGCTACGTTACGAAAAAATGAGATTTTCATTAAATGTATAATAGAAAGAGAGAGAGATAGTTTTCATAGTTTTTGAGGGTACTTAAGCCAATATGAGGTCTAAATGGAAATCAAAGATGGCGGCTGAAACCTTTAAAATTTTTCATTATGGGTGCCGTTTTCATGGTTTTTGAGGGTGCTGGTGCGAATAGTGAGGTTAAAATAACAATGGGAATTCCATCTAGAATTTATTAATATCAGTCCACCCCCTATTAAATAGGACTTTTAACGTAAGAGGCGAAATGTTGATAGAACAATTAACAAATAAAATTTTAAACAATTAAAATATATCTTAATATATATAAATCTTGTGTCACAATGTTTGTCCTCAATGGACTCCTAAACCACTTAACCGATTATAATAAAATTCGCACACCATGTGCAGTTCGATCCAACTTGAGAGATAGGATAGTTTAAATCTCAAATTATAGTCGCAATTTTAATTTATTGCTAATTATTTGTCTGTTAATATTTGACAGTCACAATTATCTGTTAACTCCAAATGATTCTAACAGATGTCGATACCTTTCGACTGGGTTGAGTAAGTAATCAATAGATGGCGCTGCTATGGTAAATCTACGAACGTGTCATATAAGCTACATTTTAACAGCATAATTACCACGTGTTGTTGACGCTATAAAATTAATTAAATTTATTTTGTAGTGAACGAAATACCGTATAATTCAGCTAATTATTTGTCTGTTATTATTTGACAGTCACAATTATCTGTTAACTCCAAATGATTCTAACAGAGGTCTTCAAGCTACATCGGCAGTCCACGGAACATGCAGGAATACATACAAGATGCGATGACTTACGTACGTCATTACGGCCGACCGGATTTATTTATTACATTCACATGTAATCCGAATTGGGAAGAGATACAAACTTTACTATTGCCAGGACAACAAGCCATTCATCGTCATGATTTAACTGCACGTGTGTTTAAACAAAAATTGAAATCCTTAATTGATTTTATTGTTAAATATTCAATTTTTGGTATCACACGTTGTTGGCTGTATACGATAGAGTGGCAAAAGCGAGGTTTGCCTCATGCCCACATTTTGGTTTGGCTTAAAGATAGAATCCGTCCTGAAGAAATCGATCAAATAATTTCAGCCGAAATTCCAGACCCATTAATTGATCAAGAATTATTTGATATTGTCACCAAACACATGATCCATGGGCCATGCGGTGCTTTCAACATGACGTCACCGTGCATGGAAAATGGAAAATGTAAAAAAAACTTCCCAAAGCCGCATACGAATGACACGATCACGGATATTGATGGTTATCCAATGTATCGCCGCAGAAGTACTGAGAATGGTGGCCACACATTTACAATGCGACTGCCGAACTTTCCAAATAACTTGATTTGGAAAGTTCGGCAGTCGCATTGTAAATGTGTGTTTGATAATCAGTGGGTGGTACCATACTCACCACTACTTTCAAAAACTTACAAAGCTCATATCAATGTTGAGCTTTGCAGTTCTGTTAAATCAATTAAGTATATTTGTAAATATGTAAACAAAGGCAGTGATTTGGCCATATTTGAAGTACAAAACATAAATAAAAATGACGAAATACCACGATACCAAATGGGCAGACAACAATGAAGCTATTTGGCATATTCTCAGCTTTCCCATCCACGAAAGAGATCCTGCTGTCCAACATCTGGCAATACATCTTGAAAACGGTCAACGTGTATACTTCACTGAAGAAAATGTTCTCCAAAGAGCGTTCGAAGCTCCGAAAACGACTCTAACTGAATTTTTTACATTGTGTCAAAAACCTGATGTTTTTGGCCAATTCGCGAAGACATTGGTGTATGGTGATGTTCCACGTTATTTCACATGGAACAAATCCAGTAAAAAATGGGAGCCACGGAAACAAGGAAAACCACATCCTTCCATTACAGGCATATTCAAAGCTAAGACATTGGGGAGACTTTACACGGTACATCCAAAGCAACGTGAGTGCTTCTATTTACGTTTGTTATTGGTGAATGTTCCCGGACCAACGTCTTTTGAATTTTTACGATCAGTTAATGGTCGAGTATTCAATACATACTAGGATGCATGTCGTGAACTGCAATTGCTAGAAGACGATAACCATTGGGACTTAACGCTTGCTGATGCTGCGTTGACATCAACACCGAATAACATTCGTCAGTTGTTTGCAATTATTTTGACGACATGTTATCCCTCGCAAGCACAAACTTTGTGGGAAAAATATAAAAATTGTATGACAGAAGACATCTTGCACCGAATTAGACAAACAAATCAATGCCAAAACATAGATTATACACCAGAGATGTACAATGAAGCATTGGTCTTGATTGAGGATTTATGTGTTCTTATTTCAAATTTACCACTTAATCATTATGGTATGCCATCACCTAATCGTCCAGCCACCGACTTAGTCAATACCGATTTACAACGAGAAAATCAATATGACCATGGAAGTTTAGCAACAATTATCATGAACAGTGAACCATTACTGACAGCAGAACAAAAAATTATTTATGATCGGATTATGCTGGCTGTTGCTGCTGAACAAGGCGGTTTTTTTTTCTTGGATGCACCCGGTGGAAACGGTAAGACATTTTTAATATCGTTGATTCTTGCCCAAATACGGTCGCAACAAAAAATCGCATTAGCAGTAGCATCGTCAGGCATTGCGGCTACTTTACTGGATGGTGGGCGAACAGCACATTCAACATTCAAGCTGCCATTGGACGTTCATAATAAACCAGATGCAATGTGTAACATCAAAAAGAATAGTGGAATAGCTGCAGTGTTGCGGAAGAGTTCTATAATAATTTGGGATGAGTGCACAATGGCACACAAATATTCACTTGAAGCATTAAACAGAACTATGCAAGATTTAAACAGCAATAATAAACTTTTCGGTGGTGCTATCTTACTTTTGTCTGGTGACTTCCGGCAGACCTTACCGGTTATACCTCGCTCTACTTTCGCGGATGAGATTAATGCATGTTTGAAACAATCATTCTTATGGCGAAGTGTTGAAACACTTCGATTGACCATAAATATGCGAGTACAATTGCAAAATGATCCATCAGCACAAATATTTTCCGAACAACTACTAGATATTGGGAACGGTAAAATAGAACTGCAACCAAATACGCAATGCATTAAACTACCAGACAATTTTTGCACTGTTGTTCAGGATAAAGATGAATTGATTCAGAGTATTTTCCCGGATATACAGAATAATTATTTGAATCATCAATCAGCCAAAAACGTTGATGTTGACGAAATTAACTTCCAGATACAACAGTTGTTACCAGGCGATCTGATGTCTTTTAAATCAATCGATACTGTTGTTGATGAAAATGAAAGTGTACATTTTCCGATTGAATTTTTAAATTCATTAGATATCCCTGGAATGACACCACATAATCTTCGATTAAAGATTGGTTCCCCTATTATTCTCCTCCGTAATTTGAATCCACCTCAATTATGTAACGGTACGCGTTTGGTCATCGAAAAGATCACCGGAAATATTCTTGAAGCAACCATTTTGGCTGGGAAGTTTAAAGGAAAAGTGGTCCTGCTGCCACGTATTCCGATGATACCATCAGATTCTACCATACCCTTCAAAAGGCTACGGTTTCCAATTCGTTTAGCTTTCGCCATGTCTATAAATAAATCTCAAGGTCAAACAATGTCCATTTGTGGTTTAGATTTGGAAAATCCATGTTTTTCTCATGGGCAACTATATGTTGCGTGTTCACGTGTTGGGAAACCGTCGAATCTATTTGTGTTAGCTAAAGACAGGTTAACCAAAAACATTGTGCACCGATTGGTGTTAAATTAAATTGAAATTGAAAGTATTTATAATTCAAAAAAATAGATATTAATGTTTAAAAGTTTAAGACTGTCTGCCTTGCCTACCTCATTCATGAGTTTAAGCGTCACATGTTATTTACTGTATTATACTGTAATATACTTATATTTGGTATAAAATTAAATGGAAATAATAAATCGGATAAATTTTTATTTTGTACCTATTGATTTCTGCTTAATATCAAGTGTAAGAACATTTTAATTAATTGTGTTCAACGTACTTCCCCTTCAAATCTCAATCCAGTGATTTTCTATACCAACATCAACATTTTCGTCTTTGTTCGTAAATAATTTCATTGTACTAAAGGGTTATAGTAGTAGAAAGTCAAATAAGGAGATCACCATATTTTTTTACAAATACCATCTGTGTGAAAAAGCATAGTGGACTCCGTGACTGATGTTCTCTTATTGTTCCTCTTAGATTGTTTACTATAATGTAATATAACAAAAACTTTAGCCACAGCAACGCGTGGCCGGGTCAGCTAGTATGTATATAAAAATTAGCTTTTGCCCGTGGCTCTGCCCGCGAGGAAGTCGGTTATCGCGTAAAAAAGTAGCCTATGTGCTTCTCCATATCCCAGGCTATAATCTCTACCAAATTTCATGACAATGGGATAAGCGGTTTAGGCGTGAAAGCGTTACAGACAGAGTTACTTTCGCATTTATAATATTATAAAGCAGGGATTGTTTTGTGAGTTAAAGAATTTCGAAATTAATGAAATGTATAATTTTGTCTCAAGTTATATACAAAGCCTCAGCTGACCCCTTTGGGCACATCGGTCGAACTCACAAATCCCCGTTCTGCAAACCAATAGTAAGACCGTTCGTTTCTGCTCACGCCTTGAAACCGTTATTTATTGACACTCATGAATACAAAGCAGAGACTTGGACTTTTTACTTTTCTTTTTTTTCTTTCTTTCTTTCTTTATTGTTTGTTTGTTTATGTTTCCTTGAGGGGCTACTGTTTGCAGCTGACTGATTTAAATAGGTGTTAAGTGCTATACTTATGTAGTTGCTGGGAAATTTTGGATAATGCTGAGTAAGTTAGGGAATTACATGCTTGTTGTGAGGAAAGGCAATTTGGAATAGTGCGACAGTTTCCAAGTTTTAGGTGTCTGTGAGTAGACCAGCAGTACGTTAGTGGGATGACGTAGTGAGGCTAGTTAAAGAGACGTGCATATCTACGTGAAAATAGACAACGATAGATGTATCTATTACAGCGACCTACACGATTACTGACAAATGCTTGACCTGATTGGACTAGTTCACTCAAATCTGTGTGGATCTTTTCTCAAAAGACACTAATCTACATTGTCTTCACATGATCTGACCAAGATTATGCCTGGACTTTAAAAGAGACTTTGACACTTGACGTTTTTCCGCCCCTTCTCGTCTGCTAAGCTGATAACAACAATCTCCTCTTTGACCGTTCAGAAATCCATTGTGCAGCTCACATTCAGCAGTAAACATTTACATAAAATAAATAGCTATTTGATTCTACACGAGAAAACAAGACAAATAATCTTCCAATCGTACCTGAGAAAAGTTTCAACCAATACATAAGTTAGGTCGAGCGAACATTAGCAGACGTAGATAAAATCCATATCGGCAACACAGAATAATAGCTACAGAAGGCCAACCTCATGCAACGAGAGAAGACGCGCACGGTAATTTAAAATTATAAATAAATTAAAATATTTACTGCTGACCACATGGTCCAAAAACAGTGGCAAATTACGAGTAGGTTTTGAATCCTGACCGGCGGTTTACTTTGTGTAAATTATTTCATCACCTTAGCTCTGAAAATGGTAAAGGAAAACATCGTGAAGAAACCAGCATGTCCTTGAACCAAATTGACAGCACGGTTGGCGCAGCGGTTAAGCGATTGACTGCTGTGCTGCGTGTAGCAGGTTCGATTCCCGCACGGAACAAATATTTGTATGACCTACAAGTAGTTGTTCCGGGTCTGGCTGTTTGTGTATGTGTATTTAAATGTTTGTAAACGCACCCACAATACAGGAGTAATTCCTAGTGTGGGGCAACGTTTTAAAAAAAAAAAAACATCCGAAGACATGTGACATCTACCAATTCGCACTGGGCTGAGAGATTGGCCGGTGTCCCAAGAGTGGGAACCTCTGAGTTTGTTTCGGCTTTTCTTCTCAGGGAACAGTCAGCTAGAAAGTGCCGGCGCCGTCTAGTGTTAAAATATTGAACAACAAAATATTGACGTGTAAAAGTGTCTTTTAAGATCTACTTACATAAATAAACATATCATTTCATTTCATTATTTCATTTCGTTATAGGCTGACCAATAAGCAGATGACACAGTAACTATTGTATGATATTGTCACACAGTGCAACAAGCTGCACTGCAATAACTGACTAGGCCAGCTTGCACGCTACCTCGCACTGTAAAACCAAACCGTATGCCTTTCCCAACTGTATTGGGGTCGGCTGCCATTCTTATCGCATGCAGCTGAGTTCCAGTATACATGGAGTGACGTTCACAACCCAGTTACTGGGTAATACGGTACCCCCTGGTAAAGCGGACTTACTGACTTCTGACGACCCGTAACTACTGTCAAAGATCCACGAATAACAACCGAGACTAACGGCTGAACGTGATTTTCGAGCTTGAGTGATACACTTGGTATTATTTTTTTTACACTTTTTGTGGGAATTATCTCGCAGGTCAACCTATATTATGAAGTTGTCCCTTGCTTAACCGGACTTGCCTATGGTTACCTTAATAAATAAAGGGTTCCAGCCAGGACTTAAAAACTTAAAACTATAACGACTGCTCGCTAAGGGCACACTCTGTGGGGTATGTACCTCGACCTAGACGGCAGCAAGGGACACAAGACCTTTATGCAAGTCTCTTTGTTTTCGCTCGTTGTATAGCTTCTGTATCTATTTATTCTGTGGTGGCAGCGAACAAGTCGGAAGGTGGCATTGCTCTTGCCAGTGATTTATGATGTGCCACTTAACTGTGCCAATAAACACGAGTTGTACCTTATCGGTGGGGGAGGGGGGAGGCTGAAGAGTTTTGTGATGGAATTTGTTAGGAGACTTATTTTGCTTTGTTGTGATAATTGGGTTGAAATGCACAAAAAGGCAGGGTTTTGACAACCAGTACAGTACATTTATATTGAAAATTATGTGCCGATATACCATCGGTTGTTACAGATATACCAATTTGAAAGCAGGCCGATAATTTTATGTTATTGAATTTATCTGCCAGACAGTGCCTATGCCTATCCAGACACTGGTTAATAGATCCCGAATCCTTTGTCCGTTTTTTTGGTATAAAAGAGTATTTAAGGCTACCGCAGACCAACGTGGCGCGACTCTAATAGAAAAAAATCCATGAAGTTTTCATAGAAATTGTTCTATTGGAGTCGCGTCGCGCCTATCTGTGGGAGCCTTTAAACACACAGCACACAAAATATCTCGCCTGTATTCCAGCAGAGGTGTACTTATGGGAGCCTAAAACGCCACATTAAGCGATTCCTCTAAAAGCAATTCACTTCCTAAATTCCCCTATAATTCTGCTATTTGACATTTTACTTTAATAAATCAATTCATAATTTGGTTTTACGAATTTCCATACAAAGCTGTCAAACAGATGAACTTCGCCAGTCATTTTTAAGTCAGACACTAGTAAACTAGCCCGACTACCTTTGTCCGTCTGTTTTGTATTGTACACTATTTTTCAACGTAAAATAGGTATTTTACTTGTAAGTTCTTCCAAGCCATCGAGGGGCAATTCTCGTAATTTTAAGAACGTTCACAGTCTGATCTTAGTATCAATCTCTGTTGAAATCCCTCGAGTTTTTATAAATATTTGTCAATTTTTTTACATTTGATTGTCGCCAAGATGAGACTGCGACCAGATTATGCATGTCTTTAATTACGAGAATTGGCCTTCTGATACAATATATTTTGTTTTATGAATTGTGGAAAACCAGAAATTTCAAATAAACTAGATGTGACTATGGTAAATGTCATTGTTAATGTTTCCTTTTTGAATGATGGAGCAGAAGTGATTATTTCTGCGAAGTCACTGACAAGACATTTAGAAATGTCATTAGGTTCCCATTCTGAGTAAAGGTAAAAGGGGTTTCCCGTAACGATTGCCAAAGGAATGACAGCCGGGACGTGCTTTCCGAGACACGGAGGGGTCTCGAACTCTCAATATGTAATGGATGGTCACCCATCCACGAACCGACCGTGGCAAGCGTAACTTAAGTCTCCGATAGACCCCTACGGCTGTTACTATTTAGCCACGACTACTAAAGCTTACATATCAGTTGGACCCTATGCTGGCGCAACCATGGTCGCGCTGTCAGCAAAATATATATAGCTTTAAGGACGGCGTGATGCTAAGTATATATATTTTGTATACTTAATAGCTTTTGCCCGCGGCTCCACCCGCATGAATATCTATTATCGCGTAAAAAGTACCCTATGTCCTTCTTCATAGCCCAGGCTATATCTCTGCCAAATTTCATGACGATCGGTTCAGCGATTTAGGCGTGGAAGCGTAACCGACAGACAGATAGAGTTACTTTCGCATTTATTATTAGTAGGGAGTAGGGATTAGTAGGGTCTGCACACCTAGATCTAAAGGGAGCTAAGTCAAAAGTTGGGAGTTTTGACTTATGATAAAAATCTTTATTGCCATAAATTATGCAAACATTTTTATGAATTCCCTAGCTCCTGCCCTAGTGTACACTACAGGAGTATTACAGGAGTTAGTGTCTTCCCCTAATTGTAATGTTACTTGTTATTTATGGCATCCAAAGATTACAAAGCAAGTCAAAAGTAATAGAAATAATAAAATCAAAAGTAATCTCACATGCATAATAAAAAAATAAAAATAAAATTTACAAAAAATCTACTAGGTTCCTATATTCTAATTCTTTTATAAGCTTACTATTTAATTCCTTAACTCACTACATATCGACAAATAAAACAGATTTAATAATATTTTTCTATTAGAGCTTGCAAAGCAAATATGCATACAGATAACTTCTCCAGTGCACAAGAACACGGTAAACAGTTTTTGACCTTTTCTGAAAAAAGTGCTTTTTTGAGTTAACTCTGTTTAGATCTAGGTGTGCGATATTATGTACATAAATGTGCCTCATATATAGTAATGTTCTATGATAGAAATTATATGAAAACTCAGTACATGTAAGTAGAAAACGGATTGCCACACATTCGCGTCCTCTTCCGTACATCATTAACGCGAAAGCAGTATTGTGTTCAACTGTACGCGAGGTTTACAATTCTGATTCAAATATGTTTGAATTTCTCGGATGTTACTGCGAAAATCGGTTTTTGAGGTTTTCGTTTGTGTACCTAGTTTCTAAGATTTCTTCCTGTTTGATTTGCTCAAATTATTTCTTATTTACTGCGCCCCGCGGTTTCACCCGCATAAGTCTCGATCCCGGGAGAATATCGGGATGATAAATATCCTCTATCCTATTCCGGGTCATGGTCTTCCCATGCGCTAAATTACATCCAAATCCGCTCTGAGGCAAATAAACATACAAAAAATCAAATCTTGTTTCTTTATGACATTAATTTAGTTAGGTTAATAAAATAACTAATGATGTCATTATTGATTTTATAAAGGTGCTCTTACACGGGCAATGTTTTCAGCAATTATTGCTCCCGCCCCTTCCCTCCCGCTCCGCCCAGAGCGGGAGAAGTTATTTGATGTTTTCCCATACTCAAAAAAACTTGTTTTTAAACCTCAAGAAAATCTTAATACTTAAAATAAAGTACCCTTATCTTTTAGTTTATTAGTAATTAGCCGTCATTATTTCATACAAAATCAGTCCACAACTTAATGTGGTAATTTAAGCATACAATTTAAACACCTGGGGTTTAATATTTTAGAACTTTGAAGAAAATTCGAATAATTTATAGTAACCGCTTAAATAACCCCATTTTGTGTTAACTATCAACTGGTATACTATTGTAGTCTTTGTGAGCAACTGAGATAATGTTTGCATTTGAATAAATGTCAATTGTAGTGCAGAAGGTCATTATCATAATGCAAAGAAAACGATGGCATTTATTTTCAATTTTTACTCCAACTTATATGGCAATCCGTAAAATTTGTTTCAAGCAACACAATTGCATAAAGACTCCCACGGACAGGCGCGACGTGATTGTGGTACACGACTCTAGTAGAACAATTCTTATTAAAACTTCGTGAAAATTATTGTACCAGAACCGCGTCAGCGCCAGTATGCAGTCATAAACTGCGATTCCAACTGCAAAGTTTTAGAAAGTATTGATTTTTTTGATAAAATATAATCAATCAAAGGATTATCATCATCATCATATCAGCCGAAAGACGTCCACTGCTGGACATAAGCCTGCCCCAAAAGGGGGGGATTTGCCATAATCGCCACGCTTGGCAGGCGGTTTGGCGATCGCAGTATGGTGGTCAAATGCATGGAGAACGCTGCTGCTCATTCTCTAGTAAGTACCTTAGTCGCCTTCTACGACACCAACGGGAAGAAATGGGAGGATACCTGCACTTAATTATCCAGAAAGAAAAAAAACCTGAACTTATGACATTTAATGTAATGTTATTCGACAAGGGTGTCCGCACCGGTAGGCGAGTAATCAGAATAAGTACGTTTTACAATAGTGATGGGAAATACGGGATTTTGATGCTAAATTGGGGAGGGAAGCGGTACCCACTTGAAAGTTGACATGTTAAAGTGTTTGTACAAAACTACTTACAAAAAAGTCACATGTAATTAAAAGCAAAAGAAGTTTCGTTATTTGATATTGAAAATTTGAATTGCGCGCTACCGAAGTAGCCGGTGAAATTAAAATTTTCTTACGTTGTTTGAAATTTGCATGTCACTCTGAAGTAGTATTTTGATCAAAAAAAAAAAAAAACTCAAAGCATTTATTTCAAATAAACCAATTACAGGCACTTTTGAATTGTCAAGGTCGGTGAGTTAGAAAGATGAAGCTATTTGCCCATTCCAAAGCGTAGGTACCTATGGAGAAGAACGGGCAAGAAACTCCATGGACACTCTTTTAAAATCATGGTATTATTACAAAAAGTTGGTTACATCATTATGTTGAAATTATCAATGTGAGAACGATGTAAAAAGACGTGCACATTAAAGCGTCCGTAATTAAAACAAAAATAAAATAACAATTCAGAAATTAAAATAAGCCGTGGGAGCTAGGAGATGACCAGTCCCTACTGGTGGCGCCCGTTCACGAACATGACGTGTGGATCAGCACCATTCAGCTCAACCATTTTGAAGGGAACTTAATGATCCAACACATTCGCCACCACCAGCGAGACATTTGAGTGAGCAGGACATACTCTCAGCTGCCAGGGCACATTCAAGTCAAAGAAAGACGTACCCTGTAAATGGTAGCTTTATAGTAGGAACATAGTGCTCACACATATGCTATGCAATTATACAATACTAGAAGTTTGAATTTTTACAATACAAAGATATCTAGTCTTTTACAGTCTTCAGCAGCTCCAACGTTTTCAAATGCTAATCAATTTGGTTTAAGCTACCTCGTGGAGCAGGACAAGCAGTGTTTAGCCAAGCATTTTTGTCAGCGATGTAATCTCCCAACTTATAATAAGCATGGCTGCATAGTGTGCGTTTTATACAAGATTTAAATTTCTGTGTATGTGGGAAGATATTTTATTGTAACATTTTAAACAGTACCCCATGAAGGATGAGTCTACTTTAGCCAGTCTGAAGCCTGGTTGAACTAATTGGTTCCTATTTCTAGTCCCAACGGTGTGTCTTTCACCTCTTTTACTGAAAAGATTTAAATTTTTCCTGACGTACATGATGTTCTCATAGATATATTGACAAGGTACCGTCATGATATTAATATTTTTGAAAAGTTCCCGTAGAGAATCTCGCCTACGGAGGCCATATATTGCTCTGATGGCCCTTTTCTGCAGAATAAAAATAGACTCGATGTCTGCAGCCCGTCCCCATAGTAAAATACCGTAAGACATGATACTATGAAAGTAACTGAAATAGACTAACCTCGTGGTTTCTACATTAGTGAATTGGCGGATTTTTCTTACAGCATATGCTGCTGAACGTAGCCGTCCTGCAAGAGCTGTTAAATGAGGACTCCACTGTAGCCTTGAGTCGAGCGTGATCCCTAGGAAAACAGTTTTATCGACGAATTCTAGTTTCTCTTTATTCAATACTATGTCACAATCAGTACTTTTAACATTTGGTAAAGCAAATCTTATGCATTTAGTTTTTTTCCCATTTAATTACTAAAATATTAGCAGTGAACCAATTTTGCACCAGCAGTAGGGCGTTATTGACGTCGTCAAGATTTGATGCGCGTCTATTTATTTTTAAAATAATAATACAAATATGATTCGCGTCCAAAACAAATACCTATTATGGCTTTACAAAATTATAATAATTAAAAGTCATCAACACTGCCCTAAAACTTCTTTTAAACCCATTAAAGAATTATTTCATGCAAAACTAATTTTTCGCGTTTCCTAAGCAGTAATGCATTGCACTTACTAATGTAATAAGATAAAGAGGACTATTATTTCTAGAACCATCCCAAAACTGCAGATCCGTTCAAATTACTTTTTTAATATGTGTACTACAATTGTATATATACAAAGGTAGGTACTTACATTTTTTTAGCATTTTATTCGAATCTGAAGCTTAAGGAGGAATATTAAAATTAATATCTTTAGACTAATACCAATAATAAAGCTGAAGAGTTTGTTTGTTTGTTTGCTTGAACGCGCTAATCTCAGGAACTACTGATCCGATTTGATAAATTCTTTGAGTGTTAGATAGCCCATTTATCGAGATATAGCATCACGCTAAAACCCTTAGGAGCGAGTAAAGAGAAAAAGTCACGAATACGAAGTACTCGCACGGGCAGGCAGGTGAGGCCAGCGACGGGGTGCGTCGGCGAGGAAGAAATTTGACGCGAACGAAGTTGCGGGTAGAAGCTAGTAATACGATAATTCTATCAAAATAACTTAATCAGATTATTATTTTAATCTACCACATTTTTTCAGTAGATTGGTTGTGTTAAATACGTTACTTTGAACCAGACTAAAAAAAAACTAATGCTTAAAAAGGCTATAGTAGGTAAGCCTATTATAAAGCGCAATCCTATTAGAACAACAATGCAAACACATAACTAAGTACTTCACCATCCCATTTTTTAAATAATTCATATTTTAAGCGCTTAACACATGAATTCAAAATTTTTAATCTACTTTCAAACAGTATACACGCTACTTACCCGACTGCACTACGCAAAGCAGGGTAATGTGTTTATTGTTTCAAATGCTCAACATGGAGTAGGTATTGAATTTTCATCTAGTTTTACCATGCATCGTGATTTTACAAAAAGCCCAGTCATCATTTGCCGAACCTTTTCCTAACTATGTCTGGGGCAGCTTCCAGTCTAACCAGATGCAGCTGAATACCAGTTTTTTACATTTACGACCGCCTATATGACCTCCATAGCCCAGTTACTGGGTAATGCGGTACCCCCTGGTAAAACGGACTTTCGGATTTCTGACGACCCGTAACGACTGTCATACTTTTCACAGAGGGGTCTTCGTAATATAACGATGGTTATCCATCCATCGCGGCAAGGGTCGCTTTACCTGGTCGAGTGACTCGATTGTATCCACATTGTCGTACATCGACAGCTCAAAGTATCGATAAAATCCCGGGAAAAAGTGCATGTCGCCTCACTATTCCTTACATAACCTCGCTGTTTACTTACAGATGAGAGTGCTTAAGAATCTCGCGGCGTTTAATGCTTTCTGACTTGTAAACAGACTATAATTTGTTTTTTGCTCCTCTCCTGACTCCATCTGAATCGCTGGGGGCTTTGTCATTATTTCTCACTTGCCCAGCATTATTCGTAGTGTTGTACATTTTGTGTTTTAGTGTCTAGGCTGTTTTTTTTTAACGGGTGTTTTTCATTGTTCCTTTTTAAAAACGAATTTGTGATGCTAATGGGTAGTTCCAAAGTCTTGCCAAACCACTGGAACCGTAGGATATGGTACAGACAAAGCTATCAGGTATCACAGATACTCACGCCGCGGCAAATGAATATATAAATAAAATAGAAATACAATTGTATTCCGCGAATTTGAAATGTTTTTTTGTTAAACATTTCAAAACTATCAGCAAAAATATAGTAACTAAGCTGGCTTTGTTTCTACTTAAAGAAAACAAACTTTTCATTGGTTCCTGGAATGCCATCTTTTAAAACATGAATGAGAAGAATTTTTCGGAATGAGTGTGAATTTCTCAGAAACTTATTGTGTACTGGTCTTGCATTGTCTTAAGACCGAAAAACATTTCCAAGAAAATTATATTTTTTTGGGAAATATCGGGATATTTATCCTTTAATTACATATTGATTTAGGATGTACGCGGAGTTTATTCGTAATAAACATCAGCAAAATTCGTTTTGTGTACTCCATAGTGATAACTGTGTAATACTAACAATAGTAATGGCTTTTATTTTGACAGTACAACACTATTCATTGCGTATTTACGTTGCTGAGCAGACACATTTTCGAACATAAAATGAAGCAATGGATTAACAACATAGTTCAAAACGATTCAGATTGTGACTGATAGGGTGCCAGTATAACTTTGGAAATTAAACAGTAAAAAAAAAGCTTGACATTTATTTTCACAAATTCAAACTTCAATAAAATCGGGCTGCACGAAAAGAAAATACGAACGCGAATTAACAAATCCCACTCAACTATAAAAGTCCGTAAAAAACGCAGCTCTTCAAAATAAACAAAAATAACTAAAGTAAACGGACTCAAAAGGAGCATTCCCACTCTTCAGAATCCAGCTGAAAACTGTTTTTATGACTTAAACTTTTGCAAATCAAAACTCACACAGAGCTTCCTTATCTTTTCATCCTATTTTCTTTCTTTCTTTCTTTTTCCAGATCCGTTGCAAAGAAAATTCTCTTGTAATAAAACAGTCAACCCTTTTAACTGCGTTTTCATTTAGTCGGGTAATGTTTCTACTTCGTATGATTCGTATTTCGTTCTATTTGGATGATATAACCCGGGTAATTTGAGATGTCTTTTTATTTTTACTGTCTTGCATTCTTTGCGTTTGCATGTTTTGTGTCAGAAAACACTACAAGGAGATAATAAGGTTTTGTGGTAACAAGACTTGCTGGTTTTAACAACAGTGTACCGGTAAAAATACTTTTACGAATGTATTTTTGAAGGAGACTTTAACAAGCACTATATGACACAAATGTACATAAAGCATAAACAAAAACGGGCAAAAGATACCTATTTAGGAAATTACCAATATCAAAAATGTGAACAGTTCCACCTTTAGAATTCATTAAGTAAGAGCAAAGAGTACTTCTTAAAATATTTTTTGAAGATGAAACTTACAATTTCAAGTTCAATTCTGAATGCTTAGAATAATGCTGGTCCTACTCCATACGACAATCTGGAGTCTAAACAAAATCAAACTGGTTCCTTGTAGTATAATTTTATGACATTGATTTTATATTGTGTGACTAGCTGTGCCCGCGACTTCATCCGCCCGGAATAGTTATTTTTTTATTATTTATTCATATATTATTTATATTAATAAAAATAAATAAAATTTCTAAAATAAAAGTACCCTAAGTTACTCCTTATTACATCAGCTACCTGCCAGTGAAAGTCCTGTCAAAAACGGTCCAGCCATTTCAGAGATTAGCGGGAACAAACAAACAGACAGACAGACAAAAATTGTAAAAAATGTTCTTTTGGTATATGCACCGTATTCATATGCATGTAGCAAAAAGCGGTTATTTTAATATTACAAAAAGACACTCCAATTTTATTTATTATATGTATAGATGTATAGATTAGATACATTTACTCACTCATTTACTGACTTGTAAAAATTTAAGGGAAATCTTAGTATCTTTCACATAATTAATTTTGTTTTTATACCTTTATACTATCGAAATCTTTTAATTTAGCTCGCCGTTGCAGGTAATAATCTAGCATCAATTAATAGTGCAAACGATGAACCAAGAAAAGACAATGATTCAGTTTTGGTGCGCGTCGCCGCCTCTCAGGTGAAGTGACACTAGTGGTCGATTATACAAAAAAAAAACAGTTTTTCCATACATTTTCACTGCGCTGGAAAGTGCGATACCTATGTATCGCACTTTCCTAGACAAAAAAAAATCTGCTGTTTCATAACAGCAGATTTTTTTTGTCTAACCGACGAAAAATTTCTACGCTAGGTCTAGAATAATATGCAGAATTCATGGTTACAGTTTGCGCACTGGTTAAAAATTAGCCCTGTACATATTACGGTACTTAAAAAAGAAAAAATCAGTCTGTCTGCCTGTGTGTTCCGGCTAATCTCCGAAACGGCTGGACCGATTTTGACGAGAATTTCACTGGCAAGATAGCTCAAGGCGCTCGCAGGTACCGCGTTACCCAGTAACTGGGCTGTGGAGGTCAGATAGGCAGTCGCTCCATGTAAAAAACTGGTATTCAGCCGCATTCGGTTAGACTGGAAGTCGATTCATAGATAGTTTTGAAAAGTCTGGGGAGGTTGATTTTATACGTGTTTAACAATGTCATTAAAAATTTGGTATACATTGTCCAGTTTAAAACTAGACGCCCCTTCACTGATTCATCATCATCATCATATCAGCCGAAAGACGTCCACTGCTGGACATAGGCCTCCCCCAAAAGGAGGTGGTTTGCCATAATCGCCACGCTTAGCAGGCGGGTTGGCGATCGCAGTATGGTGGTCAAATGCATACAGAACGCTGCTGCCCATTCTCTAGTAAGTCCATTACTCTACGACACCCACGGGAAGAAATGGGATGGTGCTATTCTTTTACGTCTGGCACCACACAGAACTGCACTGTTGGTTGCATACTTTAAAATGTTTGTATAGATTTTTTGTGGACCCCTCCACAAAAAAATCTATACAAACATTTTGCTCCACAAAAAAATCTATACAAACATTCGTGCAGTTTTAAATTGGATTATCTCTAACACGTATGACTGACCTTAAATTCTTCTTGGAATTCGCAGAAGTATACCGAGAAATCCTTGAAATATAATCTCTTTTGCAAAATACCCGCAAGGAACACATAATTTGTATTTAATACGAAACAAACAAAAAGCATTTTATTTTCTTCACAAGAGTTTCTTAGAAAATAAACCTATTAGTTAAACTTAAATACGCAAAATTATCTCATTTCTTTCTCACGGTTGAAAACAAAGAGAAATTACGTTTCCTAAGACAAGTAATGTTTCTGTTTTAAGGCGAATTCACATTAGAGAGACGGTCCTCACCGGACATGGCTGTTTCGGGAGGTTCCTGTTTCGGATAGGGCGGGAGGAAACGCCCGGGTGTTTCCATTGCGAAGATCGCCCAGAGGACACGGTGGAGCATACGGTGGAAGTCTGCCCAGCTTGGGCGGAGCAACGCCGTGTCCTCGTGGAGGTGATCGGCGACGGCGATCTCTCGCGTCCGACCCTGGTCCAGGCCATGGTACGGAGCGAGAGGGCATGGCTGGCAGTCGCCTCCTTCAGCGAAGCAGTTATGCTCGCAAAGAGGGAGGCGGCGCACGTGAGGGAGATGCAGTACATGCGCCCTCACAGCCGTGGCCTTCGCAAGAGACGCCCTGGGCGTCGGGAATCCCAGGCTGATTCCCGGCCACCGTAGGCACGGGCTTGCGGACGGCGAGTAATGGGTAGCTCGCTGTTCGGTAAGGACCAAGCCCGGGTCGACGGCGCGTTGTGTTCCACGCGCGCCTCAAAGAGATGTCAGCAGCAACAGATGGGGCCTGCAAGGGCCGATGCCTGCCGGGGGTGCGGGTTGTTCGAAAGAGATACCGCCGCCCCTGGCACACAGGCAACTGAGGGAACACGGGTGGGTTTTAGTCAGTAAAAGTCTGACACGCCCTCCCGCTCCACCCAGAGCGGGAGAAGTTATTTGATGATTTCCCACCCAGAAAAAAAAAAAAAAACCATATAAGTAGGATTACGGTTTATGGGCGTCATTAATCTACAAAGTAATTCTCTATTAAGGTGAAACCCTAATTGCTCTCACTGCCATTTTGTCGCTAGATGGCGACACATCCACAATTTCGAACATTTTCAATTTTTACACCTATCATAGAAATTTTTAATAAACAACTTTATTCTTAGCGGAACCTAGGGCATTAACTTGATTTTTTTAGATCATCACTGTGCTTGTTAACTGGTATCATACAAAGATTAGAACATAATAATGATTTAGCCGCATGAATTTACTCTTTACACACACATGCAAAATAAATAGTAGTAACTTCCGACTCCACTAGATGTCGTTTTATTCAAACATGGTTGGAAATTATAAAGAAAGAGGACCAAATTATTTTTAAGATGAATATCCTTACATTATAGCAAAAACCGAAAACAAATATTAATTTACTAATTGAGCATACTTTAAATTACTAGAGGATTGTTATGTTCCAATCTACTTCTTAATAATATAATTATTGGGATATGCATACTTTTGTTTCTAGGCTCGTTATCAGATACCTTTTCACCATAACAAATTATTTTGGGTAATAAAGGTATATTGTACCTATATAGGTTGTTGTAATGTGACTGAACCTAAATAGTACCTAACGTGTAAATAAATTGTGACCTATACTAAATAAATAAAAGATTATGTATTCAATTGTAAAGCGTTTTATTGTATCTTACTATAAATCAATAATATTTATCTATGGTTAATATTTTCATACAAATATCGTTTTATTTACTCTCACTGCATTTACCTAAATATTTTCTGGTTGGATTCAAACCATCGACTCGTACCACCACACAAAGATAACATACTTTTTTCAATATTATGATATTTACAATTATGATTCTGAATTTAGTATTAGAAAGAATTATGTACGTAGATTACAATTTATGTAACATCACACGTAAGTGTAAGTATCTTACACAACAACACACAAGTGGTTGCTAGCTAACCATAACATTTATGTTTCAAGAATACCCACTTATTATACAACTTTGAACAATAAATATTCTTTTACAATTGAATTGTTTGGCTGGTACCTAAATACATGAGTGAAACATATGTACACAGAAAAATCTTATAAACTAACAAATAACATAAACTATACATCGCTACGTACAAAAATAGCATAATAATTAGTCTATAATGTTCCCACTGCTGAGACTCAGGCCTCGTCTGAACAGTGGTGATGAAATAATTTACACAAAGCAAAGTGTCGGCTTGGATTCGAACCATCGACCACCATACAAAGATACATAAAAAATACTATAATAAAATATCTTCTCTTCTACATGCTACTTTTTGCTGCGCCGCCGTCGCCGCGCAGTATCAATCTTCTGCTTGTCACTTTTTACTTCCATTTATATCATTTCCGTGCGATCTGAATCAATTGCTGGGAGACACAGTTTTCGCTGCAACAAATGAATTTACAGTTTTGTTAGACTATTCTTACTGAACCCACACCTCAGAAACCTGAGGAATAAGTTAGGAAATGAGTAAGACTTATATTTTTCATACCTTTTAATTCCTTGATGTCTAGACATTTAGCATTTTTCTCAACTCGTCTCAAAATAATTTCCAGCAGTACACATGTTTTGAAAAATGTTACCAACTTCGGCATCATAGCGTTGATAAATTCCTCATCCCGGTTAACTTCTATGACAGTCAATGGTTGGGTGACAGATATAAAGCAAATGAAGTAACATTTACTCATTTTGGTAATTCGCAATTGACCCTGGACCTAGAATCAAAATAATAATAGCTGAGAAACAATCCAAGAAATACATTATATTTATACATACATGAACCAAGAAATAATGATCTTTGTTACTTACTTGATAATAATAATTATGCTTTTTGTTCATAACTAATTGATGTTCTTTCCACAGTTAGTTGATAAGCTTCAGTCTGTGGATCGGGTTGCGGCCAATTAAAATCAGCAGTCTCTACTTGCTCTGTAACAGATTCAACTCTATTAGAGCTAGAGCTGCAGGCTATGGCTTCGTAACGAATTTGTGGTATACCACGTGAATACGTTTTGGGCGTATCTTGAGCTGTGGAAGGGTTGGATAGCTGATCATGATCTTGAGTTGTATTTGGACTGAAATAAAAAATAAATAAATTGAAATAGGTACAGTTATTAAAAACAATGTTGAGAGACAGAAAAATATTGATATGTCTGTACCTACCTAAACACAACAGGGCAGTCCGCGGTTTCTTCCACTACTTTTTTTTTCTTGTTACGCCATGCTTCCAGCCGGCTGCAATTTGATAAAACTTGCTCAATACACTACTTGAAACTAACCTTATCGAGCTAGCCGTTTCTTTTTTTCCTACTGTTATCGACGAGACACAATAGATAAACAATTGTCATAAATCTCCTGGAGGTATCGTAACAGACAAGGGTCTACAGAAGAAATGGCGGCAAACCAACGGCAAACGAAGACATTACATCACGGGCCAACGAGTATCAAATACACTCATAGGTACATTCACGTAAATCTGATTCGAAATCTTATGGGAATCTGATTTACTCACTAAAAATCATTAGAAGAATTTCCATGATGTCTTTTCAATGTTGCTTGCACTTTTTTCCGTGATTTTCGCGGCCCTGAATACATATGTCGTATATAGGCAAGTTTATTAGTCGGATTCATCTTAGGCAGAGATGCAATTCAATCTGTAATCAAAAAGAATAATTAAACACAACAGCAAAAGTATCGTAATTATGAAATGCTTCAAGAAATTTGTATTAGTCAGAAATAACACCACCATTTGTCACCATCAATCAAGCTGTCATGCTGTCAAGCTGTGTGTGAAAATTTGCAAAACAAGTAACAACTGACAGAACATGAAAACAGACCAAATAGAGATGTCAATCTGAGATCGATTGAGCAAAGAATCGATTTTTTGGAACAAATAAAAACGTTTTTTCAAATCGATATCTAGTACTGAATCGATACAGGGAATCGATATTTCACCCTAGAACATCAGTTTTTGTTTGTTTGAATTGTTAAGAATTGTGGTTGCGGGAAAATTACGAAGCATATCCAGTGCAAATCCTTTTGCGTAAAAATACGGATTTTTTCCAGATATGAGACCAGGAATCGTTTTTTCGGTTTTTTTTTTTCAAAACGACAAGGGGCACCAATTTTTTATGTAGGGGCACATTTACAGCAGATTAGGCACCAACTATACGTTCCACTCATATAACTATAGGAGACACTTTCTTGCTAGGGTAACGTACACCCCGTAAACCCCTACATTGCGAATTTCATCGAAAACGAATGATTGATTTTTGGAAAATCATTTCTTTATTTGTGAATCGATTTTTCATATTTCCTTTCGAATCAATTCAGTAACGGATCTTTTTCAGAGAGTTTTTTTTGGTTCCTTTCGTCCCTCCCTCTGGGACAGGCAAAGTGAGTTTTTAGAGAGAATTGACGTCCCTATTAGGGGGAAATATTTGAAATTTAGAGTAGGTAGGTATGTGATGTGATGACAATCAACGAGTGTTGCTAACGTTTGATTTTGTATTTCCTCTTCTAAATCTTACACTTTTTAAAGTTTTAAGGGTAATTACTATTATAATATAACTCTGTATCACCTTCAAGCAGAAAAGCATCCTTTGTACATAAAAATAACACTTACCGTCAATAAAACACAAAAACACTTCACTTTTAAATAAAAACTCTTTCACGGATGGCACTCGTATGAATGGTTCTCAGTAGTAGCCTCAGTCACCAATTCTAAACCTGAATGGTGCTTACTACTTACTTAGCTGTTCAGACGAGCGAAATTGGAACTACAGCTACCATTTTGAGAACGTCATTTCGCTGACAGTTAAAAACCCTGAAACCTTAAATGAATGATGTACAGCAGTGGTGGCTCTGACTTGTAAGTCAGAGCCACCACTGCTGTACCTATATCATTCATCGTTTTAAATATCAGAACATCCTACAACTTACTACTAAAATACTGCCCTATGTTTTATTTCCCCTTTTTCTTGGTAAACTTCTTAGATGGCAAGACCAATTTATTTCGACGCACTTTGACGTGTGCTAATAATACTAAAATGTGCAATTGTTATGAAAAATCAATGTGGTTTGTCTGTGTATTCACTTATCTTGCTGGTTTCACATAAATTAAATATGCTTCAATCAATAGATGTAAGTAGTACCTACGTGTCACCATTGCGTAGGTAGGTAATTAGAAAAAAAATAGGTAAATTTGCCTACGCTGATCGCCTGATTTAGGTATACCCTAAGTTTACATGAACTTCTATTCTCTGATTTTATTCAACCCAAACCAATGAATTAGTACCTAACCGTGTCAGAAAATGTATTATCAGTACCTACTTACATACAGTAGAAAGATTTTTAAATCTTTAGGTACTTTATATTTAAAGTAGATATTACAATAATTAGGTACATTAGTATTGTATCTGTGTGAACCAAATGCAGATCGCAGATATTTTTTTTCACTTTCTAGCATTCTTTCTCATTCCCTAATAAAAAACATTTTAACAATCATAAAATGTAAAACCCGCGGGCAAACCCGCGCGCCGGCGCTAACTTTCTAGAAACACAATTTTGGAAACGATTCGCAAGTTGTCAAGACAATCACGCATGGACTGACTGGAGCGTTGCATCGAATCGTTCGAATTTTCGAACAGCGCCATCTATTATAAATGTTTACCGAACGTAAACTCGTAACACAACAGCAAATAGCTCTTTCTCGGTGGTTCTTTAAATTTCTGTTAGATGGCGCGATTCAGGTCACTCACACATGTAAAGATTTTTCGTTTTTTATTGGGTCTAATTCTCCTAGAAATACTGTTTTTTTTATAAAATTTTGGCGTTTGGCGAACATAATACATTATAAAGTCTCATTATACTTGCTTTTATTCTGCAGAAACCGTTTATTTACGGAGATTACAACCCCTGAAAAATGTATGGCGAGGCCTATCTAGGCATCGACCTTAAGTACAATCAAATCGCTCGCGTAAGACGCACATAAAGTCCCCAAAAAAACTTTCTACTTTTTAAAATTTACTAAAACAACTGACTTCCGAAAAACCACTACAAAGTGAAAAATAAATTTTAATTTCGGAAGTCGGTGACTTTGGATATGAATTTCAATGTTTTGTCACCGCCTTCCGAAATTAAAGTAATTTTTCACTTTGTAGTGGTTTATCGCAAGTCGGTTGTTTTTTTTTTTTGGAAAAGTTTTTATTTTTAACTAAAAATAGTAATAGTAACTACTCCACTAATTCGAAATTTTATCATCCTTGAGGTCAAAACAATGCATATTTATGCGATAGCTGCAATCTCGGGTGATTTACTGTTATTTCTTGAAGAGTTCCGTTGTCTGTCTCCGAAACGCATCATCAGAATCTATATGAAATTGAAATGGAACCACACGGGAAGCACCAGCTTTCAAATAAAAAAGTATCATCAAAATTGGTTCACCCAGTCGAAAGTTCTGAGGTAGATAACAAACATTTAAAAAAACATACAATCGAATTGAGAACCTCCTCCTTTTTTGGAAGCCGGTTAAAAAGTTACTTTCCTCAACTTTAGTCTATTTACGACCTATTTTTGGCTCCAAGTATCTTTACTCTTCCAAAGGAAGTTGCGGTGGCGGCTGCGGTGGATGCTGCTGCCCTTGCATCACAGTCTGCATCTGCTGCAAAGATTTGCTAGTGGCAGAGTTGTGCCACTTCCGCGCAGACAAAGCCATGGTGTATCCGTCGAAAATGGCGCAACGCATCAGATGTGCCTTCGAAGTATTCACTCCCGTGCCGTTTTGTGGAAATAAACCACTATAGGTGCATATACCTTAACAAAACGGATAGGTATCATCCGATGTTGCTAACTCACGGACAGAGATACTCGTAAATTTCCAACTTGTTCCAACAAGACGCCTTAGATCGGACTCCTGAACGAGTTGCCAACTGGGTAGCTAGTAGCTACTATATTTTTCAAGGAACATCTGTTTTTCGCGAAATACGGTAGAGAACGGAACATTCTGGAGTTAGAGGTAGGTTGGTACTGTTTCTGGGTGTACGTAATGTTTTATAGCGGCGGTGAACTTAGATAAAAAATACTGAAGTTGAATTACTGAGGACCAGAAATCAGAATCAAACTATAATGTTCCCACTGCTGGGACGAAGGCCTATTTTCGGTGAGAATGGACCATAATCCACCATGCGGGCCCAGCGCAAGTTGGTAGATGACACATGTCCTCTCGATGTTTTCCTTCACCGTCTTAAGGGTGATGAAATAAATTACACAGTAAAGTGAATGTCTGGGTACGAGCCTACGAACTACAATCATTCGAAACGGGTGTACCGATTTTGACAGCCCTTTTACTGGCAGATAGCCGATGTTATTCACCGTGACATTTTAGTCGTCTTACAACGGCAGCCCACTTCATGTATCCAATGACTACTGAGGCCCTAGTGTGAGTTTCATTTAACCATCTACACCAAACGCAGTGAGCGCGTTCGGCGTTCCGATTGGCCCTGGATTGGTGACAGACCAATCGGAGCGCCAAACGCGCTCACTGCGTTTGGTGTAGATGGTTAAATGAAACTCACACTAAGGCCTCTGATCATTTATTAAAAAATATATATATATTTTTGGCCATAAATGAATAATAATAATAGTACAAAATATCATTCACAAAGACGCATGATGTTTGTTATGTTATGTTATGTTTGTTTGAACACCCTGTTATGGAGATGGAATTAATGATGGAATGTCATGGTAGGTGGGTAGAAATCTTCTACCGTTTAATACGTAAACTAACAGGGAGGGTGTTTCATAAATTCTAAAGCATTATTTATTTTTCTTTGCACCTGTTATCTTATTTAATTGTAACAATTTTTTAATCGTGTCTAGAGGTATTTTATGTCCGATACATTGCGTGGACCACCTTTGTAAGACGACTAAAATGTCACGATGATAAGGGATCCGTGCAAAAAAAAACCCATGAAACGAACAAAACACATGCACGCGAACTGAGTCGCGGGCACAATTCATCATCTGCCGAGCCTTTTCCCAACCATGTTGGGGTCGGCTTCCAGTCTAACCTGATGCTAAGAATACTAGTTTTATACATGGAGCGACTGCCTAACCTCCACAACCCAGTGACTGGGTAACATGAAGTCGCAGGCACAGTTAGTTCATAATATTAGGGGGAAGGAAGCCCGCTGAAAACTGATGATAATATTGTTTGCTAAAAGGGTAAGACTGCTAAAGGTGTTTTCGATGATAAAGCAATTTTGAACGGTCAACATTAATCGCTATCTGAACGGCTAAGTACCCAGAAGTTTTTCAGGGTTGTTATTAGAATATGAGGATGTTATTGAAAAGCTATTAGTGAAAACTTATGATGGAAATTTAATGGAAAATCCTTTATTGCAAAAAAGTAAACAACTGGCTTCCAAAACAAAAAACACTACAAAATGAAAAATAACCCCAATTCGGAGTCTTTAGTTTTGTATTTTTTGTTTTTTTTTTTGTAATAAAGATTTTTATTTCTTTACTTTTTATTTGTGATACTCCACACTAATTCGTATGACTATACTATACGTATTATTATTAAAATTAACTCAAAAAACCAGTAATCAACACTTTACCCTTATATTGGACCAGTCCATAAGCCCTACCCTTTCAAACAAAAGAAGAATTTTGTAATTCGGTGTATAAATGACGGAGTGCTGATGTAACAAACTTATAAAAATACACTCGATTTTAGAACCTTCTCCTTTTTTGAAGTAGTTTAAAAATACAGTAAATAAAACTAACAAATAATTATAACATATGAGAAATCCTTTTTTTTTTAATCTGGAACAAAATCAATATATTCTGCATCATTATAATGCATCATTCACAAACCTTAAATGATATTCCAAACCGGCCCTTCCTTACCTCAAAACAATTACCACTAAACACAATTACCCTCTTTTTACCCTCCACATGTTAAAACTCCTCCTTATTCCCCCCCTAATCCAGCCTACGTGACCAGCCTTAACCGGCTTTGTAGAGAATCTACAAATTATGCGGAATGTAGCTCTGTCCTCATCCGAGCCTTCCGAGGCATGTGGGGGACTGCGAAGTTGCCCGATTTGTCCCCGAGCTAGGATGAAGAGTTGTACCTAATGTGAATAGTTACTCTGAATAGTAGTTACTTGAACAAGTCGAGTCGGATTTGACGGGATTTAAATTTTGTGTTGGATTACCCTTATGGTCGTTTTCAGGGTTGTTCATGACATTTGTTATGGGTCATTCTTCATTGTAATTTAACTGTTAAGCTATACATTAGAAGATCTAACGTAGCTGTATCCGTTTAAAAAAAAACCATTACTAAGTTGGCTGTCTTTTCTGTCCAAAATGGATGACATCTTAATGATGTCATCCATTATTGTTTGTTTGTGACGCTATCTTTCTAAATGACAGTGCCTAGTCCAAAATTCGTGGTTCCAGGACAATTTGCAGAATAATGTAATAGACTCATCTGCCTTAATTTTCAGTTGATTGCAATTTGAAAATCCATATATATAAAAGAAAGTCGTGTTAGTTACACTATTTATAACTAAAGAACGGCTTAGCCGATTTGGCTGAAAATTGGTAAGGAGGTACCTTAGAACCAGGAAACGGACATAGGATACTTTTTATCCCATTCCCGGGGAACGTGCTACAAAACGATACTGACATGGAATATATGAAAGCTAGAAGAACGCTTTATTCCTTCGAAGTACCAGGTTATCATAACTTGGTAGGAGCACACATAACACAGGCATATATTGTATAGTTGGCGTCTGATCTCAACTTCGGCTCAACCATTGAGTCAGAAGCACAGACTGCAGCCAAGAAGCTGAGGTACTTCACGCCAGGACAAGTTTTGAGCCTGTATAAAGCTTCAAGTCCGTTCTTGCATTGAGTATTGCAGTCACTTATGGGATGGCTCAGCAAAATATCAGCTTGCTGCCCTTGACTCGGTGGAACGCAGAGCAAATGGCTCTTACGCGACGAGACTTTGGTAGATAAGCTTCACAGCCTAGCAAATCGGCGTAATATTGCTTGCCTGTCGGTCTTCTAGAGACTGTACTTCGGAGAGTGTGCGCAGGAGCTCCACGAACTAATCCCACCATCGCACTGCCGAGTACCATCCGCACTCGGTTGATATCCCGACCAGTTGTACTCAGCGCTTCTGCTCCTCATTTATTATGCCGAAGCCAAAGTAAGGAACTCTCTGCCTGCGTCTGTGTTCCTTTCCACATTTAACCCATCTTCCTTCGAAACAAGAGTGAACCCTATCTTCTAGGAACGCTCATTCCATCGTATACCTCATCAATCGCTCCCCATCAGACATGATCTAGGTCAAGACCGGGCCCATGTAGTTATAAAACAAATATGATAAAAAGGTGTGACAGCTACAAAACGTTTTATGTCTTCGAAGTATTCAGTTGCCAAAACTAGGTAGAAGCTCACGTAACACAGGGTGGTGTATCAGCTGGAAAATGCTTTATGCCTTCGAAATCAGGTTGTCATAATTTAGTAGGAGCTCACCTAATATAATTATGTAGGTGCGGCAACTAGAAAATGCTTTATGCCCTCGATGTACCAGGTTTTCATAACTTAGTAGGAGCTCACGTAATATGAAGGTGTTGTCGGCTAGAAATCGCTTTATGCCTTCGCAATACCAGGTTGTCATAACTTGGTAGGAGATCATGCGCAATGACTCAAGATATTTTGCTGATAACTTAACATAGCATTTATTGATTCTGAGGCGGTACGAAGTTCGCCGGGGCAGCTAGTATCCTTAATAAATGACAATAGCCATGCCCGATACTCCTTGAAAATAATTACCGTTTCTACGAATTTGGTGAAATTCTGAAGACCCGTAACGTCTGTAAACGAGTGACAGCCGGGATCAACGGTTTAATGTGCTTTCCAAGGCATGATGGGGAGTCCTTGGCTTGTAAAGATGGTCACCTATCCTCGGACCAACAGCGGCAAGCGTCCTTTAACCTGTTCGATCGACCCTTTGCAGCTGTTACTATGTAGCCACAAGCTCACACGAATTAGTCTACATAAGTTAACTAGCTTTTGCCAGCGGCTTCGTCCGCTTGGTGTTCGGAAATTATCCCACGGGAACGTACAACCGGGATAAAAATATCCTATGTGTTAATCCAGGTTATAATCTATCTGTATGCCAAATTTCATTCAAATCTGTTCAGCCGTTTTTGCGTGAAAGAGTAACAAACATCGTATTAGTAAGGATAATATAATACTACCTTCTGTCCCATTTTAGTTCCATTTCTTCCCGTAGGTGTCGTAGAAGGCGACTAAGGGTCTTACTAGAGAATGGACAGCAGCGTTCTCTATGCATTTTACCACCATACTGCGATCGCCAACCCGCCTGCCAAGCGTGGCGATTATGGCAAAACCCTCCCTTTTGGAGAGGCCTATGTCTAGCAGTGGACGTCTTTCGGCTGAAATGATGAAGATGACTAGCTTCTGCTCGCGACTTTGTTCGCGTCAAATTTCTTGCTGCCCCGACCCACCCCGTCGCTTCGAATCACCTGCCCGTGCGAGTACTTCGTATTCGTGACTTTATTTCTATTTGCTCGTCTCCTAAGGGTCTTAGCGTGATGTTATATAGCCTATAGCCTTCCTCGATAAATGGGCTATCTAACACTGAAAGAATATTTCAATTCGAACCAGTAGTTCCTGAGATTAGTGCGTTCAACCAAACAAATTCTTCAACTTTATAATATTACTAGCAGCGTTCCGCGGTTTCACCCGCGTAGTTCCCGTTTCCGTATGAATACGGGGATAAAATATAGCCTATGTTACTCGATAAAGATGTAGCTTTCTAACGGTGAAAGAATTTTTTAAATCGGTCCAGTAGTTTTAAGTTTATTCGTTACATACAAAAATACAAATCTTTCCTCTTTATAATAATATATATAGTGTAGATGTAGATGTAGATAAGTATAGATTAGTTTAGATTTATCTGAAATCACCCACCCGTCTTGAGCAAGCGTGGTGACCAATGCTCGTGCCTTCTCTAATAATAATAGTCTGGTGTAATTATACAACGTGTCGTTTTGCATCCTCGTCAAATTCAAGGAGGTAACTATGCTAATGAGGTTACCCAGTTACAGTGCGGTATCACACGGGCCGCGTTTTAAAATTAAAAAAAAAAAAAAAAAACAAAAAAAAATACCTACTTATTTTATTATTGATTCGTGTCGAGAATCATTAGCATAGTTACCTCCTTGAATTTGACGAGGATGCAAAACGACACGTTGTATACTCGATAGACCGAACCAAATCTGCTCAGCCTCGACTAACAACCACATGATGGTTAGATAAATATTCTATGAATTTCTATGTCCAATAAAATGAAATGAATAAACTAACAATACAGTGTCAACATGTCTGCGGTTTTGCCATATTGCCTATCAAATGTTTTGTTCTGATTGATCGAAGCCGCACGTTGATCATAAAATTGGATGTGCTGTACCGCACAAACCAGGTAACTAACAAAAAGCGTATCGTCACTTTTAAATTTAAAAAATATTTTCGGGTACAATTTATTATTATATTATATTTTTTGTGGACAGGGCACATTGCTCGCACAACAGATCGCCGTTGGGGCGGAAAGGTTCTGGAGTGGCGACCGCGTACCGGAAGACGTAGAGTTAGAAGGCCTCTCAAGAAGCGTACCGATGACCTTGTGAAGGCCGCAGGTATCCGCTGGATGCGGGAAGCACAGAACCGATCCAAGCGGCGGAGATTGAGGGAGGCCTATCGGCGAATCGACAATTCCAGTAGGGAGCATTCTCACTATGTCGTAACGATTAATTTGTCGTTGGACGACTGTCGTCTCTAGCTGTTGTCATTGAATCGTGACGACATTTTTATACGGGCGTAACATGTAAACGACAGACAGTCGACAACGACACATGATTTTCCGTCTTTTTTTATCGTTTTACGACTATCGTGCTATCCGTTCCTGCATTGACTTGACAATCTGTTGTCACTGCAAAAAGTCGAAGTTACTTGTGTCGTCCTATAGGTGAACACCTCCATTTAAATACACAAGCAACGACGTTTCAAACGACACGATAATTTGTCGTCACGACATGGGAACGGGACCCAATACGTATTAGGCAATTGGTACATATTAACAATTAAAAATAAAATGTCTACCCAACAACGTATATAATGCAATGAGGTTGTTGTACTATCCAAATGAAAGCCATTCATACTAATACTGTATTGCACAATTACACTGCTAATGTATGAACGTACACTCGTTACGGGTCTTCAGAAGCCAGAAAGTCAAACAACCAGTCTTACCAAGGAGTATCGTGTTGGGACTGTTAACTGGGTTGTGGAGGTCAGATAGGCAGTCGCTCCAAGTAAAATACTGGTATTCAGCTGCAACCGGTTAAACTGGAAACCCGTAAGTCATAAGTCATAAGTCATTTATTCATTTGTTTAACATTCACAGGTACAATAATAATGATATATAAATATAATAAAGCGTGCGCTATGTTATACCAGAGGGCGTACAAATGTTTGTAAGTAGTAAAAAAATATAAAAGTATCAAGCCAGCCAAGTCTCAATGATGAAATAAAATACAATAAGTCTGACTTATAAAGACTGGATTATAAAGTTATAAAGACTCACACATTTCATGATACAAAATAATGATTGTTAAATGGCAATAGAAATGAATGTCACTGATAATTTTTTTATGTCAATATTTTGCATGTCAACACACAGACTGAAAACAAATAAAAGACTAAATACAATACTAATGTCACTAAATAATACTGATGTCAAATTAAAATAATAATGTCAATTTAAAATAAAGATTATAAAGACTCACACATTTCATAATACAAAATAATTATTAGTAAATGGCAATAGAAATTAATGTCAATGATTATTTTTTATGTCAATATTTTGCATGTCAACACAGACTGAAAACAAATAAAAGACTAAATACAATACTAATGTCAATATACAAAAACTTATGTCAAGGACAACATTAAATGTATTATAATGGCATGTCAACATTCTAAATTTTCGTCTGTGAAAAATTCCGTAATCCAATCATCCCAATATTGTTGGGAAAAGGCTAGCCAGATTGATGTATGAATGTAAAGATATGTCAGCACCAACTGGTGGGGTCCGCTAGGGCCGATGCCTGCCAGGGGTGCGGGTGTGTTCGGAAGAGATACCGTGGCCCCTGGCACACAGGCAACTGAAAGAACATGGGTGGGTTTTAGTCAGTAAAAGCCTGACACGCCCTCCTGCTCCACCCAGAGCGGGAGAATTTATATGATTTCCCAACCTCAAAAAAAAAGAAGGTGTTTGTAAGGACGATAGTAAGTGGCGTTTTGTAGTTTCTGCCTACCCCCATGCAAATAAGGCGTGAGTTTATATCAAGTTGTGTTCTCAAAACGACAATATTTCAACCCACAAAATCAAACACACACGTCAAACTCTTCACAAAAAGCGAGTAAAAACTGCATGAATATTTTATTCTAGCTTGATTGTGTCGCGGTAGGTGACCTAGCTGCTATGACGTCAGAACTTGCGCGTCCATTGCGCAGTGGAACTCAAAAGAGACTGAAATAGTTCTCTTACATTTCAAAACTTAGATTGGCTTTGTGGAATATCACTTTTTTCTTAAGTCTCGGGTCGAGGTAGACCAAAGCAAAAGTGGTGTGACTATCTGCAGGCTTAGCACAAGAACCGTTGACAAGCATTTTGTCGTCGGAAGAGTAGACCAAAGTTACGTTTCCTTACAGACATTTGACAGTTTTTCACCGAGAAATGTAGACAAGCGATTTCTATTGTACAGTAGCGTAGAAATAAAAAGCGCCATGCCTAAGCCTGCAGATGAGGTTTACAGAGCTAACATGGCCAGAGATCGCACATGACATGGAGATTTGGAAGGAAAAAGGGCATTTGCCCAGCTTTGAGACATTATACAGGCTAACATAAAGAAAAAAAAAATAGGCTGTTTGATTGCCGTAGAAAAATACATTTTATGAGGAGACCCTGAAATAGATGAATATTGCATGAAAAAGTAAATTTATGGGATTATACAGGGTAACATTTTAACGCACTGGTTAAAATTTTATCCTGCATTTATTAATTTTTCGTCGGTTATATAAAAAAAAATCTGCTGTTTCCTAGAAGAGTGCAATACCTATGCGGTCAAAATGTATGGAACAGCTGTTTGGCCCATTGATCGTCTGACATACGGCAGATGTGACACTAAATTAGATCACTCTAAAATCCGTGTGGTGCGGGCGCAAAGAATAGCGCCATCGCATTTCTTCCAGTAGCTGTCGTCAAAGGCGACTAAAGGTTTACTAGTAAAAGGAGATAGGAAACGGCCTCTAGTGCCCTGGACCGATGACCTGGTGAAGGCTGCTCGAATCCGCTGGATGTGAGAAACACAGAACTGGTCAAGGTGGCGGTGCTTGAGGTAGGCCTATCAAAATCAAAATCAAAAGTAATTTATTCAAATTAGGCTGAGAAACAGCACTTTTCGAACGTCAAAATTACATGAGACAGGCCCCCAAAACGCCCGCCCTTTACCACTTCCTAGTGCTTTAGCTGGGAAGAAGTGGTGCAACAAGCTCCCCAGCAGCACAGCTGTCTGTTTAGTTAGATAGACTAGATTCTATACATAGGTAGGCAAAACAATAAACTTTACGAGACACAGAAGATTAATTGACGGCACGGTTGGCGCAGCGGTTAACCGATTGACTGCTGCGCTGCGTGTCGCGGGTTCGATTCCCGCACGGAACAAATATTGGTATGACCTACAAATAGTTGTTCCGGGTCTGGCTGTTTGTGTATGTGAGTTTAAATGTTTGTAAACGCACCCACAATACAGGAGTAATTCCTAGTGTGGGGCAATGTTTTAAAAAAAAAATTGTCATATGTCAGCTAGCCATGCCAATATACCAACAAATAACATGAAAACTTAACTCAAGCACAAAAAATAAAAATGTAAATAAAGCATAATACCAAAACAAAAACCTCCTGGTGTAAAGGGCGTGATAGCTTATGCTTAGCATATGCATCATATGCTGGATTATGTTCATATAGCTATTACGAACCGAACCCGTTACGAAGTAGTATTATCCGTACGGATCGATCGATCAGGTTAAGCTAAGCTAGCCGCGGTTGGTCCGTGGATGGGTGACCATCTTAACATACCAAGACCTCTCGGTGCCTCGGAAAGCACATTAAGCCATTGGTCCCGGCGTAATTTGTAGATCTTTGACAGTCGTTACGGGTCGTCAGAAGCCCGAAACTATGACAACCAGTCTTTCCAAGGGGTATCGTATTACCCAGTAACTGGGTTGTGGAGGTCAGATAGGCAGTCACTCCATGTAAAATACTGGTATTCAGCTGCATCCGGTTAGACTGGAAGCCGACCCCAACATAGTTGGGAATTTTTTTTTTTTTTTTAATTAGAGTGTAATAATTATGTCAATTTTTTAATGAGAATTAAAATTTTAATAATTTTATAAAATGAAAATGTTTGCATGCCGAATGGTGAAATGTGGCAGAACTCTGTATTGTGATACCTACATCTACTTTTGTATTACCGATATTTGCAAATAAATTCTATTCTATTCTATGGCTAGGCAGATGATGATGATGAGCTATTACGAATCGAGTTACAAACACGAGGCGATGTCTAGCAGTGGACGTCTTTCGGCTAAAATTATGAGTCTAGAATCCTACGAAACTCACAACAATCTCAAGTAGTCTCCTATTCAGTCTAGTGAGAGGTAAGGCGTCGAAATTTGTTATTCCGCGGGTAACAAATTCATCCACTTACAACAAGCAAGGTGAGCCAAGATAAATGAGATATTCTAGCGATTTTTCAGGTAAATCTTGCTTATGTTGTCGCTACAAGTCTTGATGTTATGTTCATGAATATATCAGGTCTACGTGCTTGTATGTAAATAATGTGCTTAGTGTTATTTCTTTGAAGAAGGGGAAATATTGTAATGGTCCTCTAAATACGTACTGATGGAGATTTTTTAAATATATTAACTATTTGCGCTACTAATGATGCATCTATTTTAAATAACTAAGCATCCATTTAACATTCTTGTCTTTTCTCACAGTTGGTTGACTGATCTTTTAAGGCAGGACACATTTTTTTAATTAATGAAATTTTTGCGCTTGTAATATTGAATAGTTTTTTTACTAACTGAGCCTCTTTTTAATTTTCTGGTCTTTGCTAGCAGTTTGTCGCAGAAGGGTACCCCAACCAAATGGGTTAGGTTAGGTTGAACTTTTTTGTTTGAAAGGTGAATTAGTCGAGAGTGTTCCTAGACATGTTTCATCAAAATCGGTTAAGCCGTTTGAAGATTATCAGCTCTTTTCTGGTTAATGAAGGGATTTGAGCATCTTCCACGGGTCTGAACAAGTCGAAATTTGGTATTCTATTACTTCAATGATATTAGACGAACAAAGTAACCTTGAACTGATGCTGGAGCAACACATGGAATTTCCAGGATACCCAAGTTACTCACCAACAAACAGCAGAAGTATCGTGTTTGGAGTCATTGAAAAGGTCTCAATGAATAGGTTATAGATAAATGGTGGTCAGGACGAGGAATGAGGATAAATTAGTAACAAACTTCACTGTGGGAAACATACGCAACGCTGCGCAGATTTAAGCGAGACATTAAGTTTAAAAAGCAGGAAATAAAAGTTAAATTAAAAATTTTAAAAAGCCCCCGACCCAAACAAAAACTCTAAAAAGTAGAAGAAAATATATTGGCCTTTTAAGTTGTAAGTAATATTTTGATTAATGCATTGTCAAGTCGGGGGACGCGGACGGTCCTTGAAAACGCCAAATAGAGGAAGGTCTAGCATTTTAATTAGCGGCCCCCCGACTTGACAATGCCTTGATCAAAATATAACTTTTTTTTTTACTTTTTAGAGTTTTTGTTTCGGTCCCGCGGGTTTTAAATTTTTTTAATAGAGTGTTAAGTAATACTTTTAGTAAATGCGATCCCCGAATGATTAGGGTGTACGTATAGTTAACCCACAGCTATGTTTAATTCCCATCTTCACCTTCGTCGTATCGATGGTTCTAATTGCTTTGTCCGGAATTCGTGCACTTTATCGTTGGCGTCGCAAAGGTTTTCCATAGTGCAGATCTTAGTGCACAGAGAGAACAACAAGAGGTAGGGCATAGTTTGCGATGTTTTTCTACTGTGGCTTACCGGAGTACCTCCTCCACCTGACCAAGTTGTGCTGGCAGCGGCCCATCTGGCTTCTCAGTCGAAAAAGATGATGTATGAGATTTCCAGGTGTACCATGGTAGTTGCAAGCCCGCTGGAAGCTTTTCTACAGGGTCAACATAGTCAACTGGAGGGGGATGTTTGAGAAGCCACGGTTTTGTGGTATTGCTGTTCCAGAGATGCCTACCGTCATATAGCGGTATGTGGTAGGGTTGAGAAAGCTATTTAAATTCCATGTAAAACGTTTAAGACTACTCTGACAATAATTTCTTCTACATTACTGTTAAAAAGGTTGCAGGAAAAGAAATGAGTTAACGACTGCCCTAGTAAGAACAGAGATGACCATTATTTACAGATACATAAAGTTCACAATAGTCAACTATATTAGACCAGCAAATTCTGCCACAGTCCCGGTTCCACTGTTTTATTTCCATTTACAGTCATAAATAGCCCGGACCAGAGCCCACTATACATTACGGCATGGAATCCATTTCGGAGTCGTTGTTTTTTAATTGGCCAGCGTAGATCACGATTGGCAGGGTTCCCGGTGACGTCACCGGGGTCAGAGGGTCAGAGACCAGCCATATGGGGCAGTACGGTCATTCCGTTTTGGATTCATTCCAAACATTGGGTATGCAATCTCTTTGATAGTGCTGGCTCGTCTTTGAATGGGTGAATTGATGGGGGTTGTACTATTGTTTCAAAGGGAACTGGTGTTTAGAAAGAAGCTACTGCCCAAAAATCTTAAAAAAATACAATCTAGATCAAGAAGGCATTCAAATCAAAATCAAAAGCCAGTTATTCAATTTAGGCTGACTATCAGCAGACCCTAAACTCCCGTCCTTCACCACTTCGTAGTGCTTTAAGCTAGGAAGAAAATGTTGCGTAATAAATTCCTCAGCAGCAAATCTGTCTGATAAGTCAGAAGAACATGAATCAATACAATGGTATGGAAACTAATTGTCATTACAAAAAAACTTTTTTCAAAAAGTTTTTATTTTTCACTTTTTAGTGGTTCACATGTGCTTACCCCTTCACAGCGTCCCGGCGTGATGTTATGTTACGAAGTGGTGTAAACAATAGACAGACATGAGATTTCTGCAATTCCAGTCCATCTGCTATCATTTATTGAGGAGTTCCGTTGCCTATCTCCGAAGTTCTTCATCAGATCTTCACCAAATTGAAATAAAACCACTCCTAGAAAGTACTTTTCCAAAAACTATCCAAATCGCTTCAAGTGTGCCTATAAAATTTGAAGAGTTCTCTCTATTTCTCCAGGATCCCATCATCAGATCCTGACTTAATGATCATGGGACCACCTGAAAAGTATACCCTTTCAAACAAAAAAAACATAATCCAAATCGGTCCAGCCATCTTTGAGTAATCGGGGAACATACATTAAAAAAAAAAGAAAAGGTTCCGACGAGTTGAGGTGACGGTTGAGAACCTCCTCCTTTTGGAAGTCGGTTAAAAAAAAGAAACGCTAAATTGTTTGCCCTATATATGGTCTAGAAATGTGTTACCTGGAAACTTATTCTTTTGCACAGTTGCCGTCTTTTTTTCTGAATAGGCCTGCTCTTGATCTCCATCACGCCTGATGGAAAGCGATTGATGAGGTCTATCTAAAATGCTGCATATCCCTAGTGTTTCATAAATCTCAGGTTTCATCACTCTGGAGTCATAATGTCCAGATATTGTTATTACAAGCAAGCAAGAATTGCCAAACTTGAGTGGCAGTGGGCAGGGCACATTTCTCGCAGAACAGATGGCTGATGGGGCCGAAAGGTTCTGGAGTGGCGACCGCTAGAGTGGGAAGGTCTCCCACAAGTTGGACCGATGACCTTGTGAAGGCTGCGGGAATCCGCTGGATGTGTGAATCACAAGACCGGTCGAAGTGGAGGAGCCTGCGGGGGACCTATGTCCAGCAGTGGACGTCGATGATGATTATACAGCAACATTCTTAAATTGAAAACATCGTGAGGAAACCGGCATATCCTAGAACCAAAAATTCCAAGACATGTGACCTCTACTAACCGCACTGCCGCCCCCCCCCCCCCCACTCCTTTTCACAGATGCCTGTGTCCCAGCAGCGATGATGATGATTTATCTAGTCATAAGAACCGTACGAACAAGAACAGGTCGCTAGTTAAACACAAAACAATCACCAACTCAAAAAAAAGTTGAAAATTAAGGTAAATTTTCGCGAAAATATAAATTTGCCCATATTTTTTTATCGTGTTGACTCAGGACCGTGATTTTTATACACCTAACAGGGACTATAGACTTCAGTATCTAGTATAAATGCTAGGTCCACCCGTTCCTGAGAAATTCGGTGGTGACACACGGACAGACAAACAGACGGACATGATAGTGATCTTATAAGGGTTCCTTTCTTTACCTTTTGAGGTACGGAACCCTAAATACAAACAAAGCACGACATAATAACAATTGAATAACTACAAAACAAATTTACACACAGTTCAACAACTAAAATAAAGAATTTCTGCTTACTAAGCATGTCAAATGGAAACTAGTTAGCACAAATGAACGGAACCGCCAACTACTTGCACAAGTACTTGCAGAAGTACTTAGTTTTCATAATTGCTTCTAAGACTAAGCTTTTAACACATGGATAAGACAGGCGACTTAGAAGTCTAACTTGTTGAACTTCCAAGTACTTCCATGAACTTGCAGCAAGTTTTGAGTATATAGACTGAAGTGACGTGCCAATTTTGGGGTTGTTAAATGGTGTTTCGGATCCTTGTGAAAATGTGAAGGAGACTACAATTATATCAGCTCAAAGTAATGCAATTTCAGGTAGAAACTGCTACAATTAAATAGAGAACTACAACGACAGCATGAAGTCCTGGGTTACATACGGGTGGTCTGGGTGCTTACTCTCGAATATAATTCCGATAGATCAACATTGGAATTGTCACTCAAACGTCAGGGATTGGCTAGACTCAGTGAGTCCAGCCTGGCCACCCTGGTCATCTATTAGCTACCACGGCTATTACAATTTTTGTACATCTTTTGAACATGTACAATTTAATCATGAATGCTGTAACCTATCTTTTTTATAACAATATTTTGATTTAAAAGAGTGTTTATTGAGTTTCTTGCCCGTTCGTCTCCATAAGAATCTACAACCACTTTGACAATTAAAAAGTACCTGCAATTTTGGGACGTCATTAAGTCATTTCGAAATATAGTTGCTGAAAAACAGCGCTTTTGACGATAGGTTCGTCCAAAGTCACAGCATTAGCACAAATGTGACGCACGGCTTAATTGTTTCGATTATTGTGGTTTGTTTGATACAAAAGTAGTCATTAATGCCTTCTGCAACAAATTCTTTGAGTTTAAGATTAAGTTTGAGTCTTATTGGGTTTTTCCAAGAACAGTTTATCAGTAGAACCAAGATGGGTTTGTGCTCGATCGATTACAACAGGCACTCTACGACGGCGTCCTCTATGACATTCAGTGATTTTTGAATACATATCTGCCTACCCCTTTCGTAGAACAGACGTAAGGTTATGTTATGTTACAAAACATAACCTTACGAAACAATAACAAGCTATCCTCAATTCCTAGAAGCAAACCAACTGGAACGTCTGCAGCACACTCGCGCAAGTCACTTGCAGAGTAAGCATATACCTTTGATGTTAGCTCGTCTTTCCTTATGTGCGCGGTTCGCTCATATTGCGAACTGTTTGTAACTTTGATTGTCAGAAATAAAACGGGCTTGTTCATAATTGTTGTGTTGATTGTTTGAATGTGTGTGGTTATTACTTGGAGTGATGTAACTAGTTGATATTGCACGTAATTAATGCCTGTCAAACCTAAGTTTTCCAAGACAGGAAAAGCATCAGGTGTTTTTGATTATGACTCAACCATTTCTTCAAAATGACCCAAAAAGAGTGACATTTTACCGCGACGACAATTTTTTTTCATTTAATTACTTTCAGACGTTGTTAATTTATTTTATAGTTCCTGTTATTGAATCTGTACATACTAATAATAAAGCAGAAGAGTTTTTTTTTTGTTTGAACGTGCTATATCTGGAAGTACCGGTCGGATGTGAAAAATATTTTTTGCATTTGATAGTCTTATTTTTGAGGAAGGTTATAAGCTATATGCTCCCGCCCTTAGAAGCCGAGAATAGAGTAAAAAAAGTAAAAACAAACGGAACCCTTCCTTGGCAGTCGGCTAAAAAGAACTCTAAATAGAAACGATGTAATAGCAAGAGTGGGTCCAAATTTCGCTCGAACGAAGTCGTGGGCTGTTGATCTCGCATTGTATAGGATTTCCGTGCAGTCCGAGATCAGCGTAAACTGGAAATGTATAGCTTGACGTGTAGCTGTGTGTACCTACATTCATAAATACTGTTTTTATGCCAATTAAAACAAAGTTCGCGAGTGAAAAAAAACTGATTTTATAAAATAAACCTGTGTTTAGATACTCTTTAGTATAATTATATTCTAAATGTGAAATAAGAATGCACAATTTAGCATTTCATAAAAAAGTAGCTTCAAATCCTAAGCAATGACTTCCTACTTTCTTGGTACCCATAAAAAAAAATATTGCCACACAAACAGACAGATACAAGCTTATAATACTTAGCCACCATATACATAAATAAAACTCAGGCACGTCCTTACAGCATCACAATAAGCTCTGAAGGCTCTAGCGGCCCTTCACACGGCTCAATAAGCTCCCCACAAGCCGCTCGGTTTGCTTGAATTGGGGGCATTAGTCGCCCTACGTGCTAGCCTACTATAACTGATGCATTTTTTTTTGCAACTGAAGTAAGAGCGATCGTGTTTTATGATTCTACTTAAATTATAAATTGGAAAGTAAGCATCTTTAAATTTTTGTTACTCACTCACGCAAAAACGACTGAATGGATTTTAATGAAATTTGGCACACAGATAGTTTATAACCTGGATTACCACAGAGGATACTTTTTATTCCGGTAGTACCGTCCCGTGGGATGATTTCTGAAGTCTACGCGGGTAGCTCCGCTGGCAAAATCTAATACATTAATCAAGAAATACTTGTCACCAGCCTTCCTAAAGGTTGATTGACTTTCATGAAGCAGAAGCGGTATGCCACAAGCTTAGTTAATGAAAACATATCATAACAAATTAAATTAAACATACTATATTGACCGGTCTTGTGCTTCCCACATCCAGCGGATTCCCGCGGCCTTCACAATGTCATCGGTCCAACTTGTGGGAGGCCTTCCCGCTCTACGTCTTCCGGTACGCGGTCGCCACTCCAGAACCTTTCGGCCCCATTGGCCATCTGTTCTACGAGCAATGTGCACTGCCCACTGCCACTTAAATTTGGCAATTCTTCGGGCTATGTCGGTTACCTTGGTTCTCCTGCGGATCTCTTCATTCCTGATTCGATGGCGTAGGGAAACTCCGAGCATAGCCCTTTGCCTATATTTTTTGCCCTATTGCTCTTTGGGTGACCTTCCCCGTCCGGTCGAAGTGGAGGAGCCTGGGGGAGGCCTATTTCCAGCAGTGGACGTCTTTCGGCTGAAATTACGATGATGATACTATATTGACTACCTCGTTGGTCTAGTGGTCGTACGCGCAACTCCTGAGCTTGAGGCCCTGAGTTCGATTCCCAGGATAGGCAAAGTGTTATTGGGTTTTTCTGTCTGGAATTTCTCAGTAGCAGCCTGCATGCTTTGCACGAGAACCGTAGAGAAGCGTTTTGTCGACGGAAGAATAGACAAAAATAATGTTGCCGTGGAGTCTGGGGGCCTACTCTCTAAGCACGAAATCCGTAATATCGGTCGAAGTTACGGACATTGCCTACTCCGTATCACTTACGGACCCATGATTAGTTTGGGGCCCAAACTATACGAATGAATTACTACACGATTTGACAATTGTCTCTACTCCATAAATGGTTTTACCCGTCTAAAAAAGTTAATTAATCAGATGTAGTCATGAGTCACTTTGAAGTTTCGAACTATTTTCGGACAAGCCCGTATTTTCGTTGACGGAGTTAGAGAGTAGCCCTGGATTGGTGCCCGATTGATGGCAATAAGCTCGCCCGCTATTAACATAACAGGTGAAATGTGGATATACTTTAGGGATACCTCTGCCCTGCCCTGCTGCAAACAAGGTGTGATACAATGTTATATTATAACAAACTAGCTCTTCGTCTGCGTGCACGTTTCTGGAACTCTGGATCTGGGACTTTGTTTTGAATAATTAATAATTCAACATACTATTTTTATTATTTACCTGGATTATTATTCGTACCAAGTTTCGTGTTTATAACCCCAAAAAATTAAAAAAAATATACAAAAGACATCCCTTTGTCACCCCCATAGGGGTAGAATTTTAAAAAATCCTACCTGACTGCTCACTTTCGAAATATAAAGAACTCTTGCGCAAAATTTGATGCTTTTAGACCCAGCGGGTTAGTCTATGCGTTGTCTGTTGATTTTTATTAAGTAGACGAAAATGAGAGGCAAGAGAGAAGGCAATAATAACGCAGTTTTGCCTATCAGTCAATTCATGTGTGGTGATTCTTCGCATTTACAAGATGGGTCCCGTGGAGAAAGTGGTTCAGTTTGATGCCTTCTATCACATCCTCAAATTAGTCTTTGAAAACGAACCCTGTGTTAGAACCTACCGATGCAATTACACAACCAACAACCGTTCGTAGTTACGTATAGCAGCTCCGTTTGCCATACTACGTACGGATCACGGTTAGTTAAGAACTCCGCCCAACTTTATACAATTAATACCGGCAGTCTTGCGCTGTTACACAATCACAACTAAGTTAATGAGAACGGCTCTGTTACCTTGATTAATTGGAGGGTTGAGTTACGTAGGGAAGAAATATCGTTTGGAAGATTTTTCATTTTTACGTGGGTGAAAGGAAGCGTGGTGATGAATGCATTTGTGCACACTTACACAACGTATATCAGAAAGGGTATATACATACCAAGGGCACGGCTTCTTTGGATGATATCAAACGATATTGGAAGGGTTTTTTAATCCTATCTCTACATATTCGGAAGTTATGAGAATTTTTTAAACATTCATACCAGAAACCAAACATTTCATATTGAAATAAAAACATCACTCTAAAGTGATTTATCGTGATATTGGCAAGGAACGTGAATAGTTATTGACCTACGTAGTGCGGTGACACGTTTGTTATGATTTGAATTTAAAAACATATGAAACCGAAAATTTGGTATCAATTCTTAGAGTATTTTATTTTGAGCTGAAACTATGTATAGTGATTCTATACCAGCTGTTATCTTTAGTGCTTAAGGATAGCAATAGGGTTTCTGTTACAACCTGTATAAACAGACAAGAAGAAAGGAAGTAACAGAAAAATACGTACAAAGGTAATGCTTATTTCTACAGAAATCTCTTCCAGCACGACTGCGATAGGAGAGAAGAAAAAAACAGCTATAGCTAACGTGTGTAATAGTAGAAGGGAAAACATTAAATCAAAAATTATACTCTAATTTAAATATACAATTTAGCACATACACAAACATACTTCTAAAATAAATATCACTCAAATATACATAATATACAGGATACGTTTTTATCCAGTACGCAAACTGTAACCATGAAATCAGCATATCAGTCTAGATAACCCAGCGCAGAAATTTATCGTCGGTAATACAAAAAAAATCAGCTGTTCCATACATTTTGACCGCGTAGGTATTGCACTTTTCTATGAAAAAGCTGATTTTTTTTTTGTAAAACAGACGTTAAATTTCTACGTATTGGGGTCTAAAATGATATGGTGAATTCATGGTTACAATTTGCGCACTGGATAAAAACTTATCCTGTATATTCTCTGATGAGAAGAGGTCTAGTATTATTTTGATATTTATTTTATATTCTCGGCTAGCCAGAAAAAGCTCATAGCACGGGCCTAAGCCAAGTGATTATCAGTTGGATTAAGTGCGGTCACGTGCTCAGAAGATGGTAGAGTATTTGTGTTTTGATGTGGGTTGTCTGAGTCACATTGCAGAAAATGTCTCACGAGTTTTCATGTGTTTAGTATCGCTGCCTTCTGCAGCAGATGGTAAGTACTTGGAGGTAAGTTAAGGGAATTAAGGGATTGGTGAAGTTGTTTCGGTATTACTCTTGTTGTAGACAAAACTATATACTATTGTAACTTTTTTCGAATGCCAAAGTCGGGTTACTTCATCTTTTAATTCAGTTGCTCAGATTTTCTGCTATTGTTGTTTGCAAGTTATGTGTATTTGGTATAGCAATATCTATTAAATATCCAGTTTTGTTTAACTTGTTAATCAGTGTAATATCTGGTCTTTTGAAATGACTCTTGAACGTATAAGAAATTCCTACTGGTTTCCTATAATGTCTAAATTTGTAAAAAAATAAATGTTGAAGCATGTATCGAATGCGCCTAGTCGAAAAAGACTTCACGTAGTGAGGGTCACTTGCATCCAATTCTTAAGGTCGAGGTTCGATAGGAATGGCGCGATCAAAGTAGTTTTGTTGAGGGTGTAACGGAATCTTATAAGTTTGAACTGGTGTGCTAATTTTTGGTGTATAATCTTGGCTACTTGATCGTGTCTGTGTTATTAATCCGTTTGGGCTATCGACTTGCACGCGCCTGTGATATGCTGGATCATTTCTGGAGAACTGTTTTATTAGGTGGTAAAAGTTCGCGACACAGGCCTCCTCTTTGTGAAAGGGAATGGGCAGTAATCTATCACGCGGGCACAGTGCGGGTTGGTAGATGTCACAAATGTCTTCGATTTTTTTGTTCTCGGGCATGCCATTTTCCTTCACCGTTTCGAGAGCAATGGTTATGAAATAATTTATACATATTAAAACGCCTGTCTGAGGTCGAACTCACGACCTACAACTGGTATGTCGCGATCGTTACCACAGGGCCATATTTAACTTTAACTTAACTTTAAGACAATAATCGCTTTTTGTTAACATTATAAAGGGATTAAAGTAACGATAAGGTTTTCCGGTTATTCTTAAGGGTGCATTTGAAATTATTTATGATTTTATCAAGGGTCCAACTAATGTAAATACGGGTTAGATTAAATCGCATCTGTATTTCTTTGATCTATCGTGACTCAACATGTCACCAATGTTAGGGTTGCCACTTAACCGTAGATTGTAGCCACGATAAAATAAAATTGCAAGAGAAAATAGAAAAAGTTGTACAGGCAATTCAGCTTTTTTTATTAGACATAGTTATTAAGTATGGTTTGGATAATTTTATGATTAGTATCGCTAGATTTAGGTTAGTCGTTCACATAGAAATACTGACTTTCATTAATTTAATTTAACAGCCAGCCAGTATGCTCATAAAAATTAATTTAATTGCAAAAATCATAAAGAAACACATTTTTTGTAAGTATAAGGAAAAAATCGTAGCTAATTAGGGTTCATTATAAGACTTTACTACCATAAAATTAATATAATCTTGCTTAACTATCAAATAAAACGAACGTAAAAGTAGTGATAAAAAGGAACGGCCAATTTGGTAATGGACACTGTAGTTAGGAGATTCCTGTTATACCGGATGAATTTTCCAAGTAGAAATCGGTTGTCATGGTACGGGCATGTGATGCGGAGGAATGAAGGAAATGTCGTTAGGAACGTTTTGAAAAATGATGAGCTGCTCTCCATAACACAGAGAAACCCTGAGAGGTTTTCGCTGTGTGGCTAAAATCACTTATGTAATAGGTTAAGTGTTTTGGAAATAAATGAATAATAATAGGTAATAATATTTTTTACAGATCATGATTTTAGACACCCCCCCCCCCCCCCCTAGCGTAGAAATTTTTCGTCGGTTATTAAAAAGGGGGTTTTAAAATAGTTTTCAGTTATGTGGGTAGATGTCCCTACCACCTGTTTATGATATAGATAAATTCCATCCAACACGTATTGACCGATCGCCATGAAACTTGGTAAATAGAAACCGCTTGCAAAAGCTAGTACAACATAAATCCAGAAGCCGACAACCCTATCGTCAAGTCCTCGAATGCGTCACGGAAACGTGCGTGACCCGACCTTTTTTGTTTTTTTTTTAGAGAACTTACAAAGAGTAATGTAACATTTTACTATTCGTCACGACTTTATCGAGCAAGGCATAAGAATGGTTATTGTTCAGCCTTCTATACAACCGCATTGCGGGCCGATTACGAGGTATGACAGAAACTTTAATGGGCAAGCTATACGTAAAAATTAAGGAGAAAACTAGTACACTGCCGGCCATTCATATGGTAATGCTGCATTTATTAATTTATGAATTTACTGTTCGTCCTCGAATTTGTTTGGTGCTCGATTGCAGGATTTAAGTGGATAAATAAATGAGTTACTTAATTGTTTTATGGAACGATATTGCATATCATTGTTAGTTTATTCGTGTCGTATATTTTTTTTTTTAGTTTTTACCAGCAGCTTTGCACGCGTAAAGGTCGAAATTATCCCACGGAAACGTACTATCAGGTGATGATGATGATGATAATTATGGGGACTCTCATTTACGCACTTAGACTCACATTCGGTCCGTTATGTGCGTGGGGGTTCTGGCTAACAAAGCCAGCCTGAAGGAATCAAGGTAAGTGAGTGGAGGTTGCACATATTATCGGGATTAAAAGTATCAAACTAAATCAAAATATTTTATTTCACATATACTTGAATGGATATTTATGAAACGTCAGAAGCTAGGTGCTTGGTTCCAATTTTTCGCTTCCTAGGGAGAGGACGCCGCGAGAAACGCCAAGGTTACACTTTTAAAAATAATTGGGTTTTACAATGTCATCAAATTACAGTGATAACAGGTATGGGAGGACAGTGCAGGCCTATCAATAAGCACCAGGTACTTAGAGGAATGAAAATAAAGAATAGAAAATCGTCTACAAATCTACAGTCTGTAAGGCCTACAACGTTCTCTCATTCACAATATGTAAAAGAATCTACATTTTAAATTAATGAACCTATTTAAACGAAGTGACATGATTTCCATGACAATGACTAATACATATAGTCGATATTAGAATTGATGTTATAATGACAAATAATGACGAGAATATGTCAGACATTGTAAAAAATAAAAAGAATAATAATTAACATTGTTATTTGGGAGCAGTTAATAGACTTTCTCATAGTTATGCTGTTAATGATATTTTAAATGTTAATCCAAGTTACAAACTATCTGTGTGTCAAATTTCATCAAAGTCCGTTCGGCCGTTTTTCTGTGATTGCGGGACAAACATTTAAACATACAACTTCCACATTTATAATTTTAGTAGGATTAAATATTAAGTAGGATATTAATACATAGTAGGATAGTAGGAGTAAGGTTTTGATTCAGTCTGATACACAAAGATCTACTATTCCACATATAAACGCTCTGTTAGCTTACAGAAGCGAGCTGGCAACCCTAAACTAAGTCGGCGATCAAACAGACGAGGATCCCGATTTATGTGCTATCTTGGCAACGTTACAGAATGTTATCTTGACTGTTTTAAAGTGTCTTGAGAGAAGAGTCTCAATTAGAATAGTGAAAGGGTTTTCTTTGGCAAGATAGTGGTGGAACGAAATCAATCTTATCCTATCATATATGAAAATAATACACAACATGCCAAGTGCGAGTCGGTCTTGCTCACAAGGGCTTCCGTACCACCAGACAATATTTAACACTACATAATATAATAAACCCTTTAATTTTTCACCTTATTTTATTGTTATTATTTGGTGTTATAGCGGCAATAGAAATACACACTCTGTGAAAATTTTAACCGTCTACCTACTCGTATTACGGATCATGAGATGCAGCCCGCTGACAGACATCGGGCAGAGAGCGGAGGATTAGTACCTAATAGAGTTCTGTTGGCACCCTCAAAATTATGAAGATACTAATAAAGGTACGCTTCTCCTAGATACTTTTCGTCTAAGTAGAATAGAAGAATATTGCCGACATTATATAGTCGACAGGTTATTTACCAACACTCTAAAGTTCGTTTTTTAAGGCCCTGGTAACTTTAAATATTGTCATTATGAGCGATAATAGTTCATATTGCAATCTGTTACAGGTTAAAATCTGTTGTAACAAAATCGAATAGCAAATGAGCAAACGTATGTCGTAAAAATGATAATAAAATCGTATAAATTTGTAATAAATAATCCATCACTGGATGCAGTTTGGCATTTGGAATTTTATGGTATATTTTTAATTATGTTTATAACTGTTATTGAAGGGATAAACCGATTTGAAAGATAATTAAGAGGTGACTTTGATGATTTTTTGATGCATTAAGGTATGTTTAATTATGTTTTGAGTTCGATCACTGTATGCAAAAAAGACTTGAATATATCATACATTTTTTCAAAATTATTTACGGTTAAAGACATACACAGCTTTAAAAAACCACCTTTTTGAGCGTTTTCCAGAAATCTCCGCCTTAATCTCAGAGACTAATCTGACATTTCAAGTCTTTTGAGTTCGCTTTTTTAGTTTACATGAGTTTGACATTCATCATCATCATCATTTCAGCCAAAAGCCGTCCACTGCTGGACATAGGCCTCCCCCAGGTTCCTCGTCATTTTTTGAAGAGTTTTGCCATAATCGCCACGCTTGGCAGGCGGGTTGGCGACCGCAGTATGGTGGTTAAATGCATAGAGAAAGCTGCTGCCCATTCTCTAGTAAATCCCTTAGTGGCCTTCTACAACACTCACGGGAAGAAATGGGATGGTGCTATTCTTTTTACGTCCGGCACCACACAGAACACACGGAGTTTGACATTACAGTATCTGAGTTTAAAAAAAAGAACTTTCGTTTAATAACAAAAACCTTACATATAGGTAGTGCAGTCGCTAGTTCACACTTGCACTATACCTAACCCTTTAGACAAAACAGGCGTGATGCTATGTCACCATAGGATATTTTTTGTATTTATTTGTACAGTAAGTAAGCTAGGCTTTTAATTTGGTACATAGTGTAAATAGTTCATTGTGTTATATAGTTTATGTAAAGATTATTATTTAAACAGAAATACGTGCACTGTTGGACATAGGCCTCCCCCAAGCTCCACCACTTCGACTGATTCATCTACCGGATTTTTTATAGTTCACAATTGCTTATCGTACACACAGTAATAGCTAGGTTTCCATTAAAAATAAGACGGAATGGAAGCATTTCGTTAATGAGCTCCACACTAGTTCGGGCCTGTCTCGTGTACTTATAGATAATTATGGTCGTATTCTGACATCCAGATTAATTAAAATGTGTTATTTTTTATTTTGTAAGATTTTATTGGAAACAATAAACAAATTTCTCATAAGATACTATTTCATAAAAAGAAATATAAAAATATAGCCGAGGTAATAAAGAAAACTGAATTAACCATGAAGTAAACAAGAAAGAATTATCACAGAAAACTCGTCACAACATACGTCCGTCACGTATGTCATCTCGAGTTTTCTCGGAAAATGCCAGAAAAGGGTTGTTTTGCGCCCCTTCTGCATATTAAGCAAAAAACTCAGTACACAGTGGCTGCATTATTTATGTTTCAAAATTGCTATTTAAATTATTTAACCACAACTCACTATTCTTCAAAGGTTAAAAGGTACTCTTGTGTATTACAATTCTTATGTAGCAATTTCCTCATTTCAAATTTAATTGCGAACCCTATTTGTTACCCGAAAAAATCAAAGAATCAAGAGTGAACAGGCATTATCGAGGTCAAGAGCAGGCATCAATTGAAAAAGTATAAAAGCGATTATTTTTTTAGATGATTTATTTACACAACTCACACACATAACATCACGGTTTTTTCCGTGAAGGGTTGGGCTGAGGGTAGGTACACATAAAGTACACCCAAATTTCGTCAGTTATATTTAAGACCCATGTAATAGGGGTCTACCCTACCGCCATCAAGCAGGCACAAATCCAGACTCCGGACTGCTACTGCGAAATGTCAAAATCAAATAAAAAGTCATTTATTCAAACTAGGCTGAGAGTTCCGTGTGGTGTCGGACGTAAAAAGAATAGCTATTCAATTTCTTACCGTGGGTGTCGTAGAAAGCGACTAAGGGACACTTACCAGAGAATAGGCAGCAGCGTTCTCTATGCATCTTACCACCATACTGCTATCGCCAACCCGCCTGCCAAGCGTGGCGATTATGGCAAAACCCCTCAAAAATGGCGAGGAGCCTGGGGGAGGCCTATGTCCAGCAGTGGACATCTTTTGGCTGAAATGATGCTGATGAGGAGGCTGAGAGTCAGCACTTTTTGAACGTCAATATTACATAAGACAGTCCCCCAAAACGACAGTAAGAAAACTTTTTCAGATAAAAACAATAGACTTCCAAAAAAACACAACTAAGTGAAAAATAACTTTAATTTCGGAAGTCGGTGACTTTAGATATGTATTTTGATTTCAGCAATCCCAGTCCATTTGCTATCATTTATTGGGGAGTTCCGTTGCCTATCTCTGAAGTTCTTCATCAGATCTTCAAATTCCAAATGGAAATGGGACCACTCCGAGAAAGTACTCTTCCAAAAACTACCCAAATCGCTTCAAGTGTGCCTATAAAATTTAAAGAGTTCTTACAATTTCTCCAGGATCCCATCATCAGATCCTGATTTGATGATCATGGGACCACCTAGAAAGTATACCCTTTCAAACAAAAAAAAATCCAAATCGGTCCAGCCATGTTCGAATAATCGGTGTACATACATTTAAAAAAATATACCAATCGAATTGAGAACCTCCTCCTTTTTGGAGTCGGTAAAAAATCTAATAAACGCGCTTTGCCCGTCCTAGGATTCACACAAATTATATCCAATCATCTAACTTATTATCATAACCATGATGGAAACAATAGGTATTCAATTGAAAACAGTGATTTTAAAAACTTTTGTATAATTACTGCTAAACGATTTCCGTGTCTGAAATCTGAATATGAAATCCACCATCAAAATTCCTGTTCGCGGACAAACTTTTAACGATTCCACAGTCAATCACGAACGATTTATGTTTCTATGCATTTTTAACTAGTGACCAATTAATTTTGGCCCGACTTGTAATGTTGCCTGAATTTGTAATTAAAGAAAAGTCGCTGTATAAAAATTGTGGTTTTATTGCTAATGCACCACTGTCTAGATGTCCGTCTGTCTGTCAGCGGGCTGTATCTCGTAAATCGTAATAGGTAGACAGTTGACATTTTCACAGGGGCTTTAACCGCTATAACAAATATAATAAAAATAAAATAAAGTTAAAAATAAAAGGGATTGATTGATATGTGTGAACTTCATACCCTCAAATCAAATCATTTATTTGCTTGAATATGGGTGGTTACATGAGGTGATACATACAATAATAAAAATTCTTATGACCATATCCTACATTAATAGGTGTGCAAACATCTATTGTACTAAAATATACATATTATTATATCGTTAAATTAAATTAAAACGCACGCCTTCCTCCCATGGATGTAGGCAGAAACTACAGAGCACCTTTGCCTTTTTTTTTTGGCTATGGCATCTCGCAGTTGACCTTGAGAGGCCGTGACTGCTTAACCGGGCTTTCCTGCGGTGACTTTTAGCTTTTAGACTAAGAGCCTCCAGCCAGGCCCTGCGGGGTACGAGCCTCGCCTCAGGGAGTCACTGTTGGGGCAGCAAGTGGGGACAGGCTGGATCAAACATTTCATTATTATTATTATCATGGGGATTTTAACTCTACTTGCTCAGCTTCGGCGCGGGCTGGCACTTCTGCGGGCAAGGGGTGGTTGGGGAGCACCATCGCCACCAGTTCCAATCCTTACATACTACTTTTGCCTCGTTTACGCTCACACATCCGGTCACACGCAGCTGCGACGTTGCATATCTTACTATAATCAATAAACAAACATTATCTAAAACAAATATTATTATTTGAGCATTTATTGACAGTTATTAATTATATAATTTTATTACCCTTACTTTATAAAAAAAAAAAAAACTAATTACATTTATCATTTAAATAATCATTAACTTTATAACAGGCTTTATTGATTAAATAAGGCTTTAACCTATTTTTAAATGCCTTAATATTTGTTGCTTTATATGATTAGGACCCTGTTCCTCATACATCTATACAGTCAACTCAGCGTATCGCAGTCCACTGTTAGACATAGGCCTCTTCTAAGCTGAACCACAACACACTATCCTCCGCTTTCTATATCCAGTCTGTCCCAGACACCTTTTTAAGGTCGTCGCGCGTCGGTTCATTTAGCTGGGGACGTCCCACACTACGCTTGCCGATACGCGGTCTGCACTCCAGGGGCCCAAGTCTGCTATTTTTATAAATTCGTCATTCCAACACGATCCCATTGTCATTCCAACACGATCCCATTGTCAGTTTGCTAAAATATCGTAATCTGCTAAATTCATAATGATCGATCATTGGTCGGTCAATGGTGTCGTAATAGAATTTTGTCATAATGACATTGTCGTATTGCCATTATTTTAAAACCCGTTACTAGAAATGTTTTCCAAAAACGACTACTAAATTTGAACATTTATTCATGCCCCATTTCATTTAAATATATATTTTTACATATTACTTATTATTATATAATAGTTTATTAGTGTTCAATTATAGCAGATTACCGCCAAAGTCAGTCATTCATTTGTCATTATGTACGAGATTACCAATAAATGCCATTTCTTTCAATGGAGTGTCAGTGGCTGATCATTGGAAAGTCATAATGACGCCATTATGTTAGTAGATTACCAAACTTGTCAAAACCAACAATTATGAAATCAATGATAGACCATTCTGACACTATTTTAATAGCAGACTTGAGGCCCAGGTCTCATCTGCTCCATCAGCCATCGGTAACCATACAGTAAGTACTGGGTAAGAAATGATTTTATGCGTTAAAATTCTGTGATCCGTTTTAAGTGTCTCGGCATTTAAATTCTTTTGAGAAAAGTTTTATTTTTAGTACATTAATCTTTAAAGACATGAGGGACGTAATTGTGTTTATACAGGTGTGGAATGGGGGATACATAGGTACTAGAATTTCTATTGTCTTGCTTGTATTCTTCTTAGCGTGTCGATAGCAATCTATACAGGGTGTAACAGAAACCCTATTGCTATCCTTAAGGATAACAGCTGGCATAGAATCACTACACATAGTTTCAGCTCAAAATAAAATACTCTAAGAATTGATACCAAATTTTTGGCTTCATATGTTTCTTAAATTCAAATCATAACAAACGTGTCACCGCACAACGTAAGTCAATAACTTTCCACGTTACTTGCCAATATCACGATAAATCTCTTCCGAGTGATGTGTTTATTTCAATTTGAAAAGTTCGGTTTCTGGTATCAATGTATTAAAAATTCACATAACTTCCGAACATGTAGAGATAGGATTTAAAAACCCTTCCATCCTTCCAATATCGTTCGATATCATCCAAAGAAGCTTTGCCCTTGGTATGTATATACCCTTTCCGTTACAGGTTGTATACAGTCAGCACAGAATTTGGTTACGGGCTGGGCACTTTGAGTAGCGTCCATCAGCTCATGTAGCGTGCAGACAGCAGGACACACTGGACACAATACTAAATGCCCAATTGTTTGTGGGACAGCAGCATATTTACACTCCAGGGCAGAGTCATCTGTGAATCTCCGACTGAGCAGTTTTTCTTTGTTTCGGCCTACCCAAGTTCCAGGTAAGCCATGGCAATATGAACCGATTTTCGCGGCACCGGCAGTTAGCTGATGTTATAAAGAGTAACGTAGGCTACTGATTGTCCCTGCGTCCTTGTGGGACAATAACCGAAATCCACGCGAGCGAAGCCACGTGCACAGATAGTATAAAATAAAAGTGTAACCTTAGGCCAAGTATGGCCAGTTCAATAGGTCGTCGTTTCAACATTAATAAAGTTAATAAGTTCCCGCGACCTTCTCTAATACTATTATTATAATTTAATAAAAAACAAAAACGAAAACCGGCCAAGTGCTAGTAGAACTTGCACACGAAGTGTTCTGTACCGCCTTACAATATTGAACACTTCATATTTTCTTTTAAACATGTATATTTTAGTACAATAGATGTTTGCACACCTATTAATGTAGGATATGGTCATAAGAACTTTTATTATTGTATGTATCACCTCATGTAACCACCCATATTCAAGCAAATAAATGATTTGATTTGATTTGAGGGTATAAAGTTCACTCATACTCTATGGAAAAGGGAGGATCCTCCGACCAGAGGGGTTTTGTGCCTGGTGGGCAACTGCCCGACGGTTGTTTTTTTTTTTAATGGCATCTCGCAGTTGACCTTGAGAGGCCGTGACTGTTGAATCGGACTATCCTGTGGTTGCCTTAAGAAAACTTAAAGCCTCCAGCCAGGGGCATATTACTTAAATTACTAAGCGACTGCACGCTGAGGGTACCCCCTGTGGGGTAACGGGCCTCGGTTCAGAGCGTCACTGATAGGGGGACAGTAAGTTGGGACGGGCTGGATCGAATCATCATTATTATTATTAATCGGGGAGTTCAAGTCTACAGGCTCAGCTACGGCGCGGGCTGGCACTTCATCGAGCAAGGGTCGGTGTGGTGCCCGACGGTTGATGTCGGGAGGTTGTATATATCCAGTAGCGCGGTAAACTCTGATGGCGCGATGCAGGATGTATGTGACGTCAGGTCATCGATGCATAGTTCGCATATGGCGGTATAGATGCCGCCACTACTGCATTACCAACAGCTTGCGACTAAAGTTCAAACAGTAACCGCTTAAGAAAACACACAAAAACTAATCCACTTTGGTAGCCGGTCGGATTCGGTAAAAGAAAAGAGATTAAAAATTAATTAAGAATGTCCATTCTCACCTTAAACAAAGGTTTTCAAACTGAAATTGGCTATAAAAATCCTCATGGTCGTTACCTAGGACGCCAACAAATTATTGACCCCGGCCTGCTAAATGTTAGCCGAGTTTGATCGTAGATGTAGCGGTACTTAAAATACTGGAAGTGCTAAAAACATGGCAAATAGGCGGAAGACGCTCCCAGAAATACATTCAACAAGCCCTTTGGTTATGTCAATAAAAATATGTAATAAGTTATCAGAATCAATTAGAAAAGAAAAAAAACTGCATCTAATCACTAATAAATTAAAAAATCTGTTACAGAATAAGTTATGTAATCTAATCTCTTGTGTCATAAAGATAATGTTCACCACCTAAGCATTTACATTGTGGAATGCGATAAAGTATTGAGTATTGAGGTTTTGAGTGGAGACCGCGTAGTATGGCACTGCGTGAATAGCTGTCGATGAACCGTCTGTTACGCATAGGTTTTGGTGATGCTTGAAGACTATCTAGATAGTGTGACATGATAATTACTGTACCTGTAACGTTAAACCTTGTAAAAGGTTCCCATTTATTCTCATCAGAATTATAAAAACCTGTTGAAAGGAAGAAAAATTGTTTATTTGGGATACGCACACTAAATATTTGTACTTACTGTGCGTGTCCCATTTATTTTATTTTTTTTGTAAAAAAGAACATTAAAACTTTTAAGTAGATATAACTAAGATTAAAACTAAACACTTCTTGAAAACAAAAAAAGGAAAGGACGATTAAAGGAAGGGACTAGTTACTAAGCGCCATAATTAATAACTAATATTGAAGTAGCTAGGTACTTCCCATATGAAGAGCCCAGCACACGACAATTTAAGAACTTAATTATGTCCATTAGTGATTACAATACGTCTTCGTATCTCCGAGCCTCAGAAAGGACGTTAGGCTGTTGGCCCAGGCTGTCATTCGTGGATCTTTGACAGTCACTACGGGTAGTTAGTTGCCGATAAGTCTGACAACCAGTCTTACCAAGGGATCTTGTTACCCAAACATTGGATTGTGGAGGTCAGATAAATAGTCACTCCATTTGAAATTTTGATATTAAACTGCATCCATGGGTCGACTTTCAGTCTCAAAAACTGGAAGCTGACCCCAACATAGATGGGAAAAGGCTAGGCAGATGATAGGTACTTTTATTGAATTACATATTGACACTTCCAGTGTCCGCTATATCGCTGTACACAGAATCAATTTTATTAACCATCTGTTTGGGTTTCAGTAATTTAATTAATTCCCCTCCCCTCTCAGGGTTAGCGGAATCCTGTTTTAATTGAATATCAGGTTTGTTTTTAGAGGTACTCCGTACTACCCAAAAATGTTGATGTGTACTTTGGGAAAATAATATTGTGTAGAATGTATGTTTTTGTCGGTAAAAGGAAAACAAATAATATTGTAAGCCTTATTAATAAAAACTTTTTCCAAAAAAAAAAACAACCGACTTCCGAAAAAACACTACAAAGTGAAAAATAACTTTAATTTCGGAAGGCGGTGACTTTGGATATGTATTTAATTTTTTTGTCACCGCCTTTTATTTTTCACTTTTTAGTTACAGTACCTACCTCAATAATTCGAAATTTCATCATCCTTGGGGTCAAAACAATGCATATTTATGCGATAACAGCAATCGCGGTTTATTTACTGTTATTTTTTGAAGAGTTCCGTTGTCTGTCTCCGAAACGCATCATCAGATCTATATGAAATTAAAATGAAACCACACGGAAAGCACGAGCTTTCAAATAAAAAAAGAATCATCGAAATCGGTTCACCCAGTCGAAAGTTATGAGGTAACAAACATAAAAAAACATACAGTCGAATTGAGAACCTCCTCCTTTTTTTGAAGTCGGTTAAAAATAGACAGTCATGGAGTCTGCCAAAATAAATGAAAATTTAAAACTTTACAAATTGACACATCGACGCCCAACCGTTTACCATGGATGCAACACAGCCAACGCAGGGGGTTTTCAGAATCATGTACAAATATAAATCTGTAAACCCCCTACGTTGAAATTTCTCGTCGGTTATTTTAAAAAAAATTGGCTGTTCCAAACATTTTGACTGCATAAGTATTGCATTTTTCAATGATTATTTTTTGACAACTGACGAAAAATCTCTACACTAGGAATCAGTCATACTTTTAGCTGAATATAAGCAATGTTAACATTAACATGTTGGTAACGCGAACCCATCAGACTTTCCCCTACCCAAAATCACTCTACGCGCCTGAAGATTTCACTTAAAAAAAAATTGTTCAATAGCGAAAGTTAACAACCGTCTTTTTATTGACCTGTTGTCTGCTAATTCGTCTGCTATCCGGGGTGAACATTAGCCTATGTCCTTACCAAGATTTCAAATAAGATTTTTAATAGAATAATCTTCTTCTAGCCAAAAATATTCCTTTAAAATCATTCAATCTTTCCCTCGAGCAACTTATTTAGCAAAGGACATCGCGAAATACTCATAGATATCCACAAATGTCAGTAAAAACTATTAATTTGTTATAAGTAGTCGTTTCGTACTCATTCCCTTTCCATCTCGCTCGATTTACCCTGGTTAAGGGGGAACCCTTCGTATATTTAAAAGGGTATTCGAAAGAGTAGTTTTCTTGGTGATGTTTATGTGTATGTGTATTGCTATCTTGATGTTTTTTATAGTAACCGCCTTTTAATTCCAGCGCTGTTTAAGATACACACAAAACAATAACTCACGCCTTTTTCGCCGGTATCAAGACACTACAAAACGTCACCTACGATTCTTACATAGATAGTCTTTTCGGTGCTCTTAAACGGGTAATTTTTTGAGCAATTATTGCTCGGCAAACAGGAACGGATCGATTAAGTGGAGCAATCTGGAGCAACAACAATAAATTGCGGATATGTTTTGGGATGTTTGCTTCCGATTGCTCCATTATATTTCATGAATTGCCGAATACCCAATCGGTTTGGAAATTTTTAGTAAATTTTCATCCATCTGACGGGCAATTCTCGTAATTTTGTAAACAGCCTGTCAGTCTCATTCTGTGAAAATTACCTCGAGTTTCCAGACATTTCTGGCAAGTTTTTGACATTTGTTTGTCGCTGAGGTGAGACTCCGACTAGACTTTCAACGTTTATTATTATGAGAATAAATTGGTCTTTTGAGGCCCTAGTGTGAGTTTCATTTAACCATATACACCAAATGCAGTGAGTGCGTTTGGCGCTCCGATTGGTCCGTCACCAATCCAGGGCCAATCGGAACGCCGAACACGGTCCCTGCGTTTGGTGTAGATGGTTAAATGAAACTCACACTAGGGCCTCTAAATACTGACTAAGTTTTCTTTATCTAACAAATCTATTGCAAAATGTTTACGTTACGTTTAATAGGCAAAAAATTTCGTGTTATCACTGAACGAGTTCTAACTTTAGCCTTAGCTTAATACCATCATACTGTATTTGAACTCCATTCCAAAGGCTTGAAGGTTTGGGCTTAGAGTTGGCTAGCTATTTATAATAAGAGGGATTAAGTTGCCATGATATTTGACCACAAAATACTCTGAATAATCTCTCAAAAACGGTGTTTTAATTGTCACATCCCACAGTCACCATCTACCCACAAATAATAAAAAATATCTAACACAAATAAACACCTCGTTTTCTGCCTACCCTTAACTCGCTTGTTTACATATTCATGGCGCTGGAATTGGAAACCAATCGAGTTGTTCCCTCGTACGTGTTCCTACGTACTTATTGTGTGTCTGTCTGTCTGTCTGAATGCTTTTCCATTTAAATGCGATTATATATTAAAAGGGAATGATGGGAATTAATCTCTTTTTTTCTGGGTGAGGGAATTAAATTTTGTTGTGAGGGTGTCTGTGTGTATGCACACACGTGAAAGTTATGTTTGAACATAGGTGCAAAGAGTTATTTTCTAAATTATCGTAATAAATAAACGAAATAATAATTACAGTAAGTGGCCTAATAAAGTTCCGTGTGGTGCCGGACGTAAAAGAATAGCACCATCCCATTTCTTCCCGTGAGTGTCGTAGAAGGCGACCAAGGGAATTAGTAGAGTATGGGCGGCAGCGTTCTCTATGCATTTGACCACCATACTGCGATCGCCAACCCACCTGCCAAGTGTGGCGATTATGGCAAATCCCCCCCTTTTGGGGGAGGCTTATGTCCAATAGTGGACGTCTTTCGGCTGAAATGATGAAGTGGCCTTATACCAGAGAGCCAACACCTCAGGAGGTTGTCAAAACGTGGCTAGGTAAAGAGCTTGATTCAGAAAGCAGTACTCCTAGACACAGAGTACATTGAATATATACACCGTGACATTTTAGTCGTCTTACAAAGGTGGCCCACTCAATGTATCCGTCATAAAATACCTCTATGCGTGATTAAAACATTGTTACCATTAATTAAGATAATAGGTAGAAAGAAAAATAAATAATGCTTTAGAATTATGAAACACCCTCCCTGCTAATGTATCAAACGGTAGAAAATATCTACCTACCATTCCATTCCATCATTAATTCCATCTCCATAACAGGGTGTTTCAAACTAAGTAATGCGTATTAGTGAATTATATTTTTTTATTTTTTATTATGCAAATGTTCAAAAATATATTTTTTTTTTTAATAAATGATTAGTAGTCATTGGATACATGAAATGGGCTGCCGTTGTAAGACGACTAAAATGTCACGGTGTATACGGCACGTATAGTGAGAAGGCTCTTCTGTCTAGAATCCTAGCAACTGGCAGCTAAGCTCTCTTCCTGATCCCGATAGAACACTAATTTTATATTTTTAAATGTTTTTGTAACATTATTTAAAAATGTAGATATTTAAGATGAATGAAGATAAATATACGTAAAATAACGAAGTAATAACAACTCTTTTTGCAAATATCTGTCTGGTATATCCGTAATTGGTTGTTACTAGTAGATATATACGCTCAATTGATCATGTTTTGACACCGATACCCATCACATTTGCGGTGTTTTCCTAGCTAATTCAATATGATCCTGTAATGGCCGAACCTGGTGGTTTTCTTATCATAAACCCTGAATCGTCTTTTGATGGATGGATTTTTATTCCGTTGCTAGAAACCACACAAAATTAATTATAAAATTATTAAGCTAAATTTATGGCAATAATAATAGGTATATACATCAAATTACCTATCGACATCAAAGGCACCAAGAAAAACGATTCATAATAGAAATTAAAAAATACATTCACTGAGAGAAATAATATCGTGAGTTAATTAAAACAATCAGTAGGTATAACAGAGTGATTGTCTTAATTAAAATGATAGACTTGACGGGATCGAAATCCTTTTCAATTCCACTGAAGACTTTATCAATTTTCATATTTCATGATTTTAATTTAATTTTTATTGGCTTCGTTTTGGTTGTTCGTTTAATCATTTACAGCTTTTCAAGTACTAAACGTCTGAAAGTAATATCACGTTTGAAACTAATATCAACTTTATAAAAAGAATAAATTAAGTTGACTTCAAAACGACCACTGATATTGAAAAAAATATAAAATGAAATCATTCATCTGAAAATGTCTAGTACCTCAGGTCTATAACAGATGAGCTACATGTCAACTTTTATTCACTAGAAGCCATTTAGAATGAAGTGCCGAATTCTTTTTAGATTCGGTTCAGTCAGCTGCGTAGTACTCGCACGTAACCGGCGTGCGAGTTCGAGTAGATAGATATATGAACGCAAACAAAGCAAAAGGAGTATTAAGGATCGTAGCAGGTGAAGTTCTGTAGTTTCTGGGACCCCCATGGGAAGAAGGCGTGAGTTTATGTATGTACCAATGATAACTTAATTCAATTCAATTATCTTTATTGCAATCCATAATGAACATAATACCTATACAGGTGGTAAGTAATAGAAAGAAACAGAGTATTACACCCATTTTTGAAAAATGTCCTAACCACAAAAAAACACAACATTTTTATTTAATCGATTGGTGCCGTAAAAATGCATTTAAATTTTACATTTTCAAATTTCGCGCGTAATTTGACGGAAACGCTGGACGCAGTGGACGTCATATTGCTCTGTGGGTATGACGTTACTTTGCTATTTAAACAAATGCGCTGATATTTTATAAGGCATGAGTAGGCAGACATTCTCGTTTGACCATTCCATGTGTTGGTCAATTTGTTGGATGACTTCATTAAAATGGCAACATTTTGATTTATAAAACAACATAATATATTAGTTATAGAACTTTTATGAATACAAAACTGTATCAAAGGTTTTATAAGCTCATCGAGCAGTTTAACTAATAAATGTCTTAAGCCTTCGATAAGCTTATTTTATATTTAAATTCGTTCCTATCTAGACAGATCTGCTGTTACATGACAGCAGTATTATAATTACGTCTAAAAAGTTCTTCCAAACGGACTGGAATAATCTATCTGAAACCAACCACTAAACATAGGTCCAACTCTCTAATAAGCGTTGTTGTACCCGCCCGGGACATGTCCCCGGACACCGCGCTGGAACACGGACATTACTGCCGCTAACGGGGATTCTTAATTACCTAAAGCTAGTCACTGTTCAACATTGATTTAGGTTAGGTAATTAAAGGTATAGTCGACAAGTTATATTGATCAGTTTACTGTTGATAGGGCTTGCTCAATAATAACCACGTGAAAGAATGGATGTGGGATCTAATTCGGGCAAGTACCAATGTGACTTCATCAATACATAATATGTACTTCTGAGTTTGGACATTACTGACATCGGTGAAGGAAAAATATTGCCAGGAATTCTGGACTTATTCAAAATCACACCATATCAGCCGAAAGACGTCCACTGCTGGACATCAGCCTCCCCCAAAAGGGGGGATTTTCCATAATCGCCACGCTTGGCAGGCGGGTTGGCGATCGCAGTATGGTGGTGAAATGCATAGAGAACGCTGCTACCCATTCTCTAGTAAGTCCCTTAGTTGCCTTCTACGACACCTACGGGAAGAAATGGGATGGTGCTATTCTTTTACGTCCGGCACGACACGGAGACGTATATTTTATTCAAAATATGCGTGTGAAAACGCGTCAACCCGTCTTTAGCAAACGTGGCGGTCAATGCTAGTGCCATCTCGTGTGAGAAGAAGATTTTGCCGTTTGGATGTTTGTTACCCACTCATGCAAAAACAAAAATCAAAAGTCATTTATTCTAACTAAGCTGAGAAAGAAAGAAGGAGGTTATCAATTCGACATATTTTTTTTTAATGTATGTATGTTCGGGCATAACTCCGCCATATACAACGTGTAACAGAAAGGGTATATACATATTTTCAAAATTCCTTTTTTGTTCGAAAGGAGTTTATTCCGAAATGGTCCCATTTAAATTTCATATAGATCTGATGATGCGTTTCGAAGTCAGACAACGGAACTCTTCAAAAAATGACAGCAAACAAGCCGCGATTGCTGCTATCGCATAAATATGCATTGTTTTGACCCCACGGATGATGAAATTTTGAATTGTGTGGGGTACGTACTTTAACTAAAAAATTAAATATAAAAAACTTAAAAAAAAAACAAACAACCGACTTCCAAAAAAACACTACAAATTGAAAAATAACTTTATATATGACAGTCCCAGTCAAAATTACATAAGTTAGGTTTTACCCTGGTTGAACACATATCTTCCGCTTGTATATTTTCGGGCTGGACACATCTGCCGTATGTCAGACGATCAATGGCCCAAACTTTCCAGTGGGTCCCGGTTAATGGCAAACGACATTGCGGCAGGCCCAGACAGAGATGGTGGGATGAGCTGGACTCCTTCGTCCGTCCTTGACAGCTCTGCAGGCCTAGACAAAACGCATTTCTATTAGCGTTCACGCCAAACGCTACGCTAAAATATATGGGAATTACATTACCTGCGGAAAGGTTACGTTGTGTCCTTTCCGCAGGTAATGTCATTCCCATACATTTTGGCGTAGCTTTTGGCGTGAACGCTAACAGAAATGTTTTGTCTCAGGCCACTGAACAGTGAGAGGTAGAAAGAGAGTAGGGAGGTCTTCGCCCAGCTGTGGGACTTTAACGGCTAAAAATAATAATAGTATGTTTCCGTGGGATCATTTCCAACGTCAAGTAGTAAAATCTAGTATTAATACAACTGGATGTATAAGGTTAAGCTCCACTTGTTGAGGTTAACATATGCACGGGTACAAGTGATAATACATCAGATTCCTTCGTGTTTTAGGGATTATATAAAACGGGTGTTGATTTCGGGTGATGTCTTATTTTGAATATGTATGAGTCCATAATACACAGCCATGGCTTGGAAGGGTCTGACCTTCAGTGGCCAGTGTTGTCTGGCAAGTTAAGGTTTAAAATATCGGTATAAAAAGCGGTGCTAAAGTTTAGTTAACATTCTGATTTGGTATTGGTAGGAAAAGACTTTAATATACGACTTTTAATTCAATACTTAATTTTCTATTCTTCGGGAAACTAGTACCTATTTTACTTGTGATTTGATTTATTGTATATACATTGCGTAATTACGTTTCTATATTAAATTGCCTCTTCTTGATGTAGAATATTTTAAGCTAAAAAGATAAGCGAATCCGAATCCTTTATAATAATAAGTAACTATTATAAAGGTGTATATTAAAATTAACTTGAAGATGTGACAAGATTTTTATTACGATTACCTCCCAAATCCTTAGCACACACCAATTTGACGAGAAGACTCCTAAAGTGCCTTGAAACTCCTGGAGACTCTGTTAAAGCTTATTCAACGTCATCCACTTCAGTTTTTAACAGACTTCACAAACTGGAGGAGATTCTTAATTCGGTTGTAATTTTTGTTATGGTTCTTTTCCTCAGACCTCCTACATTAACCGATCTAAAATACCTTCTTTGTTTTGAAATGGTACCTATAGGTACTTACCGAGTGGTCCCATATAAATTTGGTCAAGTTTTGATTGGTGGTTTTTGAGTTAGCTTCAATAATACGTTTTTTTGCTACCGATTTCCGAAATCAATGTTATTTTTCACCTTGTAGTGTTTTTTACGCGCTTTTTAGCTTCACCTGTATTTATGTTTGTAACCGACTGCTTTGGGCGTGATTTTGCCCCCTTTTAAACGGTCAGATTTCATTTAAACTTTGTAGACTTATCGTGGACCGATGACAATACAATAATTTTAAAAAAACACGCTTTTGTCGTTAGCAGAACTAAAAAATAGAAATAAATAACACGCACAACTAAAAATCAAACTAAAAAGTAGAAAATAATTTAATTCTATTAAAAAGCGTGTGGTGCTTGATATTAATTGATTATAAAAATACCTCAAAAAGCACAGACGCTTTTTAATAGAATTAAATTATTTTCTACTTTTTAGTTTGATTTTTAAAGCGTGTTGTTTTTCAGTTTTTTAAACTACATATTATATTTATTAACTTTTTACTTACCGAAATATTGCGCAATGTGTGTATATAATCCCAGTTATTCCTTGTTACCCCTCGCTTTAAAATCCTGCCGATTTAGCCAATTATAACTCCGGACTTCAGCGTTCCATTTGATTGTGATAGTTATGTAGTTATGGTTATGTAGAAGATCATTAGTAGTCGGGACGAAGGCTGCATTTGCATAGGCCAATGTTGAATGTGTATACATACTATAACTGTACCTATAACTGGTATACTATAAGTGTACCTACCTATACTGGTAACTAGTTATTCTCTGGCCGATTTCTCTGGCCGATGGTCCGATGGCTGTGATAATAAGTACTGGGGCAATCGCTTGTATTGGTGTTGTTCGGGCTATAGGTTGCTTGTATTTGGTGTATGTGTGGTGTGAAGAAGAACTATAATGTTTGGTTTGTGGTGTTTAGCTTTGATTTTTTTATTAACTTATTGTAGAATATGCTCAAGTCACCTGTTTGTTACAAATGCAAAGAATGTCCACCTCTACTGGCATTTGGGTACCTATCTACTTTATTTTAATCATCTTCTGTCTAGCCTTTTTCCCAACTATGTTGGGGTAGGTTTCCAGTCTTACCAGATGCAGTACATTACATGGAACGACTGCCTACCTCCACAACCTTATTACTGGGTATTAGGATACCCCTTGGTAAGACTGGTAGCCCGATTTTGGGGATTTTGACGACCCGAAACGACTGTCAAAGATCTGCGATTTTTGTTTTGTTTGGAATTCATCAAATAACATCTCCCGCTCTGCGTGGAGCAGGAGGGTGTGTCAGGCTTTTACTGACTAAACCCCACCCGTGTCCCTTCAATTGCCTGTGTGCCAGGGGCCGCGGTATCTCTTTCAAAGAACCCGCACCCCTGGCAGGCATCGGCCCTTGCGGACTCCACCAGTTGGAGCTGACATCTCTTTGAGGCGCTCGTGGAATACAACGCGCCGTCGACCCTGGCCTGGTCCTTACCGGACAGCGAGCTATCCATTACTCGCCACCCGCAAGCCTTCGCCTACGGTGGCTGGGTATCAGCCTGGGATTCCCGACGCCTAGGGCGTCTCCTGCAGCTACTAGAGCCGTGAGGGCGCATATACTGCCTTTCCCTCACGTACGCCGCCTCCCTCTTCGCGAGCATTACTGCTCCGTAACATGGCCTGGATCAGGGCCGGACACGAGAGATCGCCGCCACCGATCGCCTCCACAAGGACACGGCGGTGCTCCGCCCTAGCTGGGCAGACCTCCACCGTATGCTCCACAGTGTCCTCAGGGCGATCTACGCCGTAAAACAACTGGGCGTTCGCTCCCGCCTTATCCGATACAGAGGACCAACGGCTCAACGTGCTTGCCAAAGCATAGACGGGTCTTGGTTTATAAATATAGTCACCTATACAAAGACCAACCGCGGCAAGCGTAGCATATTCTGATTGATAGACCCGTGCAACCGTTATTATTTAGCCCCAAGTGCCCTTTGTTTTTAATTTTAATAATCTCGACAAATTAATGCCGAAACTAATACGATTTATAGAGGAAAAAACAAAAATCACATGCTTAACTAGATTTTCGAAAACTTGCCAATCCCATTCACGAGTTGGAAAAATTGTGTATTTTTTTCTAAATTGTCGGTCAACAGTGTTATTTAGTCAAAACGACTAGAGAAAAAGCTTTCTACCTCTCTTCTCTATTCTTCGTGATAATCTAAATTGAACCACACAAAAAAACAGCTTACTAACTTCCGTCTAACTTACGTCCAGCGCGGAACGACGCCATTTGGGGCTACAACGAATTTAATCCCGAGAAAAATAGGAATCTAAGTAGGCAATAGATACAGAAACTAGAAGTCTAGAACAGGAACAAAACAATTATCTAGACTGAATTTATTTTGGTTTACTGTCTTTGCTTCTAAATAGGGTTTTACAGTCTGTGTAGAATTCTGAGGTGATGTCCTGGTTTAATTTTTGTAGCAGCAGTGCTATTGGTTTGTTGTATTTTTTACAGAGAAAACTCTGCTTTTCTAATACAGTTTTTAGAGCTTTCTTCGGGTAGGTTCAAAATCTGTACTTAAATTGGAACGAAAACTGTTTAATAAGTAAAATTCCTTAGGTTATTCGTCTCATCGTCATCTTGCGTTTAAAAACTGTACTCTATAAATTGGAAATTATCCATATCCCAATACCAGTAAAATATTCAAAAATACCCACTCCACTCGAGAACTCGACGAAGTAAAACAAACCTCCAAATCGGTCCAAAATTATACCCAGAATTATCTCACAATTTCCGAACTCCCTTACATTAGAAACTCGATTTTTCCCGCCCCCACCTTCCCCCATTCTTGCCCCAAATCAGACAAAAGCCAGTGAACCCTGAACGATAAGCAAACAGTCCACAATCACCTGGCCTTCCCCCTTCCCCTCTCGATGTAAATCCTGCTATTCTTGGTAAATATTTGAATTGAACCTACCTTCGTATTGTAACGAATTTGAAATGTTTGTTTCACTGTGAGCACAACGCCATCTGTTAACAAGATCAGTAAACAAATTGCACGGAAAAGATAAGAGATGGCGGTAAATATAGTTTTGGGATGGGAACTAGTGATTGTCAACAACAGCAAAACATATTTATTCAAATTTTTGCGATGAGGTTTGAAGCGAACTTTATTCATTGCACACCAAATGATGCACCGATTTATTTCCCTCCCACAATTCATGGAATATGCCATTATTCTGTCCTTAAAACTAAATAATACTTAGCCTTAATATTTATGTAAATCTATTACAGTAATCAATTAGATATTGCTGTGCATGTCATGCGTGAACCGAATCAGGGAATAATCCCTAATGAATGACCTAATCAGAGCAAGCTATAATTAGTGCCAATGTACTGGCAGTAAACTGGTTACGTCGGGTAACAGCTGGTGATATAATTATGCTGGTTATATTAAATTGATGATAAATTGAAATTGAAGGAGTCCATCAATAACCTAATATGCAAGGGTGATTCAGCTACGTTACACAGCGTTACAAGGCCTCGTGGCTAAGTAATAACAGCCGCAAAGGATGAACGATCAGGTTAAGCTACGGTTACCGCGGTCGGTCCGTGGATTGATGACCATCTTAACAAATTAAGACCTCCGCTGTCATTCTTGGATCTTTGATAGTTGTTACGGGTCGTCCGATTCCCGAAGGTCTGCCAAACAGTCTTACCAAGGGTATATCGTGCAACCCAGTAACTGAATCATGGAGGTCAGATAGGCAGTCGCTCCATGTAAACTACTGCTGTTCGGTTGCTTCTGATCCGGATGCAGCAGATGCAACTGAATACCATTATTTAACATGGAGCGACTAAAAATATTACGAAATCTATTGGAAATTATTCGATTTCGCCGCGTGAAAGTGACTTGAACACAAATCCATTCATCCCACAAAAGAAAACTTCAAAACTACCCTCAGTATTATAAACTACCCTCACTAAGTAGATAGTTTGGTAACTACTTATCAAGAAGACGGGTGGCCCTTGCCTTGCTTGTGACGTAAGCTTCAGTTGCACTAGAGTACCTAAAATATCTGCAACTAGGTCGCTCAGTTCGGTGCCTAAGTGTATAGACGCTGCAATTTGGCTTGAAACCTCCGAGCTGTAAGCTGGACCACTGTTGGTGTGGTCCAAGTTAGAAGAACTTTGCGGAGTATTGATAAATTGATAATTGTTTGTTTCACAACGCTGCTCCTTCTCTTTACGAAATAACTCGTACTAAATGGAAATAGCTTATACCGTGGTCAATGTACTGTGCCGTGGAAAGCACGCCAAACCGTTGGTCATGCGCCTGATCTCTCTCCGGTAGTGTCGGATCGCCGTCCCATCGGCTTATGAGAGTGAAGAAAGTGTAAGTGCACGTGTAGACACACGTGTACTTTAATATCTCCGCTGTAGGTGGCTAGTCTCCGTTGAGATTGGCTGCCATGGCCAAAATTCGGTTTGGAGGACTATTGGCCAGTCATCAAGGCAGTGGGTTGACCTCGGTGCGCCGGAAAATATGATGGCCTTTAGGTAAGCAGCGATAACATATTGGACGTCCGCACGTTATAGGGGTTGTACCGTTGTACCGGTCTAAGAGCATATAGTACTTTGACTTTGAGAGATTGAAGAGATTAGGAATAACAATGTACGTTATGTGTACTAATAATTGGGCGTGTTTACAAAATGTCACAAACAAATAAGAGAGCGTTTCTTTATTTCTGTAAAAAACGGTACGATTTTTATTCCTATTTTGATACCTATCATTGTTAGTACCAGTACCTACAATACCCAAGGCCGAAGCAAATACGACCGCTATTATTTGCTTTGTTTTGGGACGCATTAGTCGTCAGATTTCTCATAACTTATACCACAAGCTAACTCACAGTTGAAATTCTATTCTAGACTGGATTCCGCAAGCTATAAAATGCACCTAAATTTATCTATCTAGCCAGGAAGCGGTGTTTAGTTATGAGTTTGTTTAATATTTACATGTTTATTATTTATGTTGTAATCATAAAGTTTGCATTGTCGCTAAAATTAAATAAAAGTTGAAAATAAACAAATCATTACTTGTAACAATGTGGATCGGTCTAAAACCTGCAATAAGAAAATTATAGAGTCTTGAGTATCCGCTCGCGCGACCTTCGCATATTATAAACAAACCATGTATTCAGCACAACAGCGTAAGAACTTTTATGTTGATTTTTTCTGATTCAGAATCCATGGTGAGGTAGCGCTTCGATGTCCCTGCCACACTGTATGCTTTTACTTTTATTTTTTTGATGTTGGGGAATCGTCAAATAAGTTCTCCCGTTCTGGGTGTAGCAGGATGGCGTGTCAGACTTTTACTGACTAAAACCGACCCGTGCTCCTTTCGTGACTTCGTCAGCACGGGAATCCATAGTGGGCGTTAAACTTCAGGAATCGTTGAAATAAATACGCTGTAGCGTTGACTGTTCACTATTTTAATTTTACAGACACTTGAATTACTTAAACAATTAAGGATTGCAGTAATAATGAACGATTTAGAGCCAATGGGTTTGCGAGTGACCATCACGTGCCACGGCTGTCAACAACTTAATGAATTGACACGACGTCGCCCGCCATGACAGACGCAACTCCATTCGGTGTTACCCGCTCTTAATTAAAATTACCATTTAGTTGAATTCAAATCGATTAATCGTTAAAATAACAGAATAAATTACAACTCTCGAAATTAACTGATTTTCATTATTTAATAATGCCACGCGCCGTTATATATATGTCACCGTAAAATTGTAAATACCGTTAGATCTATCTCGCGAGATTGTAAACTGTCGAAAGATTGTGAACCGTAACATACTGCTCACAATTTAACACACTATTTTTCGGTAGATTATAATCTATTGAAGTGAAACCGTCAAATTGTGAATGGTATAGTCAAGTTGTGTGGTATCATGACGGATAGTAACTTTCGTTATTACTAAATCGTACTGATGTACCGACTAGTCGCCGATTAGTCGGCCATATTTGTAGTCGGCGACTAGTCGGCTAAAACCACCGACTATTCGGCCCATTTTTACTCGTATTAATATGTTTAAATATTTAAAAGACGGTTATTAAAATGAAATTAAAATTTTTACTGTTATATTTTTTTATTATGGAATCAGTTTTACAGTTTACTTTTAGTGCAATCTGGAAATTTGGATTTTAAGGAATACGAACCCTTCGTTTGGTCCATTAATTAATTGGACTTTGATCCAGAAACTAAATGCCGAAAGTAAAATTAATTAATACTTATAACAAAAAATGCCAGTTGCCATTTTGAACACAGACGACGTCACCGAACTCAACCGAAATCAATGATCAGCTTGGCTGACGAGTCGGCTAGACGGCTATAGTCATAGTCGGCCCATCTCTACTAAATAGTCAAGTAACTGCCACTAACTTGGAAGTAGCGCTCGCCGGCCGCTCCCGCGGCACCGCTCGCTTCGCGCGCTCGTCTGGAGCGCGGTTGGTCGCAATTCTAACCTAACCTGACCTATTCGATTGGTAAGCAGTATGGTGCAGTTCACAATTTATCGGCAGTTTATAATCTCGCAAGATAGATTATAAACTAACGGTGTTCACAATCATACGGTGGCGTATAAATGTACCTACAATACAAAATTCTAATTCTAAACAATACCAACAATAATACAATCATAAAAACTACAACAATCAGATCGCAAATAGAGCCGTCTTCCATAATCGGTTCATTGGCTACCGTTCTTTCGTTCGTTCACATTCATTCGTTCTATCGTGCAGCCAACCGCATTGTTTTGCGGCATTCTCTCGAATAAAGTTCCTGTAACTAATTTCATTGCAGTAGAACGTTCGACTTAACCAATATCTGATATTATAGCTATTTTATTTCTCAGTGGTTTAGGATTGTGTGAATTGGATGGAAGAAATTTAGACTGGGTTTATTGGCAATAAGGCTGAAGCGCTAAACTCAGCTAAATGCCATTCGATCGTTGGGAGATTTGATTTTTTATGAGAATCGAATTGAGCCAGTAAAACTAGTGAAATAATCGATAAATACTTAATTGAGTAAGAGAAGGTCAAAGTGGCAATGCTTGATAAGTCTATGTCGAACAGTGAGAACGTTATAGGCTAGTTAAAATTACGCTTGTGGTTTCTGAGAGGATATGGGCGGGCTGCCACATATCCGAATGTTTGCTTCTAAGGCATGCATGTTTCCTCACGATGCTTTCTTTCACCATTTGAGAGTAGTAATGATGAAGTAAATTACAGAAAGTCATGTACCTGCCTCGACTCAAAACCACGACATACGACACTTATTAAACAGGGTAACAGGGACCGCAAACTGTAACCATGAATTCAACACGACATGATTCTAGACCGGTACAGTAGAAATTTTTCGTTGACTATCAGGACATTAAAGTCCCAAAGCTGGGCGAAGGCCTCCCTACTCTCTTTCTTCGTCTCTCTGACCCTTGTCAAGGACCAATCTTGATTAAAGGCGTCCTGCAGCTCATCCCGCCATCTCCATCTGGGCCTGCCGCGGTGTCGTTTGCCAGCGGGGCCCACTGGGTCGCAAGTTTGGCCCATTGATCGTCTGACATACGGCAGATGTGTTTTTTTTTTATACCCGATAAAATAAATAACGCAGAGCGGGGAGTCCGTGTCACCCTGTTCGTCGTGGGTGTTACCATAAGGTGCTTACACGACCAATTTTTGAGTCATTATTGCTCGCAACACTAATGGACCAATCTGAATCGATTAAGTGCAGCAATCTGGAGCAACAACAATAAAATGCGCAATTGTTTCCGGATTCTAATTGCTCCATATATTTCACATTTCTCAATGTCGCCAATATGAGTTGCCGAATATCCAATCGGTTTCTATATTTTAAGTAAATTTTGCTTCTGTCCCGTTTGTACGTATAACTACATCTCGTTTTTGCGAGAGGAACCGACCGGCGGCGGAGGCGGCGGGGATGGGCCGTATTACCTAGTTTTTTAAATTGCTCCATATTGCATGGTATTGCGTGGCCGTATCTCTGGCAACAGGTTGCTACATGTTGCCATTGCCCTAAATAATAGGATGTAGTCGTGACGTCATAGTTAACGAGAATTGACCAGGATTGAGCAATTTTAGTTGCCCGTGTAAGCGTACCTTTAGGCCACCACTGCTTTGTACAGCTATAAATAACAACACCACTCCAAACATAATCTCCTAATTGTTAAACCACACTAACAAAATACATTCCCCGTGATAATAAATCCAAATATTACACTTACAAGTACAATTTGATTGATAATCGTAATTATTGTTTGCTTCTGATCCGATGGCGGGATAACCCTAATGTCACTATGGCGTGTCAATGGGTTATGTGTTTACGCCCACTGACTTTTATAGGCCTAAGCTTTTGAGGGTTAACGTTTCCGAGTTAAGGTTTTCACCTTTAAATTACTCATTAGCTTTTGCCCGTGGTTGCACCCACCACAAAATCAGCCTCTAATGTTCTCACTGGTGGGCACAGGCCAAAGGCTAGGCCGTAATCCACCACGCGAGCCCAGTGCGGGTTGGTAGATGTCACATGTCTTCGTATTTTAGGCTTCCGTACGTCCGAATAAAAAAGGAAACCCTTATAGAATCACTCGTGTGTCGGACGTCTGTCACTCTGTCCGTCCGTCACAGTCAATTATCTCCGAATCCACTACACCGATTAAGTTGAAATTTGGTACAGTCAGCGTCAAAAATATCGGGACGAACAGACGGTTCAAAATGATCTCAACAACGAAGAAAATTAAACTTTATCTCAATTGAATAAAGTTCTCGTCAGAATGACAGCTGTCGTTTACTGTCATCATTCTGAAACATTCCTTGTGTCATTGAGTTAATGTTTAATTTTCATAGTTGTTTAGATAATTTTGAACAGCCTGTTCGTCCCGATATTATTGACGCTGACTGTAACCCAAAAGCAAAGGTGTGTCGTGAATAGACGAAATTTCTATTTGGGGGTCACTTTTGGGGAGCAAGATGGAAAATTATAAAAAAAAAATTGCAAACTGCATCGTGTGACATATCAAATGAAAGGACTTGTGGGGATCTCAAATATATTTTTTTTGTAATTTTAAAATAACATAGTAAAACACTCAATATTGTGCGTACCAACTTACATTTGCAGTTAGAATGTGTGGGAGAACATATTTTTCAACTCCAATGTTAAGTTTTGTTAAATCGGTTTTTGTAGACTTGGCCGGTTTTTTTTTTATCTAAGACATGCCGGTTTCCTCTTAATGTTTTCCTTCACCGTTTTGAGAGTAGTGTTGGTGAAATTATTTACACAAAGCAAAGCTCCTGACGGATTCGAACCCACAACCTGCAAACTCGTAATTCGCGGCTGTTACCACTGGGCTTGTGGGCCACCACTCTGCCCTGCCAATCCAATACATTGTAAGTTTTGAAAACCACGTGAGACACTGTAAGCTTTGTTACAGTTTTTCAGCATGTTTAAACCTTAATTTGAAAGTTACACAGTTTATTTTAGCTTGCCATATCTTGCAAAATATACATTGAATGAAAAAATTGTTGCTTAGGGGCTCTAGCACTTTCCCAACTATGTTGGGGTCAGCTTCCAGTCTAACCGGAAGCAGCTGAATACCAGTATTTTACTTAGAGCGACTGCCTATCTAACTTCCTCAAACCAGGTCCTGGGCAATACTAAACCTAGATCAAATGTCCGGAGCAGCAGCATTTATTAATTGTGATATTTAATAACAGCCGCACGAATTGATCGATTGCCGCGGTCGGTCAGAGTATGGGTGACCATTTTTACATACCAAGATCCCTTCGTGTCTCGCATTTGCATTTAGCACGGAATCGACGATTTTCTAAAGCAAAAGCATTACGCAGGTCGCTTGTTGCATTATAAAAATACCGTAAAATGAACTGACTTTAACACCATTGAACAGCCCACCAAAATGAAACCAAATAAAAGCCTCACCATCCCATTTTCTCTTCCACACGGCATACCTGTATAAAACGCATTAGCAGAATTGATCAGATAACCCTTGGCACAATCAGGTCCCCCCCCCACACACAAACCTTAATTTGAGTGCATTCATTTGGTAATCCACGTGACCCGTACGTTGTATGGTGTGTGTGAAGGTTGGCCGGGCTGTTGGGTACGTTTTGTAGCAGATTCTACTCAAAAAACACTACTTTTCGAGTAAATTGGGTGGAATAGTGTATGTTTTCAACGAAGTTCCCCAAAAAAATCTACAGTTTTTTTGGTAACGAACTTGGCTATTTGTACATCTATCTATACAAATAAATAAAACTCATTTATTTAAACTAGGTTGAGAATCAGCCCTTTTAAATGTCTTAATTACATATGACAGGCCCTCAAAACAGAACTTCCTAGTGCTTTAGCTAGAATGAAGAAGTCGCGCAAACTCCCCAGTAGCACAGCTAACGATATCAACCAAACATATAAAGGCTTCTTCAAACAGGCGCGATGCGACAGCGCAACGGTACACTCGTATAACAATTTCTACGAAAACTGCATAGAAATTGTTCTACAAACAGTAAGCGACGCGACACTTGTAAGTGTCGCGTCGCGCCTGTTTGAAGAAACCTTAAAGATGTGAGAGATTTCGCTACATGCTTACTGATTCTCAAAAACCGGAGGTTAATTCCCTCATTCTCATTTAATTTATAAACATTCAAATTCTCATTTCCATACAATGCATTCTATAACCATCCTACATACGCATACATATGTGAGGTACCTATATCAACTGAGCACATGCTTAGAATTTAATATTAACGTGCCTCTGCACTTTACATTTTGCTCACCACTTTTAGCTAGCCATAAATTTAATCTTGCCTAACATGGCGTAATCCCCTTAAAGTTAAAATTTTGTATACCAGAAGTTTAGGAGTAGGTATTTGAGGATATAAATGTGGTAATCGAGCCTTGAAATAGCAGATATCAACGTTTTAAATGAGTGTTTTGTGTTTTAAGGAGGATAAAGAATGTCGTGACGCTGAATTTCTTGGCGTTATGTGTCGGTGTGCAATGTCGAAATACAATTGATAATAAAACGGCTAACTCCTTTGGTCGATTTGACGGATTAGTAGAATGTCGAAAATACAATTGATAATAAAAAGATAACTCATTTGGTCGATTTGACGGATTAGTAGAATGTCGAAGATACAATTGATAATAAAACGGATAACTCCTTTGGTCGATTTGACGGATTAGTAGAATGTCGAAAATACAATTGGTAGTAAAAGGATAACTCCTTTGGTCGATTTGACGGATTAGTGGAATGTCGAAAATACAATTGATAATAAAAGGATAACTCCTTGGATTAGTAGTCAACACTAGCATAAGATATCCGCACCCTTATACACTATTAATCACTATCTAATTAATGTTGAACGATATTGCTAATACATTGCTTCATAAGTTCGAAAACTTTATTCGCTCAACAGCGTAAATAATTTTATATTTATTTATTCTTACAGAAAGCTTACAGACTAATAACAAACTAAAAATTATTTTTAGGCAAGAAAAATTTTGCTAAATTTTAAGCTTCCACATATATAATAATAATGAAAAAATTAAACCCATTGCTACTGCTAGTGTGTTACGCAATAGCCCCGCTGACCGAGAGTATTTGAACAAACTTAACGAAATGTGACCTTAAAAATTACTGTGACCTCTGAGTTTGTGTCGGTGTTTGTTTCAGAGTAGAATCAGAACAGTAAGTAGTAATATAGGAAACACCGACCTTAAGTAGTTACTAGCTTTTGCCAGCGGCTTCGCCCGCGTGGAGTTCGGAAATTATCCCTCGGGAACCTACTACGGGAATAAAAAGTATTCTATGTGTTATTCCAGGTTATAAACTATCTGTGTGCAAAATTTCATCGAAATCTGTTCTGCTGTTTTTGCGTGATTGAGTAACAAACATCCAAACATCCAAAAATATAAACATCCAAACCTACAAACTTTCTCATTTGTGATGTTAGTAGATATGATAGTAGGATTTTATTTAAAGACGTGTAAAAGAATTTGTACTACAGGTTTCAACAAACCTAACAGAAAAAGAAATCTTAGTGCCCTTGAATTAAGATTGATAGTAGCAAATCTGTGGATGCAGCCCATAATGTAGATGGTTATTTTATCTCTGGCAGCAGCAACCCAAAAGCAACCATATTTTACTACAACAAAGATCACTTTGATTTTGACGGTGATGCAAAATCGCAGGTAAAATATGTGTGAACGGACTGTAAGTTCGAAGCCCGTTATATGTTCCTAAACACAAATACATTTACCAAAAACACCATAAAAATAATAGACACAGTTTAATTGGTAGATTACCACGCAATAAACGTTTTATCCCACAAATTAACGAACTCGTAAACTGGGGTCCCAGTTTAATAGAAGTTATAACGTAACATAAAACGTTATTCCCAAACTTTATACTAGTCCAAATCAAATGTCGAAATAAGATAACAACACGCCTCTATATCAACAGAATCCTAAGGATGATTGCAGACAGGCCAGTATCGGTAGCTGTGGGAAGGCTGATCAGGCTGCATGTTACCTGATTAATATGTTTTATATTTTAATTTAATCATTTATTTAAATTTTTGTTTAGCTTATGTACAATTAGCTATTTCAATTTTATCTTAATTTATTTCAGTTTAATTTATTTAATTTTAAATTTTGATAAACTTATTTCATCGAAATCTGTTCGGCTGTTTTTGCGTGATTAAGTAACAAACATCCAAACATCCAAAAATATAAACATCCAAACCCACAAACTTATTTCAATTTAAATACAATTGATCTCCTCACGACTAACATAGTTTTTAAGATAACGTTATAACAAAATATGGACAATTTAATAGTCTAAAATAAACTTATTTTATTTTATTTTTTTATATCTCGAAGAGTTAGGCATAGGTGTACCTTTAATGCACCCACATTTGTCCAGTTATGGTTAAGTCCCATAAAACAGGGGTCGAGTCTATTGCCATCGACCGGACCCAAATCCATACCCCAGGCTATTATTGAGATATTGCTAATTGCTAATAGAAATACCCGATAACATTTTGTCCAACCTGGGTATCGAACCTGGACCACATGCTCCGCAGTAACGCTTCCAACTACTAGACCTACGAGGCAGACTTAATGACTTACTAATTCAGTCGCAAAGGAGCATTGCATTGAAAACTATGCTGGTAAAATTATACAATACGCGTTTCAACAAATTCTTCAAGGTTGTTAAAGTATTAGCAGGCAACTATTTTTAAGCGTTACAAAGTCTAGTCTTTACAAACGCGTTCTCAAAACCAAAACGAGTTAGGAGAACATGATACCAAAAGTCAATAGCAAATTCCTTGCAGACCCATTAAAACTTGCTTTTTGAATTGAACTGAAGGATTTCCTGTTACATTCTGTATAAATTCATTTTAACACACCCTGTCTGAAAGGTCATGGAATTTGTGAGAAAGGGATGGGTGTATCTGAGACGGTGTGTGTGTGTGAGGGAGATGGTGTTCGTAGGCACATCATTTACACATCAGATGACTGGCTTTTGCGAGAACCTCGCTGACTTTCAGCCACCTGAATTTGCCCACTCGAGTAATTGAGGACATGTATAGAGGTGTCAATTGCTTTATTTTAAAATTTAACAATTTTTGCTTCGTATTTTTTCGTCTGTGTCCGTGTAAAGTTTTCAAGGCCAGGCATTTTTGCTCGACGACAGTAAATGAGCGTTATGCGTTGTGGAAATGAAGTGGTTCTTGTGTTTCTGTATTTAATTAGCACCCAAATTGCGTAACAAACTATTAATAAGAATTTGAATATTTTGTTATTGCTAATCCATTGTTTCATATGTTCGAAAAAAAAATCTGCCTAGCAACGTAAGTAACGCCATGAATGTTGGGGAACTGTCAAAATGAAAGCGATTACTACTGATAGTGGGTAGATTTCTTTATGACCATCTTTTTAGCAGAAAAAAAACATTGCTATTAAAAAAGTCTGCGTCTATATCTTTATTCAATTACCAGTGAAACTTCCAGGGCTTTGCAGGGTATCTTCAAGTTCAACAAACACAGAGTTTACTTGTTAGTTCAAGAAGCAGTAGGGTGAAACCAAGATATTTGCCCCAGAGGTATAGTTGCCCCCATTTTAATTACTCTAGTTTCGCGGATGATTTGCATGCTATTTTATTAATCTATCGAAAGACTAACTACCACTAAGTTGACCGTGTCGCATGTCTCTATGTGATTGCAGGGGAAGGCAAAATGCGATCAAAGTTTTTGCGGGATAGATGTCCTGTTTCTCGGCGGGGCATCCATACGAAACGTAATTTATATGGAATAGGCAACTATCCCCTATTTGGGATAGGTGTACCAAAATATAGAGGATCCGCAAAAATCGCTAATACTCTGAAAATATTAAAGAAAATGTTTTTTTTTAACTTTTCATAAAATAGATAAAAAACCAATGTACCGGCCAGTTTTACAAATAAAGTATCTTGCTTTTTGCACTGAGAGATATAGAGTGATTTCGAAAAGTGTGTCAACTATCCGGCTTTCACCATACATCTACAACCTTGTAGTACAGCCAAAACAAAATTTTGTTTATTTATTAAGACCATTAAGTACAACGTCTTACAGCTTCCCAAGACGATGTTATACACATATATTAAACTATTTATATCTAACGGCGCGTGGCATTATTAAATAATGAAAATCAGTTAATTTCGAGAGTTGTAATTTATTTTGTTATTTTTTTAATCATTGGCCATTATTTTGTTATTTTTAACGATTAATCGATTTGAATTCAACTAAATGGTAATTTTAATTAAGAGCGGGTAACACCGAATGGAGTTGCGTCTGTCATAGCGGGCGACGTCGTGTCAATTCCTTCAGTTGTTGACAGCCGTTGCACGTGGTGGTCACTCTCAAACCAATTGGCTCTAAATCGTTAATTATTGCTGCAATCTTTAATTGTTTAAGTCATTTAAGTGTCCGTAAAATTAAAATAGTGAACAGTCAACGCTACAGCGTAATTATTTCAACGTTTCCTGAAGTTTAACGCCCACTATGGATTTCCGTGCTGACGAAGTCACGAATCAGCAATCAGATGCAACAGCCCGGCTTCCTGATTTCCCGTTATATCTATAAAAGTTAGCCCTTAATATCATCAAATTGTGTAATTACTTATCTTGCCCTTCTCTAGAGAGCAGTGGTGGCCTAATAAAAACGGCCGCGACTTAAGGGGAATCTAGTCGCGGGCTGGAACTCACTGGTGGGCCTGGCTAAAAAGCACGCTGTCTCACCAGGCATCGTGTCTGACAGAGGTACTATCAGTTATGAGCAGTTATTTGCTAGTCTACACACACAACGTCATTGAGTGAGACGCAGGATCACCTATAGTAAACAGGTGCGTAAAAAATTAAGAACAGTCCTTCGAAAGTTCGGGTTTTATGAAAACACCACTGCATAAATCAATGACGAATAAAATTAATAGAATTTTTCAGATATTTGAGCTTTGTTGGTACCGCCTTGGTTTTTCAGATTTTAAACTTCTTTTATCACATGAACACGCCCAAAGTTAGGATAAATTAGCAAGTAAAACGATTCTTTGTTGGTTTTTTGATAATATTAATAATGAGAGTAAACCATACCATGTTTAATTTTTGATGTACATTGTCGAACAGTGGAGTAATACACTCCCGAAGTTTGTATGAGAAAACTGTGGACTAGATTCACCTTAAGAGTCATCGTAGGTTTGAACGCAGAGAGGCGCTTTACTTTTGCAAATTGTTTCATCCCCGCTCTCAAAATGGTGAAGGAAAACATCGAGAGGAAACCGATGTTTCAGAACAAAAATTCGAAGACATGTGACATCTACCAACCCGCACTGGGCCCGCGTGATGGATTATGGAGCAATCCCTTTCACCGAGAGGAGGCCTGTGTCCCAGCAGTGGGAACTTTATAGGCTGATATGCTATTCCCTTTTCTTTAATAATAACAATAATTTATTTTGTATCTCACCGTCATATTCCTATAAAACTATTTAAAAAATAATTAGTGTCTAGTTATGGGTTCATAGAAAAAATATTGTGACAGACTAATGGGTGCCTCAGCTAATCCGAAGCCTGTATTTCAATCTAAATGACCTGTAGAGTGCTACAAGGCAAAGACAATACAGGAAGCTGTGGCATGCACAGAGTTTTTAGACTGGGTAGGCAGAAATTTAAAAAGGTAACAAAAAAAAAACAGAATAACCGATAGCTGTAGGTCTGCACAGCATGCAACGTTTGAGGGAGTTAAATGAATCATATTGTTGTATATTGAATTTTCGATAGACTTTACCTTTTGTTTGTATTTTTTTTGTTGCAAATCCAGTGTACAAATATTTTTCTAGATCCCTTTTTTTTCTTTCACCGAAAGATGGTATTGAAAATGCATGATTTTTTCTTTTCTCTATACACCTGAACAACTTTCACAGTGAATATTATCGATTTTTCACACTATTATCAACGTTAAATCATTAAATAATACGACAAAAGTAATGGTAGTTTGTTTAGCGATAATTCAATGAAACAATGCTACTTGTAAAAATTGTCGCATATGGCTATGCGACTATTTAGCAACCGTACAAAGTTGGCACTTTGTTCGGAAAACTTCGGTAAGTTTCGTAATTCGTCGAGTCAAAAGCCAGTACGGTTGTGTGCGTAAATTGTTACATTGTGTGCCACGTATGTATAGGAACACACACACAATAAATCTTCATCACCACGACACCACACATATAAACATTAAGTCGTGAATATTTCTTGTCTCTGCCGAGGCACTCAGCGGCGCAAGTGCATCGCAATGTGAAGTTGCGTCAAATTGTACTGTCGACACGTTCGTTCTGTTTTTGTATCCATGATACTAATGATACGACCAACGCTCGACAGGTGGAGCTGATTTTTAAATAAAGATTTGTTTATTGATTATGATATTCGTTATATTATGATATAACGAATAATATTCGTTGTAAATATTTATTTAATTTAGGTAGGCAGTGTCTTTGTCTTTATGGACTGCACGCCACTGACTGGATGGAACACGCCTAGTCTGTGTTGTATTATTTCGCCATCATCACCTGGCTACCCTTTTCCCAACTATGTTGGGGTCGGCTTCCAGGCTAACCGATTGCAGCTGAATACCAGAATTTTACATGGAGCAACTGCTTATCCGACTTCCACAACCCAGTGACTGGGTAACACGATATCCCTATGTAAGACTGTTGTCAGAATTTCGAGCTTCTGACGACCCGTAACGACTCCTGAGGCACGGAGGGGTCTTGATATGTAAAGATTGTCACCCATCCATGGACCTACCGCGGCAAGCGTAGCTTTACCTGATTAATTGACCTGTGCGGCTAATATTACTTGGCTACAAGCCCCTGTGTTGTATTATTTACAAATAAAATAAATACATCCAATATTAATTTTCCTATGGCGGTGCTAACCACTCTATAACATTCCCGCGGCTGGGTGAGCCAAAGGCCGGGCCGAGCGTCCAGCCACTCATACACTATTCAGACACGCCGCGCCTACTGCGACTAATTCACTGAAAAATTAACAAGGTTTTTATCTAAAATAGGACTTTATGACATTATACGTAAAGGTGTTTCGAAGTTGTGTCTAAAAAAGTAAACTATAACGAAAATCCATATGCCTAATCATTATCATCAGCCTGCAACAGTCCACTGCTGGACGTAGATCTCTCAGCTCCATTCAGCTCGATTCTCGACAACTCTCATCCAGCTGCTACCAGCCACCCTGCGAAGATCGTCGCTCCACCTAGCCTAAGGGCATCTAACCTTACGTTTACCGATTCGCAATTTCCACTCAAGAACGCGAGGGGCATACTAGGGGTCTCTCGGAGGAATACAATCCGGAATGAGGTGATCCGACAGAGAACCAACGTTATCGATATAGCTCACAAAATAAACAAGCTGAAGTGGCTATGGGCCGGCCTTATTAGCCGTAGAACCGATGACCGTTGGAGTAGAATCTGCCTAGCCTTTTTCCAACTATGTTACGTTCGGCATCCAGTCTGACTGGCTGAATACCAGTATTATATAGATATTCGGCCTGCCTGGTAATCAAATCCAGAACCCCACAGTCAATAGTCGCTGCTGTGGCTATTACACCAACAAGGCAATCAAATATAAAGGTAAAATTTGATCCACAGTAAGACGGCATCCGACTGAAAAGTTCAGGAGTCCGCTAGACGAGTGAAGCACAGAACCGGTTGAAGTGGCGGAGCTCGAGGAAGGCCTATGTCCAGCATTGGACGACTTTCGGCTGAAATGATGATGATGAAGACGGCATTAGAAAGAACAATGGTTATTTTGGTAGATTAGGGGATATTTAGGAAAGGGTTAAAGCCATTTCTATATTAATATTTCTTATTATAGTTCCGTTGAGAATAACCCTCCTCTGGCTTTGCCGTAGCCTGGAAAAAAGAGATGACGCTAGTCATTACTTAGCTCTTTCTCGCTCCTATGCCTACCAATACATATTATTTCCAAAACAATGGATCCGCCTTATCATATTATAGGACTTAAAACTTTCCACTTGTATACATTTATATCAGTAACTCAGCCTGTCCAACCTTTTAGGGATACGTGAAGACTACGTGACGACTACGCGAAGACTACATGACGACTACGTGAAGACTACGTGACGTCACGTGTATGAATTCCATATCTTTTCGCGTTCTTCTAAAAGGCAAACGAGGCCAGTGGGTCACGATGACGCCCTCATGTAAAATGCTGCTACTTGTGAGTAATGCAGGTCACTATATTAGGGTTCTATATTAAAGATGGGAAATTTCGTTCTCCATATGAAAAAAAACATAATCTATGCATATGAGTAAATAGTGACGAAGTAAAAACTGTACATTGAATATTTTTGAAGAAAAGTACGAACGACTCTGATGCCGAAAATATCGTTTTTATTAGAATTTATGTCTGTTTGGCTGGATGTTTTTCTGGACTGACACAAACGGCTGAACAAATTTGGCACACACATAATTATTAACCTGATACTTTTTGAAAAAAATTCAGACCTTTACGAGGGCAAATCCGCTGGCTTGTAATTACATTACCCAAACCCAAAATTATGTTGTATAGTTCCTATAGAGAAAATAAACCCATTCGTTAATCGAAAACAACACAATATCGACCACATTTCAATGCATACATATAAACAAAGCTTTTATCAAATACGGGTTTTCATTAAAACAGGGGTGAAATGAGGCATATATTCGACGCAACGTTGAACGTGTCTGGTTTATCCGTAAATTCCCCTGAGCATCAGTTATTTGAGCGTTTTCGGGGGAAAATACATTATAAGGTACCTACTATAAATGATCTGCTTTTAACAGTGCGAGGTATTTTCATGATTAATTCTGGCTTGGATTTGGGAAACAGGCTTTTCTAGCTTCTGTTCGCGGCTTTGCTCACGTGGAAGTCGCTATACCATGAGTGAAACTACATATTTTTCCGTGTCCAGTTGTTCCGTGTGGTGCCGGACGTAAAAGAATAGCACCACCCCATTTCTTGACGTGCGGTGGCAGCAGCGTTCTCTATGCATTTGACCACTATACTGCGATCGCCAACCCGCCTGCCAAGCGTGGTGATTATGGCAAATCCCCCTTTTGGGGGAGGATTATGTCCAGCAGTGGACGTCTTTCGGCTGATATGATGATGATGATGATATGATGACCACCAGAAATTACTTCTTGCAAACAAACAGATAATTCTTACCTCTGTACAATATAAGTGCAAAAGTTTAAGTAAGATTGACGCCTAATGATTGAATTCATCATAACTGGTTGTACAAAAAGTAGTTACGAGTATATCTCAACTAGTAGACCACAAGACTATTAAACAAATCCTCCTGGCAAAGGTATTTTTCAACCATTTATTTTATTGTTTTTACGATTAAACCCAAGCCAACATTATAAGAGCAAAAAACCACAAGAAAATCCAGTCATGTTAATACCAAATGTTATGGCTTCCCCTTCAACCCATCGACTGTTTCAACTCTAAAGGTGGCTTAAAAGGTATTACGAAATTAGAACTAGTCCAATAGTCTAATATAAAGCGTAGAGGATAAAAATTAAATTTGAAAAACAAACTACAACAGATAAAAGTTTTGTTGCTGAAAAAGTATTACTTAAAAACAATTTTCGGAAAATACTCGACAATAAGAAATTCCTCGGGGTTGCCATAGCCATCTCTGTTCTCGATTTCAATTAAAATATAGCAGAAGAGAAAAGCTTTTATGTGGCTCCTAGAGAAGCAACAATTTATATCTATTAGAACCTACATTTATTTACTCACCGAAAGCAATTTCAATTATTCACAAACTCGTAAAACTACAAAATGTTCGTTCATTTCGGGCCAAGGAACAGGCACAGTGAAATGTAAAAATATTTAATTTCAATTCCGCAATAACTAGATCCAGGCTTGGATACACAATACTACTGCTGCCTGCAGACATTATATGTTGTTATTAAGTTATGGCAGAATAAAACTTAAACACTACACCTCCATCATCATCATCATCATATCAGCCGAAAGACGTCCACTGCTGGACATAAGCTTCCCCTAAAAGGGTGGATTTGCCAGAATTGCCACGCTTGGCAGGCGGGTTGGCGATCGCAGTATGGTGGCCAAATGCATAGAGAACGATGCTGCCCATTCTCTAGTAAGTTCCTTAGTCGCCTTCTACGACACCCACGGGAAGAAATGGGATGGTGCTATTCTTTTACGTCCGGCGCCACACGGAACACTACACTTAACATTTTACTATCATGGATTTCCGCAAAGTATCGCCCGCCTCCATGGCTCGAATAAAATAAACTAGCACGAAATTAGGATGAAAGTCTCGACTTACAGGAGTCGAGAGTTACATCAACCACGCAGATTCCATTTAATTCAGGAATCTAAGCTGAATACTGAACCGTGACCCCTACGTTTGGCCCTGGCTAAGATTTGCACTGCAATATTTCCTATGCAAAGTTTATGTAAGATTGAGTACTTACATCATTTTATTGCAATGTATCTTCAAGCGTGCATATCAAATCTGATGTAGATCGGATGGCATCTGGGTTTTCCAAGAAATTTAAACTAACATAAAATGTTACAGTTGATAAATATTTCATCACCTCCGGATAAAATATGGTTGTCTTTTCTGGCAGATTATTACTTCGTGCAGTGTCCCTTAGCCCAATTGTTTTATACACCCGACTGCCAGAAGATGAAGTTATCTTCGACTCGTCCGCGAATTCGAAGATTTGTCTGAGGATTTGTTGTTTTATTTGATAGGTAATATTTAACCACTACCAGATCAGTTATGGTTATTTTTTGCACTACTACCTAACTAGGACTAGGTACTGCCTAATTAGGCCCCCTTAACAAGTCCTTATATTAAATAGCCAAACTTTTTTCAAAAATTATGTCTTTTCTAAAACAAAAAGTTTTTTTATCAAACTTAAAAGACATAAACTAGTCTTGAAATAAATATTATTTGAAAACTGACGGCTACAGTTTGGAACAGCGCATTTGTTTTCATTCGGGCGTTCTAGTAGGTCGTACGTAGTTCATAATAAATAAACGGTCGGTGTGCATTGAAAGCTTTTTGTTCTAAGTTTTAATACTAATAATGAGGGAAATAGTTCATATACAGGCTGGCCAATGCGGCAATCAAATCGGTGCTAAGGTAAGAATATTGTATATTAACATTACGTAGCGAATTGGGCAAATTCCCTGTTGGTTGGGTACGAAATCGACGTAATCTTACAGTGCGTGTTCGTATTTCGTACTTAATAAACCGTCGTATTTTTCCCCGAAAACTATATTCAGTCCCGCTAATGAATTGCAAAATTCAAAGCCATCTAAACCTAGCTATTCGGCTCCAAATTCGATTCAATCACGTAAACTCAGCAAGACTCAACAAAAATCTAGTATGCACCGTATTTGACACTGACATTCAACGTGACAATGATCTATTACAGTTCTGGGAGGTGATCTCCGACGAGCATGGTATTGATCCCACTGGGACCTACCACGGTGACTCCGATCTTCAGCTGGAGCGCATCAACGTGTACTACAATGAAGCAACTGGCGGCAAGTACGTTCCTCGAGCCATCCTCGTTGACCTGGAGCCCGGCACCATGGACTCCGTGCGCTCCGGGCCCTTCGGACAAATCTTCCGACCCGACAACTTCGTCTTCGGGCAGTCGGGCGCAGGAAACAACTGGGCCAAGGGACACTACACGGAAGGCGCCGAATTAGTTGACTCTGTCCTAGATGTGGTCAGAAAAGAAGCTGAAGGATGCGACTGTCTTCAAGGCTTCCAGCTAACACATTCCCTGGGAGGAGGCACAGGCGCTGGCTTGGGAACACTCCTCATCTCGAAGATTCGAGAAGAGTATCCAGATCGTATTATGAATACTTTTAGTGTAGTACCGTCGCCCAAAGTGTCAGATACTGTAGTAGAACCTTACAATGCAACCTTGTCTGTGCATCAGCTGGTGGAAAACACTGATGAATCTTACTGCATCGACAACGAGGCCCTTTACGATATTTGTTTCCGAACTCTGAAGTTGACCACACCGACCTACGGGGACTTGAACCATCTGGTATCGGCAACGATGTCTGGCGTCACCACTTGTCTGAGATTCCCTGGCCAATTAAATGCTGATCTGAGGAAACTAGCTGTGAATATGGTTCCATTCCCTCGCCTGCACTTTTTCATCCCAGGATTTGCCCCGCTGACGTCTAGAGGAAGCCAGCAGTACCGAGCGCTGACTGTTCCAGAGTTAACCCAACAGATGTTTGATGCTAAGAATATGATGGCGGCTTGTGATCCTCGCCACGGAAGATACTTGACTGTCGCGGCTGTCTTCAGAGGCCGCATGTCAATGAAAGAGGTGGATGAGCAGATGATGAATATTCAGAACAAGAACTCTTCGTACTTTGTGGAATGGATTCCCAATAACGTGAAGACTGCGGTGTGCGACATTCCACCACGAGGTTTGAAGATGTCTGCGACGTTCATTGGAAACTCGACGGCCATCCAGGAGTTGTTCAAACGTATTTCTGAGCAGTTCACTGCTATGTTCAGACGTAAGGCGTTCTTGCATTGGTACACTGGCGAGGGAATGGATGAAATGGAGTTCACAGAAGCAGAGAGCAACATGAATGATCTGGTATCAGAATACCAGCAGTACCAGGACGCCACGGCCGAGGAAGAAGGTGAATTCGATGAAGAAGAGGAAGGTGGTGACGAAGGAGACTAGATATATTGCATTTTTTTAAGAATTTCAATATATTTTGTTTGATCGTTTTATTTCAAGAATACAATTCGTGGAAGCATACCAAGTTTTGTTTTGTTTTTCACACAATACAGCCACAAGTAAACACTGATAGAACCATTGTACTATCGATCAAAGCTCTGCCATCACTGGCTTTCAGGCCCTGACACATAGACAGTGATGTATTATTGCAAGTTACAATCATATTGCATTAGCATACGCACGGGTCTGCCCGGCCTAGATTTCTGCCTACTCCACAAGTAGCTATGCATAAACTGTCACTGACTGTCACGTTTGTTTTTCCTTTTGTCATAAAGGCGTCGACAGACATTTTTGACGAGCAGCTAAACGAACTTGTAGCGTTTATTAAATATAACCTAACATAACATCACGTCTAAAGAAGAGTGGACCGAGATCATCACAGAGTACTTTTATAAATAGGAGATCATAGGCGGAGGGGTATAGGCTTTACTGCTCATTTCGCCAGCATAATCAGTCTATAACGTTCCCAGTGCTGGGTCACGTCCTCTTTGTGTGAGGGTTTGGGCTGTAATCCACCACGCGAGCCCAGTGCGGGTTGGTAGATGGCACATGTCTTCAAATTGCTGTTCTGAAACATGCCGGTTTCCTCTCGATGTTTTCCTTCACCGTTTTGAAAGCACTGGTGGTGAATTAATTTCATCATCATCATAATCATTTCAACAAAAAGATGTCCACTGCTGGACATAGGCCTCCTCCAAAAGGGGGTGGTTTGCCATAATCGCCACGCTTGGCAGGCGGGTTAGCGATCGCAGTATGGTGATAAAATGCATAGAGAACGCTGCTGCCCGTTCTCCAGTAAGTCCCTTAGTCGCCTTCTACGACACCCACGGGAAGAAATGCGATGGTGCTGTTCTTTACGTCCGGCAACACACGAAACGAAGTAATTTACACAAAAATAAAACGATCTTCGGGGTTCGATCCTACGACGTACATACAAGTCGTAAGTCGCGGCCGTTACCAATGGGCCTCTCTCAATTATTAGGCAACCATATTCTTATGTAGTTTCCACTAAATCATAGTTACAAAACCACTATCCTCCCATCTGAATATTAAGCGCGAAGTCTGTTCACAAATAGCTGAACTAAATAATTCATTGGCCGTCTACACGTTGCTGGAAATAAACTAGGTTATTTGGAGAGCCAGCGAATGAGCTCGTATGCGATTTAGAGACGAACATGGTTGTATTTCCTTTTTGCAAATGATAGGACAGAACAAAGTATTTAGAAACAATTTATCGGTAGATTTTGAGCGAAGAGAGATATTTGTAAAATAATCTTTTGGCATGTGGCCAAAGTGAGAACTACAGCCGCCATCTTGTTTTGCCTGTCCATGTCAATCAAATGTCAAAAATTCCTTGAAGCACAATACCAACTCCTGTATAGATCAAAAAAATCGATTACTGCCCATTATTGAAAACGGACAAAAATAAAACAAAGAGCATAATAATTATTAAAGGAATACGGTTTTTACCAGGAACAAACACGAGTTTTACGTAACCCCTTTCTGACGCAGTTACGTAAAAAATCACGCTAATATCTTGCTGTTTTTATGTGAACACACCTTTATTATCACCATCTTTTGACGTTAAAATAATCTAATAAACTATTTATTAAATCTAAACGAATTTTACAAACATAAAACATTTAATTTGGCTAAGAGCCTGGTGGCTAAGTAATATTAGCCGCACAGGTCGATCGATCAGGTTAAGCGACCCTTGCCGCGGTTGGTCCGTGGATGGGTGACCATCTTTATACACCAAGACCCCTCCGTGCCTCGGAAAGTACGTTAAGCCGTTAGTCCCGACTATCATTTGTAGATCTTTGACAGTCGTTACGGGTCGTCAGAAGCCCGAAAGTTTGACAGCCAGTCTTACCAAGGGGTATCGTATTATACCCAGTAACTGGGTTGTGGACGTCAAATAGGCAGTCGCTCTATGTAAAATACTGGTATTTAGCTGCAACCGGTTAGCCTGGAAGCTGACCCCAATATAGTTGAGAAAAGGCTAGGCAGATGAATGAAGAGAAGATTTAATTTTTCGTATGTTTGTTTGTTTGTTACACTTTCACGCTAAATGGCTGAACGGATTTAGATAAAACTTGGAAGATGGGAAGACCATGACCTGTATTAGGAGATACTTGTAAGTCCTATGTCCTCACAGGATCGATACTAGCGATGTGCCGAGTACGGCTTGACTCGAGTCAGACTCGATTCCTGCTTTGGACTCGCCTACTCGAATACCAATTTATTTTGATTCGAGTACCTCGAATCAGGAAGAATCGATTTTGTACTAACTCGATGCTATTATGCGAGTCAAACTGTTAGGTTGACTCGCTCGTACTCGATTTCTGTTTACTGAAGCAATGAATGATGCCTAATAATACAAGTTTGAACCTGCAACTTTTTTTTACTAGTAGTGAAGTGATTTTATTATAATTAACTTTATTACAACATGGCACCTAAAAATCTTCAGGTGAATGGACCTGAATTTCCAGACTAGAGTTCTGGTCTCAAATTTCTAGAATCGAGTCCTGGAATCGAGTCAACATTCGAATACCAAACATAGACTCGAGTACTGGGCTCGTATCGCAGGATCGAGTCATGATTCAAATACCGTATAAACCGACTCGATCCACCAAAACAGCGACTCGGCACATCACTAATCGATACTCATACGGGTGAAACCGCGGGGCGCAGCTTGTCAAACAAAAATCAGACACAGTGTACTTAAACATTTCATAGGCTGAATATCTATAATATACCTTCAATAAAAACTAATAAAAGAAAAATAAGAGTATTACAGAATTATTTACTTACTTTCAGCAAAAACTTTTTACATGTTTGACAGTTGAGCACTCAGGGGTTTCATCTCAGAAATTATTTACTCTTGCGTTTCAGACTTTTATTTTTGTTTGCAATCAATATTGAGAGTTATCTCAGTACTATTAAATTGATAGATTTGTAGTTCTAGAGGTCGCCAGGTCGTCTGTAGCGAGGTTGTGGGTGCTATTATAGGTCGTGTGTTAAGGAGAATCTAGTCGCGGGCTCGTACTCACTAGTGGGCCTGACTAAAAAGCACGCCGTCTCACCAGGCACCGTATTTGACAGAGATAGTATCAGTGATGAGCAGGTAGACGCTAGTCTACACGCACAACATTATTGAGGGAGCTGCAGGATCATTTATAGTAAAACAGGTGCGTAAAAAATTAAGAAAAGTCCTTAGGAAGACCGGATTTTATAAAAAACCGCTGCATAAATCAATGACCAACAAACTTTATTAAACTTTTCGATATTTGAGCTTTCTTGGTACCAACTTGGTTTTGGAGATTTTACACTTATTTTATCACTTAAACACACAGTTATGTTAAATTAGCAAGAAAAACGATTTTTTGTTGGCTCCTAACTTTTTAACGGCATTTCATTTTGGTGTTCTGTTTCCGCATAGACAATATTAATATTGAGACAAAACCATACCATGTTTAATTTTTGATGTACATTGTCGAACAGTGGAGTAACACACTCCCGAAGTTTTTATGGCAAAAATTACGACTAGATTCATCTTAAGATAAGCGATGAGCTACAGTCAGCTTACTTTCATTATATCGTCTTCAAAACTGTAACATCACTTCAGCCAATAGACGTCCACTGCTGGACATAGGCCTCCCCCAAAAAAAATGGGGAGGTTTTCCATAATCACCACGCTTGGCAGACAGGTTGGCGATCGCAGTATGGTGGTAAAATGCATAGAGAACGCTGCTGCCCATTCTCTAGTAAGTCCCTTAGTTGCCTTCTACGACACCTACAGGAAGAAATGTGATGGTGCTATTCGTTCCGTCCGGCACCACACGGAACACAAACTGTATACCACTACAAATCCCACAACACTTTAACTTCATTCTTTTCAAAGCAAACATGAGCAGAGTAATGTAGATTCAGATACAGCAGCTCCATTGCGAATATTTGCATAGTAAAAATAAACATGTTTCGAGCCTTATTAATGTTTTAATATTCCGTCTCATTGCGGCATCTGCGGCCACTGCAGGCGACACCCAAGCAGCACGCAAGCGTTTTCAACATACATATAACAGCCTATTTAGAACTTAGAGTTCTTTTAGAGACTTACAAGAGTGTCAAAAAATTATTCAATCTGTATTAAGGGATCCGCGAAAGCTTAGGGTATTTAAACAGAATATGAAAACTCCACTATACAGCTTAAGTATTTTGTGACACTTTAATCTGGTTTTATCGTTAAAGCTGTATACAAGCTGTATTTTGTATGTGAACACTTACTTATTACAGCTCTTAGTGTTATTATAGTATCACTTGAGACTTGTTTCTGTACAATGGTGTATGCAAACTCCGTTTTAAAACTTATTTTTATGGCGTAATTGTACACTCTTGTAAATACAGTGGTTTTATGACTTCTGTTTTTGAGGGTGTTTTAAAACTAAAAAAATAAATGACAGCTACAGTACAGCTTAATTTGTATTAATGACAGTCACTCGGAAAGACTTTACGGTCAACGAAGAGGGTTCCGTAGCAAAAACATTAAACAGGGTTATTAATGATCATAACAGTTATGTTAAATGTGTAAATTTAATTCAACCTTTGGAACATGATTATGACGTTTCTTCATAAAGCAGCGCAAGTAGTTCAAATGATGATTGATTTGAACCATGAGATCTAGTTCTCTTACTGCTTCGTCATATGACGATAATGATAGTCTTTTCACACAGCATTTTGAGGTGGACCAATTATATAAAGGCCGAGATGTTTCATCCTTTACTAATTTGTTGACATCTAATCGCTTTCTTGGCCATCTTAACTTGCCTTTTGATTCCAACAAACTTGGTACAATGCAAAGCTTGTTTTGCCCTTTCTCAATGGTTGCTTAAATCTTAGTCGGCATATTTTCCTGAAAATAAAGTAAAACTGATATAATACATACAACAAACTAATAATGCTTTACAATAAGTTTACTTAGGTATAAAATACAAGGTCAAATTGAGAATCTCTTCCTTTTTTTTGTTTTACTATATGTAGGTACGTATCATATTGAGTCTGCGTTTTTTATTTCTTTTAGGTAACCCTTATGAGCATTATAAGTTATGTATAGAGCACTGATATACAGCCTAAGTAATAAAAATATTCTATTATAAAGCTGATTAGCAGCCAAAAGCTGTACAATATAATCCATAACTTACTTAGTACAGCTACTCAGACTATAATACACTCCGATTATCGTTTAGGCTGTTTAGCAAATAGTCGCCATTTTCGTAATTTCGAATGTAGGTATAAAACAAAATATGAAACATAATTTAAGGAATATATAATGATTTTCGGCTTGATATGAGGGCACAATGATCACACTACCCTCACTTCTGTTATTATAACATTGTTTTTTATTCTAACCTTAAAACCAATATTGACTTACCATATAGATAGTATTTTTCTTTTATATCAGATCGATCATTTTGCTGGCGCTTGAATATTTTGACGGAAAACATAGACAGGTTCACAATAAATTTGAATCCGCAATTTCAATTCACCAATTAACACCTTCAGATATCTAAGTCCAAGATTACGTTTGCTTACTAATAAATATTATAAATAACAATGTCGCCATTCATTGGAAAGAATTACATTCATTTTGTGATTCTCTTCAAAAACCTATTTGAAACTATTTTCTCTATAAAGTATTTATAAGATAATAATATCTGTAGTATAATGGTTTCTTTGTACACCGAATAACAGCTCTAATACAGCTATTATACAGCGCCTCTATTGCTTCTACAGCTATTATACAACTATACTAGAGCAAAACGCTGTATAAAATGTGCCCATTTTTTACTTATAAGGTCTGTACAAGCGCTTATACAGCCTCTATACAGCCTGAATATACAGCTTCTAGTATAAAATCGAACTTAAATACAGCTTGTATACAGCTTGCAATGCTACTTGGGCATCTATCGTCGGTAGCTGTAACTAAAATATAAGTGCATTCGTTATTGTATCTGATTTTGTGCGTTTTTGACCTGTTGAGAATGTTTTTTTTTAAATAAAATGCGAATGAAGAAGATTGTAATATTTAACCTTGGTTGATGTTAACTGGTCCTCTCAAATCTGTGTGGTTCTTTACTCAAAAGACCATTTTACTTTGTTAAAATAATTTCATAGAACTCTAGAACCAAAAATTCGAAGACATGTGACATCTACCAGCCCGCACGGGGCCCTCGTTTTGGAATACGGCCCACTCCCTCTCACAGAGAGGAGGCCTGTGACTCAGCAGTGGAACCATCCTATAGGCTGATTACTCGTATTGTCTTCCCATGATCTGACCAAGATTATGTCTAGACTTTCAAACTGTTTTAACTTGTAACGTCCGGCAGGCCACGCATGCGTGCCCACTCAATAGAAAATTAATTGTTATCTCATTAGCCGGGATCGACAGGTCACAGTTGACATTTCCTATGAGTCAGATAGGAAATTTCGGCACCATCTAGCTTATTTTAATAAATAATACTAGCTTTGGCAGCGGCTTCGCCCGCGTGGAGGTCGGAAATTCTCCCACGGGAACGTACTACCGGGATGAAAGTTTCCTTTGCGTTAATCCAGGTTATAAACTATCTGGGTGCCAAATTTCATACAAATCCGTTCAGCCATTTTTGCATGATTGAGTAACAAACAACTAAACATACTTTCACATTTATAATATTACATACAGGATAAGTTTTATCCAGTGCGCAAACTGTAACCATGAATTCAGCATATCATTCTAGACCCCCTAGCGTAGAAATTTTATGTCGGTTTTACAAAAAAAATCAGCCGTTTCATAGAAAAGTGCAATACCTATGCGGTCAAAATGCATGGAACAGCTGATGTTTTTTTATAAACGACGAAAAATTTTTGCGCTGGGGGGCTAGAACGATATGCTGAATTACAATGAAACTTATACTAGCTAACCAACTGATTTGATTTGACCAGTCGCAACTGATAAAATCAAATCAATTGGTCGATTGTTTCGTCAAAGATCTGTCAAAGTCTTCTATCACATACCGTCAATCACTTTTTGTATTCATCATTATCATCATCATTTCAGCCGAAAGATGTCCACTGCTAGACATAGGCCTCCCCCAAGCTCCTCCACTTCCACCGGTTCTGTGCTTCCCACATCCAGCGGACTCCTGTGGCCCTCACATGGTCATCGGTCCACCTTGTGGGAGGCCTTCCAACTTTACGTCTTCCGGTACGTGGTCGCCACTCCAGAACCTTTCGGCCCCATCGGCCATCCAATGGGCCCTGCCCACTGCCACTTAAGTTTGGCAATTCTTTCTTTTTGTATTAGATTGTAAAAATTAATTCTGATCAAATCACGTAAAAAAAAGAATCATCCAATTTGGTGCAGTCGTTCGGAAGTTATGCACGTACATACATTTCAGCGATTCATTTTTGTATATATAGATTAGAATATTGGAATTAGAATCAGAATATTAGAAAGTAGGATAAGATATGACGTGTAAAAGTAATTCCGATATCCTACAAAATAAACAATTTCATTTCATCGTCCTCTTTTTATCTATTTCACAACTAAAGCTCTACTTTAACAGACAAATGTCGAAACAAAAACACATTAGCCATTCCTCGCCAATCATGAAATCGAAAAAACGGGACAACTCGAACATTCCTCGAGCCAATAAATACGAAAATAGGAAATAGAACTATGAAAGGCGAGCGGTATTTCCAGTAACATTTAGACCGACAGAAACCTTTAAAACTGCATCCATTCGGTGATCGATCGCGAATCTCTGCCGGCAGCTATTTCGGTGTCCCGGATGCGTAAATAGAAATTCTACTTCAGCACGGCTGAAGCTTTTCGGCGGCGTGGCACAAACTGGAACGAGATAGAAATAGATATGTTTTTATTAAAGCAGGTACAAGGGTTAAATACAATTTGTAGTGTCATCATCATCATCATATCAGCCGAAAGACGTCCACTGCTGGACATAAGCGTCCCCCAAAAGGGGATTTGCCATAATCGCCACGCTTGGCAGGCGGGATGGCGATCTCAGTATGGTGGTCAAATGCATAGAGAACGCTGCCGCCCATTCTCTGGCAAGTCCCTTGGTCGCCTTCTACGACACCCACGGGAAGAAATGGGAGTGTGTCAATGAAGTGTCATAAGTAGCTTAAAATATTTCCTTAGAACACTCTAAGGTATCAAAGGGTATTCCAAAGAAAATCGCAGTGATCAGCACATCTAACCGTGTTCAAAGAGCTGTCAAATATAAAAATGTACTCTGCCGCTGTCAGTATCATTATGTCTGTATAATCAGCCTATAAAGTTCCGACTACTGGGACACAGGCCTAATCTTTGCGAGGGGAAGTGGGTCATAATCCACCACGCGGGCCCAGTATGGGTCACATGTCATCGAACTTTTGGTTCTAGGACAACTAATTTTCTCACGGTTTTACGATCCATCACCGTTTTGAGAGCAGTGGTGGTAAAATTATTTACACAAAGTAAAGCGCATGCCTGGTTTCGTTCTTGTAACTCGGGGCCGTTACTACTGGGCTGCTAATGCTGGGATGTCACTGCTCAGGGTCATTAGTGTTGTGGAATATTGACACTGGCAGCACTTGAACGCAGTTTAAACGTGCTATTTAATCGCGTTCAGTTTCATTGGTCAAATTACCAGTTTTTTTTTATTTCGGTAGTGTGAGCCACTGTAGGGTTCCCAATGAGCCTAAAACTAGACAGTCGGTATCTTGGGGCTCGAGATTTTGTTTCAAGAGTAGAGACTAGAGTATGGTGCGGAATTTCATGTGTGATAAATTAGGTTATTTTTTTATAAAACAGCACATTATCCATTCATAATTCATCATTTATTTCAATTTATTTTAATTTAATTCCAATTTATTTTAATTAACTTATTTCAATTTAATTTAAATACAAATGATCTGCTCACGACTAACATAGTTTTTAAGTATAAATATGGACAATTACATAGTTGGAAATAAACGTTTTTTTTTTTACTTTTTCATCGACTTTTCTTAAAAAAAGTAACAGAATTTCTACCACATCTCGAACCCACCTCGCGGCATAGGTACTGAAACACTGAACTAGCATTCCTAAAAACGCGTCCCGGATATATTTCCAACTTGCTCCAACTTTCCACTAGTTTTAGATTTGAATTATAGTCCTTTCGAAAACGATTTCAGTTGTTATTTGAAACTTTATTTCGATATTAAACTGACGTAGGTAATTGAAGTTTCTACTAAACTACTAACTAACTATTTATTAATTATTTATTCAGAAACCGGTAGTTATAAAGAGCTTGGAACTTACTCCAGCTACGGTTTCCTAAAAGACCGGTGGGTGACCACATAACGGTCGCAGTGTCAGCTGTCAGGAAAATGATGGCAGCGGGGTTTGACTTTAGGGTGTCAAAAAACGCTCTCTAGGAAACACATGCAACTTAGTTTCATAGACCACTTACTTTTCTTGAAAAACACATGCAAATAATTCTGAAAAAGAATGGTATTTGTGGAGTACAGACCTCGTCTTAGGCCATGCTGAGGAGGGCAACAAGGGACAGGCTGAATCTATAATATGCCCAACGATTGATGTCAGGACGTTGCATACAGGGGGTAACAGAAACCCTATTGTTATCCTTAAGCACTAAAGATAACAGCTGGTATAGAACCACTATACATAGTTTCAACTCAAAATAAAATACTCTAAGAATTGATACCAAATTTTCGGTTTCATAGGTTTCTTAAATTCAAATCATGACAAAGTTGTCACCGCACTACGTAGTTCAATAGATTTCCACGTTACTTGTCAATAACAAAATAAATCTCTTCCGAGTGATGTGTTTATTTCAATTTGAAAAGTTCGGTTTCTTATATCAATGTATTAAAAATTCTCATAAAATCAAAATCAAAATATTTTATTTCACATAAACCCGCAAGGGCACTTATGAAACATCAGAATCTTGGTGCACGGTTCCAATTTGTCACTTCCTGTGGAGAAGAGCCGGCAAGAAACTCCACGGTTACTCTTTTAAAAATAATTGGCTTTTACAATGTTTTCAAATTACAGAGACAATAGGTATGGGAGGACAGTGCAGACCTGTCAATAAGTGCCAGGTACTTAGAGGAATGAAAATAAAGAATAGAAAATCGTCTATAAATCTATAGATTTATAGTGTTTTTTTTTTTTGGTGTGGGAAATCATCTAATAACTTCTCCCGCTCTGGGTGGAGCAGGAGGGCATGTCAGCCTTTTACCTACTGACTAAAACCCACCCGTGTTCCCTCAGTTACCTGTGTGCCAGGGGCCACGGTATCTCTTTTTAATAACCCGCACATACGCAATAGAGTGCTGGTCGACGATGATGCATGCTTGCCTCTCATAATTGACAGCTTTGCCCCATCCACCGCTGAGTATAGGCCTGCATCCTAATTGCGTAACTCACGATTAATCATAATCGGTTTCATTTTGACAGTTCAACAATATACATTGCGTTATTTACGTTGTTGTGCAGACACATTTTACGAACGTATGAAGCAATGGTTTAGCCATCTGTTTCAAAACGAAACACATTATGATTAATCGTGAGTTACGCAATTAGTGTGCTGGTCCCTTTTGCTTCCCTGGTATGTGCACGTCACATCCAGACCTTCCCGTAATCTTCTGTGGATCATCCAACCTTGCTACTGGTCTGCCAAAGCTCCTTCTACCATTTCTTGGCAAATATTTCGTTAGGCATGACGCTTTCTATTTCTACGAAGAATAGACAGTGCTTTTTCCATACAAAGTCACATTTTGTTTTTCCATTTTTGACATCGCACCGTAGATATCCTACTACAATCTGTGATTTTAACGATCTTTGTCTAGGTCCATATGTAGACTATTTCAGAAGAATATTTCTTCCCAAACCGTCAAAATCACACTGACAACAAACTTTCTACTCGACGGCCACAAAGTATATACGATTATCTACGAAATCATGATTCGTTTACAACGCATAACTGTGATAACTAATAGAAAAACATAGCTATCATCTCCTATTGTACATCATTTAGTTAATAATCATGTCTATTCTTCCGTCAAAAAATCAGTGCTCGTGCTAAGCCTGCAGCTAATAAGCCAGGTGATAAGAGTTCAAAGTCAGTCACTTCAATCCCACTTATATAATAAATGTCAAAGTTTGTGACGATGGATGGACGGATGTTTGTTACTCTTTCGCGCAAAAACTGCAAATCGGATTTGGATAAAATTTGGCGCACAGATAGTTTATAACCTGGATTAACACGTATGGTACTTTTTATCCCGATAGTTTGTTCCAGTGGAATAATTTCCGATCACCACGAGGGCGAACCGCTGGAGACCTAGATAATAATACCTCGGAAATCGTTATTAGAAGCTCCTAAGATCAATATCACTGCCTAACCTCTACTTCTTCTTCCACAGGGCCTGGTCTAAAGGGTACGATGGCGATCTTGAACTGCCTGCTAGCGAGGCAGCTCTGCTTCGAAGACGCCTCCTGCTCCGCCATCTTGGAAATCATCCCGCGTGTCTGTGGATCTGAACTGGGTGAGTACTTTGAAATGTCAAATCAAATATGTATATTTGTGCATATAGCCGGTAAAGTGTCGCAGAGCTTGAGGGTAAGTAATAACGGCCACACGAGTCGATGGATCAGGTTAAGCTACGCTTGCCGCAGTCGGTTCATGCCAAGACACGGAACTCGGAATGCACGTTAAGCCGTTGGGCCCGGCTGTCATTCGTGGATATTTGATAGTCGTTACGGATTGTCAGAAGTCTGATAGTCTGACAACCAGTCTTACCAAGGGGTATCGTATTACCCAGTATCTGGATTGTAAAGGTCAGATATTAAGTCGTTCCTTGTAAAATACTGGTATTCAGATGTATGCTGCTGGTATTCAGCTGCTGTTCCGTGTGCTGCCGGACGTAAAGAATAGCACCATCCCATCTCTTGTCGTAGAAGGCGACTAAGGGACTTACTAGAGAAGGGGCAGCAGCGTTCTCAATGCATTTTACCACCATACTGCGATCGCCAACCCGCCTGCCAAGCGTGGCGATTATGGCAAGCCCCCCAAATTGGGGGAGGCCTATGTCCAGCAGTGGACGTCTTTCAGCTGAAATGATGATGATGATGATTCAGCTGCATCCGTTTGGACTGAAAGCCATTATACTACCGACTAAACTACTAACCAAAAAAACCACTATACTAACCACATCTCAAATTCCAAAAAACAAAATAAATATTTACTGCCCCCATAACAATACGCAAAGTTTTCTTCTAAGCCTTGTCGGAAAGAAGCCTCTGTCCAATCTTTTGTTAAAACGGCGCACATTATGAATAAGAACATACAAGCCAACCGCGGGATCCTTTCAACAGATGAAGGGATGTCTGTCACACCGAAGCGTAACAGACTTACGACATATTGCAATTTTTATTATTCGGTTAGGCGGGGTGCTCGTTGAACAGCGCACAATTAACAATTCAATAAATTCCTTCTAAGCGTGTATGATTGTTGATCACTATCCACCAAACGTGATATTTATGGGAAGAGTTACGAAGTACTGTCAAATAGTCTTAATTATGACTGGGATAGTCTGATGGGCTACTTGCCCTTCAAGGCAACACGACGAATATGCAACCTGCGATGTAGGTACCTTTCACAAAAATATTGTCGTTCGCCTCTGAAGTAGTAAATTCCGATAAAAATGAGCATTTAAAATATAGGTTTTTAAATCTAGACAAACTATCGAGATTTCCTTCTTATATCCTTAATGAACCTAAAAAAAGAATAAAAGGTTCAAATGATGGCGAAAACCATATCAAATTCCGTTGTGTAGTTTATTTGTTTTATTTAATAGTAATGGGTAGCTCGCTGTCCAGTAAGGACCAAGTCTGAGTCGACGGCGCGTTGTGTTACACGCGCGCCTCAAAGAGAAGTCAGCACCAACTGGTGGGGTCCGCAAGGGCCGATGCCTGCCAGGAGTGCGGGTTGTTCGAAAGAGATACCTGGCACACAGGCAACTGAAGGAATACGGGTGGGGGTTTAAGTCAGTAAGTCAGACACCCAGAAGTAATTTGATGATTTCCCACCCAAAAAAAAAAAGAAATCACATGCTACCATTGCTGGTGTAGAACTTTTAAATAATAAATAAACTAGGTACATGCAAATCAGAACTAGGTACTCGTACATTATAAAAATGTTATTGTATAAAATTATGAAATCTTACAAATTATTAGACTGGTTAACATTATTTATAATGTCAAAATATTAATAGTTATATCAGACTTATAGGTCATAATCTCGAAAATTAAAATCATAATGTCAAAATTAAAATTACAATCTCAAAAAGTATGATCTCAAAATTCATTGACGGAATAAAAACACATGTCTAAGAGCCAATGAAACATCTTACATTTAAACTTATCAATTGGTAAAATTTTCAGGGCAGGTGGTAATTTTTTTTATTGTCATACAACTGGCATTTCCACTGTATAATTGCAATGTTTGAGCTGATATTACGATAGTAGTATCTATATGTATATCTTATTGAGATACTAGTAATTTCCCGGTATCTTTTTTTGTTGTTCAGTCTTGTTTTGCTTTAAATGAGTATGACTTTATTTTTGTAAGTAGTTTTGTACAATCACTTTTACATGTCAACTTTCAAGTGGGTACCGCTTCCCTCCTCGATTTGGCATCAAAATCCCGTATTTCCCATCATTATTGAAGAACTTACTAACTTACTTAGTCTGATTACTCGCCTCCCGATGCGGACTTTCTCGTCGAATAATATAATATTAAATGTTAAAACTCCAGGTATTTTTTCTTGACATTTTACCTTTTATTCTGGGTAATTAAGTCCAGGTATCAAGAAAAATCAAGAATTTCAAATACTTTGCAGCTAGAGTCGCAGTTAAAGGCTACAGACTGGCGCTGACGCGATTCTGGTACAATAATTTTCACGAAGTTTTAATAAAAATTGTTCTACTAGATTTGGGTAGCGCTGTCGCGTCGCGCCTGTCCGCGGTAGTCTTTATTCAATTGGGTTGTTTGAAACAAATTCTACGGATTGCCATATAAGTCGGAGTAAAAATTGAAAATAAATGCCATCGTTTGCTTTGCATTAGAATAATGAACATTTATTCAAATGGAAAAAATCATCTCACTTGCCGAGCTGATAAAAAAAAACTAGCGTTTCTGCTCGCGACTTCGCTTACATGTCTTACCACCCCGACCCGCCCCACCGCATGGCATCGCTTCTTCGTTTTCACTCAGCGTTCTTTCTGACTTTTTCCGTTTTTCTCGGCCCTTAAGGGACCTCTATAGCTTTCCTCAAAAACTGAGCTATGTAATACAAAAAGTAAACAAACTCTTTAGTTTTATTATTGGTTCCATCATCATCAGCCGACAGCAGTACACTGTTGGACATAGGCCTCTCCAATTGCACGCCATTCAGCTCGATTCTCGGCAACTCTCATCCAGTTGCTGCCAGCAACCCGGTGAAGATCGTCGCTCCACCTAGCCTGAGGGCGTCCTACCTTACGTTTGCCGATTCGCGCTCTTCACTCAAGAACACGTCTACCCCTACGGTCGTCGGTTCTACGGCTAATGTGGCCAGCCCATTGACACTTCAGCTTGCTAATTCTGTGAGCTATATCGACAACTTTGGTTCTCTGCTGGTTATTATTGGTATAGACAACCGAAAATCAAACGAACGAACTCTCAATATGCGAGATAATGTTCTTGAAATTGTGGCGGACATCTACAATGCCCCACATACGAAACTTCAAATCAACAAATGTGGAAAAACACAAAAAGTGAAGTGGCGCCATCTACAATGCCATATGCGAACTACTCAAGACTTGACGTCACACCGCAACTGCATCAGCTACATCGCGCAAGCAGAGTTTACCGCGCGATCTGCATATATACAAGACCGATATATATATCGACCGACCTCAACCGTCGGGCAGTTGCCCACTAGACACAACACCCGGCTGGTCGGAGGATCCTCCTTTACTATAGAGTATGAGTGAACTTTGCACCCTTTTCCTTCATACCTCTATAAAATTATTATTAATAACACGTCGGTGTAACACATGGCCGTAGTATTTTGACCTTTCACCACAGTCACTCTTGGGAGGAGAGAATAAAATATCAGAGGGAAGGCTGGCTAAGTGATGCGTCATCAAATAATCAGCGACTTGACAAATGGATGGGCTCCCAGTCCTCAACATATACATATAAAATGTTAGAGGAAAACACATGTTTCTAAATGTGTTTCAGGTTTAAATTTTACTTCAGATTTTTCACTTTCAGGATTCCTAAATAAAGTGTTTTTATTTTATTGGTATAGGTCATTATTAGGGCAGCTTATGATGTATGGTCAACAGCTGAGCTGGAGTGTAAAAAAAATGCCAAAAAAAATGGCATCTCAAGACACGGTTGAATTTACATCTATAGTCTACATCCTACTTATCCAACTTTCCCTACTAATATTATAAATGTGAATAATATTATAAATGTAAAAGTTCGTATGTTTCGATATTTCGATGTTTGTAACTCAATCATGCAACAACGGCCGAAAGGATTTGGTTGAAATTTGGCACACATATAAACTATAACCTGGATTAACACATAGAATACTTTTTACCCCGACCTCGACGCAGACGAAGCCGCTGGCAAAAGCTAGTGTTACATATAAAGCTACATCTATATTTAAAATGATTCAGCTGTGAGTTAGACTATTATAACTAAACGTTTCCATTGCTGAGCCTTTGTTCTAAAATTACGAGCACAGATCAGAAATAGTCGGCAGCTGCACGTCGCCTTGTAACTTTGACAAGAAGGCTTCTTCGCTCTGACTCAGAATAGATTTCTTCTAAAATAAAAATATCTTCTTTACAAACATAAATAAAAGGCCAAACACATATAAGTCAACGAAACGATTTGCCCTTATTAACTATTCATTATCCATTCTATTCCATTTTTCTATTTCCGCTATTGTTCATTCTATTCCGTCTTTTACTATTTGTACAATAATCCAGTCATATTATCATTCAGTACTTAGTTCTCAACAATGGAAGTAATTTCTCATCGATAAATAAAATTTAGCGATCGACAGAGCTTGAATAGGAATCTGTCCTTCACTATAATAATTGGAGAGAATTCTAATTACGGGGTAAACTATAGAAAATAAGGTTTCCTTGATAAACAAGGTCTTACAAGAAATAATGAGAAGTATACATAAAGAACTCAGGGTCTATCTGCCAGGGGTGCGGGTTGTTCGAAAAGGATACCGCGGCCCCTGGCACACAGGCAACTGAGAGAACACGGGTGGGTTTTAGCCAGTATAAGTCTGACACGCCCTCCTGCTCCACCCAGAGCGGGAGAAGTTAGTTGATGATTTCCCACCCAAAAAAAAAGGGTCAATTCCCAACAAACAAACTAAGCTTATCAAAATAAGTCTATAAGGTCTAAACTTATATTTGTTATAAAAGAGCATTTATTATGTCAATGTGCCTTATAGTGGCACATTATTGGAAGATTTGGCTAATATTACCTTTATTCTTATAATTTGGCTGGGTAAACGTTAATAAATCCAATTAATACGGCTACAATAACGGTTCAAAATGTGTTCTTCTTATAGAGGCTAGTTACATTGCTTTTTAGCCATATAATAAACAGAGTCATAAAGAGGCTTTTAATATGGTCAATTATTAAATTGGGTTCAGGAAATCTTGACTTGATTAGCGAATCCAAACTATGACCTAGCTAGTCTGCGCGACCGTAACTACTAGCTTTCAACTAAACTGAAAAGTTGGCCAAGCTATCATCATCATCATAATTATTTCAGCCGAAAGACGTCCACTGCTGGACATAGGCCTTCCCAAGCTCCGCCATTTCGACCGGTTCTGTGCTTCCTGCATGTAGCGGACTCCTGCGGCCCTCACAAGTCCACCTTGTGGGAGGCCTTCCAACTTTAAATCTTCCGATACGCGGTCGCCACTCCAGAATCTTTCGGCTCCATCGACCATCCCGTGCCCTGCCCACTGCCACTTAAGTTTGGCAATTCTTCGGGCTATATCGGTTAGCTTGGTTCTCCTGCGGATCTCTTCATTCCTGATTAGATCACATAGGGAAACTCCAAGCATAGGCCCATTGTGAGCGACCACGTTGCACTGGTCAAAGAAATTCGTCTTGACCAGGCTATGCATACATACATTGATTGGTACACAAAACAAATTACCGTTCCATTCAAACATAAAATTCATTCCCTTTATCTTGTCAAAGTAAGACACACAACTTTTTTCTTCACTGACGAATAATCTACGACACTTCTAAACTACATACGATTACAATTTAAAAGCTTTTTCACAGTTTTGATATGTTCCTAAACAGCTTTGACTTTGTGACGTCTCTAGAGATGATGCTACGTGGTGAGATGAGCGAGGAATGAGCCTTTAATAGCGCTAAGAGTACTTGAAAAAAAGAAAAACAGATAAGAAAACGAGAAAAGAAAGAGAAGACAAACAGTATTCTATATTTTACTGGTGCCGCGTTTTCATTGGCTGATAGCCCTTGATACATGGGTTGTATATACACCGTGACATTTTAGTCGCCTTACAAAGTTGGTCCACTCAATGTATCCGACATAAATAAAAAAAACCTACAGGCCCGATTAAAAAATTGTTACCATTAATTAAGATAATAGGTACTAAGAAAAATAAATTATGCTTTAGAATTATGAAACACCCTCCCTGTTAATAATGTTTACGTATCAAACGGTAGAAGATTTCTACTTACCTACTATAATACCATTACATTTCATAATTCATTGCATCTCCATAACAGGGTGTTCAGAACTGCATCATACGTTTTTGTAAATGATAATTCCTTAGAAGCAGCCCGGAGCCTGGATTTGTACTGTGTGTTGATGGCAATAAGCTCGCCCCTATTACATGGGACTTAAACATAACTGGCGAAATATGGGTGTACTATAGTTACACCTCTGCCTAACCCTTCGGGAATTACTGGCGTGACGTTGTATTTTTTGATGTTTTATAAATAAGTAGTTAGTTTAGTATTTTGCTGTGTGCACACAAGTACACCCAGCAAAATACATAGGGATGCGACATAATTACAATTAAAGTCTTGATTTTTAGGGTTCCGTAGCCGAATGGCAAAAACGGAACCCTTATGGATTCGTCATGTCTGTCTGTCTGTCCGTCCGTATGTCACAGCCACTTTTTCCGAAACTATAAGAACTATGCTGTTGAAACTTGGTAAATCGATGTATTCTGTGAACCGCATTAAGATTTTCACACAAAAATAGAAAAAAAAATTTGGGGGTTCCCCATACTTAGAACTGAAACTCAAAAAAAAAAATCACCAAACCCATGGGTATCTATGGATAGGTCTTAAAAAATGATATTGAGGTTTCTAATATAATTTTTTTCTAAACTGAAAAGTTTGCGCGAGAGACACTTCCAAAGTGGTAAAATGTGTCCCCCTCTGTAACTTCTAAAATAAGAGAATGATAAAACTAAAAAAAATATATGACGTACATTACCATGTAAACTTCCACCGAAAATTAGTTTGAACGAGATCTAGTAAGTAGTTTTTTTTTAATACGACATGAATCGTAAACCGTAATTTACTTTTCATTCAATCAACTCAAATATAAAAACAAAAAAAAAACATTTAATTTCATAAACATAAACCTTATGCATAAACCGTGAACCATTATTTTCTAACAATAAATCTGTAATAGGTGTCCTAAGTAAAAAATAATTATAATTCGCGCGTAACTTGCTGCTACGGAGCCCTTCATGGGCGAATCCGACTTGCACTTGGCCGCTTTTGAAGTTCTAATTTGTAATGTGAATTGCTCGTTAAACGTTCAAAAAGGGCTAACTCTCAGCATAGTTACAATAAAAGCCTTTTGAATTTGTTTTATTTTGATGTTGTTTAACCTTACATAATTTAATAAACAATTGTTATAATTCTCCTACCCTTATCCCAATTTATTAAGGGTCAGGGCAACGTGTCTTCTTCCACACTTCTCTATTAGTCGTCATCTCCGTAGTCACACCCTTTCAAACCATATCATCATTCACACAGTCCATCCATCATTCTCTTAGGCATCGACATAGTATAAACAGTACGCATACTAAGTACGAATGTTAAGCTAAGCGAGAAATGACTCCGCTCATCTCACACTCAGACCTGACCTCAAACAATCCTATTAAACTTTTTACGTTACACCACTTTCGGTTCAAGTCTATGGTAATAAATTATTCAAATAAAAAAGCTCTGTGTGCCCTCCTGAAGGTCGAGGTGACTCGGTTTTAACCCATCACAAATCAGAACTGAATATTTAAACTTTATAATGGTAATGGTAATATGTTTCATTGTAGACAGTGAAAAAAATGTCTACTGTTTTTTCACGTATTAGCTTCATGGGTTATTTATTATGCACATACATATATTATAGACTTCTCATACATTTTAAATGTGGTAAAAATCGTAGTTACTTTTTTAAGTATAGATACGACACTCGAAGCTACGAGTCCGCGCCTACTCGACCCGCTTAGACTCGACCTGAAGAATAATACCAGATGTTTTATTACCAATTCAGTGCCATTCGTACAGTCAGGCAGTGTTATTTTAATTCTAAATTACTTATTTTATTATACGTAGAATCTTTAATATTTGGTTATGACACATAATATATCAGAAGTTAGTACATACTTATTAACCTAATAATTTTAATCACGTATAAAGACTGATTCAATAAATACCACCGTGCCACTAGCTATAAGATTTTTATGATTATTAACAACAATCAGTGATTTTTACTACAAAGTACAAAGCGTATACTATATTAAAAAAGGATAAGTACTTGTTTCATTATTGATTTATTTATACAAACATTATTTAAATTTTACACTCCCTGTGGTGCAAGCGTTAAATAGACACTTTTCTGTCTGACTATACATCGACGTTTTTACGCCTATCAAAACAGAAATATCCAGAAATTATTGTTCGGGTCGAGTCTAAGCGGGTCGAGTGGGTGAGAACCCGAAGCTACAACATCTGCGTTGGAAACTCAACCAATTCAATATGCGTCAATCAGATATTAATTTATCCGCCCCTGCTTCGCACTTTCTGTGCTATATTTAGGTTAGTTATGGCTAGGTAATTATGATTGATGATGATTAATGTTTTATAAAAACCGCACCTAAATCTATTTTAAAGTTTTGTATATTTAAGCGGTCACACAGACAGACTATATACTGATGTGGACGAGATGACAAAACATCTAGATTTCTGTGCTAGATCTAAGTTGAATACCAATGTTTAAAAAGCTATACATGACGATGAAAACCGCATAAAAATCGATTACGGAGTTTATAGGATTACACAGAGAGATACGGAAAGGGACTCTATTTTATACTAGTTGTTACCCGGGACTTCATCTGCGATCCAGAATGAAAAGTAGCCAATTTTTCTCTAGGTCATGATGTGCCCCTGTGCAACATTTCATCCAAATCAGTTTAGATTTAGACGTTTTAGCGTGGAAGCGTAAGAAACAAGCATACTGGTCCCTATGATACAGTAAAAACTAGTTTAGGGACCAAGGGATTCACATTAATTGTGTATGCTTTTATGTCATTAAAACTTATTATTGTATGGTATTGTATACAAAAAAACAAATATCTATATAGTCTATAATATTAGTTTAAACTATGTACATTGACACACATACAGGATAAGTTTTTATCCAGTGCGCAAACTGTAATCATGAATTCAGCATATCATTTTAGATCCCCAGCGCAGAAATTTTTCTTTGGTAAAACAAAAAATATCAGCTGTTTCATACATTTTGACCGCGTAGGTATTGCACTTTTCTATGAAACAGCTGATTTTTTTTTTTTTTGTAAAACTAACGTAAAATTTTTGCGCTAACGGGTCTAGAATGAAATGCTGAATTCATGATTACAGTTTGCGCACTAGATAAAAACGTACCCTGTATACATGATTTAGTACATTCTTATGTATATAAGAGTGTTTATGAGATATATGTGGTGTGTATTTAATTTTGAGTACTCTTGTACTCAAAATTAAATCTTCAAAATTCTTCCCTTTTAAAATCTTAACTATCTAATGTAATCTATCAACATATTCAATCTTAGCCTACCTGAGCAGAAAGCAAACATTAATAACAACAATAATAATTCATAGATAATCCTATTTCCAACCAACCCTTAATATCGGCCACTGGAATCATAACAATGATTTATGCTCCACCCAAAAATACTCAGTAAAGTTTGCCCAGGGACAATACGTCAAAAAATATATTAATAACCAACCACTTCGTTACAAAGGTGGGGGTACAATAGGTGGCCGATATTGAGGGTAGGTGGGGTGACCACAACTATGTGGAAAATAGGACATCGTCAGTAAAGAAAAAACAATAAATGTGTCGTATTGTATGAGACATTTTTCGTTAATGGCGATTTCAATGACATCATCATCTGCCTAGCATTTTCTCAAACATGTCGGAGTCGGCTTCCTGTCTAACCGAATGCGGCTGATCCAGTATTTTACCTGGAGTGACTGCCTATCTGACATTCACAACCCAGTTACTGCTAAGACTGGTTGTCAGACTTTTGGACTTCTGACGACCCGTAACGACTGCCAAAGATTCACGAATGACAGCCGGTACCATGGCGTATTTTCCGAGGCACGGCGGGGTTTTGGTATGTAAAAATGGGTACCCATCCATGGACCAACCGCGACAAGCGTAGCTTAACACTTTCCGGGACACTTGACTATTTGCAAATGTTATTATATGACACTTCAAAATCCCATACATTTCATCATACCGTCTACTACCATACACACGCCGCCGGCGGCGCATACGCCGTAACACTTAATATCAACATCATTGTACTGGTATGGCTCAGTCTACGCCTGTCGGTGGTGTGATTTCGTTGTATTGGTGCATAATAAGCACTGCGTATGTGTGTGTTGACAAATCACTCGAAAAGAGTTTTCTGTGAGACCTACGAACGAATGAAGTCGCGTGATGTGACACTAGATCATGTGCTTCCTAGGAGTGTATGCGCGTGCCGGCGAATGGAATGGAAGCGACTTTTTGCAACGAATTTGTACATAGCATAATGAACTTTATGTCAATTATATAACATACAAACTAAATACAAGCCAAGAAAGGTCGCGCGTCTTCTGGGGAATCCTCGCGCATTCTCGAAAATTCCCCTAGTTGCTGTCGGTGCCGTCTATAGAATCCGCAAGAAGTGGCGCGCGCGGAAGTGACGGGGAGTCGGTCGGCTCGGTCACAGCAGTGCGGTGCCAAGCGTTTACGTAACAACTGAACGTCCTTCAAGCCGCAGTCGCGCGAATCCGCTGGAATGTGCGAGAATTCACGCGCCTTCTCGCGTCATGAGGCGAAATTGACGCTTCCATTCCATTCCATTCCAATCCGCGGTGGTGTAAATTGAGCCTTATGGTCAAGCAGCGGCTATCGACGGTTTGCCAAATTACATAAAATAAAGTTCACTGCCCTTAGCCGTATTGTCACACAATGACATACCGAGATAACGTCGAGAGGCGGTTTGATCCGGAAAGTGTTAACCCAATCCATCGAACCGTGCGGCCGGGAAAGACATACCTAGGTACAAAAACAGAGAATATTATTATTATTTTATGAAACATCCTTTACTTAGGGCTAATTTTTCAATAGTCAGACAACTTTTATCTGAGGAATAAATATGACAGTTTTGCATATTTTCTGTACAAAAGCTGTCAAACCGACATATTTATTCCTCAGATAAAATTTAGCTGACTCTTGAAAAATCCGCCCTTAAGAAAGTTACGAATTTAAATTAATAGAATAAGAAATCTACAACTTTCGATTTCTTAGGATTGTCAGTCAAGGAACGCAGTTACGAGTTTTTTATTACAAAAGTAAATAATCGTTAATATACTATTAACATATAATGTAATAAGTTGCATTATAAAAACTCCACTGAAACGGTATTTTAAGATCTCTTGTATGGCATAATATGGATAAAAACATTGTTTTCTTTTCGTCTATTGGCTAAATAATTACGTCCGCAAGGACCGATGCATGCCAGGGGTGCGGGTTGTTCGAAAGAGATACCGTGGCCCCTGGCACACAGGCAACTGAGGGAACACGGGTGGGTTTTAGTCAGTAAAAGTCTGACACGCCCTCCCGCTCCACCCAAAGCGGGAGAAGTTATTTGATGATTTCCCACCCAAAAAAAAAAAAGCTTCCACTCAAAATGAGAAACTATGAAACACAGTTTGTTTACTTAATGAGTATAATAGTATGAATATGATCACTATTCTTTTGCAAAAAAAAATATAAACCAAATATTTTAACACCCAAAAATCTTTTTAAAATCACAAAATCATGGCTGCCTCACGACATATCTGTACATACAATACGTATGGGGTGTGATCGCTCGCCAGACAATGGAAGGAGGTCACTGGCGCGATAAGCACTTCACTTTCCTTTACACGAATATCGATTCTCTACTTAACTTCTACATAATTAAACGTGTAGGTAGATTTAACTCCGTATCCATTGGAAATATGCCGTGGGGAATCATATTTGGGAACTTTAATTTTAGTACGGTAATTCTGTTTAACTTTGTCATAAGTTAAGTAACATAATTTTCCTGGTATTTCATGTGGATTTAGAGAGTACGGTGGTTGTAATTGGTTGCCAAAAACGAAGTTCAGATAAGGCAATTTAGTGAGTTGCCGTGTAGCAAAGTGCTACGCGTAGCTGAGCGTAGCAAGTCACTGCTACGTACGTAGACACGTACCTACGAGCGTCCACAAATTATTTCGTAGAGGCTTCTCTGCGTAGTCCCGCGACCCCAATCACTGTATAGGTACATCACTACATAAAATACGTTATGCCTACCTAATTAAAGCTAATAAATTTCTAAGAGTTAATTTATCTACACATAACCAGTAATCTAATAACACAGAATTACAGTATTACCAAATCGTACCAGAAGTAAAATTAATAAAATTTGCAGCACGGCACACGAAAGAAAGTAATTTGAAGAGTACAGTAATATAATTACAGTCTAATAAGAAAAAACTTAAGTTAGATAAGTAGCTATTAGACACAACTTAAAGAAAAATTCTTTCGCAAAACAAATTGCGTTACAATCTAAATTAGTTGAAAAGTAACACAAAAAAGCTGCTCAAGGACGCGTTGAGTTCGGGTTCTGTAGGTAACAATACGACTTAAAATATCACTCCTACTTTTACTAAGTTTAGTCCAACACTCAGTTGGTACTTGACAGAAGCATCAGATGATGCTGAGCAAAAAGGACTGGGCAGATTGCCCAGCCTTTTCGTTGGCTTCATGGCCAACCGGATGCAACTCAATACCAGCATTTCACTTCGAGAGCCTGACCTCTACAATCCAGTTACTGGTAATACGATAAAATAAATATATAAAATAAAATAAACACCTATAGGTAATAGGTAATAGGTAATACGGGCTGTTGTCCGCAACTCCACGTCAAAACGCGTATTTTACGTACGGGTGGGAGAATCGCTCATTCGATCCACCCCAGCTCCTCGAGAAAGGCCAGCAACGCCTTGGTGTTGCTGACAATCTCACGTAGGGTACCTGGGTTACCGAAGTATTTTGCCCTGTAATCGGCGACCACCGGGCAGTTTAGCAGCACATGCGCTGCTGTCTCGTCGTGCTCCAAGCAGGCCCTGCACAGCGGACTGTCTGTTATTCCTATGACAAAGAGATGTTTGTTGAATGACCCATGGCCGGTTATAGCTGCTGTCACTGTACGCAGCTGTGGTTTAGTTAGACGGAGAACCTGTTTTGTGAGGCGGTCATCGATCGTGGGAAGTGCTTCCTTAGCCTGCCTGCACTCACGTAGGTCCAGCCATAACTTGTGATGTTGGTCCCTGGTCCGTTTTCTTACCAGAGTGCGTAGATACCCGAAGGGGAGAGGCGCGATGGGTTCTGGTCCCACTGGTGCCATACTCGACCCTCTCCTGGCAAGTTCATCGGCTGCATCGTTACCCAGCGAGCCGCTGTGTCCTTTGATCCATTGAATGGTAATTTTATTGAGGCTACCTACCTGGTTTAGGCGCTGGTGGCACTCGTATATTAGCCCAGAGTCAACTGTGTGACTGTTCAGCGATTGTAGAACAGCCATGCTGTCCGAGAGTATGCGGATTGAGTGGTCCCTAACTTCCCTGGCCATGATAGCAGACGCGGCGAGGGAGATGCCCATGCATTCGGCCTGGAACACTGTGTTATGGACCCCCAATGGCGTGGCTATGTGTATGTTGAGGTCCTCCGAGAAGACTCCAGCTCCTGTGCCACTACCTGTTTTTGATCCATCCGTGAAAATCCGCAGCTCTGCGGGGCGCAAGCCTTCGCATCGTCGATCCTCATGCAGTTGGATTTTGTATTTTTTGTCAAAGATAAACTGTTTGGGTACCCGGTCATTTACTGCCTTCGTAATGGGGAACTCATTGTTGAGTCCCTTAAGCAGCGCGGTGTGTTGAGTGTCTCTCTTACTCCAGAGATGTTTTGCCTTAAGACGCGCCGCCGCCATCGTTGCTTCCTGCTGTATGAACAGGTGGAGCGGCGGGAGTCCCAGCATGGCTTCGATAGCTGCAGTCGGAGTGGTCCTCATGCATCCTGTGGTGGCCATGCAGGCTAGTCTTTGCATGCGCTGTAGTTTGTTGGAGGCTGTCGCTAGCTTGGTGCGGGGCCACCAGACCACGGCCCCGTAGGTGATCATGGGGCGGATCACTGCGGTGTACAGCCATAGTATTATTTTGGGGGATAGGCCCCATTTCTTACCTATCATTTTCCTACACTGCCAGAAGGTGATGCAGGCCCTGTTTAGTTTGGTATCCAGATGACTGCTCCAGTTCAGCTTACTGTCCAAAGTAACCCCGAGATACTTGACTTCGTTGGCCAATTGAAGTTCCGTGTTGAACAGTTTCGGTAGGCTGAAATGGCCTAATGCTCGTTTGTGGGTGAACATGACTAGTTCGGTTTTGGTGGGGTTTACTGATAGCTCAAATTCCCTGCACCATCTTTCTACAATACGTAGTGCTTGTTGTGTGAGGTTGCAGATCGTTCCCGTCACCTTCCCCGAAACAAGAATTGCGAGATCGTCTGCATAACCAATTGTGAAGTAATGGTTGGCGTTGAGCTTGGTGATAAGATCATTGATTACCAGATTCCATAGAAGGGGGGATAGTACCCCTCCTTGGGGGCAGCCTCTGGCTATCATGGCCAGCTGCTGCTCGTCCTCCAGGCGAACCACTCGTTTGCTAAGCATGTTTGTAATCCAGTCCGTAATTACCTGATCTGCCCCATGTCTGAAGAGGGCGCTGCCGATACTGGAGAAGTTGGTTTTGTCGAAGGCTCCTTCGATGTCTATAAAGGTGCCCAGGCAGGTGCCCTTTTGATGTATTGCTTCCTCTATCTGACTGACCACTTGATGTAGAGCAGATTCAGTCGACTTACCTGAGCTATAAGCGTGTTGGTTACCGTGTAGCGGTATAGTTTTGAGGGCGCCGTCTCTCAGCTCCCTATCACATAGCCTTTCCAGTGTTTTCAGCAGAAAAGAGGTCAGGCTGATTGGTCGGTGGGATTTGGCGCTAGTATAGTCACCCTTACCTGGTTTTGGGATGAATATAACTTTCACTTCCCTCCAGCCTTTGGGAACGTACCTAAAGGCCAGGCACGCTCTCATTATGGGCACTAGTCTAGTTGCGACAGAGACTCCCCCCCATTGTATTAAGGCGGGAAACACTCCGTCGGGACCAGCTGCCTTGAAAGGATGGAAGCTGCGGATGGCCCATTGGAGTTTCTCCAGCGTGATCACTCTGCATGTGTAGCTCCAGTCATTTTCAGATGGCGTTTGGGTTACATCCTGCCAGTCGATTACCTGCGCGAAGACACATCCAGGGAAGTGAGTTTCAATTAGGATGCGTCTTGTTTCTTCAGGTGACGATGTGAATGTGTTATCAGGTTTGCGGAGGGTAGCGGGCCCCGCCGTTTTCTGTTGCGCCAGTACCTTTCTTACCCTGTTGGCTTGCTGACAGGATTCGATGCCCCCACAGAATTTGCGCCAGCCCGCGGTACTCCTGAATCTGATGCATTTTTTGTAGCAAGATTTGGCTGCATAATAGCTATCCCAGTCCTCGTCCGCACAAGTGTTCATGGCTCTATTTAGAGCTTTCCTTACCTTCCCGCGCTTGCGCTCCAAGTCAGCACCCCACCAAGGCTGTTTGCCTGGTGTGCTACGCGGGATGGTCTCTGGGCAGGCAGTGTGGTAGCTGTCTAACATTAGTTTAGTGATCTGACTTACTTGTGCCTCAATCTGTGTCGTGTCCGCAAATGACGTCGGACCGCTTGGTGTAGTTAGCTTTGCTACTAGGCTACGCGTATAGGTGCCGCGATCCGTATGACGCGGATTGCGACGTGGTGTTGCAGGTCGAGCGCAGACTTGGATGTCGAAGCGAATCCACCTATGATCAGAGCAGGAGGCCTCCTTGGAGACCTGCCAGCTTGTGATGATTTCCGCCGCGCCCTCCGTTGCCAGGGTAAGATCAATGATCGTGCGGCTACGCCTAGTTACGAAGGTAGGTTCAGCGCCGGTGTTTAGTATGGATAAGTTAGTCGAGAATAAATATTCAACTAAGGCCTTACCCCTTTCGTTTTGGGTGTCCATGCCCCATAGATGGTGATGAGCATTGGCGTCGGCCCCGACGACAATCTCAAACCCGCGACTCTCGCAGTAGCCCACGAGACGGGCGAGGTCATGGGGGGGCGGCGCCTCCGCCTCAGGCATGTAGGCCGAGGCGAAGACGATTGCCATCTCTACGGCGTCGGCACGTGGTATATACAGCTTTGCTGCAGAGACATCTCTGCAACAGAAATCAGTTAAGGGCTGTGTTTTAAGGTTACCTGTAACATAGATACACGATCTGGGTTGATCGTGATCAGTGGTAACCAGGAGCTTACCTCCAAGATTGGACAGTCCTTGTATACGGCCGGCCCTAATCCACGGCTCCTGGATCAGAGCAATGGCCGTGTGTTGTACCTCCAGCCACTTGCGGAGTTGAGCCGTCGCAGTCTGACTGTGGTGGAGGTTGGCTTGGAGGACTTTACAGTCGGACAAAAGGTACGACATCGCTGGTCGTCCCCTCGTCCTCTTCCCCCAGTCTGAGCCCGGCAAGCAGGTCGCCCTCGTCAAAGCCTTCCTCTCCTTGGCAAGAAGCCGGGGACAATACCATGTCATCCAGCTCCCCATCCAAGGAAGAGGCGGCACCTACGATGGCGGCAGCAGGGGTGGCCGACTCTGCTACAGCAGGTTCGGCCACGGGTGCTCCCGGGTTGTTTGGTGGCGGAGTGGGCTCCCCCGCTGGTATCACTGGCCGCTGCATCGTGTCCACGGAGATGGTTTCCGTTGTGGGGTCCCATCCGTTAGGAACTTCGGTGTACTTGCCGTTCTGCCCTTGGAACCTTAAGTACACCGTTCCTACTCCTATCGAGAGGCGGCGTCCGGCTCTCATAATGGACGGGATTTGGTCCACCGGGACACCCACCACGACGAACCATGCCGCGGCCTGTTTGTTAACGTGGAGTAGTACCCACCTCTTGACGTCAATCCAGGGGTTCTGATAACTCAGAGCGCGCCCAATATCTGTCGGCTCTTCGAAGACCCCCTGTTCGTCTGGGATGACGATACCACACCGCGTTCGTGTGTCGATCTCCGACTGGCTCTTGACTACTAGCGGGATGCCAGTGAGAAGAGACAGTGCGGGGACTGTTTCCCTTAGCCATGCTAAGGTGTGGTCGTTGCCGCACCACAGTTTCAGGACACCCCCGGAAAACACCGGCTTGGCTTTAAAAGTCGGTCCTGGGGTGTCTGGTTTGGGGGACCGGGCCTCAATGATTATCTGCTTTTGGATAGCAGTGAGTACCCGGTCCGATACGTCCTTGCTCAGGATCCCTGTGCGGTCGCAGGTAATTGCGACGTCCAGGGTAGTACTGGCAGCTTGGGCGTAGCTTAGTTTGGCGGCCCGCTTGGACTGATCAAACCGCGGCCGCTTATGATCCCCCCGAGGTGTTAAACTCTCGTTGAGCGCACGCTTGGCCGCGGCCTGGTCCTTCCCCTCGGGTCGCTGTGTTGCTCTGGACCCTGCAGTCTGTCCCTCATGAGCACTGGGGGGCCCTGGCGCAGATCGGCTTGTGCCGGCCACCGCCTTTGACCGCTCCCCAGTGGAGAAATTTAGCTGGCCGCCAGTCGGTTTGACCGAACTGGCGGCAGGGTCCTGTTTATCAGGCTTCCCCTTGCCCTTGCCTAGCCTCTTGCGAGCCTGACGGCGCTCCTTCCTAGTCGCACGTCTGTTCTGTGCTGAGGCGGCTGGTGGGCCTGCGGTGCCTGTGCAAGGGCAACGAACTCGTTCGTTGCCTTTACCCTTACCCCTGCTTCGTTTGCCCACAACCTGCCAGACGCGTGCAAAAGCGTCCTCAGCATGGCTGGCCGAGTCCGTTTGACCGGTTGTGGCCGCTTGTTGCGAGGAGGTTGGAGTTGCCACAGGAGTGGGAGGGTGTTTCACGGTGCCAGTTTTACCCGGCACCGGGGTTCGTGCGGCGAAGGTCGGACCGGCAGTGGTGTTACCCGTCGCCGTCGTAGCCGCCTGTGTTTGAGAGGGGTCGGTACTGGTCCCAATCAGCGCCGACGTCCTCTGTTTTAATTGGGACTTGGTGGTTTTGGTCTTGACTGTGGTTCTCGCCACAGCCGGACCAGCGCCCGCACTGGTACCCGCGGCGTTAGTCGCAAGGTGGCCAGGGGCGAGAGAGGTGCAAGCACCCCCCTTGGGAGTCTCATTGGCTTTCGCCTCCACTCCGGTTTCTGGGGTTTTTTTAACTGGCTGTAAAGCATCCATGTTAAGTTGATTAGAAAATTCGTCTCTCTGGCTCCCACCCTCCATGGAGCCCGCACCTGGGAACGTCTCACTATAAAAAAGATCGATCGTTAGGACTACCAGAGAGATATAGGTGCGCAAGGCTGGTTTACAGTGCGACATCGGGTGCTCGATCAGGTTGGCCCCCAAATAGCTGAGCAACCTTCACTTACACCGTCAGCATGACCTTTACCTACCGCTTCGGTCGTCCGAGGGCAACTTCAGCGGACCTTACGCACCTCGCCTGTGACCCTCTGACGGGACACTGTGACCATTTCCCTACCCCTGGCTATTGGGTAGGGCCACCGTTTCGCTTGAAATCCAGACCAAAGGGGGCGTGTTGCCTCACGGGCACATTACAACCAGAGCCGCTCGGCTCAACCCCCCAGGACTCCTTCATCCCCGCTCACGGCGCTCGACTGCGCAGGTTCTAGCGCAGGTGACTACTTGCTCCTACTCACCATCAGCTGATTTTAGTGATAGGCGAGCCCGCCACCACCCAGTCACGCCGGGGTCGCGGTTAGGAGCGGGAGTTGGATCGGGAGGGGGGGGGGGGGTAGTGGAAGGAGTGAGGATATAGGAAGGGAGTAGTGGGTAGGGATTGTGAGAATGGGGTCCTGGGAAATAGAAGGGGGTTGTGATGTCGCCTGGTGGTTTTTGTTACGTCTATTTCTTAAGGAATTAGACCAAGAAACGGGGTGGCAACCTCGTGAAGGTACATCCACCAGACTTGCCTTGAGGATCTACACGACTGCAGCGCTCTCCCTCAAGACCCCGCCACTCTGCTGCCTCTGAGGGAGGCGGCAGGGTAGGTCTGCATCTATACTACCAAGCAAAGCAAAGCAAAGCAAAGCAAGCCTGTCGTTGTGCAACCGTCAAAGCATAAATCCAGCCCCTCCCCAATAAACACCTAATAACTATCTTGTACAAAGACACACATAGGTATATTCATACACCAGTGGCGAAAGCACTACATAACACGATTCCTACCGGCTTCCCTTCGGGGATTCGCATCAGCAACTCTATTGCTATCAAAAAACGGCACATCAATAGTGGCTACGCTTGTCGAAAAATATAGTTACACTTCGGGTATTGAATTCACCATAACATTAAAAAGACAAAAACGGTTATTTTTAGCTTTGTATTATAACAGAAAAAAAATATTGTAAATTAAGTCGTCGCCTAAAGGTCATAATCGGTAACTAAAAATTCATACAACAGCGATCCCGTTATGATGTCGCTTTAGGTCACGTGGCACCGCTTGATAAGGACGAGAGCAGCCGCTGTACAACGGGTTATGACAGAGACAGATATAGAAAAAAGCGTCAGCGAGAACGAGATGGAGGAATATTGCACATTGTATTTGGTTTTCGTCTGTTAAATTTTATTGTATTTAATTCTTTACATTCCTATAATTATGTTAGAATCATAGTAAGTATTCTTTATTGATAAGTCAGTAAGTTAAAGCCGACTTCGCTTCGGCTTCTCTCTTACAAAAATTGACAGCTCGACGCTGTCATACACTTAACATGTTTGTGGTGGACAAAAACAGGTTGAACAGCTGGCTCCTGAACTAAGTAAAAAGATACCTGTATCTCAGAATCCAAAGTTCCTCATAAACATTGAATGTGATAACTTAAATTCAATCAGGTTATAGTAGCTCAGTAATTACAGGTATCAGTATTGCGTAGGGTATTCATGAGGTGATCGTTAGAACATCTTCTGTACCGTCGCAAGACAACTTCTGCAACCAATTTGTTAGCTTTGCTTTCAGCGCAAACTTGGTCAACGTGTAAATATCAATTAACTGTGGTACCCTATTATATAGACGAGCGCTTAGGACTGAGTAATGGCGGCTAGCAAATGCGGAACGACATTGGACGGAGTCACAGAAGGGACCGGACGACCTCGACGTCTTAGGAGGATGTTTGAGTCGAGAGGTAGGATGGAGTGTCGGCGTAAGACTACACGTAAAATGAAGAGTTGTCGCACAGTGAGGAGTTGGGTTTCAAAGTACAGCAGGGCGGGTGGATAATCTCTACGCTTTAAAGGATACCCCTTCGTACAGCTGGTGGGCAGACATTCGGGCTTCTGAGGACCCGTAACGACTGTCAAAGATCCACTAATGAAAGTCGGGATCAAGGTCTTAACGTGCTTCATTCATATTACTTCGCTCTAACTTCTTTAAAGTAGCTTACCGAAAGGTGGACATCTAACATTGCTACCCTGCCTTATTTACCATCTACGTTTCCGTTTTCCCTACGCCACTACGGAACCCAAAAACCACGTCATATCCGCACATCGAATCTTGCTAAAATCTTGTACTTAAATAACATGAGGAGTTCTCTAGAGGTTGAAGAGGGCTCTATGGTTCAAGGGTGCTCGGTTCAGATTTATCCAGGGGTCGAAGGGTCCCGGGGAGTTTGTGCTGATTGTCCTGGTTTGGGATCAAAGTTTTTCCTGCTGTGTTTAGCGTGGGTATTGATTTTATATGCAGACGATTGAAATAATTTATGAAACCTTTTATTTTATTGAAGCTACCGAGTGAAATCCCTACTAATTTGGTACCAACATTAATAATGGTTTATAATGCTGCCGTCCTTTCACTAAAAAGGTGATAACCCACACTTGGTCCCCCCCAGTGGGGTTCCCGCATAGGTTGCGGTGAGGTGCATCGCAACTGAGGCGGGCCGCGATGTCGAATGGAAGGCATCGCGGCTGAGGGTTACAGGCTGCGGCGGAGGAGGAGTGCCTGAGTAGCGCTCTTCCCTTCCGTAGCCTGGACGGGGCCGCCACCGTTTGATGGCGGACGCGGTGGGGCCGCAGGGGAAGAGGAGTGTCGGTATAGCGTTGGCCGCTCTCCCTATCCCCTGCGGCCGAAAAGTGGTTGGCGGTGGGGCCACTGTACTGACCCGTCGCAGGAGGACGTCAGCAGCAGCTGGTGGGGCCCGCAAGGGCCGATGCCTGCTAGGGGTGCGGGTTGTTCGAAAGAGATACCGCGGCCCCTGGCATACGGGCAGCTGAAGGAACATGGGTGGGTTTTAGTCAGTAAAAGTCTGACACGCCCTCCTGCTTCAACCAGAGCGGGAGAAGTCATTTGATGATTTCCCACCCACAAAAAAAAAAAACCCACACTTGCTAAATTTTTACTTTTTAATAGAATCTAAGAGAGTTCAAAATTCTCTATCTTTCTCTAACAAATATTTTTACAATATAAATAGTTCCCAAGATATGTAAAGTTTGTAGGCCGTTAAGTAACATAATTTTGGATGATTCCATCACTTGAAAACCCACTCTTCTTAGCTAAATGTATTTTAAAATACTATAACTGCCGGGTGAAATGATTATTAACTAGTATCAATTGATGTGTCCTACAATTAGTAACGTACGAGTACTTACTCGTACGTTACTGTGACACTTGCTACAGTTTTTAAGAAATAATTATTCGCGCGTTTTTTGCCATTTTCTCGAAAACAACTTTTAGGGCTTAACGCCTTTCTAATTAAAGGACGGCAGAATGGGTCTTGGGGCTTATTAATAACAGCAGCACGGCTCGATTAAAGGTTAAGCTAGACTTGTTTCATTTTTTTTCTCATTTAGTTTTAATGGTCTGGCAGTAGTAGAGTAATTTATGCAGCCTACCCAAATGTCCTTTCTTTAGTATTGTTCGTCGGATCGTTGAGCTCATCAAGTTCTGATTTGAGCTTCATGATTACTGATAAATGCGTGCACTGATTGGACAGGTCCACTCAATCTGTATGGTTCTTTCCTCAAAAGACCATTTCAGACACCAATCCACATGGTCTGACCAAGATTATGTCTGGACTTTAAAAGACACTGTGACCTCTGAGTTTTTTTTGGCCTTTCTTCTCAGAATAATCATATAGGAAACGCCGACCTCATCTAGTTTTAAAAATATGATTGACGTGTAAAAGTGTTTGTAAAAACCTACTTACAGAAATAAAATCATTTATCATTTACCTAATGTCAAAAGTATTAGGTATGTCAATTTTCTTTTTCAGTTTCTCTGCTCCAATTTACCTGCTACACGGAACTGGAACTTGATACCTGTAAAACGCCTAGGATACAATCACTTCTATTTCCTTTGCACAAAGCTGCGGTCTCACCAAGTCTCACATAAATACGAAATGAAAATCGCTCTCTCTCTCTCTCTCTCCAAAAAGGCAAAACCTAGAATTAATTAGAAACTTAAATAAGCCAGTAGAACATGTTAATTAAACATACTACAGAGAATATGGTCACTGCACAGAAATGTACAGAAGGTTGGCTATACAACGAGCGAAAATAAATGCACGCACACATAGAAAACACATGCACATTAATTAACAAAATGTTAAAATTTGTAATATATTGTTAGATGAAAACAATTGCCGACAAACTGTTATGCAGTTTGGCAGACTTCATGTCTAGCTTTTGCCAGCGGCTTCACCCTCGTAGAGGTCCAAAATTATCCCACTGGAACGTACTATCGGGATAATAAGTATGCTATGTTAATCCAGGTTATATACACCGTGACATTTTAGTCGTCTTACAACAAAAATAAGTGGGCTGCCCACTTATTTTTGAAAATTTGCATACTTAATTAAAAATATGAAAATATCATTCACTAAGACGCATGACGTAGTTTGAAACACCCTGTTATGGAGCTGGAATGAATGATGGAATGTAATGGTAGGTAGGTAGATATTTTCTACCATTTGATACGTAAACATTAATAACAGGGAGGGTGTTTCATAATTCTAAAGCGTTATTAATTTTTCTTTGTGCCTAAAATCTTAATTAATGTTAACAAAGTTTTAGTCGCACCTAGAGGTATTTTATGACGGATACATTGAGTGGACCCCCTTTGTAAGACGACTAAAATGTCACAGTGTATAATCTTTCTGTTTGCCAAATTTCACTACTTTTTTCAACGATTACAATATAATTATTTGAATACCATTCATTATTAAATATTAATTGAAAAATTTGCGACGACAATTGAGAAAAAAACATCTTTAAGGTGATTTAATGTTAGGATTTAGGGTTTTAAAGTGTTCGTTTATTTAATAAAATCTGAGTGTTTTGATTCGCTTTTGTATTTGGAATCACAATTTGCCATCTTCATGTACATTTTCTAACCCATTTGTTTACAATTTCATAAAATTTTGTGAGACAGAGTATAGATATGCCAGTAGCGAATGCGCTGAGCGAGCGTGTCTATGGAATTGTGTGGAACCGACCTTCTGAACTATTCTGTGGTCACGGGTAGTTGCGTTAGTTTTACTATCCCGAAAGGGGGACTAAGGGGGGAGGTGGTTACAACAATACGTATTTAAATTTTACCCCCTTTTGTGTATGGATTGTTGTGTTGGTATGTTGGCGTTATGGGGGAAGAGGTATTGTTATATGTCGTTGTTTATTTGGTACATGTTAAGTTCACATTTGAAAACATCATCACATCATCACGCCTGTTTTCACCAAAGTGATAGGCAGAGGTGTATATGTGGTAGGTGGGTGTGTCCTCGCGGAACGAATCCAGTCTACTGGCTTCAACTGAAAAATTCCAGATGGGAAAGTTAATCTGGGCCAGGAGGATAGATATAGCAATACAAAACGTAAGAACTAGGAAAATGTGGATTTAATGTAGGCACACCAACCCTTCTGCGATTGCAAGCTTATATGTTGTGTTTTGTGTAGCCGTAGTCTCTCTGTACGGATTAGGAACTTCTCACAAAGAGATATTACGAGCAATTATTACCGTGTTACCATACCTAATCAAACATAAATCGGCCTTTAACGTTGCTACTGCTAAACACAAGCCTGCCCTCTGTGATAGGGAGTGGCCGTAGGTCACAACGCGGGCCCAGTATGGGAGACGTCACATGTCTTCGAATTTTAGGTGCAACGACATACCGGTTCCCTCAGTATATTTTCCTTCACCGTTTTGAGAGCAGAGGTAATGAAATCGTTACACGCTTTTTATTAGCTTCACCTGTATGTTTGTATGTTTGTTTGTAATCGACCCCATTGGCCTTGATTTTGACCCACTTCAAACGGTCGGATTTCATTTAAACTTTGTAGACTTATCAATGACCGATAAGTCTACAAAGTTTAAATGAAAAATCACGCTTTTGTAGTTAGCAGAACTAAAAAATAGAAAATAAATTAGAGATTAAAAAATCTAAGAAACACGCTTTAAAAACGCAACTAAAAAAGCAGAAAATAATTTCAAAAAAGCCTGGGGTGCTTGATATTAATTGATTATAAAAATACCTCAAAAAGCACCCCACGCTTTTTTTAAATGATTGTAGCGTGTTTTTTAATCATTTTTATCTATTATTTTTATACAAAATAAAGCGCCGGTTACTGTTCGTACCTTCTATGATGATGATAGGAATCCCTTCTCCGCACGTAGACTCCCATTCGGTCCGTTGTGCGTGGGGATTCTGGCTAACAGAGCCAGCCTAGCTCCGCCCAGAAGCACAGAAGCTTCCTGGGAGCTTCACAGGCTTCGCGGAGCGACCTCACTGTTCCGAGGATTTCTTCACGTTGAGAAGCCACGGCCTCGTATTCCAGGGTTACGTGGGTGGCTGATTCCTCGGCGTGAAGGCAGCCCCTGCGAAGCGGGCTGTCTGTGGCGCCTATATTATAAAGATTTTTGTTAAGGGGTTATGGCCCGTAATTGTTCCTATGATTATTTTAAGGTTAAAAACTAAGGATCGAACCTACTACCTGCAACTCGTAAGTCGCGGCCGTATCCACTGGGTCACCACTGCTCGCTTACCGTGTTAACTCCCTGCATTTCTGCTTCTCTGGAGGTCGTAATTTCTCTCCGAGTCAGGAAATTCTAAAAGACGGAGATCGGAATTTAATATTTAGCAGTGATAATCGTGGAACTATCGAAGATTTTATACAGGCTGTATAAAATCTTCGATAGTTCCACGATTATCACTGCTAAATATTAAATTCCTCTAGGAATGCTGTATAAAATCTAGCTGCTGCTGCTGGTGCTGTATTTTGTTTTGTGATTGAGCGTTGCAATATACATTTTCTAATATAATAAATAAATTTATAGTAAAAACTAGAGTTTTTCCTAGAAAATTTATATTGTAATATAATTTTACGACTTAAATGCCCCATTTTAATTGTTGGCAGCCGCACAATATCCCGGAAGCAACCTTGATTTCAATGTTAGAGACACAATGGATATCTTAACAAAAGAGTGACGCGCATGCGATGAACAAGCTATCCTCACGCTATATCACTGAGGGGATCCGCAGAACCCTCACTAGATTTACACACGGTGAATAAAAACAGGCAGACTAATTATTAAAAGAAAAGAAAGGTATATACAAAAAAAAACTAACTAACATGGAAATGCAGGAAATGAAATTATTTATACTTAGTTAACTAGGTTTTGCCAGCAGTTTTGCCCATGTGGAGGTCGAAAACAATTCCATGGGAACGTATTATCGGAATAAAAAGTATCCTATGTGTTATACCAGGTTACAAACTATCTGTGTGCCAAATTTTATATTTCATCCAAATCCGTTCAGCCATTTTTGCGTGTTTAAGTAACAAACATCCAAACATCTTCAACAACTTTCACATTAATTATATTATAGTAGGATATACACCGTGACATTTTAGTCGTCTTACAAAGATGGTCCACTCACTGTATCCGTCATAACATACCTCTAGGCGCGATTAAAACATTGTTACCATTAATTCAGATAATAGATAGCAAAATAATGAATGCTGTAGAATTATGAAACACCCTCCCTGTTAATAATGTTTACGTATTAAACGGTAGAAGATATCTACATACCTACCATTACATTCCATCATTAATTCCATCTCCATAACAGGGTGTTTCAAACTACGTCATACGTCTTAGTGATATTTTCATGTTTTTGATTATGCAAATGTTCAAAAAAAAATCTTTTTTATGAATGGCAGTAGATAGCAGTAATTGGGTACATGAAGTGGGCTGCCGTTGTAAGACGACTAAAATGTCACGGTGTATATAGTTTGATTTTAATATTAGTAAGATAAGTAGGATTAGGTATATAGAAGGATAAAGTTCATTTTAAATATTCGTTTTTTCTCCATTGCCGCCTCCAAGCTTCGACAAATCGTAGCGAAAGCAACACAGATTATTTAATGGCATGTAGAATCCTAGCTCTGCCACTGAAACCGTCGACAAAAACTAGTTTTCTCTCTTCGAGAATATTCAAACATTACAGAGATATTTTTTGATTTTGTTTTCTAAGTCTACACCGCATTGTAGTACCTAAGTAACAAGTTAAGTTACTTGAACAAATGCAATGCAGTTGCCGGAGATATACTTAGACCACGCTCGCTCGGACGTTGAATATCGCGGCGGTATTTTATCGTGCAATGGGTTTTCGACTCTCGGTGTTGAACCGAGCATTCAGAATCAAACAGAGTACATCGCGCAGCGCGCCGAAAAATCACAGGCAGCTTCGCCCGCGTGGATATCAGTAATTATCTCGGAAATTTGCATAGCCTATGTTCGTCCTTATAACCTCAGCTATCTGCCATTGAAAGTCCCGTCAAAATAAGTCCAGCAGTTTCAGTGGTTAGCCGGAACAGGCAGACATTTTTTTTTTTAGTGGGCGCCTATTATACTTCAAATTACAAACATATTTTTTTTGCAAAGATTCAAATTATTACTATCACTCGTGGAGGCTGATTTAATGCACTCTTAGAATGACTGATTAGTCAGACTATATTTCAATCACTATTAATATAAATAAAACAAAACAGTCTCACTGCAAACTAAAACAATCCACAAATCTCAAATTCAAACCAAGTAATATATCTATTTCAAACAAATCCAAAAATATCGACTCTCCAATTTAGACTTGGCAGTGATAAGTCGGTCTAAATAATTAAGACGAATTCTTTAAGCTGGCGACACACAGTATTGTTTCGGACTTTCGGATACTTTATCGGATTTTCGGATAAAAGTGCCGCGTGAATTTTGAACGCATTAACTTGACAAAACGGCTCCGTGTCAAAGGTCGCCCCTCATCACCGGCGGGTTTATTGTGCCTCCTCGTGACTTGGATACGCCTGTGGATACCTAGCTTTATACTTATGTGAATTACGTGAATTATTTTTTGGAATTCGATCTTTTTTCGAGTTGTTTTAAAATGGTAGAGTGACGCATTTTTTAATAGGTTTTTATTGCGTTTTAATGTGAAGAGCATTATAAATTATTGCCTCGCGTTTTCTGAGCTGTGCTAGCTGACATATGACACATATTTTAATTTTATGTTTTGTGTTTCGTAATGTTAATTACTTACCTACCATTGGATATAATCAAGTTCTTCTAACTTAACAGACAGCTGTGCTGCTGGGGAGTTTGTTGCACCAGTTCTTCTTCCTAGCTAAAGCACCAGGAAGTGGTGTAGGGCGGGCGTTTTGGGGGACTGTCTTATGTAATTTTGGCGTTCAAAAAGTGCTGACTCTCAGCCTAGTTTGAATAAATGACTTTTGCTGGGGTCGGTTTACGAGGCTTCATATTAGTAGGTAGTGTGACAGCCATATTTATGCTTCCTTCACCCTTGGGAAATACTGATTACGATATCGCTTAGACTGACTGGCAGGTCCTTGTAGCTAATGTAACAGATGATATTAAATTTGTATTTACAATTACAACTAGGACTTAAGTGCTCTCTGGAGACCAGAAAGGATCTGGAGACCAATAATTTGTTACGAATTATCGCACATCTACAGACTGACCTTAACGGCTGTAACTTAACCTCACAGTTTGCTGGTTTTCTGGATAAACAACGTGTTACATAATCAAATTTAAAAGCATAATACAATGATCAAAACTAATTGTTTTTAAGCTAACTGTTGTTATTGAGAAAAACGTGTTGACCGAAGCATTACTTTATGCATTTAAAATTGAGTCTTATTGAATTGAAGTAAGATTTAATTTTCTTTGGATCAATCAGCGGTAAAAATACTGATGTTAAAAGTAACTGGAATCGATTGAGTGATCAATTAGGAACAAACTATTTTCAGTTCTTGCTTTTATTCTGTAACACTTTGTATAAATAACACCACTCAAAACGGTAAAGGAAAATATCGTGAAAAAACCGGCATTGCCATCCACCAACCGACAACTGACAGCACGGTTGGCGCAGTGGTTAAGCGATTGACTGCTGTGCTGCGTGTAGCGGGTTCGATTCCCGCACGGAACAAATATTTGTATGACCTACAAGTAGTTGTTCCGGGTCTGGCTGTTTGTGTATGTGAATTTAAATGTTTGTAAACGCACCCACAATACAGGAGTAATTCCTAGTGTGGGGCAACGTTTTTTTTAAAAAAAAAAAACCCGCATTGTGGATTACGGCCCACTCCCTCTCACAGAGAGCAGACCTGTGCCCCAGAAGTGGGAACGATATAGGGTGATTTTTTTTACTTTTACTGATAAATTATTAATTATTCTTATATTCCATATCTTACAAACGAATTTTTAAAGATTTTTATAGAATGATAAAAATGGTTTCATTTAAAATTAAACCATTTTTATCACACTATTAGTTTTAGAATGTGACATCATATTGAATGGAGAAAAACTGGAATTTGTTAATCAAACGGTGTTCCTAGGAATCACGCTAGACGAGAAATTACAATGGGGACCTCATATAACATCTCTTGCGGGGCGGCTAAGCTCCGCCGCTTATGCTGTTAGGAAGATCAGACAGTTAACAGATGTAGAAACCGCGCGTTTGGTCTATTTTAGCTACTTCCACAGCATTATGTCGTATGGCATTTTACTGTGGGGTCGGGCTGCTGACATTGAATCCATCTTTATTTTGCAAAAGAGAGCTGTCAGAGCCATTTATAATCTACGTCGCCGCGAATCTCTCAGGTACCTATTTAAAAGGATTAATATTATGACGGTACCTTGCCAATTTATTTATGAAAATATCATGTATGTAAGAAAAAATCTACATCTTTTTAATAAAATAAGTGATAGACATAATTTTAATACTAGAAACAAAGACAAATTAGATCAACCATTTTCCAGATTAGCTAAAGTACATACATCTTTTATGGGGTACTGTGTTAAATGTTATAACAAAATACCTTGTGATATATTGCAATTAAATGAAAGGAAATTTAAAACTCATATGAAAAGTACACTTTGTAAAAAAGCATATTACAAATTAGAGGATTATATCCAAGATAAGAATGCTTGGAAACATGCTGGTCCTGCTCCATAGGACAATCTAGAGTCTAGACAAAATCAAACTGGTTGCTAATTGAACTATGTAATTAATTATATCTATGACATTGATTACACTCAGTGATTACGTTAACTCACACACTGACAGATTACATACTTATTAATATTCTAGGAAATTGTATATTTACTTTTACAATGTTTGTAAATGTGTGGGCACCATGTATCTCATCATCATGTATCTCACATAATTATACAATGAATGTATGTTAAATATTGTAGTTAAATCATTTTTAAAAGAGTAACGGTGGAGTTTCTTGCCCATTCTTCTCCATACGAAACTACATTTTGGAAGGGGCGACTAGAATCAATTCTATTTTAATGTAAATGTTGACGTTCAAAAGTGCCTTTTTAGTGCCTATTTGAAATAAATGCTTTGACTTTGACTTTGACTTTTATTGTAACATTTTTTTATTTTTTAAACTGTCAAGTTACTAAATACAATTAAAACAATTGAATTGTTTTTTTATACTTTGGACGGTTTTGAGAGATTTACGGCTTATTACATGATCGTACTCTCGTCTTCTTCATCATCTGTCAAGCCTAAGCTCAACTATCTGTGGGTACGAATCTAACGGATGCAGCCGAATACCAGTGTTTTGCATGGACCGACTGCCTATCTGACCTCCATAACCCAGTTACTGGGTAACACGATACACAGTTTTACCAACTGCGACCAATTGAGATATTGCGCTCGCTTACTGCGACCAATAATTGTGAGAAAAGGCCAGAAAGATAAGGAAATGTTTTTCGATGCTCGTTAAAATAAAATTGTATCCAACATTAGAAGGTCAATAAGTTTTTTATAGGTTAATTAATTGAAAAAGTGTACAACTTTAAAAGGTCAATAAGTTTTGATAGGATCAGTTATGTACTTCCCATACTTAAAAACGCATCAACTAAGCTACCCATTACTCACCGTCCGCAAGCACGGGCTTGCGGACGGCGAGTAATGGGTAGCTCTGCTGGTAGGTAAGGACCAAGCCCGGATCGACGGCGCGTTGTTTTCCACGCGCGCCTCAAAGAGATGTCAGCAGCAACAGATGGGGCCCGCAAGGGCCGATGCCTGCCAGGGGTGCGGGTTGTTCGAAAGAGATACCGCGGCTCCTGGCATACAGGCAACTGAGGGAACACGGGTGGGTTTTAATCAGTAAAAGTCTGACACGCCCTCCCGCTCCACCCACAGCGGGAGAAGTTATTTGAAGATTTCCCACCGAAAAAAAAAAAAACTGCACTACATATTTACTAATTTAACGATTAGTTGTAGTTAATAGTAATTCGAACCCTTCAACAGTAAATTTCTCATAAAGTTAATTGCACCTCACCCCTATTCGATGAACGATATCGTACTTAGAAATATTTATTGCTTTGAAGGCAAAGATAAATTGCAGATAAATTACAGAGACAGTGAAAGATTCCATCCTTTGTATTTTATTGTTCGTTGTTTACCAATGAATTCTTAGACGATATTTTGTATCGGGCCTGGTTGCAAAATAGCTACTTCACAGAGAACAATTTAAAATATAGTAACGCAATGCCATATTTCATAGCCCGTTAAAGGATGGACCGCTAATACTGTAGATAGAAAAATTTACTGTGGACTTATTGTTCGAAAGAGATACCGCCGCCCCTGGCACACAGGCAACTGAGGGAACACGGGTGGGTTTTAGTCAGCAAAAGTCTGACACGCCCTCCCGCTCCGCCCAGAGCGGGAGAAGTTATTTGATGATTCCCCATCCAAAAAAAAAAAACCCCGCTAAATGTGACAAAATACCTGTAATTTTACTGTACCTGTGAAAGGTTCAATGATGTACATTTATTTATTTTAACTAATGTAGCATCTAAAATAAAAGGAAGACCATGAAATTTTACATTAAATTAAAAATAACTAGGTAACAGCAACTTACAATCAATATAATTTATTAAACGCTCAAAATGTCTCCCTTACTGTTGTATACAAACTGTAACACTTAATAATTTCGCATCCCGTTGATTTCGTGAATGTTTTTAAATATTATTTGTAAGGGCTGATTTTTAATAATCAGATACCTTTTATCTGGAGAATAAATCTGACAGTTTGACGTATTTTCTATACAAAAGCTCCCAAACCGACATGTTTATTACTCAGATAAAAATTATTTGACTATTGAAAAATCAGCCCTTAGTTCAGTTTGTTAGTAGTTCAGTTAGTAAACAAACAACTAAATCCGGGCTCAGACAACTCCCATAATACTCTAGCTTTTTTTCTTCATCATGAACATTTATTATTTTGTGTCTGATATAATAACTTTAATAAAACTCTTCTTACTACGTACTTCACCTGAGAAGCACTCGCATATAGAAATAATTGATGTAGTATTTAACTGAAGCGACTTCCAATGGTATATTTCAGCCACGCATAATTTATCAGAATTCTGACTACGGTTAAAAAGCCAAAGCGTGGTGCCGGACGTAAAAGAATAGCAACATCACATTTCTTCCCGTGGGTGTCGTAGACGGCGACTAAGGGACTTACTAGAGAATGGGCAGCAGCGTTCTCTATGCATTTGACCACCATACTGCGATCGTCAACCCGCCTGCCAAACGCGGCGATTATGGCAAATCCCCCCCTTTTGGGGGAGGCTTATGTCCAGCAGTCTTTCGGCTGATATGATGATGATGACCTAGGTATATATTTAATACTATCTGACGGAACAGACGCTGCCCTGTTTCCTAGAACTTGATCGCAGCGCCACCTAACGGATCCAATTGTGATACTAAACCAACCATCCAGTCAAACACACAAAAAAAATCCTCGTGATCGGTCGAGCGGTGTAGGACGAATTCAGTGACATACAGAAATACGTGTTTTTATGGTTTTAATATCATGCGTATATTTCTTTTTTTGACCGGTACAGATTATCGAACAAACTTACAACCCACCCTGATCCGAAGTCGGCCTATTTGATGGAAGTTCACATATATAAATATTTGTAACATCTCTTTGGTGCTGCCATGTTTCCGAGTCATGTTGGGTCTGTTTCCAACCTCACAAAGATAAAATCTGTAAGCTCACCGAATATACATAAGCTCCATACCATTCGAATGGGAACACAGTCATGTTGCTTGATGACAGAAATCGACATGACTAGTCATGATAGTACACAACTGACGAGCCGACGGGGTTCCCTTTTCTCCCAACTAAGTTGGGGTCGGCTTCCAGTCTAATCGGGTGCAGCTCAATACCAAAATTATACTTGAAGTCAGTAACTGTTGCAAAAGGTCAGATAGGCAGTCCTATCTGACCTCCACTACAGTTACTAGGTAATACGAAGGCGTAGATCCCTTGATAAGACTAATATTGTCAGACTTTCGGGTTTCTGACGACCCGTAACGACTATTAAAGATCCACAAACGACAGCCGGGACCAACGGTTTAACGCGCTTTCCGAGGCAAGGACGGGTCTCGGTATGTTAAGATGGTCACCTATCCACGGACGGACCGCGGCAAGCGTAGCTTAACCTGATCAATCTTAAATAAATTAAGATAATAAATAATAGTTTAAAAAACTAAAAAACACGCTTTAAAAACCAAACTAAAAAATTAGAAAATAATTTAAATCCATTAAAAAGCGTGTGGTGCTTTTTGAGGTATTTTTATAATCAATTAATATCAAGCACCTCACGCTTTTTAATAGAATTAAATTATTTTCTAATTTTTTAGTTTGGTTTTTAAAGCGTGTTGTTTAGTTTTTTAAACTATTATTTACCTATTTACTATTTTTTAGTTCTGCTTGCTTGAAAAGCGTGATTGTTAAGTTTTTTTTTGTTTTTATCTGTTTTTTTTTTGTTTTTATCTGTTTTTTTTTTTTAATGTCATCGGTCCTCGATAAGTCTACAAAGTTTCAATGAAATCTGACCGTTTGAAGTGGGTCAAAATAGCGTCCAAAGGAGTCGGTTACATACAAACATACAAACAAACATACAAGTGAAGCTAATATAAAGCGTGTAAAAATATATTGAGCACTGAATAGACGCCCGGTGTCCAATTTCCACCTAAGGCAAAGCAGTCAAAATTACAAGCTGAGCTCATCAGCAGAAAACAAAACGCAATCTTTAAAACGCTATAAAGTTGATCTCATTAATCAAAGCTAATTGTTCCTCATAGCTTGGACAAAGGCTGCCATTGTAACACCATGACAGTTACTTGCATTGTTCTTAAGCTTTAGAAAATCGTGGTAAATGATGTAAGCGGAAAAGAATTGGAGAAGGTGTGAATTGGAGAAGAATAAGAATTGCTTGCCCGCGTTCGGTCGGATAGAAATATCGATTTTAAGAGGAGGTGATGTATTGATTGGGACTTATTTATTATTAGCTTCTACCCGCGACTTCGTTCGCGTCAAATTTCTTGCTCCCCGACCGTCGCTCGCCTCGCCTGCCCGTGCGAGTACTTCGTATTCGTGACTTTTTTCTCTTTGCTCGGCTCCTAAGAGTCTTAGCGTGATGTTATATAGCTTATAGCCTTCCTCGATAAATGGGCTAACCAATACTAAAAGAGTTTTTCAAATCGGACTAGTAGTTTCTGAGATTAGCGCGTTCAAGCAAACAAACAAACAAACTCTTCAGCTTTATTATTAGTATATAGATAGATGTAGATGATAGAAAAACGCGCCCGATCGTGCTTATGAAGTAAAACAACATTGGGATGCAGCAATTTAGTAAAAGTATTGCGGTCGGGACCTTCCTATCTCACTAAATTGGATCCTAACTTCTTAAACTGCGATTAAATCTTCCGATTTCCTAGTTAGAGTTTATACAAATTGGATGGTACGCACTTTATTATCAACTAGCTGTGCCCGCGATTTCGTCCGCGCGGAATAGTTTTTTTACTATTATTTATATATCAATAAAAACAAATAAAAATTCTAAAGTAAAAGTAGCTTAAGTTACTCCTTATTACATCAGCTAGCTGCCAGTGAAAATCCCGTCAAAAACGGTCCAGCCATTTCAGAGATTAGCGGGAACAAACAGACAGACAGACAAAAATTGTAAAAAATATTATTTTGGTATATGTACCGTATATATATTCATACGCATGTAGCAAAAAGCGGTTATTTTAATATTACAAACAGATATAGATATACATCTAAACATATCAATAAAATTGGAGCGAGCACAATACGACGCTGGACGCGCGTAGGGCGCGGAGGCGCCGCGTGGTGACCATGTTTGTGTAGACAACAAGGTGACATAACAAGCTTATAACTTTGTGATTTCTCATGATACAGTTTTGATATTTTGTACATAGATTCTTTACATAAAAATACTAGACACGTGTTTCGGATTTCGCATATACTAAAACTAGGGTTGTATAAAGAAAGAAATTACATTTAATTTGCACAGACTAAAAGGCACACAATGTACAGCAGATTAATTTAGCCAATGAAACAACAATATAAGCCTAGACTTAGTACATCTAACTAACTCGAAAAGCAAACTTTGCCTCGGGAAAGGGAAATTCAAAGATAACATAAGTCCAATGACCGTTAGGAGGTAGGTACAGTCACCAGTACTTATATGTATCATGTTCCCAGCTAATTTTAATAGAAAAAATTTAATAGAAAATGTATCCTATTGTAGGTATTGATTTTCATTTTATGTTGTTGTGAACAGATGTTCTCAAACTTTTATAGTATTATAAAGATGTGTGATCACAATCTGACAATAAGTCTTACCTTAGGGCTATCGTATTTCCCAGTAACTGGAATGTGGAGATCAGATAGACAGTCGCTTCATGTAAAATACTGGTGTTCAGCTGAACTCGGTTAGACTGGAAGCCGACCCCAATGTAGTTGTAAAAAGACTAGGCAGGTGGTGTTTATAAAAAGAGGTAAAATTTATTTGTTGGTAAGTTTGTATGTAGGTGGTAATGTCTGGACCTACAATTCAGATTAGAAAAAATCTTTTTGCATTTGATAGTCACGATTTCACGCGGACGAAGTCACGAGCGAAGTGCTTGTAGTACATATATTTGAAAACATATTATGTATTATGAAGTAATAGTAGTAATCCTAAAGTTACAATAATTTATCCAAGAGAAAATCGCTTTTGAATTTGGATAAGTGCATACATATTAATGCTCGTGATTGTACTTACCCTTGCCGAGTTTAGTCAAACTTGCTAAAGTAAATCTGACAAATGGAATAGTTTACGTTTCTAGTTTCTGATATTATAAGAACACTACCTGGACTCCAGTGTTTACCTTTATTTTAAAACAATTTCTTTCAGAACATGATAACTTCGTGAGAATCCAGAACGGTTTAAAATCACAAAAATCAACTAGTTTTTCCTTGGCCATACATACACAGACTCAAAGCATTTATTTCAAACTAGCATTCGCCAGCGGAACGTGCTTCAAGAATAAAAAGTCCTATGAGTGAATCCAGGTTATAAACTATCTGTGTAGAAAATTTCATCCAAATCCGTTCAGTAGTTTTTGCGTAAAATAGTAACAAACATCTATCCATCCATCCATTCTCACAAAGATTCACATTTATAATAGTATTCGTATGATAAGTACATAGATTAGGTACAGGCATTTTTTATCTGTCAAGGCGTCGGTCAGTCAGAAACATTAAGCTAGTTACAGCAGTAAAAATTAAAAGGGTCTCCAATCCCCAAACAAGAAACGTCTTTTTTCGGCGTTGTTGCCTTGTGGTACGGAACTCTCACTTGAACCAGTTTTTTTTAACAATATTTGACAGCCGTTATTGTATGACCGTTCACCGATTCCTTACGACAGCAAAACTTTAGTATTAGTCATTACTTCTCCAATTCCTCATGTTTGACAGAACCTTTGATCCACGATGTGGTACAAAAGAAATGTCACGTCACTCCAATACACAGGGGAACTTTCCAAATGGCATTAAAGTAAACCCGGACATTTTCCTTGAAACTTATTCCTTTGCGTTTCATCGTGAATTGTTGTTGAATGATGGACGAACGTCACTTAGTTCTCTTCGAGTTTAAATAATGTGTAAAGTCAACAAAGACTGGTTCCTAGTCGGAGAGGCTTTTGCTATTTAATATTAGATAATAAGGCTATTGCGACATTGAAAAAAACAACCGAATTGATAACCTTTGTTCGGTTTTTGAAGTCGGTTACAAATAGGCAGTCATATTAAGAAAGAAAGAAAAGAAATACTGTATTTAGCACACATTACAGGATGTAAGGGAAACGCTTCCGAAAACGAAGACAGGCGATAGGGCTAGTGATTCTCGATACAGTACCATAAAAAAATCTAGGCATTTTTTTTTTTTTACCAAATTTTTTGACCATTTTTTGAACACTATTCTGTGAGAACGGTTAAAAGAATCATTATTTGGGATTAAACACATTTAAAAACATTTTTTTATTGTAGCACTCTAGCAAGCAGTGTATTCAAAAATAAAAATCAGCTGATAGGTTCACGCAGCACGCATAACTGCGCTCGACTCCAAGTCCAGGCAGTGACTTTAGATTTAGGCATCCTTTGTAAAGCGCCGTCAAAATGAAATAATTAGAAACATTACAGAAGTGTCAAACGTTTTGAATTGATGCAAAATAACCAATTTAAGGCGAAAGCTTATTGGTATCCGTTCGCGTTTACGTTGTATATAACCTACGTTCTGGCTTCGGAAGCGGGAACGCTATTTTACTATTTCGTGTTGTATACAGGGTGTAAGAGGAATTACACCCTATATACAACAGGAAATAGTAAAATATAAAAATAAAATCAAGTATAATGAAAAGTACTGGTATTCAACTGCATCCGGGATGGATTGTTAGGATTATTTATTGTACTCCATTTTTAGTTTTTTAAATGATCAGCAGGTGATTTTCATGATCAGATGGAGCAACAATCTTTACAGGGGTGAACGGAATTGTAAAATGATAGCTAGGACTTTTCGGTAGCTATTACAAGAACAATAGAATATTATAGAACAGAATACTCTTTATTATGAAAAAAGTAACCACGGTCGCCAGATTTAGTTGAAGTTTAGTAAGAAACGGATGGATGTTTTCTAATAAAAATTAATTTAATGAAAACTAAACAAACATTTCATTTATTAAATTAAATTTCATTCGAAAACATTAATCGGATTCTTACTAAACTTCAACTATATCTGACGACCCTGGTTACTGGTCTCTTTTGGTGACTGTACCTGACGGCGTGACCAAATGAAATCGTAAGACGGAACGTAACGTTTAGTGACGTCATCGTCATCGCCCCACTCAGTTAATCTCTCGCAACGTTGTAAACTGAAATACAACAGTCATATATATATACACATATAGGTACATATATACCTAAGCCCTTTAATAACCAAATCACGAAAATCTATCTCCTGTTCAGAACTCCTAAAAACGTCACCTAAATTTCCACTAAAGCAGTATCTACAACGATGCAAACGAAGTTAAAACGACGAAAAACGAGAAGCAAGAATGAAAAATTACTGGCTATAACTCACTGGCTTGAAAAGACCAAGTGGCAAATTAGGTACGTACCGTTCCAGGAGAAATTTTTAAGCATTCGCGTCGATAAAGGAGCCTTGAGAGCTGTCTACCCTTGTCATCGGTAATGACGCTGATGTAGACACAGCCTTACTTTATGCGATATGACACTGTGTGCTTACTGAACTGAATCTCTTTTTTGTTGTTACTGGCAGTTTTTCGATTTCGATTTCTGTTGTTCTTTTTTCGAATATCGATTTAATAATGTTCCATTTCGTTTTTTTTTTCATCGAGAGAAGAAGCCAAACGTTTACTGATAGAAAATGTCTTGTTTGTGAAGTCAGGAAAATTAATGCCTCAGCAAAATGATTGCCTACTTAAATTGTCCGCATATGTATGTTAATATTTTTTTTGTTGCTTCATGATCAGAGATCGGATATTCGGATGCATATTCACCTAAAGTTGTGACGTTGGCTAATATGGAACTCGCTTTTGAATCTAACAAACTTAATTCAATGTAAAAAAAAAATATTATGTTAACTAACACACACCTCACCATCTGATAGATAGATAGATAAATCGTTTATTTGGTGCATAAAAAAAGACATAATACAACAAACAAAGCACGATGAGATTAAAACTAATTACATGAAAATAGGATGACATATATGTAAGTGTAGTGATGACACTTTAGGCTATGCACACAAGTTAACATTCAAATTAAATAAAGTGCGATGGGGTGCAAAAGTGCGGTGTGCGTCTCAAAGTTGCACCAAATGAGAGTGCAGCTCAGCATGTGTCAGGCAAATGTACCTGACGCTGATATTCTGCTGGATCCCTGCAGTGACCTACGGATCTCTTACAGACTTACACTCTACATACACATATTTGCATAGAGGTTATTTTTTAAATAAATATGCATCTGAAACTGAATAGTTATGGAATTCTAATAATATAGAAGTCGCTTCCATACTGTACACCTGACTAGTTAAATATTCCTGGTGTTCCTGGCATACCGGGATTTCTTTTACAAAAAATATATTTTAAGGAGCCGCTTCTATACTTTCATAACTGAAAATAATCTTTAGGTACCTAGGCTTTGGAATGGGCAAATAGCTTCATCTTTCTAAGTCACCGACCTTGCCAATTCAAAAGTGCCTGTAATTGGTTTATTTGAAATAAATGCTTTGGGGCTGAGTTTGAGTTTGAGTTTGAGTTTATGCATCCGATTATCCGATCTTAATTTATGATTTTAATACTTTTGAATATGTTTACGAATTGTAAGATCATTATCGTCATTTTGTATAATGTGCGCAATGAATGACTTATGTTATTTCATTTTAGATAATATGATTGTGTTTTGCATTTGAATCTGATTACTAACATAGTGTCTCAAGTAAATAAATAAATAAAATAAAATATATAGAAATCACGACTATAAGTAGTTTTTTTGTCAGTTCTATGAGATGGCTTTTACTCGGCATATTCAGGAAGTCAGTCTGATAAACAAATAACTTACCCGACTGTATCACCTAGACTACTTTTGGGATATTTTCCGTTCTATTTTTTAATTACTTTGAACATTATTTTATACAGTTCAAACTTATTACAAATAATTACGGCTATATAAAATATAATGAACATAAAATGAATCAGCTAATTATACTATAGATCGGTACCAAACCAACAGCATTCGTATATCACTTAATCATTAATACACAGTTATATAAAAACACACAACTATCTAATTACAGATATTGGATCAATTAAATCTGATACACCTGTATCAGTTCGCACGAAATAAACGTGAAATTTCGAATTACTTAAAAACTAGAATTTAATTTACGTATAAACTGAAATAATGGAGGTAGCAACAAAACTACGAGAGCATAAATATCCAATCAATCACACAAGTACAGTCGGCAAAGGAAATAAGTGTACACATACAGGCAGAATTTTTTACCAATGTTGTGTGAGTGTTGAGAGGAGTGCCGTGGCTAAATAATAACAGCCGCAAGGGTCGATCAAAGGTTAAGCTATGCTTGCTGCGGTCGGATCGTGGATGGGTGACCATTCATTACATATCGAGACTCCTCCGTGCCTCGGAAAGCACGTTAGGACGGTGGTCCTGGCTGTTGTACAGCTTTGACAGTCGTTACGAGTAGTCAGAAGCCCGAAAGTCTGACAATACCAGTCTTACCAAGGGTTGTCACATTACTTAGTTACTGGGTTGTGGAAGTCATATAGGTGATTGTTCCATGTAAAATACTGGTATTCAGCTGCATGCGGTTAGATTGGAAGCCGACCCCAACATATTTGGGAAAAGACTTGGCAGATTGTTGGATAGATTGTAGTGTAGACGCCATAAGACCCTACCCAACAGGTCATTGGTTTTAAGATTTTAAGCCCTTAATTTATTGAAGCAGCCGACGATCTCCGAGGTTGGCCTGCAAGACTACTACACTACAAAAAGACCTAGTCTTTTTTTTAAGACAAAAAAAAACTAGGGCTTTAGTGTCTGCACACCAACCTCCTTGATTGTCTGTACAGATATTAAATACCAGTCGTTGTAATGGCTTCCACGAACTATACGATTTTGACTGTCTACATGATTTTTTTAAAGCCTTACTGCCATGATTATAGTTGCGAGATTGATTGATCTGAACGTTGAAGCAGTTGGATAAAAGATGGATTTCTGTTTAATACATATTAAAAATCCTGCCTGTCTATGGGATATGCCATTTTCGAAGTCATTAAAACTAGAATTTCTGGATTATTAGGCTTACGGTTTTAACCAGAATGTTGTTATTTTTCTTGTTAGCAAGTTAGGAAGATCCACATTGGGCTGGGCTCGTTTTTGGAGGCCCTTTGCACTAGTACCTACTATGATATCCAACAGGAATCGCAACGGAGAAATTAAAGCAATTTCTCGGCTGCTTCTGGTATAACCGCTACATAGTGCAGAAATGCTAAATGTTTTAAACAATAAGTAGCTTGTGCCCGCGCCATTGCCCGCGTGGATGTTGGAAATTTTCCCTCGGGCTACCAGGACAAACCGTAGCCTATGTTACTCCTTATAACATCAGCTAGCTACCTGCGAAAATACAGTAAAAACGATCCAGCCGTTTCGGATATTAGCCGGAACAAACGGACAGATAGACAGACGGACTAACAGACAAACAAACACTTTTATTTTTATTTTTTGGATAGATATAAATCTACATATCTATCCAAAAAATAAAAATAAAAGTGGTTCTTCAATCTACCTAGGAGGTTGGAGAACCACTTATAAAATAGAAACGATTGGAGATTTTAGAGTCAAAGCATTTATTTCAAAAAGGCACGTAAAAAGCCGTTTTTAACGTCATCAAATTGATTCTTTACCTCTTCAAAAAGGTAGTTTCGTATAGAGAAGAATGGGCAAGAAATACACATAACGTACACACATTAACACATATACAATAACTACCAAAGTTCCAGTATACTATCTTCAGAATCCTTCCACGAATCTAAGATTCACTTGACGAATTCAATAAAGGGGAAAAAGAAAAAACCTAATAAAGTTACCCACTTCCTAATGGAGTAGATCTCGCAAAAACTTCTAATTCCACAGATAATGGTCGGCGGGGTTTTTGCGTGGGTTCCGTGGCTTGTTAGGGCGGGGCTACGCCCTTCGTTAGCCCTCTTAACCTTAGAATTAAGGGTCGTATTATTGAGGATAGTCGTAAATCTGTTGGGTGTATGTTGAATTGAATATTCCTCTGTAATTACGTTTATAATTATATGGCGACATTGCGTTATTAAAATAACGTAAAAATTATGAGTTTTCTACTACATTTCTATTCTTTTAGTTATTCGCCTGTCTTCTTTGACGTTAGATCGAATAATATTTATGGAAGAATTAATACATTTCAACGCCCACCAACTATATTTATTAGACGATGTAGTATTTTATTTTTAACACGCTTTTATTAGCTTCACTTGTATGTTTATTTGTTTGTATGCATGTTTGTAACCGACTCCTTTGGACTTGATTTTGACCCACTTCAAACGGTCAGATTTCATTTAAAATGTAAACTTATCGAGGACCAATGACAATTGAATAAATAATTAATTAATTAATTAAAAATAATTAAATAAAAAAATCAATAATTTAAAGAAACAACTGAAAAATCACGCTCTTTTTAGTTAAAATAAATAATAGGTAAAAAATCTAAAAACACGCTTTAAAAACCAAACAAAAAAAGCAGAAAATAATATCAAACAAGCGTGGCGGCTTGTTAATAATTGATTATAAAAATACCTCAAAAAATCACCGCACGATTTTTTGAAATTAACATCTGCTTTTTTAGTTTGGTTTTTATAGCGTGTTCTTTAGATTTTAAAATCTATTATTTATTACTTATTCGAGATATTCTTAAGGAGCCGTGGTGGCCCAGTGGAATCGGCGGCAACTTAGCATACAAGTTGTAGGTCGTAGGTTCGAACCCTGGCAGGCGCTTTACTTTGTGTAAATAATTTCATCATCACTGCTCAAAAACGATGAAGGAAAAAGTCGTGAGAAAACCGGCATCTACTAACCCGAACTGGGCCCACGTGGTAGATTAAAGCCCACTCCATCTCACAGAGAGGAGGCCTGTGTCCTAGTAGGGGAAACATGGCAATACTATCGCAGGCGCAGGTATAACAGAAACCCTATTGCTATCCTTCAGCTATACATACATAGTTTCAGCTCAAAATAAAATACTCTAAGAATTGATACCAAATTTTCGGTTTCATATGTTTCTTAAATTCAAATCATAACAAACATGTCACCGCACTACGTAGATCAATAACTTTCCACGTTAATTACACGCCAATGTCACGATAAATCTCTTCCGAGTGATGTGCTTATTTCAATTTGAAAAGTTCGGTTTCTGTTATCAATGTACTAAAAATTCTCATAACTTCCAAACATGTAGAGATAGGATTAAAAATCCCTTCCAATATCGTTTGATATCATCCAAAGAAGCCGTGCACTTGGTATGTATATACCCTTTCCGTTACACGTTGTATAGGCCTCCCACAAAGTGGATCGAAAACCTGGTGAAGGTCCCGAGAATCGCAGGACCGGTCGATGTGGCAATGCTGCTGGGCATACATCCAGCTCAGGACCTCTTTCGGCTGCAATAATGAAATGTTAACCTTTTTATTTTTCTTGTTCCAGTGGCTTGCTCAACGGTGACCGTGACGAAATGCCAGGCTGCTCTGAGGACTCTGCAGGCCTTCCCGTTTTTCAAGCCGACCTGCCTCTGTCGAGAACCGAACGTGGACCCCGAATGTAACTCCTTCCGCGACTTCCTGTTTGACCATCCCTGCGTGTTCGTCATGAAGAAGGGTATGGAAACTACTTGACTAATGAATGCGTGCACTGGCTGGCCAGGTCCACTCAATCTGTATGGTTCTTTCCTTAAAAGACCGTTTCACCAATCTACTTGGTCTTCACATGATGAATTTTAATAGGGACTGTGAGCTCTGAGGTTGTTTCGACCTTTTTTCCTCAGAGTAGTCAGATAGGAAACGCCGACCTCATGTAGTTTTTAAAATAATATGATGGACGTGTAAAAGTGTTTGTATAAAACCTACTTACAGAAATAAAATCATTTACTTTTATATTGATGATTATGGTCATTCTGGCTCTTTAAAAAAAAATTAAGATGTGTATAGGACTTCGTTCAGAAGTCTTTCTGCATAGCTATAATTTTGACGGCTTTAAATGATAGTCAGAATGAGTGCTTTGTAAGGACAGGAAGCGTAACTGATTTCTCTGGTATTGAAAATAGGTAGCAGGGTCCAGTTATCATCAGATGAAGTTTTTTGCCACTCCATTAGATAAAATAAAGATAAGTTTCTATTAATTTGATTATTATAGGCGCAGGGTGGCAAGGACATCGACGCGCAACTTTATAATTTGGATTCATTACATGGTTTCGAACACCGCTGCGTTGAAATTTTCCTAAGTTTAACAGAAACGTGCAGTACCTACGGGGTTAAAATGTATGGATTTTTTTTATTAACCGACTGAATATCTCAATGCAGGTATGACACGTATGAAACGATGGTAACAGGCTCCACGTTAATGTGCCTGTTTTGTGGTCAATTTTGCCTATAACAGTTGCATTAGCTAGGATGTGTCATTGCATTAGGCTTGTCATCTAGGTCCATATTAATTTACGGCGCCCCTAACAAACCGTGCTCATAAACTCATAAAGCTGTCAAAACGTAATTGGCTTCTGGAAGCAATGGGATGTTGCGGGGATCGTGGCTCAATAATAACAGCTGCACAAGATTAAGCAACGCTTCCCGAGGTCAGTTCGAAGATGGGTGATCATCACCCATCCTCGAACCCATCACACGTGAAAGCACGTAAAGCCGTCGGTCCCGGCTGTCATTCAACATTAGACAGGGGTATCGTATTACCCAGTAACTGGGTAGTGGAGGATAAATAGGTAGTCGCTCCATGTAAAATACTCGTAGTCAGCTGCATCCGGTTAGACTGGAAGCCGACCCCAACATAGTAGGGAAAAATCTATACAGATAGCTGGACACAATGGGATTTAGCACGAGCATAATCAGCCGAGGCTTTCAGAAAGCCGTGGTTAAGCGATTGGCTGCTGCGCTGCGTGTCGTGGGTTCGATTCCCACACGGAACAAATATTTGTATGACCTACAAGTAGTTGTTCTGGGTCTGGGTGTTTGTGTATGTGGGTTTAAATGTTTGTAAACGCACCCACAATACAGGAGAAATTCCTAGTGTGGGACGTTTTTTTTTATTATTTTTTTTTTCATTGTGGATGTCCGCCACATCCCTATTAAAAAACCCTATACTTTTTTCAAGAGCCTAAGAAGCCGAAAAGGCAATCCAACAATTACTTATCCATCTGCAGAAGTCAAAGTGAAATCATTTATTTCAAATAGACACATCAAAAGGCACTATTGGTGAACTTTACTGTTACTGTTAGTATAAGTCCGCATTATCTCACTGCTGGGCAAAGGCAGGACTTCCAGCTCTTTCGACCCCATGACTTCCAGCTCCGAGGCCAAAGTGGACCACTGGTCGTGTGTTTTCTCGAGCTCGCCCCAGCATCTTTGACGGGATCCGCCGTGACGCCTTCTGGCTGTATCAGGGCTCCACGTAGTGGTTATTATAGCCCACAGCTTATTGGGCATACCGCAGACGTGGCCAGCCCAGTCCCATTTCAGTTTTTTGATAAACGCCAAAATAAAAAATAAAAGAATTGATCCTAGTCGCCCCTTCCAAATGGCCAAGAATCTCCACCGTCATTCTTACTTAAAATGTTTTACAATATTTTGTATGACATTAATGATATGTGAAGACGATACACTTAGAATAAAATTACTGCTAAGCCTGATGTTTGAAACTAAGTTATTACTTAATACTTAATAATAAACGTTCTCTTGTTGTAGACGACTTTAAACATACACAAACAGCTGCTCTATCAGAATACCAGCGCTGCGACATTTCTTTTTTTTAAATGTCGTAGCATCATGCTGAGGTAGGAGCCTTTTGGCCTCGCGCAGGACCTTCTGTTTTATTATTTTTTTATTTTTTAGTTCCAAGAAATTTGTTTTTTATCATTTTTGTACCATTGTGTGTTTATTTTAGTATGTGATCTTCCTGTGTTTAGTTATTTTTTAATTCCAAGAAATTTGTTTTTTATCATTTTTGTACCATTGTGTGTTTATTTTAGTATGTGATCTTCCTGTGCGAGTCACAATAAACACTTTTTTCTTTCTTTTCTTTTCTCTTTTAGTTCCCAGGTCTTTACTAAAGTCTACTACTAAATACAATTTAAACAATAACACAAATGTTCCATCAGCTAAAAATAAACTCGTACTCAAATGGACAGTTTGAGTCGTCGCTTTGGACAAAAAATACTTCCCCCAGTCCCAATTTTGGTCTAATTATATTCTATACACGTCCCAACTTAATTTTCTTTGAGAGAACTCATGTTTTTTGATCGAAGTATTTACAGACCATTGCTTATCTTAAAATGTTGATCTAGTTTTAATGGGAAAATGCGTCGTGATGATAATAGGAATTATTGGACCTTGAGAATTAAGGCTTCTTCAAACAGGCTTGATGCGACACTTGTAGAACAATGTCCATGAAGTTTTCATAGAAAATTTTTCTATATGAGTCACGTCCCGCCTGTTTGAAAAAAGAGAACCAGAAATTTTTTGGTCACTGCGACATATTAAATGTATTGTATGGCGTGATACCTATGGATTATAATCGGTTTTAGACTAAAAAGAGTATATTAGGTGTAGCAGCAATATTTCACAAATTTTCGGCGGCACTGCAATTTTTGGAAGAATACGTTAATATTCTTCCAAAAATTGGTCTTTCATTAATTGCCAAGATAATTCCGGCACCCGTATTGTGTAACACACTATAAATCAGAATTTGCATCATTTGAAGGATATTGCTAGTACATCATCATCATTTCAGCCGAAAGACGTCCACTGCTGGACATAGGCCTCGCCCAGGCTCCTCCACTTCAACCAGTCTTGTGCTTCCCACATCCAGTGGATTCCCGCGGCCTCACAAGGTCATCGGTCCAACTTGTGGGAGGCCTTCCCACTCTACGTCTTCCCGTACGCGCTCGCCACTCCAGAACCTTCATATATTGCTAATTAATTGCAGTATATTCGAAAAAATTGTATGCTCAACAACGACAGTTCATTTATTCATTATAAATGAACTGTCATAATAAGAGCCAGCGAAATCGTCTGGTGGGCCGCAGGGACCTCCTTCTCCCTCTTCCACAGAATTCTGCCCTTTGCCAGTACTGGCCAGTCCCTTCGGAAGGAGTCAAGGTCGTCCCACCATCTTCGTCTCGACGTGCCGCGATGGAGTTAGAAATAAATCTAAAACCCATAGATAGCTATATGAAACAGTGCCTCTATTTCCAATACTTTTTCCATGTATTTATTTACGGGTTTTTTCCTAAAAACTCACGTCAATGTTACTAAACTAAAAAATATTGTTTGCGTTATAAAACACGAGGTTTTATTGCGTGTCAAATATTTTTGTTGCTCCAGGGTATGTGCTATATACAATATGACAATGTTCACGTTGTGCCGAATGTGCAGCAAGGTTGGTGAAATGATCGATAACAGGTTTATTTGTAACTGCATTTTTGTAGCGTTTAGCGAGGTTTTAACTTAAAAAAAAAAACAAATAGTTATGAAAGTTAAACCTGTAAATGCTTCATCATCATTTATTTCAGCCGATAGACATACACTGCTGGACATAGGCCTCCCCAACAAAAAAATTGGGTGTTTGCCATAAACGCCACGCTTGGCAGGCGGGTTGGCGATCCCAGTATGGTGGTAAAATGCATAGAAAACGCTGCTGTCCATTCTCTAGTAAGTTCCTTAGTCGCCTTCTACGACACCTACGGGAAGAAATGGGATGGTGCTATTCTTTACGTCCGGCACCACACGGAACTAAATATTTACACATTCACATGAAATTATATTATTTTTCTCTAAGTTCGATGTTAAGGGGACACTTATGACTCCCGTTTTAGGGTTCCGTACCTCAAAAGGAAAAAACGAAACCCTTATAGGATCACTTTGTTGTCCGTCTGTCTGTGTGTCAAGGCCCTTTTTCTCAGGAACGCGTGAAGGTATCAAATTGAAATTCATATCAAACACTCAAGTCTACTGTCCCTTAGAGCTGGGAAAAAATCAAACTTCTAAGCCAACGCAATCAAAAGATACAGCCGTTTAGGCCGCAAATTTTCGACACTCGCAAGCTAATCAAAACCCACAGGGTACTTCCCGTGAACTCAGAATCTTGAAATTTGGTACGAAGCAACGTCTTATAGCACAGATAAAGGAAAAATGTTTCGTAACAAAAAAAAATTTCAATAATTTTAAACTTACTACCACTTTCCTCATGTTTATCATGATGACCAAGTTACATCCTGAAATTAAAATAAATATGATGACGTTAAAAAATTAACGTGTAACTCTCTGTTTTAGCCCTAGCTTTACTCACAAACTCAACGCTGTCCATACTAACCACTAGTCCTCTTTCAGAGAAAGATCCCTACCCAGTGGAGACCCTGCCGACCTGCACCTATGCCCTGAGCGTCTGCCACAACGAGAAGGCCTGTTCCGTACTCTTCGACCGGTTCAAGAACGCTTGCAAGGCTCGTGATGGTGAATGCCGTATGGAAGACAGGTAAGTCTTGGATTATTATGATAATTAGGGACTGTATTACCTCAGTCTACCTATACGGTGTCAAATTAAATTAGCTGACAATACGTGACCCTCGTGTTAAGTATCGATATCGAAAAGGAATGAAAACACAAAATAACTTTAATTTCGGAAGGCGATGACAAAAAATTTAAATACAAATCCAAAGTCGCCGACTTCCGAATTTAAAGTTATTTTTCACTTTGTAGTCTTTTTCCGGAAGTTGGTTGTTTTTTATTTTGGAAAACGTTTGTATTTCACACTTTTTAGTTATAGTACCTACCCCACACCAATTCGAAATTGCATCATCCTTCAGGTAAAACAATGCATATTTATGCGATAGCAGCAATCGCGGTTGATTTGCTGTAATTTTTTGATAAGATCTATTTGAAATTTAAATGGGACCATTTCGGGATAAACTCCTTTTGAACAAAAAAAGAATTTTGCAAATCCGTCTATATAATTATGACGGAGTTATGCCCCATATACATTAAAAAAATAACATGTCGAATTGATAACCTCCTTCTTTTGGAAGTCGGTTAAAAAAAGATTCTCATCATTCAAACTTTATTCGAAACTTTAATTATCACTGTGACATGTAGATTAAGGGGAATCTAGTCGCGAGCTCGAACTCACTGGTGTGCCTGGCTAAAAAGCACGCTGTCTCACCAGGCATCGTGTCCGACAGAGGTAGTATCAGTGATGAGCAGTTAGACGCTAATCTACACGTACAACGTTATTGAGCGACATGCAGGACCATTTATAGTAAAACAGGCGTGTAAAAAATTAAGAAAAGTCCTTCGGAAGATCGAGTTTTATGAAAAAACCACTGCATAAATCAATGACCAATAAACTTAATTGAACTTTTCGATATTTGAGCTTTGTCGGTACCGACTTGGTTTTGGAAATTTTACACTTCTTTTATTACTTCAACACGCCCAAAGTTAGGTTAAATTAGCAAGTAAAACGAATCTTTGTTGGCTCCTAACTTTTTAATGGCTTTTTATTTTAGTATTCTGTTTTGGTACAGACAATGTGAATAATGAGAGAAAAGTATACCATGTTTAATTTTTGATTTACATTGTCGAACAGTGGAGTAATACACTCCCGAAGTTTGTATGGAAAAAATGTCGACTAGATTCACCTTAAGGTAATCAAATGACTAAAATGATGGTTTTTGGTTGTTTATAAAATATCATAAGTAGTTGCGTATTCAATCGCATTGAGCGATTTTTGGACAGGGCAAAACTTATGCGTTCGACTCACCAACATGCTTATGTGACATGTTGTTTTTTTTCCGAAGTTTTAAGTTTTCACTTCCGTCATCCTATCTTTAAAAGATGACCTCTGACCACGAAACTTCAAAAGCTGATGTGCTACTTTCAAATATCTAGAGTTGCAAGCCTATAAGCATAAACGTTGCATATAGTTATAAAACGTTTAAACGTCATAAATGTATGATTAAACAGTCCCGAATCATTACTTATCTTGAAGCAACTTTTCATAAATAAACCCCTGTTATGTGAAAATTACCCAGTTACCCAATAAATAAGCTCTAATCTCACAATTCTCTCCTATATTTATAGCCCAAAAAAGTAAAAAGGCAACGTCACAGTTTCAGCCTGAAATAAACAGCCCGAAGCTAGATCGATACGAACGTAATACTCTATTTAAGAGCAGTACTGCAATGAATTCATAATGGCCGCGTTTATAATAGTCCGGAACAAATATCACTGCCTCGTTGGTCTAAGCCCAAGGTCCTGGCTTCGATTCCCAGGTCGGCCAAAGTGTTATGGGTTTTTCTATCTGGAATTTCTTAGTAGCAGCTCGGAGTATGGTTTTGTTCCCGGTTGATGGTATCGAGGAACAGAGTGTAAAGTTCACTCATACTCTATGGAAAAGAGAGGATCCTCCGACCAGACGGGTGTTGTGTCTGGTGGGTTATTGCCCGAGGGTTGATGTCGGGATGTTGTAAATGTCACCGTAAAATTGTAAATACCATTAGATTATAATCTATCTCACAAGATTATGAACTTTCGATAAAGTTTGAACTGTACCATACGACTTACCGACCGAATAGTTTAGGTTATTTTAGAATTGCGACCAAACTTGCGCGAGCCGAGCGAGCGAAGCAAGCGGTGCCGCGGGAGCGGCCTGCAAACGCTACTTCCAAGTTACTGGCAGTTACTTGACTATTTAGTAATAGCCTCCGTGGTAATAATAGCGCAAGGTTACTCCGTCCGTCTTGACACCAGTTCACAATTTGACGGTTTCACTTCGATAGATTATAATCTACCGAAAAATAATGCGTTAAATTGTAAGCAGTATGTTACGGTTCACAATCTTATTAGGTTAATAATCTAACGCTATTTACGATTTTACGGTGACATATAAATACGAGTCGCTCGGTAAACTCTGTGCGATGCATGGGGCGTTGTAGATGCCGCCACAATGGCAATAGGCGCGCCCCTATTACATGGGACTTAAAAAGATAAGAGTTATATTCGGAGTTGAAGAAAAAGAGTATGACCCCCGATCACATATGTTTTTTTTTCACAGCATGCAGTAGTATTACGCGCTTAATTAGAACAGTTTGACCAATCAAATCTCATTGGAAATAGTGAAAACGCTGGTTCAAAACATGGTTATATTTGTTATACACTTGAGTTATTTACATAAAAGACCTTTTGCAGGTGGACTGGACAACATACAAGAAATCTGCAATACAAAACGCCTCACAATCATCCCATGGCATATATATACTGTAGAAGTTTTCTCTCAAACACGACAGCCCAAACTCCTCATCACCGCATATCTAACCCATTATTACCCCACCAGGGAATCCTGTCGCGAGGCCTGGGCTGGTCTTCGGCTGTCCCCACTCTTCGGCTGCATCTGCCCCAACACCCACATGAAGAAGCGATGCGACCGCATATTTGCTGTGGTAAACCACAACCCCTGTGTTGGTGAGTACGCACCTTTATTTGCTCACGCTGTTGTGTTTTCGCGGGTTCTGAGTGAAATTGAAAAGATTTTAAGTATTTTTTTAAGATTAAATTGATTAGTTACAAAATGGATGGAACATCAAAAAGTCACCAAATAGAGGAGTGTTGAAGAAGAAGACTAATCAATTTTGAGAAAGGCAGGAGAACGAAAATGAATATTCATCAACAGGGTGACAAAGCAATCGTCTATCAGAGTTTAATAAATTGTTGAAAAAATTATGACGTCAGGTTACCAGAAATGATCGAAAACATTACCAGTGTTAGTTCTAATAAGGTGAAGGACACATCTACATAATTAAAATCACTTCCATTTAATTCCATAAATACAATCCCATTTTGAGATACCAAAACTATGTATTTAATAAAATATAATTCTTAATTACTTTCAACAGCAATTTTACATGATTAATTATTCAATACGGCGCCTATTTTACATACTACAGAAAACGAAAACCTCAGTTATTTTCTGTAGGTAAATGACATCAAGAGAAAGCTATTCTATTATTTATCACAACCAACTACTGGAGCCTTTAAAACATTTACTACATCAATCACATTGTCCATAAATTATTAAAATTACCAAACCGAGCTCTGTCCACCAAAACACGATAATATTAAAACTATAAATCAACTGAAAAGGACTGTTTTAATACTGAAAATGTCTGTTATGGTACAAAGCATTTATTGTAAAAAGTAAATAATAGTTTAAAAAAACTAAAAAAACACGCTTTAAAAACCAAACTAAAAAGTAGAAAATAATTTAATTCTGTTAAAAAGCGTGGGGTGCTTGATATTAATTGATTATAAAAATACCTCAAAAAGCACCCCACGCTTTTTAATAGAATTAAATTATTTTCTACTTTTTAGTTTGGTTTTTAAAGCGTGTTTTTTTTTAATTATTGAATTGTCATAGGTCCTCGATAAGTCTACAAAGTTTAAATGAAATCTGACCGTTTAAAGTGGGTCAAAATAGCGTCCAAAGGAGTTGGTTACATAGAAACATACAAGCATACAAGTGAAGCTAATATAAAGCGTGTAAAAATAGACCTTACTTTACTTAGTATTGTGTTCTTACTTAATTTTGATACGCGTTTATACATTCCCAACAGTCCAGAGCTAGACATAGGCCTCCCCAAGCTCCCGCACTTGGACCGATTTTGTGCTTCCCGCATCCAACGGATTCCTGCGGCCTTCACAAGATCATCGGTCCACCGTGCGGCAGGCCTTCCAACTCTACGTCTTCCCCTACGCGGTCGTCACTGCAGAACCCTTCGGCCCCATCGGCTATCTGTTCTGCGAGCAATGAGCCTTGCCCATTGCCACTTAAGTTTTATACATTTAAACAGTGAATAAGACATGTTTGTATAGAAAGCATAGGCAGTCAGTCGACAAAAGTGACAAGTTAAAACTATGAAATAACAGTACCTATAGATATATTATTACCATTAGCATGTCGGTGACGCGTACCCCTTCAAAATCTCCTGTACCAAAAATCGCTCACACCGCCTAAATAATTTTTCACTTTAAAAATCATTTAGACCTACTCGTCCATTCATGCTTCTGAGGGCGTATCAACCTGCTACTCCTCAATACATACGAACACATGGATTTTAGGATCCATTGTGAAACTTAGAATTTAGACAAACGGTTCTAACCGCCTAAGGTTGCCCGGATCGATGGCGCGTTGTGTTCCACGCGCGCCTCAAAGAGATCTCAGCACCAACTGGTGGGGTCCGCAAGGGCCGATGCCTGCCAGGGGTGCGGGTGGTTCGAGAGAGATACCGCGGCCTCTGGCACAAAAGCAACTGAGGGAACACGGGTGGGTTTTAGTCAGTAAAAGTCTGAGACGCCCTCCTGCTCCACCTGCGGAAGAAGTTATTTGATGATTTCCCACCCTCAAAAAAAAAACCCGCCTTAGGTTTCGAAGTTGTCAGACTTACGATGCCCTTCTTCCAATGGGGGTGGGCAGAAAATGCAGAACGCTACATGCTACGATCCTTACATACTCATGTCGCTTCGGTTACGTTCATACATTTGGTCATAAACGCACGCCTTTCTGAAGCCCATCACTACTAAGATCACTACACATAATATGTCCTCCTAGAGCTTCACGTCCCGGCGTTTCCACTCACATCTGCCTTGTAAATATCTTTTGTTAGTTGGCTTTCAACATGACCAAACCATCTAAGCCAATACCGTTAGCCAAACAAAATATCGATATTCCCAAACAATTACGGTTGCGTAGCTCCAGATATCAGTAGCTTCGTGTATGAAATATGGAAATTAACACCAAAATTGGCAACACTGCTAAAACCAATTTCAGGGTAGTCCCAATATTAAGAAGATAAATACTTTAATAAACAAACCGTACATGTACATATCTCCCTAAGTGAAGACCAGTCCTTAAAACCGCATTCAACCCGTCTACCGAAAATACTCAAGGAACCCGAAACTATTTCCATTAGTGAGGGGAATCAATACAGACTGTTATCCGGGATCCGGGATTCATTCAATAACCACTCGGGCAACTAACATAAAGGAGTGTCTAACTAGGTATTGACCAGTACATCCCAGGGACATAGATTATACGGGGCTAGATGGGACTGTTGAATGGGGTAGGTAATTTAGGTCGCCTGTGAGCGGGAGTTTCTTGAAAGAGAAAATTGAGAGTGAAAGGTAAATAAAAGGGTGTTACGTAAACGATTTTTAGTTTTTCTGTCAGATTTTTCGGTTCTGTAATGTTTCGGCTTGCTTCTGCCTGTCACTTCGCCCGCTTAAAATTTCTTGTTATATCGTATGAGTTAAGACACTCAGCAATATTGTAACTTCCGATTAGTGAAAGACTTCGGAATTGGATCAGTAGTTCCGAAGTTTACCCCTTACATAGAAACCCTCAAGTTTTACCTCTTTATAATAATATTAGTAGATATAGGTAGACGAGAGAAAAAACGGTAGATACGGTATATTTTGTCCCTGCATTTTTCCACAGTATGTGAGAGCTGTTCATAATAGGAAGGTGGTTCCAGCTTCGTCAAGACGACAGACCCCGACCAAACCAAATCAATAATTTTAAATTCAAAAATTGCTATCTGCCTCATCTACCGCACTACATAATCTTTGAAACCAATATCCCGGGAACGTTTGATTCATTTCTTATAATCTCAGTGGATTGCTAGGGCCGGGATCTCGCGGGAAGGGGCCTTAATCCCGCGGTAATCCCGCACTCATCCTCCTACCGGCCGCGTCAACTTCCAAGCTCCTTGGATCCCTTTAATTCCATAAATTGATCTTGACTTTTTCCAAAACTTCCATTATTATCTTTTATGAACTTTTGTTCGTCAGATATGAAAGATATTAGAGTCTGGAAGTAAGCTTTCGTTTCGGATCTTCGTTAGTAATTCGTTGTGTTGTTGGATAAGTACGGTGTAACGTTTTGGAGTAAATGATAATGGCTTAAAATAAGAACTACGTTATAAACTTATGACGCCAGCAACTGTAGAATAAATAGTCAAAAAATAAATTCGACTGAATTGCTCACTATTTTTGAGACTGGCACTTTACTTTGTGTAGATTATTACATTATCGTTCTCAAAACGGTGAAGGAAAACATCGTGAGGAAACCAGCATGTCATCATCTGCCTAGCCTTTTTCCCAACCATGTTGGGGTCGGCTTCCAGTCTAACCGGATGCAGCTGAATACCAGTATTTTACATGGAGCGACTGCCTATCTGACCTCCACAACCCAGTAACTGGGTAACACGATACCCCTTAGTAAGACTGGTTGTCAGACTTTCGGGCTTCTGACGACCCGTAACGACTGTCAAAGATCCACAAATGACAGCCGGGACCAACGGCTTAACGTGCTTTCCGAGGCACGGAGGGGTCTTGGTATCTAAAGATGGTCACCCATCCACGGACCAACCGCGGCAAGCGTAGCTTAACCTGATCAATCGACCCGTGCAGCTATTGTTACTTAGCCACAAGCCCCTCGAGGAAACCAGTATGTCCTAGACCCAAAAATTCGAAGACATGTGACATCTACCAAACCGCACTGGGCCCGCGTGGTGGATTACGGCCCACTCCCTCTCACAGAGAGGAGGCCTGTGTCCCAACAGTGGGAAAATTACAGGCTGGTTATTTAAAGCTTCATAATTCCACAAGCAAGTCGACATTTTCTTAAAATGTCACAATAAAAATTACTCACAGTAAAAAAATCCTAATGCTCAAGTGTTCTAGTTTATGGTTGAAAATCACGAAGCTTATAGCAAGCCGGTCACTGTTGGAATTGACGTCATTATGGTCACGCGTATATGGAAATAGAACAATCAATACTGTTTCAAGTAACACCGACCAAGGACTTAATATTAATAGACTGGTTAAAGAATTATTTTTAGGAGAATGTTTAAGTATAGAGGGTCTCATGGCTAAGTAAAACAGCCACACGGTTCGATATTCAAGGTTAACCAACGCTTGCTGAGGTCGATTCATGGATAAGTGATCGTGGCCCCCGCGCCTCTGAAAGCACGTTAAGCCGTTGGTCTCAGCTGTCATTTGTGCACTCATGATCGTCGTCGTTACGGAAAACGAAAAGTCTGACAACTTGTCTTACCAAAGGGTATCGCGGTAAGATCGTAGCAGGTGTCGTTCTGTAGTTTTCGCTTATCCCCATAGGAAGGAGGCCCAATTTCTTCCCGTGGGTGTCGTAGAAGGCGACTAAGGGACTTACTAGAGAATGGGCAGCAGCGTTCTCTATGCATTTTACCATTATACTGCGATCGCCAACCCGCCTGCCAAGCGTGGCGATTATGGCAAAACCCCCGTTTTGGGAGGTGGCCTATGTTTGGCAGTGGACGCCTTTCGGCTGAAATGATGATGATGATGATGATAGGAAGAAGGCGTGAGTTTATGTATGTATGTGTGTAGAAAATCTTGAGGAACATAACCGTCAGTCTCGTAGATTATTTGGAATAAATTTTAAGGGTTTTTGAGATAAATTCATCATAAATAACTAATTAATTTAATCAAAAGGCTATTTCAGTATACCCCATTCAGAAGAATTTCAATTAGGACACCGAAATACGAACTCATTTGATCTCCTATACAAATTCTAATTTAAGATCGTAAGTTTTATTTGCAAAGGAAGGGCTCGTGGCTAAGTAATAACAGCCACTCGGATTGATCGATCAAGTTAAGGCTGCTACAAACAGGCGCGTCGCGACCCGACACTTGTAGAACAATATCCATGAACTGTTTGTTAGGGATCAGAAGGATTGGTAAAAAGATACAAGTGGTGTAGAGAATATGTTCTTCATTTATTGATTAAAATCTTAAATTACAATATTTTGTTCTACATTTTGTACCTTGCTTTCTACGTACAAAATCAGCCAACCAATAGGAATACACTAGATTAAAATACTTATAACTAAATAAAACTTTGCGTACGCACACTATAAATATTACCGGCGCTCGGGCACGAGCTCAAAATGCACGTACCAAGTTGTCACTTAAGCGCAAGTTGACCATTTACAGGGCGTGCATTAGCCCCATCATGACGTATGCATGTGCAGTCTTTGCACACACGAAACCCTGATTCATCCATAGGATGCAGACCCTCCAAAACCGATTCCTCCGCCAGGCCACCGGTTCCCCCTGGTTCGTTCGGAACGAGATCCTCCATCTCTATCTGATTCTTGAAACGCAACTCGAAGCGTTTTTTCGATACAACCGCGAAACATCACAGTCCTCTGATTGTGAAGGCCGCTAGTTATGTCCCCAGTAGAATCAGCAGTAAGCAGCAAGAAAGCAGTAGGGCCACCAGTACAGCATACAAATACAAGAAACCGTCCTTTCGACTTCGCCGCCGAGGTCCTCGCGCCCCACGAAGACCCCGAGTTAACGATGAGACCCCCGACCGTCCCTTGCTCGTTGTAGTGCCAACCCGCGCCGTAGCTGAGCCTGTAGAGTTAAATTCCCCAAGATTTTATAATAATGAAATCATTTGATTCAGCTAGTCCCCACTTGCTGCCCCCCCCCCATCAGTAACGCCCTGAGCCGAGGCCCGTACCCCACAGGGGGTGCCCTCAACGTACAGTCGCTTAGTTTAAGTAATAGTCTTACGCCCCTGGGTGGAGGCTTTAAGTTTACAGGATAGTCTGGTTGAGCAGTTACGGCCTCTCAAGGTCAACCGCGCGATGCCATACACAAAAAAACAAAAACGAACGCGCTCAGTACATATCTGTTTCTGAGGCTTATGTCGGTTTCTGTCGTCTGTTCGCGCGGCGAATATTTGCATAGGGCGCTATCATAAGCATGTGGACGCGTGTGTCCCACATGTACGTAGAAATTGTTCTACAAATGTCTCGTCGCGCCTATCTGAAGAAGCCTTTGAGCTACGCATTCATCGGTCGGTCCCGGCTGTCATTCGTGAATCTTTGACAGTCGTTAAGGGTCGTCATGAGCCCGAGAATCAGACAACCAGTCTTACCAAGAGGTGTCGGATAACCAACAACCGGGCTGTAGAGGTCAGATAGGCATACGCAGGTATTCAGCTGCAGCTGGTTAGACTGGAAGCCAGCCCCAACATACTTGAGAAAAGGCTTGACCGATGCATCACCGCTGTTCTCAAAACGATGAAGGAAAACATCGTGAGGAAACCGGCATATCCTTGAACCAAAAATTCGAAGACATGTGACATCTACCAACCCGCATCTGGGCCCGCGTGGTGTATTATGCAAGCCCCAGTGCAAAATTATTCAAGTTTTTTTTTTTCAGTCCAACTATAAACCACATAGTTTAAGCCCGGTATAGCCCCGAGATCCCGGGATTATGCATCATAATCCCGTGGTCCCGGGATTGAAAAATTAGCTCGGGTTTGTATTCTCTAGCCGTAAGCCACCACGCGGGCCCTGTGCGGGTCGGTAGAAGTCATGTGTCCGCGAATTTTTGGTTCTAGAACATGCCGAATAAAAAAGCTTCATTCGTGGACGTGTGACATCTACCAACCCGCACAGGGCCCGCGCGGTGGATTACGGCCCTCTCCCTCTCACAGAGAGGAGGACTGTGTCCCAGCAGTGGGAACGTTATAGGCTGATTGTTTTTTTTTATTCAGTTTATGAGTAGAGTAGCTTCTGCCCGCGACTTCGTTCGCGTCAAATTTCTTGCTCCCCGACCCACCCCGTCGCTCGCCTCGCCTGCCCGTGCGAGTACTTCGTATTCGTGACTTTTTTTTCTTTGCTCGGCTCCTAAGGGTCTTAGCGTGATGTTATATAGGCTATAATAGCCTTTCTCGATAAATAGACTATCCAACACTAAAATAATATTCTAATTCGGACCAGTAGTTCCTGAGATTAGCGCGTTCAAGCAAACAAACAAACAAACTCTTCAGCTTTATTATTAGTAAGTATAGATATTTAATCAATTCAAATTATTATAAATGGTTAATTAAATATTTAGTGTTCGTAGGAAATTTTCTTTGCGTAGCTTTCATCCGTGCCTAATAATAATTAATAAACCCTGAGTGATTAGTGTTAATTATTATTCATAAGCCGGCCTAATTATTTCGTGAGTATTGAGTTAATAAATAAAGTCTTGGTTTAAATGGTTGGTTGTTAGGGCGCAGTGGTAAAGGCCTCGTATCTCATGCACGAAGTTGTGAGTTCAAATTCGGGAAATACCAATGTGACTTTAACAATTCATATGTACTTTCCGAGTTTATCTTGGACATTACATTCGAAGCTCACCAAGCTTTGTCCCTGCTCTATGTATCCTTGCATGTAATTGCCTCTATTGGAGACGTTGGAGATCAAATAAATAAATTAAAAATAGGCTGACAATAAAAATAAATAAATTAAAAATAGACTGACAATTAAAATTAATAAGTTAAAAATAGACTGACAATAAAAATCGGACCTCCCAACCCCATGCAAAATAGTCAGCTGATCGATTTTGTATGGGAGGCCCGGATATTTTTTCATATTTCGACCCAAGTTCCTTGGAGAAAGTAGTTCAATTTCACGGGTACCATCACCCTGAAAAATGTAAACGGTAACTAAAAATTCACCTTGTATCATCATCATCATATCAGCCGAAAGACGTCCACTGCTGGACATAAGCCTCCCCCAAAAGCGGGGATTTGCCATAATCGCCATGCTTGCCAGGTGGGTTGGCGATCGCAGTATGGTGATCAAATGCATAGAGAATGCTGCTGCACATTCTCAAGTAAGTCCCTTAGTGTTCTTCTACAACACCCACGGGAAGAAATGGGATGGTGCTATTTTTTTACGTCCGGCACCACACGGAACAACCTTCTGTACTATTATAATAAAGCTGAAGTTGTTTGCTGAGTTTGTTTGTATGTTAGAACGAGCTAATCTCTGGAAGTAGTAAGTAAGACTTGAAAAAGTATTTTTGCATTTGACAGTATTTTTTTTTTTAGAAAAGCTATAAGCTAAAATTACGTTAGACCGTTCGGAGCCGAGCAAAACGAAAAAAGTATGAAAAAACGCGAAAGAAAAGTAGTCCACTTTAAAAATATCGCAACGGAATTTTTTCACGCACTGAATTTTCAAAATCTCGCCGCGATATTTTTACGTCGGCCTTACCAACGTGGTCTAATAGGGCCGGCGGGTGATGCGACGCGACGCGTGGTGAGTCGGAGAACAAGAAATTACACGCGGAAGAAATCGCGGATAGAATCAATATAAAGAAGAAAATATAAGAAGTAGAAGTCTAAAATCGCCAACCCGTCTTGGTGCAGACTGGAGCAAAGCTATCCCAGACTGTCAAATTTTTCCAATTAAACATGAACCTTATCTTTTTGTAACAAAGTTGAAAAATAATCAAAGTAAGTTATCAGATTGGGGTAGCTTGATGTACTGGCGTCTGTATTACCATCTTACACGTGTAAGTGCACCAACTGGGGTAACCTCAAAACATAGTTTTAAACACATTTGCTCAAAAAATGCATTTACAAAACCTGTATACATTGTTCGAAAGTTAAAAATTACGCACCATACAACGGAACGTGCGGTAAAATAGGTACTTTCACCTAAGTACCTATTTTACCACATACCCCGTTGTGTAGCACCGTGCGTATTCTTTACGGTTTTTCTTTTAATTTACATAATGTATTATAAGAATTTCACCAAGGAGTTTCACATTACGAGAATAAATAAGCTGACTGATCGAACCTCCTTGGAAGCGCTTTTGCTCAGTATGTTTGTCTCACTTTAATACTAAAGAGTAAATGAGACGAAAGATGTAGTTCTAATTTTCACCACGTGCATGTGGCGCCATTTGAATATTCGCGCCATTTTCATATTAGAAACGTCAAAGATTGTTGCGACTTTCCGACTGATATTTATAAACAAAATAATAATATGATTTCAAGCGAGGAATCTGATATTAATATGGAATCTACTCCACCTGATATTTTGAATAAGGCGCAAATTGCAGAAAACGGTCTCTTGCCGCCAAAATCGCGTGAACGCTATTTTATGATTTACAAGTTTGTTTAATTACATATTGTACTGTTTTCTCGCAAATGTGTTGAAAAACGTTGTATGACACACGTGCAGAAATTGGTATTGACAAACTCGTGACTATGGTAAGCCCTCGACACATACGTCTACTCATTTGTAAAAACCAACTTACCGCACTAGTATCATAAATAACTATTGTGTTCAAATCTCTGCAAGTCACTCTGTTTAACATCATTACGTATTGCGGTGGTTGCTTCAATATTTTACTGTTAACATTGGAATTAAGGCCGCTTCAAATACAATCTAGTGAAATGAGGGATTATTATACAGGGACAAATTTAAATTAGCTGGCAATACTTTACTCACGTGTCGGGAATCAATATCGAAAAAATATATAAACATGTCGAATTGATAACCTCCTACTTTTTTAAGTCGGTTAAAAAAGGTTTTCTTTTTTCATCATTCCGACTTTGTTCAAAACTGTAAATGACACTGGCATGTACGTTATGGCAACCAAACGATTGTTGTGTTATGATTTTTCACGAAATATTACAAAAATAGCTGATCGATAACGGGCATTGACCTTCGCCCATAGAAAGACAAATATTTTTTTTAGGTTCCATTAGTTTTCCTGATTGAACGACCCATCGATTAAGTAAAGAAATATAAATTTTTCTTCAGTTATCAAAGTACTTTTTTTAGAAAACTAAGTATATCTTGTAGTGTTCTTTGCGGGAGATAGCGTTAATGGATCCAATACAGCATCCGAACGAATAAGTATAAAATGTAATCCCATTTGAGATGAAAACCTGAGCGGACTCTGATTTCAGAGAAAAACTCTTAATGTTTGAATTTCACTCGGCCTCGTTATGTGAGGGACAAGGGACAAGCGATTAGCGGAAATTTTTTTACCTCTTAAACTATGTTTACAGATATTAGACCGAATTTGAAAGTGTGTCTATTAACTATTCCTCATCATCATCTGCCTAGCCTTTTATCAACTATGTTGGGGTCGGCTTCCAGTCTAACCGGATTCAGCTGGATACCAGGATTTTACATGGAAAAACTGCCTTTTATTAATTTTGTGTGTTCCTGGTTTTTGCGTCATGTTTACCGCAAATAAACTTTTTTTTTCTTCTTCCTTTCTTATCTGACCTCCACAACCCAGTTACTAGGTGACACCCACCCTTTCGTAAGATAGGTAACAGTATCTTTTCCTAATATTATTTATTATATCAAATACTTATACGGGGTCAAATTTAATTAGCTAGCAAAACTCCACAAACGTGATGGGTATCGATTGATTGTTTTTTGTGTGTAACGAACTAAGGCAGGCACTTTAGATTGTTTAATTTATTTCAACACCACTGCTAATCAAACGGTAAAAGAAAACATTGTTAAGAAACATGTCTTAGACCTAAAATCCGTAAATCCATCAATCCGTATTGGACCCGCGTGGTGGATTTCAGCCCGCTCCTTCTTCAGAGAGGAGGCCTGTGTCCTGTGATTTACCAAATCGATGACAATGAGTTCTGTGATAAAAAAAATTGTTGTTTTTCTAATATGGTCAGAAATCTACATGACTTAAAGCTGATTTTTCAACAGTCAGATAACTATAATCTGAAGAATAAATCTGACAGTTATTTCTGTAAATAAAAAACAGATATAATACTAACTTAACTAAACCTATTCACATATTAAAAAATGGCGTCAAAAAATTCATCCGCATCGCTGTCAACTGGTAATGTTCCCAAGAGACTGGCAACATTACAACGTTCTATGGCAATGCTTAGCCGCTAGCCAAAGTAGAAACCAGCCCTTAGGTCACGGGAAGTGTCAACCAGCCTTTTCGAGATTTATTAATATGTAATAATTTAATAAATCTGACAGTTTGACATATCTATTTTCTATACAAAACTTGTCAAACCGCAATATTTATTCTTAGAAAAAAAATTATATTATCCATTATTTTATTTTACTGTTCTGTAAGTCTTTCAGTTCTCGACCGATTACTCCGCTACAACAAATCGCTATCCGCTTACACCTTAGACGAATTCTCGAGGAGTTCAGATTGTAACACGAAGCGACGGATTAAGGATTTGAAAGATTTAACAAACAAACATAAATAGTAGACGTAATTCAAATCTTACACTTCTGCTACAGATTGTCAGGCGTAAGCTCTGCTTGAGAACTTGAAGAAAAGTGTGAATTATTAATTTAACTGTTTACGTAAGATTCCAATAGGATTTAATCATATTCAGCTAAGCTAGGCTGGGTCTTCTTTCAATATCAATCAATTTGCTGAGCCTTATCCCAACTATGTTGGGGTCAGCTTCTAGTCTAATGCTGGGTTCTCACGAGGCGATTTTACTTGATCAACTTTTAATTGATCATGTAAAATCGATACGAATTGCGTCCTCACGGTCGCACCGATAATCGGACCGAACGGACAGTTGGTTCAAAATGGCGTCAAACAATGTCGTGCGAACATGTATCCGTGAAATTAGAAATATGCCGCACGCACTCACTTTTGACAGCAAACAATACTGCCACCACAGATAAAAATCGTTTTTAACTTGAACGGATCGTTCTCACGTTCGACAAGTTGTGGCTTGTACGGTGACGTCATCAAAATGAACCGACTTGCACACCAAAAGTTGAGAGGGAATCAACATTTTGTTGTTCAATAAAAGTTGATCAACTTTTATTGAACAATAAAATTTCAGACTTATATTAATTTATAAGTCCTGAACCCTAATTGCGTAACTCACGATTAATCATAATCTGTTTCACTTTGACAGTTCAACAACATCCATTGCGTTATTTACGTTGTGGAGCAGACACATTTTTAAAACATATGAAGCAATGGATTAGCAATCTGTTTCAAAACGAAACAGATTATGATTAATCGTGAGTTACGCAATTAGGGTGCAAGTTTCGTCACGAAGTTTTGTCCTTAACTAATGTCAGTTATGTCCAAGGTAAACTCAGACCAGTTTACAAAACAAGGTTTTTACTTTGATCAGGTTTAAACCGCAAAGCCAGTGAAACCAATTATGTGTGTTCCTTAGTATCTTAGATATGCAGTTATTTTTACAAAACTGATAAGTTTCCATTTTTTGTATAAAGAACTTTACTCAAATCGAAATAAAGTTCTAAATATGCAAAAGCTTAGTTAGAGCTTTAGAACTATAGTTAGATCGCGTTTTGTATCAAGGTGGAGAAAGGTTACTTAACTAAAATAAACTAAACCCGTCTATGTGGAATTAACTATTATAATAACACTGGGTACATAAGTTATCAACTTTTAAATGTCAATTAAAGTAAATTAAGACGTCATAAGTCAAAAGTCCGTACGCCACCGGTTAAGACCCACGCAACGACCTTTATAGTGAAATAATAAATATTACACAACTCTGTTTATAGAATTAATGAAGAAAATTTTGAAAATTTAAGTCAGTCACTGATTAATCACGGAATCTCAAAAACTACTAGACCTGAAATGACCTGAAATTTGGCACAGAGGTAGATTATAAGTAGAAGACGTCAGTTAAGAAAGAATTTTAGGAAACTCCCCCCGTAAAGGGGTGCAATAGGGGGTGCAGGTTTGTATGAAAAAACAAAACCAACAAAACAAATCAACAATGGTGCGGGCAGAGCCGCGTGAAACAGCTAGTTATAAATATATAACGTGTACATCAGTAACACAAGATCTCATACACCTCAATTAAGTATTGAGTTAAAAGCATAATACAATGACCAAAACTTATTTTTTTAAAGCTAACTCTTATTATTAAGAAAATACTTATTAGAGGTGCGGGTTGTTCGAAAGAGATACCGTGGCCCCTGGCATACAGGTAACTAACGGAACACGGGTGAGTTTTAGTAAGTAAAAGTCTGACACGTCCTCCTGCTCCACCCAGAGCGGAAGAAGTTATTTGATGATTTCCCACCCTCAAAAAAAAACCCTAGCAAAACTTAATTCATTTTAAAATTGACCCTTATCGCCTTGACATAAGATTGAATTTTCTTTGGCTCAATCGGCGGGAGGTATGGCAAAACATATAATTTCTGTAAAAAATACCTATATTAAAAGTTACTTAAATCGATTCAATACTCAATTAGTAACAAACTGACTTCAGGTTTGCGTTTATTCGGTTACACCTTGTAAAAGCAGAAATTGTTAATTGTAACATTCACATAGCCAAGAAGCTAATACGACTGGCTCGTTGTGGTCGCAAGCGCTACTGCGAAGCATGAGGTCTTGGGTTCGATTCCCAACTGGGGCAAACTCAAACTCAAACTCAAAGCATTTATTTCAAATAAACCAATTACAGGCACTTTTGAATTGTCAAGGTCGGTGAGTTAGAAAAATGAAGCTAGTTGCCCATTCCAAAGCGTAGGTACCTATGGAGAAGAACTGGCAAAAAACTCCATGGACACTCTTTTAAAATCATGGTGTTGTTACAAAAAGTTGGTTACATCATTATGTTGAAATTATCAATGTGAGAACGATGTAAAAAGACGTGCACATTAAAACGTCCGTAATTAAAACGAAAATAAAATAACAATTCAGAAATTAAAATAAGCAAAGTGTAATTAGGAATTCCTCAATAGCAGTAGGGACGCACCCAAATACATAGGACTTGAAAATAACTGGCGAAATGTGGATGTACACATCTGACTAACCCCTCGGGGTTTACAGGCGTGACGGTATGTTATAATCAGGCTTGAAAATAGAATAGACTAAACAAAACCTTCTAATATTGAAACTTTCGATCTTAAAATAATAATGTACTCGTAAATGCTTACAGGACAATTTAAAGCCACAAAATCTATACATATTTAATAACCATTTACTGTCGAAATTATACTCTATTGGTGTTTCTATTTATACTTATACGGAAGCGTTTATAGGTGTATTAAACACTTTAATTATGTACCTACGGAACCTGAATATTTAGAGACGCGGAAAAGGCAAGAGAAACTCGAAATAGAAAGTTGTTATTACACGAACTAACTCAAAAGCATTGTTGAACCTTCCGCCTGACACAGGTCCTCACCGGACATGGCTGTTTCGGGAGGTTCCAGTTTCGGATAGGGCGGGAGGAGACGCCCGGGTGTTTCCATTGCGGCGGAGCACCGCCGTGTCCTCGTGGAGGTGATCGGCGGGCAGGCCATGGTACGGAGCGAGAGTGCATGGCTAGCAGTCGCCTCCTTCAGCGAAGCAGTTATTCTCGCAAAGAGGAAGTGGCCTTCGCAGGAGACGCCCTGGGCGTCGGGAATCCCAGGCTGATTCCCGGCCACCGTAGACACGGGCTTGCGGACGGCGAGTAATGACCAAGCCCGGGTCGACGGCGCGTTGTGTTCCACGCGCGCCTCAAAGAGATATCAGCAGCAACTGACGGGGCCAGCAAGGGCCGATGCCTGCCAGGGGTGCGGGTTGTTCGAAAGAGATACCGTGGCCCCTGGCACACAGGCAACTGAGGGAACACGGGTGGGTTTTAGTCAGTAAAAGTCTGACACGCCCTCCCGCTCCACCCAGAGCGGGGTGGGAAATTATTTTTTGAAAAAAATTTTTGGGTGGGAAATTATCAAATAACTTCTTTATTTGATGATTTCCCACCCAAAAAAAAAAAAAGCATTGTTGAACGATTTTCAATCAGCACCCTAATTGCGTAACTCAATATAAAAATCAGAATCTAAATCATTTTAAATGTCATCATCATCTCAGACGAAAGACGTCCACTGCTGGACATAGGCCTCCCCCAATTTGGAGGGGTTTGCCATAATCGCCACGCCTGGCGGGCGGGTTGGCGATCGCAGTATGGTGGTAAAATGCACAGAGAACGCTGCTGCCCATTCTCTAGTAAGTCCCTTAGTCGCCTTCTACGACACCCACGGGAAGAAATGGGATGGTGCTATTCTTTACGTCCGGCACCACACTGAAAATTTTTAAATGTAATTGCTAATTATTTCATATGTTCGAAAACATAGTCTGCTTAGGGGACGTCCATTAATTAAGTGAGGCGTTTAGGGGGCGGGGAGGGGGTCGAGGCTCTTCTCACATGAGGGAGAGGGGGTCTCGACACATATCACGTAATTTATATTATTTTCCGCAAAGAAAAAATGTGAAATTGCGAGAAAAGTGGGTTAAATTAAGTAAAACATGTTTTTCCGCCAATATGGCTAAATATTACAAAATCATATTTATTGCGGTTATGCAAACGCCACAAAGTAGCACAGTAGCTCCTCGATTGTTAAACCACGCCAAGCCAGCCAAACGCAATGCATTTATGCATTGCGTTTGGCAATAATCCATCGCACATAAGCACAGATTAACGTTTTTACACAAAAAATACGCATTTTGAAATATCTCACGTGAAATTATGGGGAGAGGGGTAGGGTCGAGCCAAATCTCACGACATCTCACCAGAGCGGGGGTGGGGGTCGAAAAATCGCCAAAATTGCCTCACGTAGTTAATGGACGCCCCCTTAGCAACGTAAACATTGCCATGAATGTTGTGGAACTGTCAAAATGAAAGCGATTCCTACTAATAATTAGTGTGTGGCGGACATCTACAATGCCCCACATACGAAACTTCAAATTAACAAATGTGGAAAACACAAAAAATAATGTGGCGCCATCTACAATGCCATATGCGAACTACTGAAGACTTGACATCACACCGCAACTACATCAGCTACATCGCGCAAGCAGAGTTTACCGCGCGATCTGCATATATACAAACATCGACATCAATCGTCGGGCACGTCTGGTCGGAGGATCCTCCTTTACCAATAGAGTATGAGTGAACTTTACACCCTGCTCTCATACCTCTATATGTGCATTACGCAATTGCCCCTCTGATTCTGATTGATGTGATGACCCGTAAGGCTGCGGCTCAGGAGTTGGAGCATAAATTGAGAACAACCCTTCACGAGCTCCAGGCTTCACAAAGCAAATGTCAAGAGCTGTTAGATGAGAGAGAGGAAAGTGAGAAGGAAGTCGAGAAAGTTGTCCACAAAAACACAAGCTTAAAACAGGAGCTCAAGGACTTACATCTTCAATACCTCACAGTTGTGGCTGAACGGGATCAACTAATGGTGGTCACAGATGGTTTCAACAACTGCAGTAATTTGTATGAGGAGGCTTTGTGTAAGGTTAGGGACCTAGAGGATGAATTAATCCATGCAAATGTAAAAATTCTAGAATTACAAAATAATATAGAGCGTACTCAGGTCAAACAAACTAACCATTTGTTTAGTGAATTGTTAAGTACCAATTATAACCCTCAATCCATAACAACGATTGACCTGACAGAGGATTCCTTACTAAAACATAACTATAGTCATAAAATTAGTAAAAATAAATTTAAAAAATATGCAAGATTGAATAAAATCATAAAAAAATGTAATAAAATCAAGAAACATCAAAAATACAATTCCAAAAATATTCAGCTAAGGAAAGAACGTGTTTCTCTTGTGAATAAATTGAAGAATTACGAAATTAAATTAGAAGATAGTATAAATATTTATGAAATAGACACTCAACGCTTACAGTCAGAAATTCAAGTTCTTGATGACTCACTAAAGTCCCTTTATAATAAATATGTATGCTCTCAGCACCAAATTAAGGAACATATCCTAGCCACTAATGAGTTGGTAGACAGAGTGGACTCGCTGACTCTCAGCAACACTCAGTGTTCTTGTCAAAGTGAAACCAACCTTGATGCCCTCCAGCCTGAGGCAACGGAGGACCCGTCCCAAGTTGTGAGTGCTCTGATCTGTAACCCCAACCATGATATTCCTGATGTTGTGCAAGTACCATCTCAAGATCAGTCAGTAGCCAGTAGTGTTACCCCTTGTAGTATTCAAGTTTGTTATCAGTCAGTTATGTTTTCTGATAGTATGGGAAGAGGTTTAGGGTAATTACTTAGCAACAACTTGAGTATTTCTACTCAAAACAATTGTTTACCTGGGAAATCCTTCAAAGAAATAATGACATCAATTACAGGAAATCAATATGATTGTAATACCAACATAACTGTATTTGTAGGTAATAGTTCACAGGTCAAAAAAGAAGATATCACTGATAGTGTTACTGAGATTTTAAGGATTAATTGTAACAAAATTATTTTGTGTGCTTTCCCATATTTTGAGAGATTATCTAATAGAAAAAATAATTATATACATATGTTAAATAATCATATGCAGTTCTTAGTAAGTCACTACAGTGAAAAACTTATATTTTTTGACACCAACAGTTTTGTTGATAAGTTAAAATCGACAAGGAATACAGTGTATCTGCCAATTAGGTTTAGACTTAAAATAGCAAGGCTATTAGCTTATATAAACCCAGACATAAGTAGTATGTCGAAGTCATATTTGACTACTGTTAGTAGTGGTACTAACACTACTTTTGATTCGCCTAGTAGTTTAAACTATTAGGTGCGACAACGGGTGAGCCGCATATGTTGAATGTTGTTCATCAAAATATGCAGGGTCTGTCCGGCAAAGAGCTTGAGTTAAGCTTATTTATGGAGAACTATGATGTTCAGGTGTTATGTTTGACTGAACACTGGTTGAAAGAACATGAAGTAGTGTTTATCAATGATGATAATTTTACTGTACAAAGTGCATTTGTAAGAAAAACTGCTATTCGCGGTGGATCTTTAGTTCTTGTTTCAAACAAGTTGAAATGTAAACAACGTTTAGATTTAGTTAATCTTTCTATTGAGCGCACTATTGAGTTGTCTTGTGTTGAACTCGAGCGATACGTTATAATTTGCGTTTATCGACCCCCCTCTGGGGATTTCATTCGTTTTGAATCGGTAATGGAGGATTCACTCAATAAGTTAAAATCAAGTAAAAAAAGTATAATTTTATGTGGAGATTTTAATATAAATATTTTAGATGTTACTCCATTAAGTATTAGACTTCTCAATCTGTTCAGATCTTTTAATTTAATTAACTTGTTTTTTGAACCTACTCGGATCACGGCATCTTCGTCAACATGTCTTGATAATATATTTAGTGATTGTGATGCCAAACATAAATTAGTGTTAACGGACTTAACATCTGACCACTGTGGTTTATTAGCTAGCTTCCCAATGCCATTATATAAAAAGTCGCATACGTTTGAATGCAGGCCATATACAGCTAGTCGTTGCAACAAGTTTAAAAATAATATAGCTCGTAGAATTACACCCTCCATAGCACAACACGAGAATCCTAATGAAATTTATGGAGCCCTTTTTGATGTTGTGCAAAAAGAGTACCAATCTGCTTTCAAGACCAAAACCATTAACATTAATGGCACCTCTGTTGGCTTTAACCAATGGGCTACTCCAGGTATTTACAAAAGTAGATCGAGACTATACGAGTTATATGGTTTGAAAAAATACAGGGTTGATACTCCTTTCCTAGAGTATGTCAAAAACTATTCAAAATTATTTAAAAAGATTAGTGCTTTTGCAAAATCGAAATTTTTAATCAGTACAATTAAAAATTCTAATAACAAAGTAAAAACCACTTGGAAAATCATTAACAATGAAACGGGTAAATCAGTTAAACAAGAAAAACAACTTGAGATTATGGTCGACAGCCAATTAGTTCATAAGGAAGCTGACGTAGCACAGGCATTTAATGAGTTTTTTACCAACATACCTGTAACTACGACTTGCTCCCTAAATTCGTCCCCGTCTAAAGCTGAAAACCTTTTGCATAGTAGTGTGCCTAAATGTAGCGACCTATTCAGATTCGAACATGTAACGTCTCGTGATGTAGTTAATGTTTTTAACACACTTAAGTCTAAAAACACTGGTGATTTCTGGGGTATTTCCATTAAGCTTTTAAGTAATATAATAGACACCGTAGGCCCCTATCTAGCTGTCACTTTCAATAAATGTGTTGATTCAGGGACTTTTCCTAACCTCATGAAGTGTAGTAAAGTCATACCATTATTTAAATCAGGTAATAAAAATGACATTCGTAATTTCAGGCCTATTTCTATCTTACCTGCATTTAGCAAAATATTCGAAAAGTTGATACTCAAGCAGTTGCTAAGGCATTTTAATTTAAATAGCCTCCTTCATAATGAGCAATATGGTTTTACAAAAGGTCGTTCGACTACAGATGCGGGTGTTGCTCTGATGAAACACATATTTAACGCATGGGAGAAATCGCAGAATGCTATTGGAGTCTTCTGTGATCTCTCCAAAGCCTTTGATTGCGTGCACCATGAGACGCTCTTGCGCAAGCTGCTTTATTACGGTGTCCATAACGAAGCTTTAAACGTAATAAATTCTTATTTACATAATAGGTTGCAATGTGTAGAAGTTAATGGAGTAAAATCGTCCGGGCTACCAGTTCAATTAGGTGGGCCTCAAGGCTCAATACTCGGCCCATTCTTGTTTTTAGTGTATATCAATGACTTACCATTTTATTTAAAGGATATTTGTGATGTTGTACTATTTGCAGATGATACTTCTCTTATTTTTAAAGTGGACAGGAATAGGCAAGATTTTGACGACGTAAACAGTGCACTCTCAATGGTTACGGATTGGTTTACGGCAAATAACCTAGTTCTCAATGCCAAGAAAACTAAATGTGTAAAGTTTGCCTTACCGAATGTTAGAAATCTGGGTCCCAACATTGTCTTAAATAAAGAGGTGCTTGAGACTGTAGACTCGGCAGTTTTTCTGGGCATAACTGTAGATGCCAAACTTCAGTGGGGATTACACATATCAAGCCTAGCAGGAAGGCTCAGTTCAGCTGCCTACGCCGTCAGAAAAATAAGACAATACACTGACGTCGATACAGCTCGGTTAGTCTACTTTAGTTGTTTTCACAGCGTTATGTCCTACGGTATTTTGCTATGGGGCAAAGCTGCTGATATTCAAAATATATTTGTGCTTCAAAAACGTGCTGTTCGAGCAATTTACCAGCTAGGTGCCAGAGTTTCGTTGAGGGACTTTTTTAAAGAAATTGGTATTCTCACGGTAGCATCACAATTCATTTTTGCCAATATCTTATATATTAGACAAAATATACACTTGTACACTAAAAACAGTGATATTCACACCGTAAACACTAGAAATAAGGACAAACTACGTGCTCCTTTTCACCGGCTTCATAAGGTTCATAATTCATTTGTTGGGCTTGGTATAAACTTTTATAACAAGCTTCCCTCTGCTTTGCTAGATTTGCCTTTTGATGCGTTTAAAGCTCAAATAAAGTCCAACCTGTGTTTAAAGGCTTACTATTCCATCAACGACTATTTAAATGACAAAAATAGTTGGTCGCTGTGATTAACTCAAGACAATGTTTATGTTCTTTCTCCAGAATTGTACCTAGAGACAGGTTATATGGGTTCATATAATTATTGATATATATATTTTTATTGACTAAGTAATAGTTATTGACATGTTCTACTCATAACAATTTTTTTTTTTATGAGGAGTTGTATGGCATTATGGTTAGCTAGCGACCTCGACAATTGATAATTCTATTCTTGCCTGAGTAACCGGCAGCAAGTTCGTCATGCTCCCGTAGATGTCACTGCTTGCGGTAGCGTTGGGGATCGGGTTACCTCTTTCCCTCAAATATGGCGAGGGGGGTAATGGCTGATCTTTGCGTTATGCTTGTGAACGGGTGCTGCTTGTGGTGACTGGTCGTCTTGCTGACCATGATTTTGTTATTGTTGCTAATTTATTTATTTATTTATTTATTTTATGTCGATGGTCCTAGGTTATCATTTGTAAACATAATCCAGCATTGCTTATGTAAGCTATCACGCCATTTATACCAGGAGACTTTTATTTTGGTATATGCTTTGTTTACTTTTTATTTTTTGTGCTTGAGTTAATTTTTCACTTTATTTGTTGGTATATTGGCATGGCTAGCTGACATAAATGACAATTTTTTAAGTTCTGTGTCTCGTAATGTTGATTACTTTGCCTGTGTATGTATAGAATCAAGTCTATCCGACTAAACAGACAGCTGTGCTGCTGGGGAGTTTGTTCCGCCACTTCTTCTTCCCAGCTAAAGCACTAGGAAGTGGTGAAGGGTGGGCGTTTTGGGGGACTGTCTCATGTACTTTGACGTTCGAAAAGTGCTGATTCTCAGCCTAATTTGAATAAATGACTTTTGATTTTGATTTTGATTTTGATTCCACCATATGAGTCGATTGGTATCAAAATTGGTCAAATCCATTTATTTTAAATGAGTTTGTCCAATTTTGATACCAATCGACTCATATATGAATCTCAAAGTCAAAATTATTTGACTTTTATAGATGTAGTCTATGTCAAGAAAATTTGAATTAATTCATATTTCATTTTAGCACCTTTTAATTATGAACTTTCAATCAAAAATCAACTTAGACTACATTAAGCTAAAGCACATATTTGATTAAGTGGATACTATGTAGGTAGAAATAGTTGTACCTCTCAAGAACAATCGGACATTCGTTGCCACCATGACCCTCAACTAACCGTCCGTTAAGTAAACTGCCCGTTAAGTAAACGAATCGTCCCAAATTGCGAGCGCCAATAAAAAGTTCATGTTGATTTATCGTTGACATTTCAAAAATTAAACGGTAGAGAATGGAAGTTACTTTTGTGATTTTATTTGAACGGTTTTACTGTATATCTATGGTTGCGTTGGGTCGAAATGGACTATGGAAGTAGGTATGTTTTTTTCTTTGTAAATTTTGGTTTGGGGTGGTTGTTATATAATATCTTGGCTTGACGTTGTAGCCCAATTTATTAGGAAACAAATTACGATTTCTAAATAAAACCATATTTTATGTATTTTCGTGATTTTCTTCGGAGGTTTTTTAATAGAAGGTGTCAAAGTTATAATCAAGAACATTTTTTTTTTCTTGAAAAAAAAAGTAAGTAAGAATTACTCAAAAGGATGTGAAACCTTATTTGATCCACTCTCGTACATTTGGTATCGACATATTTGTTAGAAATACAGAGTATTTCCAATTTCTAATCCACCCACACATTCCTGGTTCTGTTTGATCACAGTTCTTCCATTTCTTTATACATCTGATAAGAAAATGTTTATGTTAATAATATATCCAACTTCGTCAAACATACAGATGATATGTTTTTGTTAGTTTTCTACATACATTTATGTATTAGGCTTAAAGGTATTTTCTTAGTCTTTCTGGGAACAAGAAGAAAAAACTTGGTTTTGTTATACTCGTTTTGGACAAAGAAGTTACGTTGGTCCTTGAACTACAATTCTGTGGATGTTTTTGTAAGAAAAACTTAGGTACGAGATTTGAGGTTAAAGCTCTAAGGTCCTATAATCTAGTTTAAAGTTTCTTTGGAAGCACGAAAACCTATCCTAAAAATAAGGCTAAAGAGTTTGTTTGTATGAACGCGCTAATATCTAGAATTACTTGTCGGATTAAAAAAATTCTATTTGCATTTGATAGCCTGAACTTTGAAGAAGGCTATCGGCTATGAAACATTACGCTAGTACCCTTAAGAGCCGAGCAAAGGCAAAAGTCAGTAGAACGCTAAGTGACACCGAAGGAATGCTGCGGGAATTCGATCCGCTTTTTTTTTTTTTTTATTTATTTATCAAAACAAGTTTAAAAAAAAAATCTTAACTTAAGAACTATGTTCCACAAAACTGTTTGCACGATTTGTCTGTGGGAACAGAACAAATAGAACCTATTACACATTAGGTTTATTCGTGCGGACACTTAACTATCACTTATACTTACTGGAACAAACAATAAAATTTTAAATGTATTGAAATAATAAAAATATAACCCTGCTTAATCACCCATCCGTCTCCCCCAACAATCTGCAAACCACTTTCCTAAGATCATCGTTTACAAATTCCTAAAAAAGAACTGCTTAAGTAATTTGGCAAATTTACCTTTAATTTCCTGACTTCTTGGCTGATGTGACTTGATGGGTCGGGAAAATAAGAATCACACGCAGACGGAATCGAGGGCAGGAGCAAGTATATAATACAATTATTTGACCCTAATTACGTCATCATCTGTCAAGCCTTTTCCCAACTATTTTAGGTCGGCTTCCAATCTAACCGGACGCAACTGAATACCAGTATTTTACATGGAACGACTGCCTATCTGACCTCCACAACCCAATTAATAAGTAACATAACAGGATACCCTTGGTAAGACTGATTGTCAGATTGCTTCCGAGGCACGGAAGAGCCACCATATGTAATGGATGATCACCCATCTACGAACCGACCGCAGCAAGCTTAGCTCAATCAACTCGTGCGGCTCTTAAAACATTGATCATAGTTTATTGTCTTTCCTCAGGAACTATATACATTTTTGAAGACCTAAAATAGCCCGTTGACCGCCTAAGCTATGTTTTCCATAACCGAAAATAAATTTAACGGCCGAATAAACAGCTGTTTGTTTCCACTCAGTTAGCAATTCACTTCACCAACATTCGCACACAACAAATTTTAGTTACATGGAAATCATATCCTTTGTAGGCCGCCGTATAGTTCGGGAGCCGCCGGTGTAGACCGGGAGCCGGCAATGTAGTTTAGAAATATAATGGAAGTTAATTATTTCTATTTGATGAGATTTGAATTTCTTATTAGTGGCGAAGTAGAAGAGATAATTATGTTTTAAAATTGATCGTTATTAAAACAAAAAGAAAGGAAAGAAAGGTGTACAAAACTACAGTCTAACCAGCTCTGATTTACGGTCCCGAATGCTGGCCAATAAAAGGGCTCAGGTCAAAAAACCACACACGGCCGAAATGAGGATGCTGAGATGAGTAAGAAACGAGCATATCCGAGGAATTTTTAAGATCCGCCCAATCGAAGAAAAACTCTCTGAAGCGCGCCTGAGGTGGTATGGCCATATAATGAGAAGGCCCAAGGAACACATGGCTAATCAAGTCCTCCACGTGAATCCAGATAGCGAGGTAGACCCCTTCTCATTGACCAACAAAGACCTTTGTTGTCAACAAAGACCTGAAGCAAGCCCAAGCGAGTGACTCGACGACCCAGAACCAAAACGTGAGGCGAAGAATGACGAGGGGAGCCGACCCCAATTGAAATGGCATAAAGCTAAGCAAAGAAAGAGAGAGAGGGAGTTATTGAAACAAAAAGTGCAGTTCTAATAGTTTTCTTTGCATTAAGTAGGATGCGCTAAAGTAGACATAAGTAATTATATGTTGACTATTTCATGACAAAGTCATTCAATGGGATTAAGTAAACTTAGAGGGTTGTATAGATGATTCAATTCTGGAAATACATGCGTGTTACGGTCCCGAATCATGTATTTTTTTTCACATAGTCATAGAAATTGAAAAAAAACGTAAAAAAATAATAATTGCGCCGGCTACCCTGGCACTTGTCAAAGTGTCTCCAAAGTTTAGACACAAGTGGTCGGCCTGATAAGCAGTTTCAATTTAAACAATCTTTCACTAGAAAGGTATTCGTATTCCTCACAAGCTGCTAGCTGCCTTAAATTTCATATTATGAAACAAAACTTTACATTAGAACAGCAGAACTGCTTTTGCTTAAGGCAAAACAATATCAAAGCCGAGATTTGCGGGAACACCGATTAAACAATGCTCCCAGTATTGTGGCATCGGGCTAGCTCTTAGCTACAAGTAACAAAAGACTTACAATATGCGCGCCAATTACAGAGCAGCAAATATTAGCCGAGCCAATGTGTTACTCGACTCAACTGTTCGCAATTAGAAACTGCTTAACAATGGAGTTTCTAGCCGTTTTCCTGTTTGTGCTCGTACATTATGTTTACAAACTGGTCGAGAATCCGTCGAGAATTTCTCCATCATCATAATCAGCCTATAATATTTCCACCGCAGGGACACAGGCCTCCATTCTACGAGAGGGTGTGGGCCGTAATCCACCACACAGGCCCAGTGCAAGTTGGTAGATGTGGATGTCACATGTCTTCGAAATTTTATTTCTAGTACGTACCGGTTTCCTCACGTTGTTTTCATTCACCGTTTTGAGAACAGTGGTGAGTGAGTTACGAGTGGTTTCAATTTACGCAAAGTAAAGCGGCTATTTGGGTTCGAAGCCATGACCTACAACTCGTAAGTCGGCCGTTACCACTGGACCACCACTGCTCAATTTCTCCATACTTCAGATGAATTCTCCGCAGATTCTCGGCCAGTTTAATCTGCGCATAAATATGCATACACTATTAAAATACCACACAATCCGCTTTGCAAACCTTGGCTTTGCAGGATCAGACTGTAGATTATCAAATCAGAGGACAGGTATTGCTCAATGAGTAGATATGTAAATAAGAACTCAAGACATTTCTGAGGAAACATGCATTGTTAAAAGTAGCACGAAACTCTGACGAATTACATATCGACGTATGGTTTTTTTTTCTGTGGGAAATCATCAAATATTTTCTCCCGATCTGGGTGGAGCAGGAGGGCGTGTCAGACTTTTACTGACTAAAACCCACCCGTGTTCCTTCATTTGCCTGTATGCCAGAGGCCACGGTATCTCTTTCGAACAACCCGCACCCCTGGCAGAAATACTTATGGGGTTACGCTAAATTAATTAGCCCTCGAAATTTTCTTACGTTTTTTTTTTTTTTTGCAATTTGCAGGTGTTTTTTGCTGTATATTGAACACGAAAAGATTAGCAACTGTAACAAGTTTGTATTTATAGAATTATAATAATTAAAACCATCACTAACTCCTTTAAGTTCATATAATCCCACTGAATGACTATTTCATCATATTTTGTTGCCTGACACTGACCTGATAATTTCAAAATAATACAGAAAACTACCATCAGAGTCTCCCAACAAAATATTAAATGACACGTCCCACGTCACAGCGTCACGTCACCAGCTTTCACGCCGAGTACCATAAGTGTGCGGCGCCAAGGACCAATAACTTCAATCGAATATTAATTTCGGAGAAGTCAAGGGCCCCCACAATATGGAAACAAAGGGGCCCATTCATCGCCCTTTGTCCCAACCACTTTGAGGTCTCGCCCTAAAGTAAACCTTTTTGAAGATTTCTTTTGCCTTTGACAGGGTGTTTCCCAGTTCCCTCATTTTACTTTAATAGTGATTGTGGGTTCCCTGGCTAAGTAACAATAGCTGCACGGGTCGATCGATCAGGTTAAGCTACGCTTGCCGCGGTTGGTCCGTGGATGGGTGACCATCTTTACATACCAAGACCCCTCCGTGCCTCGGAAAGCACGTTAAGCCGTTGGTCCCGGCTGTCATTTGTGGATCTTTGACAGTCGTTACGGGTCGTCAGAAGCCCGAAAGTCTGACAACCAGTCTTACCAAGGGGTATCGTATTACCCCAGTTACTGGGTTGTGGAGGTCAGATAGGCAGTCGCTCCATGTAAAATACTGGTATTCAGCTGCATCCGGTTAGACTGGAAGCCGACCCCAACGTAGTTGGGAAAAGGCTAGGCAGATGATGAGTGATTGTGGGTTACTGTTTTAGTTTTGCTACTTGTTTCTGACTGTGGTTTTGATGTTAAATGGCTTTGAGGTTCTATGTTATTTTTTAAACGAACACTTTCAATAATGCGGAATATACCATCAGTAGGAAATATGAAACAATGGATTAGAAATAACCATCAATTTTTGACGCTGTTAGGGTACTGATTCTTCTCGAATGATGAGGCAAAAGTATATTATAAATCCCTCTGAGTTTTCTGCCGGTGTTATTAGATTTCGTACGGTACATAATTCTGGATCATATCGTACCACAGACTGTATATATCCTTGAGTCCACATCTATCCCTATGTCCTGCATGCATCTACACAATTAGGACATCAGGGACTCCAAGAGTAAGCCATCATGTCTTAGGTCAAGCAAGAAATGGGATAGCATATGTAACATTTAGCCAGAGCTAACTAAAACATAATCCTCAAAACTAAATTCTCTACAAAATGGCCGATCCTTCACTTATATAACCCTTAACCGACACTCAAATTACGAAGGTAAATAAAGCTTAAGTACATTATATGTCCCTGTCATACCTAAATCAGGTACAAATAATATTTGGAAGTGGAATAATTTAGTACTTGTCGCTCACATGTACTTTAATGGTGGCTGATAAGGTCTATGAGGACATAACGTGACAGTAGATTTGACAGTTTTCTAGGTTGACAATGGATAAGTGCTTCTTATGATGGATACTTTGGGCTGGAATGTAGATGGAGCATTAAAATATTAGTGTCGGAGTTTGTTTTAGGTTATTTGGTTTTTTTGGGTGGGAAATCATCAAATGACTTCTCCCAGGTATTGCTCAATGAGTAGATATGTAAATAAGAACTCAAGACATTTCTGAGGAAACATGCATTGTTAAAAGTAGCCTCTGACACTCTGACGAATTACATATCGACGTATGGTTTTTTTTTCTGTGGAAAATCATCAAATAACTTCTCCCAATCTGGGTGGAGCAGGAGGGCGTGTCAGACTTTTACTGACTAAAACCCACCCGTGTTCCCTCAGTTGTCTATGTGCCAGGGACCGCGGTATCTCTTTCGAACAACCCGCACCCCTGGCAGGCATCGGCCCTTGCGGACCCCACCAGTTGTTGCTGACATTTCTGACAGCGCACGTGGAACACAACGCGCCGTCGACCCGGGCATTTTGTTTTTTGTTTAACGTGAAGAAATGCCCACTGCGCTACCGCGGGGAGATAGCGCAGTTATGTGGGACTGTAACCCACTTAAACTCCACGGTGTCCTCCAGTGCCGCTTCCGCCTATCCGCGAACCCGCTGCGACTGTCCGTCACCGGACCCTCCACGGAGGGGAATGACCCCTATCGCCGGCGCACCAGGACAAATGGCACGCCGTGACCACCCCAGGAACCAAATAGCATAAGGGCCCCAGACGACCCCGTGTCTGGCACCCTTGGTCCCCCTGCGGCGGGTTAGCACAGTGGCCCCGCCGCCTACCACTTTTCGGCCGCAGGGGACAGGGAGAGTGGCCAACGCTATACCGACACTCCTCCTCCCCTGCGGCCCCACCGCGTCCGCCATCAAACGGTGGCGGCCCCGTCCAGGCCACGGAAGGGAAGAGCGCTACTCAGAAGTACCAGCACTCCTCCTCCGCCGCAGCCTGTAATCCTCAGCCGCGAATGCGCGATGCCTCCCATTCGACATCGCAGCCCGCCTTAGCTGCGATGCACCGCAACCTACTTTTAGGCCGCTACGTCATCTGCTTGGAGGCAAAAACCCTGAAGAGCGGCCCCACCTTGGGGTTCCTCTTCGCTTTACCGTGGGAGGGTGGTCACGGCTACTGAGCCCCCCGCAACGACAATGCGGGAACCCACTGGGGGGAGGTTATTTGGTTAGATAAGTACCAATTGTATAGTAATTTTCGCAAGCAAATAGTTTTTCACCTATGCCCGAAGTAGTGAAGTTGGGCCGTCGATGATGATGTAATCTATTTATCAAGATAGAGTATGGACGTATGTATCGACGTCAGCTCTTAGAAGACTGTGAATTTTGCCATAATCATCCCTACTACATTATCTTAAATTAAAACCCCAAAACTAAATTAACAAAAAACAATCACTCTTCGAACTCAATTATCAATATTGAATTTCCATCCCAGATGACCCAAATAACAAAACAAATTCTGTAGAACCAAAGTAAACAAACTATAAAATATTTATAAAACAGTGAACCGGGCGGCGAACAAAAACACGTATCATTTTGTTTGTACCAGAAGCAAACAGTTTCAGCGGTTTGTACATTGTTTGAAATAACTATGGGCCCAGGATTGTGCCCTGTGAAACTATGTTATTTGAATCACTATGGTCGAAAATCGACTTCGTTTCGTCATTCGGAAATGACTGGATATTAGGGCTGGCTGTGCGACTTACACAAACATTAATTTTGATCGTTGAATGTTTACTTCATTTAGTAATTTTCTTGTTTAGGGTTATCGATTACTTAGGTTGGCATCTATATATTAGCTTGAACTATTAGACCTTGGATGCTTTGCGTAATTTGTGAGCAATAAGTAATACTTACTAAGAGATGCACAGTAAATTACAATTACCTGCCATCGCTTACAATCTCAATGCACCATTAGGTGAAGCGAATCAGTATTCCAGCCCTAATTACGAACACAACGCTATTTCACACGTTGACAAGTAACGTGTGCACGTGACAGTTGTTTAATTGCACTGTTAATCGACTTAACATCTCTGTTGGCTAACGGATAATCGTAGTCGTAAACGGTCGTCAAAGGGATTCTGAGAAAGATAGTCTCATAGACCACTTTAGACTACAGACATTGTGGTGACATGTAACGAAATTAGGCTATCCCAAGTTGCAGGAGGTCACTTTCAATTGCCAAGCGAAAAAAATTGCCATTAAGTTAGTTGAAACATTGAATTCAATTGAAACAATTATAATATCGTAGAACGATCGTACTACTAGAAAGACTTTACGACTGACTATAATTACAAATCTCTTGAGTGTTTGAATTAGAACGAGAAATTTTTAGCTCCTTTTATGGCACTGTCTTATTTAAGATTTATTGAATACCCAAGTCAGTTCTAATATACCAATATGACAATGTACACCAACTGTGCTCTTTTGAACCACTATGTAATTTCATAAGACATTATTATTTCCCTCTCTGCCAGCCCTATGTCCACAGTTCCATGTGTCCATGAAGCGGTCGTTTTTCGGGCAATATCCGGGGAATAATGTACACGGGGTGCCGCTAACAGGCGGATAACCTACTCGTAACGACACGGAAACGGAAAAAGAGCCTTAATCCTTTATTGTCAGTGCCGTCTGTTTGAGCTTCTTACACTTCATTTAGATAAAGATCGGAATAGCCTTCATTATAAACGTGAATAAGGTAATAGAATAATAATAGTAGTAGAATTCTTTCCGTTAAATAAAATCAAGAAAATAAATTCGATTTTAATAGCATTCTCAGTATTGTTATTTATATTTTTCCCCCAAACATATTTGCATACCTGACAGTCTTCGCTGATTTAGATTTAAAAACTTTTCATACTTCTTTTTCATCTCCGGTTCGAATTGAAACTTTTCGTCTCACGTTAATCAATTCGAATGACAATTACATTCTCTAAGAGAAATTAAAAGGAAAACAACTTTCATCATCTCCTAAAATGACCATTGAAAATACATTGAAGCTTAAATAAATGGACGGCTGGTTTTCGTAATGAAAAGACTCCAAGGGTTTGTTTGTCCGAAGTTTAAAATTTAACATGGATACCTTTCAGTAGGTACGTGGGAACGTACAACTGTTCAAATTACTCTAGCTACCAAACTTGGGAAAAATATCCGGGTCGGGGCGTTTGGTGAAAAATACCTTTCAAACTGTATTGTTATGTTCGAGGTAATCTGAAAATGACACGCTTGTAAGTGTTGTTATTCCGCCATTTTGTTGGGTCTACGGTTAATAGAAAAATGGTGTACTTTGTGTTGTTTGGTGGATTAAAGTGTTGAAGTGCTTCCTAGATTAACTCCGTTTTGCTCCATTCATGACATAAAGCTGTGGTTAATAAGCCATACTGTAAATTTTCATAAATGTTTATGTAAATATTAACATGTACTTGGTTACTTCTATATTAAGATGTATTGGTAAAATGTTTTCACTCAGAACTCGCGAACTTACTAATATGAAACTAACTAGCAATAGCTTTAAGTGTGTAATATGGCAACGCATAGGTACACGCGTAATATAAGTGACACTTATCAAAATCGATCTTGATGTTTGTATGTATAAACACTGGTCCTAAGATCCAACCTTGCGGGACACCATCAACATCATTATGAGTTCTATAGATATTATGTTAATTTAAGCAATTATACTAAAAAGAAAAATGTTTCTAACCATACGACACGGGTTTACAAAGCGTACAGCATAAAACAATACATAAATAACTACAAAACCATAACACTACACTATGAAATGCTTCTGAAGGAGTACTAGACTCACTTTCAAATAGCCGTCAACGTGTTAACTTAGTTGTTTTACGTATTTGATTTCGTTTTCCATTACTTTGTTATACGTGCCTATTTTATTTCAACACAACTTAGATGCATAGGCCGTAGGATTGACTTAGATCACTACTTTACCACACAAGGCTGTTTCAACTTTATGTTTCACTGGACACTAGCTTCTTTTTAGTGTACTCCTGACCACACACCGTACAAATGCCCGCAGTTACCTTAACTCTTGGCTTCCAACACCTTCGGCCTTCGGTGACCAGTCTTTTGACAGTATCGTCTTTGGGGGTGGCACACACAACCCTAGTCACGTCTACCTGGTTTCTTGAGTACTCTCAAGGGAGAGAACTCCCTTGAGGGTGTTCGTAGTGCGGTGGGTGAGCGAGCAGAGGTGGTGGTAGTAGTGTTTGTTGGTAACGTGGTTGTGGGGCAGCGGCGGCGTGGGGCGAATGCCCGCCGTCGGTTCGAGCGCTGTTCGAAGCGCCCCGCCGGCCGACTGCGCGCACGCCTGCGCTCACACGCTACGCTGCTCCCGACGGTACCATCCTCCTGCTCACCGAGAACGGCACGCGGCTGATGACCCGTGCCGCCGCCGCCAGCCTCCTGCGCGCCGCCCTCCTCTCCCCGCGCCCCCCTCGGCCCCGCCACGGTGAGCCGCCACCGCACCCTCTCTTCATCTTCTCTCTTTCTATGTGTCTGTCGGATTCCGTCGCCTCTCGCACTGCACGCTTCGCACTACGCTTCGTAAGGTAGGAGCGTGGCCACACGTGCTAACCATAAGATCTACCAAAACAAAATGGCTGTCGATACACTCTAGCAAAGATTTTAATCTTTTAAATTATATTTCTAGCGGTTTTATAAAATTTTACATGGAAACTCACATTTTAGAAAGATTCTAATTAACGTCTCAGCTTTCTTTTTTTTAAAGACACGGCATAACAATTTGAAACTCTAGAATTTTCCTGAAAATTTAATCTTAGTGAAGGCTGACCCAATTTTAATAATAAGGTTTTGAATAGAATTTCAATTAGCTACATAGTGACTGCGGAGTTAGCTTAAGTCTCCTTAACGATTTTAATAAATATTTAATGAACATCCGCTCCTACTTTATGCCTGCATGCTTTTTAGGTTGTTGCTCTCCTTTTCCTTTGAACGTCATTATAGACTTTCAATTGTGAAGTAGTTTAACACGTACTGAAAGTCTATTTTGGCATCTCTTGCAATGGGCATGTCTGCATGTTTTCTTTCTGCATCTCCTGTTTTTCTACGATCTCTATGGTTACTGCGCGGCATAGACTGGCTTTGATAAATAGTTCGAGCGGGACTGCCAACCGGGGAGGCTTTGCTAATCTCATTCCTTTACCGGGACATTTTCTAAATCGTTAAAGTTTTAATTATTGCCCGTTTAATGTCGTAACGTTTTCGAAAATCGTTGTTTAATGTATTGGATTGTCATTTTTGTATTTACCGTCAGTAAGGTCAGTTTTTTATTATCGATTTCCGTCGATCGACCGGCGCGATCGCCTCTGATGTTTTGATTTCGGAGTCCCGTCGCGCTATGGCTCGATCGTCGAGCTTGCCACAGCTAAGCGATTCGATGGATGACATTCCAGTAAAGCTGATGTCGGACGGAAGGATCGCGAATCGAAACGGGACCGGTGTGACTTCGTGGATCGGCGGTATGTCAATAACACATGATGGGAACCTGATTGCTCCGGACAAAATTATGACGCACATCCACCGTTATGCGAGCCCGCACTACAACCCACACGGGCACCATTACCACCGCTGGAACCATGAGCCGGGGGGGAGCGAGGATCCCCTGTATGCGACCAAGACTGTCTACGGACCAGGATACATTGATGAAAACCGTACGTATGGCGTTGGTATCCTCAATGCGTTGACTAATCTTTTTCCTGTTTGCGGTAACTCAAACTTATTTTATACTTACATTCGTTTTGAAGAATTCATAGTTGTAATAAGAGGTATAAAAAGATTAGTTGACGTAACCAAAACTATAGGTGGTACAAATGAAAAAAGAAACACATATTTATAACAGACAGTACAACTAACCATAGATATCGTAAGTCACATCACTTCGAGCTTCAAAACTGTACAAAACTAGACGGTTTTAGGAAACCATCGAGACATGGGTGTTCTGATTCATTTCTTTAGCACCTACATGTAACTTCTGAGTGCTCTCTTACCCCTTTATTATTTCAACCCCCGTAATCCGAGCACTTTAGTTTAGATCCTCCACCAATTTTATAGTAAACGATAGTTTATCTAACAGGTCACGAAGTAAAGCTTTGCGTAGAGATTATGACTAGAAGGGATATAGAGCTTTAGAGCCCTCGTGTGCTTCCTACCCTGATCCGAAAAATTGTAGAGAATTTCGTTTGTAAAGGAGCGAAGGCGCTTAGATAATCGGAAATCTCCGCGAAGCTTTGCAAATTGCGCTCAAGATTCATCTACCTCGGCATTACTGTTCTCATTTATCGGGTTTAGTTCGGATATATTCAGGAAAGAACTGATATTTATTTATCTATAGTCGTACACGGTGATCCACTATGCATGTATCCATTAAATATTCTATTCATATTTAACTTTAAACCGGCACAGAGATCTCATGGAGTTTTTACCTCACAACGAGTTCCGTAATTTGAAAGCATGTCTGATTTATTGAGATTATCGCTTGTATTTAACGTACGATTTTCATACAGATTATCGATTTCATTGGCAACTCATCGTGTTTTATTCACGACACGTAATTTTTTTGTCGATCTCTCACACATGTATTACATATTATTACTATGAATTTTTATCCACAAGGTGTAAATTATATTTATATAAGCATGAGCATATTATTCACACTCCGATGATGATTTTGTTATTTTATTTTTTACTAATAATTTATTCATTTGTTTATTTTTACTATCTATTTATTTATTTAACACTGAATATTTCGTTTTGATGAGCTGCGTAATTGAAGCACAATTTACTTTTAAAAGTTTCATAATGTAGGTAGGTAGGAAGAGTCATTCCAGAAATAGTTAATTGCGTGATTTTGGTATAACTAAAACTAATTTCAACTAATCCTGTGTAAGTTAAATAATCTGATATATTAATAACATAATTGGAGCTCAAACTATAATTGCGCGAGTTACTTAATCCGGCTTATAACGCGAACTAATAACGATGGTAATGAACGATATGTTTCTAAAATTGATTGGCAAGTCATCCAAATGTTAACGTTCATCAAAAAGCATAAACTTTCCAAATTAACCCGAAATCCTATTTAAATAAAGTTCGAAAACCCTAAACAATTTTGTTTTCAGTCTCTTTGGAAGTAAAAGTTGATTTACAAAGTAATTACTCAGGTTTCAGGAATGATTGGCACATTTTAGGTGAAAGGATATCGATGGCCTAGTTTAAGAAATATCTTTACTTTTCGATCTATCTGTATAACCATTTCAGAATTAATACCTCTCTTATCTACGGCATATAATGTACCTCGGGATAACTTTGTACCTTCTAACCTCAAATCATGTTCAACACCAACCACATCTACCGACATAACTGACACCACATCAACTAACACATGACAACAACCAACAGAGAGGATTGGCAAAGAGAACGGTAAATCAGGTGATGAGAAGGTGGCCCTCCAGTCGACGTGCCACGTAGCCCTGGACGCCTGCATCAAGGACAGCGAGTGCGTGACGTCACTGACGCCGGTGCTCCAGAAGTGCCATGCCACCGACTGTGACCGAGAAGGATGCATGACGGCGTTGAGGGGGTTCTATCGGAAGACGGGAGTGCATTGGAATACGGAGATCGCTTTCTGTCTTTGCAAGTGAGTTGGGTTTGCATATTTTATCTGTGACATCATTTACTCTAATAAATCGGTGATTTTTTTGTGTTAATTAAAGAAGCGCGTTTTTATTCATTTCTATCTATTGATAATAATCTCGAAAGTTTAGTCACTAGTAGTCTTCCCTTTCTTAACACATATTTCTTTGAATATATTTCCATGTCCTTCCCTGTGTCATTCATCGGAATGAAGGATCTGTATTTGCCACCTTCTTGCCACTTCTTGAGTTGTGATTTTCCAACATCTTTTTCTCGTGTAACTGGATCCAACTGTTATTTACTCCAACGATTCTTTATCATATCGTAATTGTTTTATCAATTTCATCACCTTCATCCTCAAAAGTTTTCTCATCATTATCTTCTCCAAAACTTCCGTCATAAGATACCTTATTAATCAAACTAACATCTCCAGGAAAACCGACAACCGCGAGGACTCATGCATGAACGCCCAAGAGCGTCTCCACCCGTCGTGTGCGCAGCGTCCTGCCGTGGGATCTCCACTACCTGCCTGCCATATTCTTGCGCACGCCTGCAGGGAAGAACCAGAATGCAGGTTAGTATTTTTTTAAATTGTATTTTCTAAGAAAGAAGGGGTATCGTTTTACCCAATAAGTGGGTCGTGGATGTCAAATAGGCAGTCGCTCCATGTGAATACTGGCATTTAGCTGCAATCGATTTTTTTTTAACATTATTTTACATTACCCTGGAAGCCGACCCTAACAAAGGGAAAAAGGCAAGGCAAATGATGACGATGAACTGGAACTTTCTGGAAATAAGAATGTTGATGTCTGATCATGGGTATGACTGATATATAAATACAAAATACGTGACAGCAAAATGTTTTGGGACAGCATTGCGAGACTCAGCTCAGCCACTGTTCTGAATTGAATTCAAGTTGAGAACTTGTCAAACTCTTACCCTGGTGATTCTTAGGTACAATTCAATTTACGCGAAATTCGAAATTTGTTACGTATTTTGCAAAAAAAAATTAAATTTCGCAGGCTTACTAATTTAAGATAATGTTATCCTTCAGATATGCCAAAGACGTAATATAGTATGGACACCTGTGCCTTTCACAAGAAACCCCTCTAAATCAACATCCATAAATATTAACTGTCTTAGTACAAAACGTAAACTAACTTTAGCTCTAGCCTAAAGCTCTGAGCCAGTTTTTGCATTACCAACCCTTTTCGATTTGGGAAAACTTCTGAATAAAAACAAAAATGACAACTTAGCCGGACTAAGTTGTTAGTTGTATGGTTTAAAAACCATACCTAAAAACATACCTTGTTTTGTAATGAGGCCGTATGAATCTGTCACCTCCTGCGAAGCAGTAATGCTTGCGGAATGCGACCGAAGAGGGAGGCGGCGCACATGAGGGAGAGGCAATATATGCGCCCTCACGGCCTTAATCGCCGCAGGAGACGCCCTGGGCGTCGGGAATCCCAGGCTGATTCCTGGCCACCGTAGGCGCAGGCTTGCGGACGGCAAGTAATGGGTAACTCGCTGTCCGTTAAGAACCAAGCCCGGGTCCACAGCGCGTTGTGTTCCACGAGCGCCTCAAAGAGATGTCAGCACCAACTAGCGGGTTCGGCAAGGGCCGATGCCTGCCAGGGGTGCGGGTTGTTCGAAAGAGATACCGTTGCCCCTGGCACACAGGCAACTGAGAGAACACGGGTGGGGTCGGGAGAAGTTATTTGATGATGACACCCTCAAAAAAAAAACCGCATGAGTCTGAATCTTTCGTGATTCGAACATCCGGGAGCACGCATGCGTGCCCACACAATAGAAAATTAATTGCTATCTCATTAGCCGGTATTGATAGGTCATTTTTATGCCAGTACAATAGATAGTACTATAGTACTAATAGATAGACTTAATATAATGCCAGTACAATAGATAGTGACATGCGACAGCATAACGCGCGATAGCTTCCGTGTGGTGCCGGACGTAAAGAATAGCACCATCCCATCTCTTCCCGTGGGTGTCGTAAGAGGCGACTAAGGGACTTACTAGAGAATGGGCAGCAGCGTTCTCTATACATTTTACCACCATACTGCGATCGCCAACCCACCTGCCAAGCGTGGCGATTATGGCAAGCCCCCCAAATTGGGGAGGCCTATGTCCAGCAGTGGACGTCTTCCGGCTGAAATGATGATAGCATAACCAGCCTTTAATGGTCCCACTTCTGGGACACAGGCCTCCTCTTTAATCCACCACAAGGACCCAGTGAGGTTTAGTAGATGTCACATATCTTCAAATTTATGGTTCTAGGATATTCCGGTTTCCTCATGATGTTTTCTTTCACAGTTATACATGTCATCAATAGTATAAATGCCATGCAACTACTAAAAATATCATGCTGCATTTATTCCATCAACCACCATCAATACATTACAAACATTACCGAATAAATCATCAATGAGATAGGTACCTATTTATATTTCAAACCCGTCAGAAGTGCATTAGCTTCGAACATAAATGGGAGCAAAATGGGGAGGCTGAGATGTAGTTGAATCTGCCTCGGATGCTTTTATGTACAATCGAAGTAAGAGTTTGGTATACAGGCAAAAATATTTATCTTCCTACTACACTGCCAATGTTCATTTGTTATTTATAAATATTAGAAAATTCTGGACCAGAACTCAAATAATTTGATTTCGAGTAAGATCCTACAGTGGTACTTCGAATTTGTGTATTGCAAATAAAAGTGGGAAATAAAAATCTCTCTACAAAAAAACACTACAAAGTGAATCGGAAATAGTTTTCTTTTAAGTATAGGTAAGTAACACTTAGCTATACAGTGACCAATTCCAGGAATAGATACCAGCAATTTAAAAGAAAGTGATAACCTAGGTTGTTTTTTAACTAGTGGTTCTAAAGTTCAGCTAAATAGCTGAACCAATAGCTAATTCCTTTACGTTCTAATTCTTAATTTTAAGAAGTATCTTCATTGGAAGATACTTCTGAGAACGTAAAGTAATATAAAATTACAAAACAAATAATATTTGTAGCAAACCAATCACAATCGCGTCCGATGCGAGCGACTCGCCGTCGCGTGCCGCCACGATGCAGGGACTAAATGCTGTCTCTTTCCCTTGCCGGACCGTTGCGTCAAACGCGCATGTCACTGCCTGCGCACCAGTCCGTTGCCCGCTCGCTTACTGCGTAGACGCATGTGTCAATAACCCGCGCAAGTCGCCACATGCCTACGCCGTGCCGCCATTATTGTTACGCGAAAGATACTATTTAGGGTTTTCGTTCCCAATGTTTATATTTGTGTTCACTTTTGTGTATATTCCAAATAAACTTTAAAACTAGGTGGTTTCCGTTCCGTTAGATAACCTCCCTCCCTCATATATTGCAATTTTGCTCAATTATGTGAGTACAGATTCATTTTGATTGTGTAATATAGGTTATATTAGAGCAATGTAAAATACTTGACCACGCACACACAATCTTATTTGAAAGTACTTACAAACTTGTACACTTGCAAGTCACTAGCTGCCTATACAGGATAAGTTTTTATCCAGTGCGCAAACTGTAACCATGAATTCAGCATATCGTTCTGGACACCCCAGCGCAGTAATTTTTCGTCGGTAATACAAAAAAAATCAGCTGTTCCATACATTTTGACCGCGTAGGTATTGCACTTTTATATGAAACAGCTGATTTTTTTTTGTAAAACTGACGTAAAATTTCTGCGACTTTATCTACTTTAGAATGATATGCTGAATTCATGGTTACAGTTTGCGCACTGGATAAAAACGAATCCTGTATACCAATCTCTTTGTTCGACTATACGTACCTTGAAGACTGGATGATTTTTATTCGGAAACTTCTTTCGGAGTGTTAAAGGATTGAGGATTTGTGAAGTTGTTGATTTGGTTATACTGATGTAGGTAACATAATTATGCTGAAATTCAGTCTTATACAACGGTATGGTAGCACTAAACATCATCTGCCAAAACTTTTCCCAACTGTGTTGGGGTCAGCTTCCAGTATAACCGGCTGCAACTGAATGGAAACATGGAACGACTGCCTATCTGACCTCCACAACCCAGTTACTGAGTAACACGATAAAACTAGGTAACCCTTTGGTAAGAGTGGTTGTCAGTCTTGTTTTTAATATTTTTATATGATTTGATATTGCTTTTACTGTTCTTGGCGGATTTATGCGATTTCAAATATTTTTCATGCCCATCTAAAAATGATCAAACATTTTTTTATAAAAAAAAACGATTTTGGGTCCTTTTTAAAAAACAAGATCTCTTTTTTCCCTCCTTTGTAAAGGCGACTCTGCTAAAAGCCCTGTTATTGTGATATATTATGCATGCTACGAATATTTTTGTAAAGAAATTGTGAATGAGTAGTAGAATAAATTGCTTTTTATTTATTTATTTATTTATAATGTAATTACAAAATGAAACAATCAGGTAATGTAGTTTCACTGTAAAACAATCACTTCATCGATTTCAAGCGATATCAACATTCAAAGATAAAATATTTAAACCCTCTCTGTTTGATTGTGTTACAATTTAAAGTGGTTTTATGTAATGAGTCAATTTACGATGTTCAACTGAAATAACTACAGTAATTTGTAGTAATAATTCATGAATAACTGTAGTAGTAAGCAATTATTAATATATTTAATTGCTATTATTTCGCACCGATTTAATTGCTGTAGTTAGTGTACTATTGCCACAGATTATTGCTCGTAATTATAACCATAATATATCGTTTTAAAACCTATTTCAGTAACTGAACCCATAATTATTATTATAATGTACCTACAGTCACGAATTTAATGCGATAAATTAACTGTTTGTTTCTATTAATTTATTCCAAAACATTCATCAGTTTCTTACTTAACTTCAACTATATCCGACGACCATGGTTAGGTACTTATTTCTTTTGGTGACCGTACAATATGTACACTTATGTACCTACAGATCAAAACACAAACGCATGGAAATAAAGCCTCGTTGGTATATTGACTGGTGAGCTTGAGGTCTTGGGTGGACAAAGTGAAATTGGGTTTGTGGATCAGGAATGTTCTCAGTACCAGCCAGTATGGATTTATACCCGATTGGTGCCAATAGGCATACATGGGACTTAAAATAGCTGGCGAAATGTGGGTTTACTACACATGACTTCCCAACCTATCGGGGGCAAGAATACCTACATGCGTGATATTATGTACCCGAAATAAAACATCAACAAAGCGAGAACAAATAGAAAGTAAAAACGTAAAAAACTAGCGGCCCGCCCTGGCTTCGCACGGGTGTAGAATGTCTCCTTGCGGCGTGGACGGCCACGGGGCATGCCGGCCGACAGCTCGTTTGACTGCGAGCTGCGAGCGATTCATAATTTTAAATCTTTTATATATTCTAAGATATTTATTATTATGATAAACTGCAAAGGCAATTTTGATTAACGTTAAATGCAGAACACATACAACGTATTTAATTGATTATGGACGACATTATTACAAATCTTTGAAATTCTGGCCATTTCTCTTATTTTTCCTGAAGAAACTCTCTAAATGAAAATACAACCGTATCAAAATCCGTTGCGTGGTTAAGAAGAAATAAGCGGATAAACGGACAGACGAAAGCAGCGACTTTATACGTACTATTTAGAGAAAATTCATTGAACAACATGATACCAATACACATTTCAAAACATGCGATTAAAAGTACAGTTTACATCATAAAATTTACTTATTGATCCTGACAATTCAAAGTACATAAAGCTTAAAACAGACTTACCACACACATCTCGATGTTCGAGACATAGACTAGCAACAGATGCTCCTGAATTAGGCCGGTCGTACTCGTACCTACTCATTCCATTTGCGGTGCCAGTCTGATTGGAATATCCGACCATCCGACCATCCGCCTGTAGGTGTAATGACTGTGATTGATGAAACAATTGATAGAGGAAGAACGTTGAAGAACGGACGCTTACACCAAAGTATATTACATGTTGTGTCTTCTGTTCTTTTACACTTAAGACATGTGGTAAAATTTGTTGGATACAAAACTTGTCAAAAATATAAAAAAAACCTCAAACAATTTTTTTTTTTTGCTGAATGAGCCATCTCTTGACCTCGATTACTCTATGGATAATGTCTATGATAGAACGAGCGTGCCCAGAATATGCCTGTTTACTCTTGATTTGAAGGTAGACGGGTTAATACGGAAGGGAACAAAGATGCTGGCAGATAGTTCCACATTTTAGCTGTGCGTACAATAAATATGGAGGAGAAACGCTGTATGATACATGTTTTATGAACGATCGTTTTTGACAAGTCTTTTAAATTACTTGTTGAAAGCGAGTATCACAATTTGTTTACACAATAGGTGTAACGCAGGTTTGGTATGAAACTGGAATATTTGAATGTGTCCACTATAAAACGTCAACTGGAATAATTGTTTAAATACCTACAGCGGAAGACTGAAATTCTACTTCCTAACTAATAATATAAATGTGAAGGTTTTTGTTACTCAATCACGGAAAAACGGCTGAACGGATTTTAATGAAATCGGCACACAGATAGATTATAACCTGGATTATCACATAGAAAATGTTTTATACGTTTTGCACGTTCCCGATTGTTCGTTCCCGTGGAATTATTTCCGACCTCCATACGGGCGAAGCCGCTGCAAAAAGCTAGTAAAAGATAAAATTGATTATTTCACGCGATCCATAGTTATTTTAATAAATATTGATTCATCCATAGTTAGACAATTCCAATGAAATTGTATTATACTTACATAAAGAAAAAAATAACAACAAAACCAGCTACACAATATCACGCCTTTTTTCCCGAAAGGGTTTTTTTTTTGAGGGTGGGAACTCATCAAATAACTTCTCCCACTCTGGGTGGAGCAGGAGGACGTGTCAGACTTTTACTGACTAAAACCCACCCGTGTTCCCTCAGCTGCCTGTGTGCCAGGGGCCACGGTATCTCTTTCGAACAACCAGCACCCCTGGCAGGTTCCCGAAAGGGTTAGACAGTGTTGTACCAATAACAGACTCACAACAACCAATATTGCTAGATCGTAAAGGTACCTCTAACTTGAATTCATCGAAATTAGTTACGATGCGGGTACATTGTAATTAAACTTTTACGAAATCTACCCTCAAATATTTTCACTTTCGGCAGAGCTACTCTGCTTTGACAGGGCTCGGGCGTCAGTAAACAATCAACAGCGACTCAATCGATCGCCATCCATTTTGGAGTGTTCTTAATACGTTTAAACAGGTTTTCGACTTCAAGGATATCCGACCAATATTATACAAGTGACAGGAATTTCTTATGGAATTATTGTAAGATGTGAAAGTTTATATGTAGGCTTTGCGCGGAGTTTCCCTACGTGATCGAATTAGGAATGAATAGAATTGAAAAACTTAAGTGGCAGTGGACAGGACACATTGCTCGTAGAACAGATGGATGATGGGGCAAAAGTTCTGGAGGGGTGACCGCGTACCGGAAGACGTAAAGTTGGAAGGCCTCCCACAAGGTGGACCGATGACCTTGTGAAAGCTACAGGAATCCGCTGGATGCGGGAAGCACAGAACCGGTCGAAGTGGAGGAGCTTGGGGGAGGCCTATGTCCAGCAGTGGACGTATTTCGGTTGAAATGATGATGATGATGTGAAAGTTTGTGACTCCGTCATGCATAACCTGTTGCGAGAATTTTGATGTCTTTTCAATAGACGAAATTCTCTTTAGTATGTCTAAAAAACTACCAAAGGGATTTTCATACGGGTTTACCAATGGACGGAGTGATTCATGAGGAATGTTTAGGCGTATAATTCTTTAAAGGTTTTGTGTAAATTGGCTGAAATATGACGATGATTGTTGAAAATGTCTGGAAAAATCATGCTGACTGGGAGCTTTGCAGGCGTGCGCCGCGTAAACCAATAGTTATGAAAACATTGTATTTATTTATGCATTTCAAAGATACTTCCACATGCCAATTTTGGTATACAAACAAACAGACCATTTACTGGATAAACAAATAGAAAAATGTAATTTCATATTTGTTTCATGCTGAATTCTATTCGAACGCAATGTGAATCGTAACTGAATAATTTCATTGAAAACTTTTTATTTTTCACTATTTAGTGGTTCACATGTGCTACACAGCGTACCGGCGTGATGTTATGTCATGAACTGGTGTAAACAATAGACAGACATGAGATTTCAGCAATTCCAGTCCATTTGCAATCATTAATTGAGGAGTTCCGTTGCCTATCACCGAATTTCTTCATCAGATCTTCACCAAATTGAAATGGGACCACTCCGAGAAAGTACTCTTCCAAAAACTACCCAAATCGCTTCAAGTGTGCCTATAAAATTTGAAGAGTTCTCTCTATTTCTCCAGGGTTCCATCATCAGATCCTGACTTGATGATCATGGGACCACCTGGGAAGTATAGGGTATACATTCAAACAAAAAAACGACTGCCTTTCTGACCTTCACAACCCAGTTAATGCAGTGGGTAAAACTCCTTAAAACTCCTTCGTAAGACTGATTGTCAGTTGTCAGACTGTTTGGGCTTTGGACTACCCGTAACACGATAACCGGTATGGTAAGACTGGTTGTCAGACTTTCGTTCAAAACGGACTATGTGAACGATTATGGTATTAAAAACAAATAGTGCTGGATTACATCGGTAAGTTGTACAAGCAGCACTGAATAAAACACGACGGTCTTTAAACTAATTAGTCTCGTAGACAGTAAGATAAAACTTCAGCTCCCCAGGGTCATTTACACCACAAAATCCTTGACCTGCCCTGGAGCTTGTGACTAAGTAATAACAGCCCCACGGGTCGATCGATCAGGTTAAGGCGGAGATTTCTGGAAAACACTCAAAAAGGCAAAGGTTTTTAAAAATAATTTAGAAAGTAAAAAAAAAAATATGATATATTCAAGTCTTTTTTGCATACAGTGATGAAACTCAAAACATAATTAAACATACTTTAATGCATCAAAAAAATCATCGAAGTCAATCTAATGTCACCTCTTAATTATCTTTAAAATCGGTTTATCCCTTCAATAACAGTTACAAACATAATTAAAAATATACCATAAAATTCCAAATGCCAAACTGCATCCAGTGATGGATTATTTATTATTAACTAGTTCATATCTTATTTTATACGATTTTATTTGCATTTTTAAGACAGATTTTAACCCGTAACAGACTGCAGTAAAAACTATTATCGCTCATAACGACAATATTTAAAGTTACCAGGGCCTTAAGCTACGCTTGCGGCAGTTAGTCCGTGGTTGTGTGACCATCTTTACATACCGTGACTCCTCCGTGCCTCGGAAAGCATGTTAAGCCGTTGGTCCCGGCTGTCATTCGTGGAGCTTTCACAGTCGTCAGAAGCCCGAAAGTCTAACAACCAGTAACTGGGTCATGGAGATCAAATAGACATAGTCGCTCCATGTAAAATACTGGTATTCAGCTACTTCCGGTTAGACTGGAAGCCGACCCCAACATAATTCGGAAAAGGCTAGGTAGGTTGATTTTGAATCCTGGGCCTGCCCTTGATTACATTAAACCATTGAAATCAAATCAAAAGTCATTTATTCAAATAAGGCTTAGAATCAGCACTTTTCGAACGTCAAAATACATAAGACAGTCCCTCAAAACGCTCGCCCTTCACCACTTCCTAGTGCTTTAGCTGCGAAGAAGAAGTAGCGCAACAAACTCCCCAGCAGCACAGCTGTCTGTTTAGTCGGATAGACTTGATTCTATACATAAATTGGCAAAGTAATAAACATTACGAGACACAGAACATTAGTTAAAAAATAGTCATATGTCAGCTAGCCATGCCAATATACCAACAATTAAAATGAAAACTTAACTCAGCACAAAGAATTAAAAAAAAATGTAAATAAAGTATAATACCAAAATAAGCCTCCTGGTATAAAGGGTGTGATTTCTCCATTCTTCCCAGGATCCGCCTCGAGAACTACGAACAATGGTGCGCCGTGGACGCCGTCACCCAAGGCTGCGCCGGTTCCCCAGCCGCCTGCCGAGCTGCAGTTGTGGCAGTGCTGGGCACGCAGCTTCGAGCAGCCTGTGCCTGCCGCGGTACTGACTTTGCGCAGCTGTATGACTGCCTCGGATGGCAGCGGCTGCTGTGGCTCAATCCTTGCGTTGGTGAGCTGAGATAACCCTTTTTACAAACCCATCCTTATTATTATTTGTAACAAGGTTCTTTTTGGTTGGTGGTCAAAGTCAGAACTAAGGCCGCCATCTTGTTTTTCAATACATTTTACAAATGTTAACCAATAGTGCCACCTGTCAACGTTATTTGAGAGCCAATAGAACTTTGTAGCGCTATGAATAATGCTTTTGTTTATCTTTTTCTTTATCTAGCCCATGTTCCCAAGGTAATAAAATCTCGGCAGGATTTTCTCGCGCACTGCTTAACGCAAGTTGCAACCGAGAGTTGAAAATCGAACATTGTGTTTTTTCGACGCGCTGAGATTCACTCTGTTGTATCCTCAACGCTCGGTTCAACACACAAGAGTTCAAAATCCCGGCGCGATATTTTACGTCCTTGCCAACGTGGTCTTAAGGTGCTCCTACAAGGGCAATTTTTTGAGCAATTACTGTCCAGCTCCATTAAGTGGAGCAATCTGGAGCAACAACAATAAAGTGCGGATATGTTTCGGGAATATTGCTTCGGATTGCTCCATATCGTCTGCTTACGGGTAAAAAGTAATAAGTGCAGTCTATGTCATTTGGAGTAAATGACATTTCAAAGTTTATGTTTTAATTTGATCTATTTTAAACACATTAATAAAAATAAACTGTTAAAGCAAACTGTTGCACTAATTACCCTTCTTTTAAGATATACTCTTATCTATTTAATATTAACATAATGTGAGAAGATATCATTTTTACAAACTTACTATCTCAGCAGCCATTGGACATTGTATTTTTTTATTTTACCAGTAGATAGCCCGTAAAAAATTACACGTGACTGCATTTTTAACTCGATTTAGTAAAAAAATGTATTTAACTTGTTTTACCAGTAAGCAGACGATATATTAAATGAGTTGCCGAATATCCAATCGGTTTTGAAATTTTTAGTCATTTTGTTTTTCTATCTCGTTTGTACGTCTCGTTTTTGCGAGAAGAACAGGCCGGCGGCGGAGGCAGCGGGGGGGGGGCGTATTGCCTAGTTTTTAAAGTTGCTCCATATTGCATGATATTGTGTGGCTGTATCTTTGGCAACAGGTTGTTACATGTTGCCATTGCCATACATTGCTGGATGTAGTCATGACGTCATAGTTGACGAGAATTGGCCAGACTGGAGCGATTTTAGTTGCTCGTGTGAAACCCGCCGCCGCTCGTGTGCCTTTAATAAACAGTAGGTATTTTAACTATACAGGCTGACTTGTAATTTGACGTAGGTATTCCTTCCAGGACGTGACAGCGTGACCTATTTGCAACAATAAAGGTTCATAAAGCTTAGGCGAGAATTCATGGAACCAGAAAACCTTATTTTTCTGTGTTTTTGAAAACTTCCCAGAATTCATCACTAAATATCACTTTTCTCTAAACTCTCAAATTAAATGGCCTTCATTGCTTGTAAATGGGCACCTTTCAATGTAACCAATTAACACGATATTAACGCTTACTTGTAAAAATAAACAAAATGGAAGGAAGTGTCAAATAATGTTTTTATTTGACACTTCCTTCCATTTTGTTTCATCACATTATTTATCCTTATGTTATTGAAGCTAATTCAACATCTTGAAATTCCAGTGGAATCCCAAAGCGACTACCACATGAAGACGTATGGACCCCTACTGACGACCACTCCATTCGACACCGGCATCAGGTACATCACCGTGGCGCCGGAGTCTCCGATCTACCACCGTACCACCACCCACCACCATAGGCATACCACGCAGCATGGGTCCTCGCAGATTGAAACTGCTCCGGTAAGCTCTCGTGACCTATGTAATCGTAAAATAAAGAAAATGAACCGATGTTTTTTTTCTGGTTGGGATATCATCAAATAACTTCTCCCGCGCTGGGTGGAACAGGAGGGCGTGGCAGACTTTTACTGACTAAAACCCATCCGTGTTCCCTCAGTTGCCTGTGTGCCAGGGGCCGCGGTATCTCTTTTTGAATAACCCGCACACCTGGCAGGCATCGGCCCTTGAGGACCCCACCAGTTGGTGCTGACATCTCTTTAACGCGCGCGTGGAACACAACGTGCCGTCGACCCGGGCTTGGTCCTTACCGGACAGCGAGCTACCCATTACTCGCCGCCCGCGAAAATAAACCGATGTTGTAACATTGAAAGCCAGAAATCTATACGACTGGGATGGCAACTTACTGCGTATTCACGCAATAGTCAGTTTTATGATGCAGACTTTACTGACAGAACCCGTATCTATTATTTTAGGCTAACAGCATGGAAATGAGGTTGTCTTCAAGAAAGACCATTGGGCGGTTTGACATGCTGCATCTATCTTACCCAAATTGTCAATTTTCACAACCAAGTTGTAACATTATCATCATCATTATATGATCACCCCTGCTCTCAAAACATTGTGAGGAAATCGGCATGTCCTAGAACCAAAAATTCGAAGACAAGTGACATCTACCAACCCGTAATGGACCCGCGTGTTGGATTGCCCACTCCCTCTCATGGAAAGGAGGCCTGTGTCTCAGCTGTGGGAGCAGGATAGGCTGATTATGATAAGTTATAACATTTTGTAAGATGGCAAAACGGTCGATCGTACAAACTTTTTGCTATGGTACGGTCACCGCATGTTACTTGCCGCAAACGGTTTGCACTTGCAAGCTGCTGCGTTTACGTGGGCCTTTACCCTGGGATCATAAGTATTACCTTGGTTCGAACTATGCCTTTTCTTTAATGCTATCTGTTGTTCCGTGTGGTGCCGGACGTAAAAGAATACGTACCGGACGTAAAATTCAATAAAAGAAAAAGTCCTTAGCTTAAACACACGTAGCTTCGCTAGTGCTATGATCACTTTAGCAGGCGTTCCGCGCAAACAAACACCATACCATTTCTTCCCGTGGGTGTCGTAGAAGGCAACTAATTTGAGAATGGGCAGCAGCGTTCTCTATGCATTTTACCACCATACTGCGATCGCCAACCCGCCTGCCCAGCGTGGCAATTATGGCAAACCTTTTGGGGGACGCCTATGTCCAGCAGTGGACATCTTCCGGCAAACATAATGATGAAGATGATGATGATGATAAAAGCTATCTAACTGTTACCATTTCGTCCTTATCCAGGAGAACCGCGAAGAGCTAAGCCCAATAACAACCATGTCAGAACAGACAGTGGGCCCAAACGAAGTCGCCCAAATCTCCGAGCCTGTAATCGAGACCACCACGGAAACAACGACGGTTCCCACCACCACCACGACTACTACTACCACTACCACAACCACAACTACCACCACAACGACCACGCCAAGGCCGACCACGACCCTGGAGCCAGCGAAGTACTGCATCGTGAAGAAGCCGGAGAGTGATGATCAGGCGCAGTATATCAAGATGGGAGAGACTCGACGAGTAAGTGTCGTTTCCGTATATATTTAATTTATTATGCACGCCAAGTACATATTTCAAATTCACAAACATTTCACGTTATACAAAGAGGCAGGGACATTACCGCACAACCTGTTACCGTGGATGCAGTACATGATTTAGAACCACACTGCGTTGAAATCTGTTTTTTTTTTATATATACATGTAACGGAAAGGGTATAAACATACCAAGGGCACGGCTTCTTTGGATGATATCAAACGATATTGGCGGGGCTTTTTAATCCTATCTCTTCGCGTTCGGAAGTTATGAGAATTTTTAATGCATTCATAACAGAAACCGAACTTTTCAAATTGAAATAAAAACGTCACTCTGAAGAGATTTATCGTAATATTGGCAAGTAACGTGGAAAGTTACTGACCTACGTAGTGCGGTGACACGTTTGTTATGATTTGAATTTAAGAAACGTATGAAACCGAAGATTTGGTATCAATCCTTAGAGTATTTTATTTTGAGCTGAAACTATGTATAGTGATTCTATACCAGCTGTTATCTTTAGTGCTTAAAGATAGCAATAGGGTTTCTGTTACACCCTATATAAATATAAACTCTGCCACACATTTTGACTGCGTAGCTATTGCACTTTTCTATGAAACAGTTTTTTTTTTACCTGCGAAAAATTTCTACGCGTGTGAATCTAGAATCATGTGCTGAATTAATGGTTTCAGTTTGTGCGTCGATGTCTCTATCATCCTGTATTGTAATGACAAAATATGGGGCTTAAGACCCCACATCATTTAAGTTTTAATTGCAACAATGAACTGTATAGCCAAAAATGGTTTGTAGTTCTCCGAATTGCAGTCATGAACAGCGTGGGTAATGCGTAGTCTCAGGTTCATATTTTATCATAAATCCTGATGTACAATTTTACCTATGAGGTACACAAAATCCAGTGGCTTGGTAACATTTAGGCTATTTAGAAGAATATTGATAGTGTCTGCAGTGGCGGTACCTTCATAGAAGCCGAAAAGCCCAGCTTGCCCTAATAAAATTGTAATTATTATATTTAGATATCTTCGTATTTATAGGTTTTCTAACCAGAAATATTATAATGGTGTTAGTAATACAAACAAACATGAGAAAATGAGCCAATCCCTTAGCTGTTTTTAAATAGTAAAAATCTGTCGGCTTGCCTTGATTTTGACCCCTAGGCACGCCACTGAGTGTCTGTATGTACGTCTCACTGTATGTCTGTCCAGACTGCCCGACAGTTGATGTCGGGATGTTGTATATATAACACTCGCGCGGTAAACTCTGATTGCGCGATGCAGGATTTGTGTGACGTCAGGTCTTACATTTGTGAAGTTGTAGATACCACCGCAGGATTATTGATCCAGCTTTGAAATGTATTAATTAGACTGCCAACGGATTTAGAGTTACACTGTTTACAATGAAATTAAACCTGCACCATTCAGCTCTAATAGGTACCATCAATGTTCCAGCTGTACCGTTCAGCCGAGCTAGCAGAATGCACCGACCTGTGCGTCTGCGAGGCTACCCTCCAGGTGTCCTGCAAGGTGGCCTGCGTGCCCAGGGCTCCCTGTTCCTCTCGCCTGGCCCACTACTCCCATGCTGCGCCCGCCTATCAGGCGTATAGGGGACGATGCTACTGTTACTCTGGGTCTTTCATCTGCATGAGGCCTAATCCAGGTAAGACTAAAGGTAAAAATATTTTCGATATTATTTTGTAATGCGACGTTTATGTATAACAGTTTTGAAGACTGAAAACAAGATGCTAAATACATGGACACAACCCAGACACAATACCTACATAGTCAGGAGAGAGTAAGCTGTAATATGTAGTTACATGTATTGTTAAAAGTTAACACTTTACTTATTCTTTGCACTTCTTCTCCTTCTTCTGAATGTCGCTGGCAGGATACTATACTAAATTTTGTGACCCCAAAATATGGCCACTTGTTGTTGCACCAAGAATCACTTATAATTTAGTCATGCAAGCTCAACTATATCTACTTGAAAAAATTAGCTGCACGATGAAATGCACTGTTACATCAAATTAGAAATGAAGAATGTGAGCAACTTCTTAGTGCCAGTATGTTCAATTTTGAGGAAAAAAAATATTTTGCAGAACTGCATAAGCACTAGTTTACTGGCTATCTTTTCCGCCTCTAATACCTTGGAGTCTGCTTACATAGGTGATAATCCTTCAATTACCACTAACCATTTTCCAGGTGAATACAAGCTGCCAGAAGGAGTATACCTTCTTCTCGGCTTCAGTGCAGTGGATGAAGCTCTGCTGCGACCACACACTGGTCTGGGAGCTGAGGATGCTGTGCGTCTACTTCAGCAATACCTGTACACTGTACATAGCGAGGGGGTAAGTCTAATCGCTTACCATTTTTAAAGTCATCATAATCCTGGACTAGAAAATTTACTGGTTATAGACTTTTTCCAAAAACATTCCTAGTATGCTAAAGACTGGTGAGTAAACTATTGGTAGTCTTTAGCTCTTGATAGTAATATTGTGATTGATGGACCAAATTATCTGCCACGAATCATTATGATATGTGACGAGGTCGAACTTGGCCCAATAATTCTGCCAAACTCAACATGAGTCGAAAAAAATCTGACTTCGCATACCCCGTTTGGTAACGTGGTTCGTAAAATTTTGCAAAATAGGAATTCACTTTTCTAAAATGCAAATGTTCTGTGTAATCCCAATAAAATTACGTATGTTAGTTGCAAATAATAATGGACTCCATGTTAACCTTTCAGACGAACTGCACGCTGACATTGTTCAACATCAGCAACGAGAACGTGATCATCTCGGCGAGTGTGCCGCCGCGAGAACAGGAGATGCTGCGAGAAGCTGGGGATGCACTGCTGGATAGAGAGAAGGTAAGTCGTACAACAAATACTGTCAATATAGAAGTCTAAACTAAAATGGCAATTACGGACGCATACGAACCTATGTAAATATGAAGAAGTACACAGCAGGCCTAGGGACAAAATTTATACATATTTAATAATCAGCTACGATTAGCCAAAATTCATAGAAACTAAGTGGAAAGTGAGAAACTCAATAGACTTAACGATTAAAATAATTGTAACATGGAAGTAATTACAGAATAAACGAGTCTATAGCATAGATATATCATTGCATAGATCAAAATCAAAATAATAATTTACATATACGCCATGTCACATTTCAGGAGGAATGTATTGACGTTCTGAAGATCGTCAAATCCCGCATCAACTCGCAGCACGAGGACATCTCCTCACACCTTCTCCTCTCCATCTTCAAGATCGCTGAAGTTGACGTGGTGTACCCTACGCCCCCAAGCTCGGCTATCACCTCCCACAGGCCAGTCAAACTCTTCTACGTAGCCATTATTATCTTCACTATCCTCTACAACCTCCGAGCAACAGTCTCCCTCATCAGCACTGTCCTAATCTTCAAGAGTTTCGTCAATTGTTTGTCGAATTTATTGACTAGTAAGCTAAGTATCGGGTATCGCAACCCAATGTTAGACGTCGTTTCTTTCGAAAGATATTTTTTTAAAGAAAATATCAATTTTATATCTATTTTCAAATGTTACGATGAATTTATTGATAATAGTAATGTAGATGTTGTAAATTACATTGAAAATCGGCACGTTGCACTCGCTTTAGGTAACGCACAAATGAAACATATCACCGATGACATAGATATAAGTAATATAGCTGTAAATAATTATAAGGAAATGAAACATATCATAAAAGCTGTGAGTATTACAATATATAATAATTTAAATGAACTTGTTGCTGATGCAATTATACTTAAATATTTTTCTAGAGATGTGTATTACGAAATTGGATGTACTTATTATGATTCAATGAAGCTTTTTGGTGATTTCATTTTTGGAAATATCGCGTCCTTTTCTTATGGGATTGTAAAATCCATTAGCTTAGGACTGAATCTAGTAGTAGTTTGAAGACTGACATGATTAACTAAACATATCATAGTTGTATTTCGTTTTATTTTCGACTTAGAACTGGTGCTTGTAGGTCGATCTTAAAGGCTGGGTTTTGTAAATAAGTGTATTACGCCTTTTACACTGTTAGAATTTCAGTTGGTATCTCCGGTAGTGTAGAATGTTTTGTGCTGCAGACATTGATAATGCTGTTAATGCTTCTCAATTAATCATTGTTCTTTCTATAAGCCTTTGTCCCATGTTATTTGGGGTCGGCCCAATTAATTCTTATTAAGATTTCTTTTTTATTGCATATGAAAGTATTTTCTTTACAATCGTAATTTACTTCTAGGATTAAATTATTGTACAAAAGATCACTTCCCTCTTTACTTGATAATCTTCATTATTTTCTTAAACCATAACAAGTAGTTGTGACCATCTGTTGCTCTATCATTTATACTCTTCTTTTTTATCGTCTTACAAAATGTCTGCAGCATAGAAACTGTTATCTTCTTGGTTTCTCTAACCTAGGCTAGTGTCTGATGTAGTGGTATGTCGCCTTTCTGTTAGATGACTGTACTTAGATATTATATCCATCAATGTGAATGCACGATTAGAGAACACGAGGTTTGGACAAAACTTAGCAACAAATGGGCTGTTTTGAACTTTACTTAGATGTTTAAGGGTTTTTGTGGCAAGCTTTTTGTATAAAATATAAGTCTAAATACTCTAAAATCTATACCCAATTACTGTATAATATCTATATACTTATATATCTGTATACTGTTTACAACAATGTTATTTATATAGGACAATGTTGCCATCTGTTACTGCAAGGTTTTGTAATTAAAATCTATGTATATTTATTTATGTTTTTGTAAAAATATTTATATCACATTTTATGCTATTATGGTATATTAGTAATAACACTATTATTGAAGTTGTAGGAACTCAAAGGAGAACAGTGCTGTTAAACGAGATAAAATTAAAAAAAGTTAGAATAATATGAAGCCAAAACACGCTTCTATGGAAGATAAAAACAATATATCGTGAACAAAAAGAAGCGAATATTAAGTATTCAGAAAATTAACTTCCAATTTAAATTGACGTTTATCCAAAGCACAACTGTAATTATTTAACAATTGTACGAAATGGCTATAATACGGGGACCTACAAAAGATTTCATCTATAATCTCTTATGACAGACAATCAACCTGTTAAGGCGGAGACTGACTTGCAACGTTAGTTTGTAATGCATCGAGTTTTTGTAACGCGGTACAGTAGTCAGTACGGCGAGCCGATCCGCTCGATGCGAGCATCGACTAAGTGGCAGGACAAGTCGCGACAACTTTGCTAACATCTTGTTAAAAATACAAGGTTATCTGTCTACATGGAGCAATCAATTTTCAGCCTTGGAAAAGAAGCTGCCGTCGGCGTGAATACGTTTCAGATTTTTAAATTAATTACTTAAATGCATAATTATTCTCTGTTAAGTGAAGGTTCAATAAAAATGGAGCACGCTTGAAGCGAGCACTCGCTGTCGCCGTTTTGTAACAAAAAATAGAGCGCGCTTGAGCCATGTGCTCGAAGCGAGCGTTCGCCGCGTCTTGTGTATCGCCGTTTTAAAAAAAGAAATGAAGCGCCCTTGAATCATGTGCTCGAAGTGAGCATTCGCCGCATCTTGTGTATCGCCGTTTTGTAACCAAGCTCGCCTCGAATGATACATTACAAACGTTGCAAGTCAGTCTCCGCCTTTTAATTTGCTAAGTTTTGTTCAAAGTCGAATCTATGTAATTAGGAACACTTAGATAAATGTAATCCCGGTACATTACACGACATAGATATGTAATGTAAAATGGTAAATAATAAAGCTTTAATTTGAAGTAGACATAGATCTCTTGTGTTCTAAAAGAATCTTAATGAATAGTGAAGTGTTTAGATAACTATTCATGCTGTCTGACTGTTAACGGTGTTGCCAGCTCACTTGACGTTTCAGAAGATGTTCTTTAAATTGTTAAAAAAAAAACTGGTAACATTTTTAGTGTAAAAGAAAAATTTACCGACTAGATGCGTTAAAGGCCATTAGCAGCCTATAATTTTTCCACTGTTGGGACACAGGCTTCCTCTTTGTGAGAGGTAGTAGGCCAAAAACAATCACGCGAACCCAGTGCATGTTGGTGGATTTCACATGTCCTCAAATATTCGGTTCTAGGGCAGGGTTGGCGAACCAATGGCACGCGTACCTTTGGTGGCACGTAACAAAATAATTTGGGCACAACAGCTTATGTCACAGTATGATAGAAGTATGGTAAGTTCATCTTCTGAAGCCTGAGTCGTAACTTTCGGAAACCGTATCTTCACATGATTCTATTCGATGTCATATGAATTCCAGATACCAGAAGTTGCACTAATTTGTTCTTTCATTTAAATAAAGTGTTGTGATGTTGATTACTATATAGTAGTACAAGTCTATTTCTGTTTGCATATAAAGACTACCAATGATTGTGAAAGTATTTAGTTCTTTTCTAGCAGTCAATAAGTCAAGATTGTTTTTTGGCACGTCATTACCATATTAATTTTCTTTTTTGGAAATAATGGCTCGTACAGGTTAAAAGGTTCACCATCCCTGTTCTAGGCCATGCCGGTTTCCTCACAATGTTTTCCTTCACCGTTTTGAAAGCAGTAGCGATAATTTTGTAACTCAAAGTAAATCGCCTGTCTAGGTACGCACCTAAGACTGGAGATCATGTCATTTTTTGGACTTAATAACGCGAATTTGGTAAATTACTCTCTGCATTTCATACGTATTTGTTGTAGTGTATATGTCACCGTATAATTGTGAACACCGTTAGTTTATAATCTATCTCGCGAGATTGTAAACTGTCGATAAATTGTGAACTGCACCATACTGCTTCTGTTAGCTTTCTGCTGTTAAAATTGCGACAAACGGCGCGCGAGCCGAGCAAGCGAAGCGAGCGGTGCCGCGGCAGGGGCCGGCGAGCGCTACTTCCAAATTACTGGCAGTTTCTTGACTATTTAGTAATAGCGCAAGGTACTATCCTTCTTGATACCAGTTCACAATTTGACAGTTTCACTTCGATAGATTATAATCTATCGAAAAATAATGTGTTAAACTGTCAGGCAGTGTTCGTGGGTTTTTTAGTCCGGAATTTTGTAGTAACAGCCAGGAGTCTGGATTTGTGCCCGGATGATGGCAACAGGCTCACCCGTATTACATGGGACTAAAACATAACTGGTGAAATATACATGTTGACAGTACAGACGCCAGCACATCAAGCTGTCCCAAACTGTCAAATTTTCCCAATTGAACTTGAACCTTATGCTTTTGTCATAAAGTTGAAAAACTATCAAAGAAATTTTACAGATTGGAGTAGTTTTATGTGCTGGCCTCTGTACCTCTGCCTAACCGGTCAAGTAATTACAGGCGTGGTGTTACGTTCAAACTACGGTTCACTTGCACCACAAATCACTAAAAGAGATTAGCGGTAAGAGAATTTTAATCATTTATTTCTGTTAATCGTTTGAAGATGAAAGAGACGGCAAAAATATTTCAATATATTTAGCGCTAAACTCTTTTAGTGATTGGGAAGAATGCGTACTTGACATTACTAATAACTCTGAAGAATTTATGTGAACGTGATCAACTAAATTTGACAGCTCTAATTTATTTCCGTCTCTTTCTTGTTTCATTAGAAGGAAAAAGATAGCAAAAGCTTTAATTAAGTTTAGTTGGTGTACAACAGAATCATGACCATTATAAATATATTTATTAAAAAAACTTATTTCGTCTGGGTAGTGAAATCAACGTGCTGTGAACAAGTTATAAAATTAAAATACAGTGTCGTTTAATATAAACTTTTTTCCTTCTTCTTGATTTTTTCTTATTTCAAGGTGCTGGCAACACTCCTGTTTACGTACTTGATGTACAAAATACTACATTTCTCTAATGTCAATGTTTTCAATACCTACTTAGTTACTGATTACTTATTAGAGACCCTTTTTAACGCCAAGTTATCCTCTATCTTATTATTTCAAGGCATATATTAGAACGCGTCCTAACCAAATGCGACGTCATGCGAGTACGCGATTGTCGCGCTCATTTGTACCTATGAATTTTGACGTACCGTAACGGACACTGGTGGTCGACCACTTTTCAACATAAGCAACCTTATGCCCTAAGGCATAAGTGGAAAGTAACCCACTGATAGTGGCCGCGGTTGAATTTATAAATGATCTAATATTATTGAATAGGTATATTATTATTTTTTTTTAAATACCGAGCCTCGGTTGATCACGCAACTGTCATATGCATATGAAAGAGCGCAACTACCGCTGTTAGTTAGGACACGACAAAAATGTTTTTTAAATAACTACATTTTATATCCTTGGCGTGTAAGGGGTAACTTTTTTTATTCTACGATTTTATTCTATGTTCAGTATACCAAGCTATGGTACGAAAATCCACCGAAAGTAACTGTAATTGAATGCAAAAATGAAAAGGAAGTTGTAATGTAAATTTTCGTCATTATAAAAAGAAAATAAATAGGTACTATCCTTCAATTACCTACCAAATAAATATGAGTATTAATTCAAATAATTTTAAACACATCAAAAACGTGTTATTTACTATTATTTTGAAAACATAAGTTTCAAATAAATCAATGCTTATCATGTTGAAAATTTGAAACGAATTAATTTAATACATAGCTTAAACATAAAAATAAATAAAAATATTAACGATCTCACAAACTTGTATAAAATGATTAATTATCACAAAATAGATAATGTATGAAAACACAAATATGAAATTGTGTAAATCCTTCCATAATAGCCTTATTTCACGAAAAAAGCAATATCATATCGGTCCATGGCTTTTTTTAGTTTATAACTATAACTTATCAAATGGTCCGATTGCTTAAAAAACTAATGCACGAACACGCGTCATGTTTTCTACAAATATTAATTTGAAGAGAAAATAACGTTTTTTTCACGTAGGTATATTATTCATGTTATTTAGGGATATATATTGATAAGTTATATGTATTGTAAAATGTTCTTTATTAGTGATCGATGAAAATATATTTTAATGTATCACGTGAATATTAATGTTAGCATTTTTTTTTAATATTGTTTATTAAAAATATAAGTATATAAATGACATATCAATGATAAAAATGTTTGTAAGTAATACTTACTTTTTCTTTTTTTAATAATATTGTGATCCAAAAAAACAGATACATATCAAAATGAAATCTTTGCGAAATTAAAAGTAACGATACATATCAACAAAGCTCAATTTTATACCTATTGTATTTCTAGCATTAGATGTTGCAAAGCAAAAATGGCGTACATCTTTATGTAGCTTAGAATTTAGAAGAAAATGTAGTTATATTATAAAATAAATTTACAAGAGAAATTAGAAAAAATATTTCTTAAAATTAAATGTTGAATTCTGTTGTAGTCATGAAGATGTCGTACCTATTTAATTAAACAAAAATGTTTCTTTTTTCTAAAAAAAATCTTTTTATTGTAAATTTTGACAATGTTACAATTATTGGTTAGAATAGAAATCAGAATGTTTTTATTGATATCTACGTCCTTTATTTCGGACATTGTAATAAATATCGTTAGTGCACATGCCTCATGCCTTCCATGTACATAAGAATATATAGAGAATACATAGTAATATTACACTGGAATATAATTTTTAAAAAGAACAATTGTTTACTATCTGCACCCATACTAATAAAACAAATAATTTTATCTACAAAAAAAGTATCATCACAAAAATTAAAAACACAAAAATGTTGTTAATCTTTTTTTCAATATTTAATGGAAACGAACATTATTATAAATTTAATATAATCGATTAGTTGTTTAAATTACTGATAAATGTGCCGTTCATTTGTATATTGTTTGTTATAATGATAAATAATATTCTTGTTTATTAAACAGTTAATGTTACGTTTTATTTTTAATGTCGCTTTAATGTGTGTTAGTAAAATTACGATGTCAGCGACTATCATCTTGTAGTCTCGATGTATAGCAATATTATTGATCGTAGATATATTTAATATCGGTTTGGGAATCGAAAACCTAATAAAATGGCATTTACCTGTATCTGCAAAATAAGAATAAACAATAAAGATAAAATTTAAGCAAATAAATTTCCGTCCTAACTTTTACAGTAGAATCTGTTTTATGAAACGTCTTTCTAATAATTTTCTAGAAAAAACTTAAAGGCAATTTCTACATCAGTACCTATCCATAGAAAACTACATATATTTTTCTTAAACGTTATCTACTTGTAATTAACATACAATTCACAAACACAAACAATTCTGACTAGGTACTCACAAACTACAATCTTACAACATATTTCAAATATTATAATTTTAATAAAAACAATTACAAGTAGATATTATTTAAAAGATGAAGTAGAAATATTTGTTCATGCTATTTAGACTAAATTACTTCGGTTTCTTTACTTAGGTACCAATTACCATAAAAAATTAAATACAGCCTTTTTTCCAGGTGTTTTTTTTTTCGAAACAAAAAAATAACAAAAATCTTTTCCAAACCGATATTGAAGAAAAAAAAAATTAAAAAATGTGAATACACAGCACTGTAGTGATATGCGTAACTGAGCTTCTAAAAGATTAAAAACAATTGTTTTATACACTAAAACATTATGTCGTAAATATAATTGTATTGTTTTCCGTCGCAGGCGTCTGCAGGCGTTGTGACTCTTATGTCATTTTGTTGTAGCTAAATAAAGAGGATTCATACAAATACGGTGTTTTATTTTACTTTTTTTCTTTCTTTTAGACTACCTACACACCACTATGGACGATCTACCATGTACTTGGTTCCTACCTGATAGTAAACCTATTCACAAATTAAAAAATGGCGTCTAAAAATTCATCCACATCGCTGTCGACAGCAGCATTACCACGTTGTATGCTAATGCTTAGCCGCTGGTCAAAGTAGAAACCAGCCCTTAGGTCACGGGAAGTGTCAACCAGCCTTTTCGAGATTTTCTTGAAGAGACCATGATCACTCGGACCCCACGGCCCCAGGGTTTCAACCCCAAACGGCTCGAAAATATAATTACCAATTAGGTTGAAACTTTTGCCGCTTGGGGTTTTCCGCAGCCGCAGCGGCAGCGCCAGCACAACACCGAACCAGGAAGATGGGATGGCGCAAGAGTATCGACACACGTTGCATCCCACACTAAAGGCCTACCCGACTTCTATGGAAATAAAGACATTCCGTCCGGTCTCTTGCCATCGTCGCGTGCCAAGTCATTGGGTTCTAATACAGCTGGAACGCCGACGGTGACAAGAGCTCGTCAGATGATGCATATAGCTATAATGTGCACAGTCTAAGCTGAACGTTGTAGTACCTGGTGGCAGTACCAATAGCTAACCGAAATAAAAAGACAACTGGTTTCAGGTTCAGTTACGCTTGCCGCAGTTGGTCCGTGGATGGGTGACCATCTTTACATACCAAGACCCCTCCGTGCCTCGGAAAGCACGTTAAGCCGTTGATCCCGGCTGTCATTTGTGGTTCTTTGACAGTCGTTACGGGTCGTGAGAAGCCCTAAAGTCAGACAACCAGTCTTACCAAGGGGTATCGTATTACCCAGTAACTGGGTTGTGGAGGTCAGATAGGCAGTCGCTCCATGTAAATTGCTGGTATTCAGCTGCATCCGGTTAGACTGGAAGCCGACCCCAACATAGTTGGGAAAAGGCTAGGCAGATGATGAACAACGCCGTATGACGTAATAACATGGCGGCTACTATTTCATGGTGTTCAAAAACAGATTAAAAAAACTGAAATATTTGAATTTAATTTTAAAATTTATTTTGTTATTTCATGAACTAAAACTAACATTTTCCGACTGCATTTTGCCTAAGCTATTCCAATAGTATATTTTTAGACTTTTTCTCCTAACAGAGTAAAATATCCTATTAAATATTTACCTTAGGTGTGTGGTGTGTGTAAACATGTGTATAGTATGTAGACGTGTGAACATATACCTACATATTCAGCCTATAATGTTCCCACTGCTGGGATACAGGCCTCCTCTATGAGAGAGGGAGTGGTGCGTGATCCACCATGCGACCCCATTGTGGGTTGGTAGATCCCACATGTCTTCGAATTTTTGTTTCGTGAGGAAACTGGCATTCCTTCACCGTTTTGACAGCATTGGTGATGAAATAATTACACGAAGTAAAGTGCCAGCTTGAGTTCAAAGTTGGAACCCACGACCTACAAGTCGCAGCCGTTACCACCGGGCCACCCTTATGTGTTGTAAACTACCAAAAATTTTTAATCTTTAAAGCATCAGATAAAATAAAACACGAACAGAATTTAGATCACAATCTCACATTTATATGTTTCTTAAAAAAATAAATAGTACACAAATCAGTCTGGGACTTGGCTTTAACTTTGGTTTAGAACACAAAATTATTAAAACAGGTAAAATTTAACAAAACACGCACCTTTCGATTCAACAAAACTTACAATTAATCAGGTAGGACCATAAACACTTTACGTTTCCTTTTCCTGTTTCTCTTCAGGTCCGTTGGTTTGATCCTTGATCTCCTTGCGGACGGGTCCAGTCTGTGCGATGGGCACCTTCCTCTCTCCCTGGATGGCTTCTGGAACCTTCCTGGGCGCCGTGATAGTGAGCACCCCGTCGGACGAGAGGCACGACTCGACCTTCTCGGGCGCTGCGCCCTCGGGCAGCGCGTACCGCCGCACGAACTGCCGGCTGATGTAGCCGTGCTCGTCCTTCTTCTCCTCGTGTTTGCCTTCCACGACAATGTAACCATCGGCTGTCTTCACTGCTATCTCTTCAGGCGCGAACTGTTTTACATCCAAGTTAATTTGAAGCTTATCTCCGTCGGCCTTGATGCTGGAGCCCAGGTCTTTAGCAGCGGCTGCGAGGTGTCTCCACGGTCTGTAATATTCCCTCGTCAGCAAAGGTCCAGCGACAACAGTGAGTAGGTCGTCAGGAGTTAGTGCCAGCCCGAAGTGTTGATCCATCAGGCGACGAGGGCGATAGAAACCGAAATCGTCGGTGAAATATGGTAGCAAAGACATCATGTTCAGTAATGTAGACTTCCTTTCTTCCAAGAAGCTGCTTAGAAATATCTTGTGTCGCTTTGAGAGCGCTTGAGGGTCACTCGTAGCCTTGATTGCTTGTTTTTCAACTGAATGCCGTTGCCGCGTTTCGTCGTGTTTATATATTCGGAACAGCGCCATCTCGTATCAAGTAGAAAATACTCGAAACAAAATAATAATCAGCTGTTGACAATACGCTTCAGGGCTGCACAATCCTATGGGTCGCAATAAAGAATCTTTATTATTTTCTGTTCCGTATATATTTTTCAATAGGATATTACTTAATTGATTCTGACACATTTGTCCGACGCACAGAACATTTATACCTAAAGGTCCGACGTTCGTTTCTCCGTTGATCGGTTCGCCGACAGAACGCGACAGTCGCGTTGGCGAATCGTTCGCCGTTTTAAGGTTCTATCGATGAAATTCAAACTCAAACTCTAAGCATTTATTTCAATTAAACCTTTTACAGGCACTTTTGAATTGTCAAAAAGTCGATTAGTTGGAAAGTTGAAGCTAATTGCCCATTCCAAAACGTAGATCTCTATGGAGACGAAAGGGCAAGAAACTCCTCGGACACTCTTTTAAAATCAAGTTGGATATCACAAAATCTTGGGAACATTATTCTTGTTGCTTCTGTATGTGAGAACAATGTACAAAAAAATATAAACAATTCTAAATACAAGATTAAAAATAAGTCCTGGAAGTTAGGAGATAACCAGTCTCAACCGACAGCGCCCGTTCACGAACTTGACGCGTGGATCAGCACCATCCAGCTTAATCATTTTGTAGAGAACCGAATGATCCAACACACGCGCCACCATCAGTGGGACATTTAAGTGAGCATGTAAGTGAAAATGTAAGGATGGATTACCTTCTCAAACGAAATTAATAAGAATTATAAGCAAATAAATTGTGTAATTGTGTGTTATGGTGTAAGGTGGACAATTATTAGAGTTAAGAGTGACGTTTGATATTCATGAAAGTTTAGAGTGACAATGGAAACATTTGTTATCTGTGGATATCGTTCCTATCCACACGCGCACACCGCCGCTCGCTCCCTGGTAAAACTGTTATTTTTAAAAAACCTAAGTATGGGATTTTCTGTTGCACCCTTCGCCATCCCTGCATCAGCTCAAGAACTATCAAGACGTGACGCTCATCAGTTAACGCTGGTTGTCACAGACGAAGTTATTTATGTAATAGGTCCCTTCTTAACTGCTACTGTCATCCTAAAACTTGAGCATCGTTTAATTACGCATATCAGCGTAAAATTGTCAGACCAATTTAAGGTTTAGCAGAAAGTTTTAATTATTTCAGCTAATGCGTATGCTACAACAATGTCTCAACGTAAAATAATGTCTAGTTTAAAAAAAAACATTTATCGCATGAAATGAAAGAAAACAAAAGCGACCCGCACATTGAGCAGCCCTGCTCGTCCTTATCAAGGTTAGTAGGTACTAGCGAGAATCGTCGAGAATATCGGGCGGTGGCTGCTGCACTGGCACGCATTCGATATTGTTCCATGACGTTCCATTCAGTTGAATGGACACCTTGTAGGTCACGTTCAAGGACAAAGCAATTCACGTACAGCTGCTAACGGAAAAAATCTACCTGCCTTTGATGAGATTGTGATTTTATAACAGCTGTTTGAATTTGAATTTAGAATAGGTTCGACTGCTTTTTTTTCGGAAATGTTTTGTCTTTTTTTAGTAGGCGACCAAAGTAAATTTAATTAAGCATTATCTTCGTAAATGATTAATTCATTCGTTTTTCATAGGCTTGACATTCGGTATTTAATAAAATTAGGCTTATAAAGGTATTTATTTGTTTATTTTAAAATAAATAAAAACCTAATAAAAGCTACCTATTGGTAGTTTCTTCTTATTTGCAAAACTACTCTTAGCCAAGAGTCAGGAGTACCTAGGTAATGACAATTGTTTTTTTTTTACTTTTTAAGCAGAGTTTATTTTAGAAAAGGATTTTAGGACCAGTTAGTGCCTATGGCAGGCGCGGTCGGAGGGGGTACGTAGGGGTCCCCCAAGCCGTAACCGTAAACCTTTTTTTCGAAAATAATAAATATGTTAAAAACGCCATCAGAAATTATCCCACAGGAACGTACCTACTACCGATCTAACAAGTATCCTATGTGTTAACCTGAATTAACATATAGGATACCTACTTTTTATCCTGGTAGTACCTACGTTCTCGTGGGATAAATTCCGACCCCTACGCTGGCGAAGACGCTGGCTTACTTAATAAATACATTTTCATTGCTCATAAGTTTTTTTATGCAATACTTAAAGTATAATTTACTCTTTTTTATTTTCTTAAAAAGTAGGTAAGTACCTAACATGTAGTCTTTGTCTGTGACCTCCCCAAAGTCTGGCTGCGACCGCGCCTGGCCTGTGGAAATAAAATAGTTAAGTAAATGTAAAAGTAAAACAAAAAAACTAATTTTTCCCATTGTTTATTTCTGTGATTTAATGCTTAGTATCATAATTATCATTTATGAATCAAAATTATCCTACAAACCATTTAAATATTTCGATATATTTAGCCGAGTCACGCAGCTACCTAAACATACTAATTTTTTTTAACTAACTTATGGTACTTCTTTCATTAAAAATAATTGTTTTGTTGTTGTTTATGATATTTCAGTTTATTTTTTATGATTTTGCCTTCAATATTATAGCCGAAGGGATATTATTCTAGTCTTTATCTAGAATCTTCGACAGTGTTCAATCATTAGACAATCAGGTACATAATTGATTTATACGACAATAACATGCAATGTCGTTGACAGCTCGTAAAGACGACAAAACAAATAAATTATTAATAGGAGTTAGGTATGTACTGTTATACTGTACTCACTTACTTATCTTGAAAAAATACGTTGCTCTTTGTTTTCTTTAGTGGGTACCTAGGAATTAATTATAAGTACCGTCTGGCCAATTTTTCTAGAAGAGATTCTAGAAAAATTGGCCAGACATTTTTTGCGCTTACATTGCAAACGCTGGCTGAACCCTACGAGATAGATCAAAATATGTACTACAGTATTGTACCTACACCTTTACTTAACCTAACTTTAATTTTGGAAGGCGGTGACTTTGGATATTTAAATTTTTGTCACCGCCTTCCGAAATTAAATGTTTTTTTCGGAAGTCGGTTGGTTTTTTTGGAAAAAGTTTTTATTTTTCACTTTTTAATAATAGTACCTACCCCACTAATTCGAAATTTCATCATCCTTGGGGTCAAAACAATGCATATTTATGCGATAGCAGCAATCTCGGTTTATTTACTGTTATTTTGTGAAGAGTTCCGTTGTCTGTCTCCGTAACGCATCATCAGATCTATATGAAATGGAAATGGGACCACACGGGAAGCACGAGCTTTCAAATAAAAAAAGAATCATCAAAATCGGTTCACCCAATCGAAAGTTATGAGGTAACATACCTACATTAAAAAAAACATACAGTCGAATTGAGAACCTCCTCCTTTTTTTTAAGTTGGTTAAAAAGAATCACAGCCCAGGCCCAGTAATCACGAAGAAATCAATGTAAGTTATTCCGAGAATTTGATTGGCAGAACTATCCTTTAGATTCATGAAATAAAATAAAAACGCTGAATGTATAACCTCCTCCTTTTTTAAGTCGGTTAAATAAGTTCTACAGTGAGTTGAGGACAAAGCATGCTTCGCCGTCGATCAATACTTTTATTGCAAACGTCTGCCCTACCCCGAGTCTGTCTGCAAGAGCTAGCTTGTGTTAGGTACTTAAAAGTAATAAAACCCTACCTACTTACCAGCTTTGATGAAACTTCTTTTTTTTGTTGGCATTTTGGTTCTTAATTTACAAAAGGTACCATTTAATATAATAAAATTTAAATACCCGTCGTAAAAAAAAAATGATGAAATAGATCGTACCTACTGGATTTATTCACATTTTTAAATCAAGCTACCTTATAATGCCATACATCCCTAGCAACCTCCTTACAACTAACTCCATGTTAGTTTCAAAAACATTTTGTGCTGAGAAGTTACTAAGACATGACCTAGGCAACAAAAGTTAGAAAACCATCTATGGCCAATGACGTAACCTGATAATACATGATCATCGTCATTGGGAACCGTAAAATTTTACATAGGTACCCTAGGTAGTACCTACCTACCTAATTATCAAATTACTGACATATCTACATATTTATTATCATGAATAGCACGTCGTAGATATGTAGGTAGATTTTTCTCGTTGAAATCGACAAAATTGTTTGCTTAAAATTACTAGGTACACAAACCATTGTTATGGCAATAACATCGAACTTCACGAGAATTCTGGACATCTGGTATCAACTATAGCATGCAGACACGCTATTTTATTATTAATCTATTATTGTAGTCAGTAAATCTTGTGTGTTGCTGCCATTATCAACTGCGCCACAGCGCTAACCGACGTTTCTCGAACAAGCTACTCGCCATTAGATGGCGCTTTCCTCAGGAATTGTCTATGTTGAGTAATATTCTGTGCATGTGTTCTTATCCTTGCCCCGCGCTTACTAGCACATTCGAGATTTTTCTAGTAATTCCACTCGTTACTAGATGGCGCTCTTTAGCGAGTATAAATACAAGGCGCTCTCATCGGCCGGCATGCATTTCGTATTCAAGCAATCGAAGCGATAGCAAGCTCTCGCAGCAAGTACTTATCTCTTTAACTACAACCGTTGAAAAATACTCAAGAAAATGTCTTTGCTACCATTTGTCTTCGGCTACGACCGTCCTTTTCGCCACGTGCATCATCCTCATAGCCACTGGCCCAGCCGGCTTCTAGACCAGGAGTTCGGACTGGCTCTAACACCGGACGACTTGCTCACGGCTGCAGCAGCTCCAATTCTCTCCGAAGACTACTTCAGACCTTGGCGGCAGCTAGCATCAATGACCCGCGACGTGGGATCCAGCATCAAAAGCGATAAAGACAAGTTTCAAGTAAACTTAGACGTGCAGCATTTCGCTCCTGAAAATATCTCTGTGAAGACTGCTGATGGGTACATTGTCGTGGAAGGCAAACACGAGGAAAAGAAGGACGAGCACGGCTACATCAGCCGGCAGTTTGTGCGACGGTACGCGCTGCCCGAGGGCGCAGCGCCCGAGAACGTTGAGTCGCGCCTTTCGTCGGACGGGGTGCTCACCATCACGGCGCCCAGGAAGGTTCCAGAAGCCATCCAGGGAGAGAGGAAGGTGCCCATCGCACAGACGGGACCCGTCCGCAAGGAAATCAAGGACCAGAGCAACGGTACTGCAGATAATCAGTGAAGTGGTGTGATCTGTAGTCCTACCTACATAGGTGGTTTTTTTTTATGAGGTATCGTTTTGTATTACAATTCCAAAGTATAAGGTTTGAGACTGATTTGTTTTGTAATTATCTTTAAGTTCTCAATAAATGTTTCTTATTTTATTTAACGTGTAAATCGTATTTTTATTTTCAATCTACCACCGCACACATTAAGTGCATAAGTGCACAATTAGACCTACAAATTGTACACTCAACCTTTTGGTAAGTATGTAGGTAGGTATGTAGTTTATGTTTATGGCCACATATACACCCACAACTGCAATAGGTACTCTAACCCGCAATAAGCATTTCGCATTAGCATTTGAGTCGGGTAGTAGGTACCTAGGTCTGCACGGTACCTGCACAAAAAATATAAAAGTTAAATGAATAAAAAATGAATGAAACGAGTCAGTCTTTTTTCGTACATTACTCAATCCCTTGATAAATATTTCTAAACTAACAAACATAACTGGCGTAGGTAATATGGTTGTACTCTAGGTACACCTCTGCCCAATCCTCCGGGGCTTGATGTGTGTTGTACTTCGTACTTTCGTAGCACGACTATGAACGCACTCATTATAGCTTTAGATGGTAATAAATTCCTATTTGTACTATTTTATACCATTTAGAAATTTTGTGCCTCTCACTTATCGTAGATACAGGTCGTGATGGGAAGGAACCCAGCACGACCACGCTTTAATTCTAGCTGGCATAAAAGTTGATGAAATAGGAGCATGCTTAAAATTTGTACTCATGTAGGTACTCCTATATCATTGCTGCATTGAAAGCAAAAAACATTTTGTGCTAAGCCTGTATTTGATTTTTGTACTTGACGCTAGATGGCGTTAAATGCAAAAAAAAATACTTACACAAATAACATACCAGTTATCCATATTTGTTTAGCATGCGCGAAGGAATCTTCCCAGCACGACCTGTATATCTACGATAATTGAGAGGTATAAAATTTCTAATTAGTGGTAAAAAATAGTTTAAATTAAAAGGATTTTATTACCATCTAAAGTTATAATGAATGCGTTCATGGTCGTGCTACGAAGTATAACACGTATGTACTAGTATATATAGCCACATAAACACCTACAAATGCAATAGGTACACTAAACCCACGATTAGCATTTCGCATTAGCATTTGAGTCGGGTAGTATCTAGGTCTGTACGGTACCTGCACAAAAATTATTAGAAAACGCTTTTACCTACCTACTAGAAAAAGAAAAAAAAAAGTTTTTACTTATATCTCAATGAATGCCATGATTGATAACATTAAGTACTAAGTTTATTTCTAAACGAACACAAACATAACTGGCGTAATATGGTTGTACTCTAGGTACACTTCTGCCCAACCCTCCGGGGTACAAGGCTTGATGTTAAGTATTTTATAAAACGATTTCTGTACAGTCCAACCACACTTATTTTACCTCTGATTTTGTGTCACTGTCAAAATCAGTGATCTTTGCTGTTGTAACACAAAAAGGTTGCTTTTTGGACCTACCACTCACACAAGCTTCACACACAGTTTTGCCTGCGCAGGCCGGTTTGTCCACGGAACACCGTGTACAAATCGGCGTGTTTAACTAACCACTGCGTGTGGTAGGCCCATTTGGGTTGCAGCCACTAACAAGTCTGTCAATATCACAGTGATCTTTATTACGGTTGTGTTAAGGTTGCTTGTTGGGTTGCTCCTGTCAGAGGTAAGATAACTGAACTGACTTGTAATACCTATCTATCATCATCTGCCTAACCTTTTCCCAAGTATGTTGGGGTCGGCTTCCAGTCTAACCGGATCCAGCAGAAAACCAGTATTTTACATGGAGCGACTGCCTGACTATCTCTGACCTCCATATCCCAGTTACTGGGTAATACGATCAGGCGCGGTCGCAGCCAGACTTTGGAGGGGGTCACAAAGACTACTTACATATTAAGAAAATTCATTATATTTAAAATAATAAAATATTATAAAAAAAATTACTATTTTAAGCTTTACGTTTACGACTTTGTGGGGGTCATGAGCCCTAGGACCTCGCCTGGGACCCCGCCTCGGACCGCGCCTGAATACGATACCCTTTGGTAAGACTGGCTGTCAGATTTTCGGGCTTCTGACGACCCGTAACGAATGTCAAAGATCCACAAATGACAATCGGGACCAACGGCTTAACGTGCTTTCCGAGAGACGTAACGTGCTCACGGAGAGGTCTTGGTATATAAACATGGTCACCCATCCACAGACCAACCGCGGCAAGCGTAGCTTAACCTGATCAATCGATCGGCTGTTATTACTTAGCCACAAGCCCCCCTTCTAATACCTATTGTGTTCATAAATAAAGAGCCCGCAAACAGGCGCGACGCGAAATTAACAGAACAATTTCTATACGAACGGAATTACGTCGCACCGTCGCGTCGGGCGTGTCTGTTCGAGTCCTGAGTCCTTACCACTTTACAACGTACACGTTCTAATTTCCGATCATAATAATAACTATCAAAATGACATTCACTGACAATCACTCAAAATCCTGCAGTCAAATAAAATTCTGTACAAAAAATCAACACAAAAATGGAATAAATTCACAGTACAAGACAATGTTTGTAAGGCCCACCCTGGGTGCCTGTTTGCAGCCAAAACTATTCTCCTCCATAAAGAACACAAGAACCTTGAGACCCAGCATCAAAATTGGCAAAGAAAAATTCCAATTAAGTGTAGACGTTCACCAATTCAATAAAGACGAAATTCGTGTAAAAGCCCACCCACAATACGTGGTCATTGAAGGTAAACAGGAGAAGGACACCCAGCAGGGGTATATTTTGAGACAGTTTATTAGAAAATTCAAACTACCTGAAGGTTGTGTTCCTTCGAAGATCAAATGTACCCTTGGCCCTGAAGGGATGTTGACTATAGAAGCACAAAGATCGTTCAAAGATTTGAAATCCTCTGACGAAGCGGTATTGATACCTATTTCGTATGGTCGGAGTGAAAGGGAAAATAAAGATGAACTGGTTGGACCCCCACCGACGCCAGAACCGGAAGTCTTTGTTAATCCCTGTAAAAACTATCCGAAAGTTATACCTGAGAATTTCAAGAAATAAACGTTGAAGGACACTTTACTTCTACGCTAACTGCATAGGCTTTTCACAACCATTCGACATGCTATCCTAACCAAAATGATGCATTTCGATGTCGAAAGAATAGCGGTCGTCTATTTGATTTAAACTGACAAAATTTTCGGGTCTTGGATTTGTGAACACCTTTAAGATGACTCCTATGATAACATCGATTGGTGTTCGATTCGGTACGGAAGCGTGGCGAATGGTTGTGAATAGCCATACTGATCCAATACTTCAATCTCATAACGTCGTGCAAATTCAGCCGTTGGGTTTTTATAAGTCATGTAAAATCTAGACGAAATTGTTGCTTGCATCAGCAAATGAAGAACAGAATATAATTTTAAAATAAATAGTTGATTTTTCATTCACAATTCGTTAATTCCATTCACGATCCCTCCTAATACTATAAATACGAAACTAACTACGAGTATGTCTGTCTACTCTGTGTGTAAACCGCTGAACCGATCGTCATGAAATTTGGCAGAGTTATAGCCTGGAAATATGGAGAAGGACATAGGCTACTTTTTTACGTGATAACCGACAACCATGCGGGCGGAGTCGCGGGCAAAGACTAGTTATTTTTTTAAATAAAAGTAAGCCGATCACGATTAATGGGCCAAACTTACGACTCAGTGGGTTATTTAAACTGAATGAAGATTATCGCTTAGTGGCAAATGATATCACGGCAGGGTCCCGACAGAGATGGCGGGATGAGCTGGACTCCTTTACTTAATAAAGATCTGTCGGCTACTGCTAAACATGAGGTTCTGGGTTCGGTACCCACGTTGGTCCAAGGGATTTTTGTATATTCCACCAGGAATTTCTCAGTAGCAGCCCGGAGTCTGGATTTGTGCTCGGTTGATAGCAATAGGCTTGCCCCCTATTACATGGAACTTAAACATAACTGTCGAAATGTGGATGTAGGTACTATAGGTACACGGTCAAAAAATCAAAATCAAAAAGTCATTTATTCAAACTAGGCTGAGAGTCAGCTCTTTTTGAACGTCAAAATTACATAAGGCAGTCCCCCCAAAACGCCCGCCCTTCACCACTTCCTAGTGCTTTAGCTGGGAAGAAGAAGTGGCGCAACAACACGGCGGTACACCCCTGCCCATCCTTTCGGGGAAACAAGGCGTGATTTATGTAGGTATTTTAGATTATGAATCGTATTTAGTGTTATGACTGACGATCTATATTTGATTGAAACGCCTACGAAAAACAACAGTTGGAATAATCTCGGAGTTGCTTCACTGTGATATTTATAGAGCAACATTTTCCATAATGACGCAAATGTTCTAAAAATAGCATCATGTTTACATCAATAGATGGCGCTGCAAGTAGTTTTACTGAACTAAGAACTTTTTGCTGAATGCAGTAGCGTAACTAAAGTCGGACAGGCAGCAAAAGCCCTGGGCGCCTATCAAAAGAGGGCGCAAATAGTCGCGAATTAATAAATAAAATAAAAAACATGTTTAAACCATTTCATCCTGTTATATCTAAGAAATCTTAAGACCTACTTGAATATATTATGCAGTATGACAATGAAAGCGTAATTCCAAATGTGCCTATTCAAATTCTCTTAAAATTGCAGCATTGCAAGCGATTTTTTAGCAAGTTCAAATTGAAACCTACGTTTTTGAAGACTATAATTGGTCAAGAAAGGATATGCGACCTAGCTTTACTCAGTGTAGACCGAGAAGATAATATTTACGAAGGGGCGCAAATGTGATGCGTGCCTTAGGCGCTATTTTCTATTGGTACGCCCCTGGCTGAATGTCATCATCTCATCAGCCAACCCTTTTCCTAAATATGTTAGGGTCGGCTTCCAGTCTAAGCAGATGCAGTTGAATACTAGTATTTTACATGGACCGAACTCAACAACACAGCTACGGTAATACGATCCCCTTGTTAAGACTGATTGTCAGACGTTCAGGCTTCTGACGACTCGTAACGACTGTCAATGATCCACGAGTGATGATGACAACAGCCTATGTGAAGTAGTGCCTTACATAACTTATTGATGGACTGTGTTCGATATGAGTCTCATAGAATGATTTATTTGAGGTCTTGAGGTTGAACCGACTTGTTATGGGCACATTCCATAAAATTATGTGCCAACCAACTGGTAATGATGCGAAAGCCTGTTCAGATTCATGGGCCAAAAAAAAAAACCATGATAAAAATATATAATACATAATAATCAGTTCAATAACTCTAAACGTGGCATTGGCCAAATGCGCAAACCATTCGAAGCCAAAATGAAAAAAAAAGAAAACGAATCAAAAATTCAATAATGGCAATTTCTTAATGAGTATGCTCTGTCACAAAACACGTAACGCTAACCCGTTCAAGCCCAAGGAGACAGGTAATTGTAGTAACCTCATTCATTCAACAACTTTGCTAAAAAGGCAGCTATATTACATAAACAGTTCACATTCATACATAACACAGATATAATCAAACGTTCAAGGTATACAGTGAGCTAGAACTGGCTAAAATTACCTAAACATATTTATTATAAATGCTAAAATACAGGCTAAACCCTAAACTAGTACCTACCAGTAGACTTACCTAGGACGGCTCAGTACAACTGCTAATTCTATAGAGGCACTGATGGCAAAAAGATACATTAACAATAATGTGAGAAGTTAAGAGTCTGAAAACAGATTAAAAAAATATATATAAGCTTAAAAAATAATCCAGAACAATGACCATTTCATTCCATTTTAGTTACCAACAACAACGCCTACCGAGATAGACCGACACGTATCTACGTCATTTATCGAATGCATCGGGAACTTTCTCGTTCTAAATACTCCCGAGACTGATGCCAGATCTATGAATCAGCGCACGCGCATATATAAACGCGGCCCGAACGAATTCCCGTAGACAAAAAGAAACCGTGCTATAGATAACACAGAAAATGTCTCTGCGACCTTACTTCTTCGATTACGATCTGCCCAGATGGCCGAGACGTCTTCTCGAACAGAACTTCGGGCTCACAGTGACTCCTGATGACCTTATGACGGCATCTATGAACCCAATCAGTCCAATCATCGCTGGAGTCCAACCCTGGTGGCCGAAAAACTCCGGGTCATCAATCAAGGTTGACAAGGACAAATGGCAGATCAATGTAGACGTGCAACACTTCTCTCCAGACGAAATAACAGTCAAAATCAGTAACGGTTTCATCGTGGTTGAAGGTCAGCATGAGGAGAAGCAAGATGAACATGGTTTTATCTCCAGGAAGTTCGTCAGAAAATTCAAGTTGCCGGAAGAAAGTAACGCTGATACTGTGGAATCAAGACTGTCTTCCGATGGAATTCTTACTGTCGTCGCTCCAAAGAAAGCTGAAGTGAATAAGGCTGAAAGAGCTGTTCCTATAACCCATACTGGGCCTGTCAGAAAAGAGGTTCTCGAGGACACCAAGAAGGAATAAGAAGGTTATAATCTTCTGACAGACTGCTAATTACGAGACTGCTTTTGATTCTATTAAGTTCCTATGTTATGTATTAAAATACTGTTTTCATTATTTTTGTGAGTTTCTCTGGATATCACCTGTTTACCTAAATATTATGACAAAACTTGATATTTTTAGACGGTTACGCCAGTGAGTGGGACGCAACCACATTCGTTTTGTTTCTAAAATTGTTGCATTGCTCACGATTTTCTCGTCTTTCACAGGTAAGATAAATTACCTTCCAATTACGTGGTCTGTGAACACCCCAAAGAGATAATAGGAACAGGAATTAATAACCTAGATGATTATTATATTTATATTCCACTACTAAAGTCAGGTATAATTGTCTAGCTTGACGCACCAGTGATATTCCAGTAAGGTTAATTCTCAATGAGCACCACTTGACCAAAGTTATGACCAACCATCCAATTAAGTAGGTTTAGGTTACATAGGTCCTGATTTAGGTAGAGTTTTCTACCAAATCTGGCCAATGGTGAGCCAAGCCGACAACCATCAATAATGATCATTAATTAGAGGGTAAAGAAAGACGATGACATAAATATTTCTGACAATTTATTGGTTTAGCAATAGCTTGCTAAACCAATAACAGAACAATAAAAGTAATATTTTAAGGATAATGGCTTCTTGTGTTAATAAAGTACGCATTTGACAGTAATTGGAACGAATAGAAAGTTATTTATGAATAAATAATGATGTTATCATGCCAATAGTATTTAACTTATAACTTTGAATAATTGGGGTGATAACAAAAAATAAATATCGTGTGGGGTCATATAACAAAGCATTTACCGTTAGGAAGAAAGTTAATTTGTTCTTTGGAAAAGAATATTATGTACTTATTAGCCCTCCTATTTATAAAGCAACATTTATAAATTAGGGACTAAATGTTTTATCATAAGCATTGAGCGTAGTGTATTACGGGCTAGCTCACAAGAGATACTTTGCTTTATGGTCATAATCATCATCTGCCTAGCCTTCTCGCAACTTTGTGGGGTCGGCTTCCAGTCTAACCGCAGCTGAATACCAGAATTTTACATGCAGCGACTGCTGTCTGACCTCCAAAATCCAGTTCCTGGTTAAGACGATATTATACTCCTTAGTAAGACTGGTTGTCAAACTTTCTGACGACCCGACTGTCAAAGATCCAGGCATGACATGGTAGCGGTAAACACAACGTAAAATTAGACCTCGTAAAATGAGCAAAATGACTCATCAAATGATTGCAGCCGCCACTTATAAAGGTGCTGTTACACGGACAATTTTTGGAGCAATTATTGCTCGGCAACACTAATGGAGCAATCTGGAGCAACAACAATATATTACGGATAATGATGTTTCGGCAATGTTGCTTCTGATTGTTCCATATATTTCATGAGTTGCCGAATATCCAATCGGTTTGAAAATTGTAAGTCAAGTTTCTTTCTATCTCGTTTGTACATATAACTACGTCTCGTTTTTGCGAGAGGTACTGGCTGGCGGCAGAGGCAGCGGGGAAGGCGCATTGTCTAGTTTTTTTTAAGTTGCTCCATATTGCTCCATATTGTGTGACCGTATCTCTGGCATCAGGTTGCTACATGTTGCCATTGCCCTAAATTGCTAGTAGTATTCGTGACGTCATTGTTGACGAGATTTGCCCAGGATGGAGAAATTTTAGTTGCACGTGTAAGCTCACCTTAATACTTATATTGTCATTTTATTTACATTTAAACTTAACTTATAATATTGTCTATGACACAATTAATTGTAGTTTCTACGTCAAACTATGCGGATGAATTTGGCGAAATGACCATTCCTATATCTTTTTTTGCATCGCCTTTCTTTTTGTACAAAGAGTTCTCTATATCCTGCAAGCTCCTACCATTTGTCTCTGGTAATATGAGACTTAAAATTAAACCAGTAAACAATGTGACCCCAGCAAAGGAAGCATACATGACTTGCTGTCCGTAACTGTACATAATCTCTGGAGTAACTTTAACAGAAATAAATAGCAAAACAAATGAAATTGCTGAGCTTAAACCAGAGCTAAAACCACGTACTTTTGACGGAAATATCTCTGCGAAGAACGAGAAAGATACGGATGCCAATGCACTTGCCATAGCTATGTAAACAACCAAACAAGTTATAGCTACCCATACTAGACCTACAGGGGCTAGATACAGGTATATTACCAAGCCTATCAACACAAGTGCTGTTATAACACAACTAAATACGAAAGTAATTTTACGTGGGAGAACCTTAGCAAATATACAAACAAATATAGCTGCTGCAATTCTTATACCATCAGTAACTAACATTAACATAAATGCATCTATATCTCCAGAGAACGTCTTTTCAAATACCGTTTGAGCGTAGAAAGATATAGTACCAATACCACACCATTGTGAGGCTACACACAATAAGAATATAGTCGCCATAGACTTCATGAATGGTTTACTAAATATTATATTAAGTATATCTTTGAACGTGCTCTTCTCTTCGGATTTTTCTTTAGTCTTCTCCAAAACCGTTGCCAGTTCCTTTATAGCACTGTCTCCGTTTCCTCGGAATTGTCTGTAGGACTCTATACCTTCGTCAGTTTTGCCTTTAGACAGCAGCCATAGCGGGCTTTCTTTCAAGTAGAAAATTATAACAAAGGCTATAATGTTTGGCAATGAGAAAAGGAAGCAACTGGTCCTCCAACAAATATATTTTCCAATTGTATGGCTGATCAGTACTCCGACATGAGTTGCTGCACATGGGGAGAAGAAAGCAAGAGCTCTGTACTTTGGATCAGTCAATTCTCCGATATAGACAATGCTAAGGGATCTCATAGCGCCCCTGCAAACTCCTGTGACGAACCTTCCAATGAGCATGACTGCGTTGTTAGTGGCTACTCCCATGACGATCCAACCGAGGGTGTAGGGTACGATCAAGACTAGCTGGCCCGCCCTCCTGCCGATGGCATCGCTCATCGAACCAGAGAAGAGAGACCCCATCACCATAGCGAGCGGGGAAATGGAAGCTGAAACAGAAGAATAATAAGCACCTACTTGAGTGGCTTTCTTTGATATTTAATCAATGTGTCATAAATGTTGAAGTGTTTCTCGCTACTCTCATGTGCCTCAGTGACTAACGTACCTACCCCACTGAGCATCACACTGTGACCACTAGGCAGTTAATCAATGCCACGACTTATCTTGTGAAAGATCTCTCTTCAAGATTTTCATTGCAGGTCTATAAAACTCGTTGACATACAGAGTCGTGTCTTGAATCGTCCTGCTGTTTAAAAAACCACGGTATCCCATAATTAACATAGCGAATGGTCGAGCCCACTTGGAAATAGCAAGATTTGGTACATTGGAACTGTGTGTCAAACTTACCGATCCATGAGTCGAAGCTCTCATCGTAAGGAAAGTTGGAGTCAGTCTGCAGTTGTGGCAGCAGGACTGCTGTGAACCCGAAGGTCATGCCTCCAGTGAGGGAAAGCAAGGATATCGCAATTGATGCCAGAATCTGGAAGTAAGGGTTTTTTAATTTATGTCTGTCGAATCAGTTCCATAAAGTCATTAAAATAACTATTTACATGTGACGACAGTAGTGGTAATGGTGGATTTCATAGCCCTTTAAAAGGGCTATTTCCACCAAACTGACTTTTAGACCCAAGGAATGCCTGGGCACGCCACGGTTGCGGCGGTAAGTCTCCTCTTCGAAGAGTGGATTGAGAGGCGCCACGGCGTCCTCACCTTATGCCTGACGCAGGTCCTCACCGGACACGGGTGTTTCGGGAGGCTCCTGTTTCGCATAGGGCGGGAGGAAACGCCCGGATGTTTCCACTGCGAAAATCGCCCTGAGGACACGGTGGAGCATACGGTGGAGGTCTGCCCGGCTTGGGCAGAGCACCGCCGTGTCCTCGTGGAGGCGACCGGCCGCGGCGATATCTCGCGTCCGGCTTTGGTCCAGGCCATGGTACGGAGCGAGAGTGCATGGGTAGCCGTCACCCGCTGCGAAGCAGTAAAGCTCGCGAAGAGGGAGGCGGCGGATGTGAGGACGAGACAGTATATGCGCCCTCACGGCCTTAGTCACCGCAGGAGACGCCCTGGGCGTCGGGAATCCCAAGCTGATTCCCGGCTACCGTAGGCGCGGTCTTCCGGACGGCGAGTAATAGGTAGCTCGCTGTCCGGTACAAACCAAGCCCGGGTCGACGGCGCGTTGTGTTCCACGCGCGCCTCAAAGAGATGTCAGCACCAGCTAATGGGGCTCGCAAGGGCCGATTCCTGCCAGGGATGCGGGTTGTTCGAAAGAGAAACCGTGGCCCCTGGCACACAGGCAATTGAGGTAACACGGGTGGGTTTTTGTTTGTGTTTTGTATTTTTATGGAGGACCTACAATAAAGTAGGTAGTTATGTTCCCAGCCTAACGCTGTGGTATGTGGTAGAGTCTAGACGCTGACCTGGCACCTTTTGTGATTAGGCGTACGTGACAGGATGTGTGGCGCGACCGCGGGTGGGCCGACCACCGGTCTATGAGAAAGTTTTGCGATGTATTAGAATTAAGACAGGCTAAGTCAGTCTTACATGAACTTCTGTAAAGCTCGGGTCGTAATAAACTCTTACTTCCCCGCAAACTCCGTTTCATTTGCGCTCCCGAAATCTAACTGGCGCAGCCGGTAGGATTGCCGCAAACAGTTTTCCTCCGCGAACAGTCAAGTGCGAAAATCTGTGAAATACATGAGAACGCGTGGACTGTGTTTCGCGAGTGGTTACTGATATACGTATAGTCGTCGTGCTTAAAATCAGTGAGGCGTTCTATATTGGGCAATCTTCGAACCAAATAAATAAGTTTAGATAACGCGCAAATTACGTGGGTTAGCAGAGATGGTGATAATATATCAAGCGGTTGGCATGTGAGTATCCTTCTACGTCCTTCCTCATTCCCTACACTATTATTGTGATAGACGTAATTAGAATTAGTTTAATTTAGTTTTTTTTTTTAAGAGGAAAGTAACATTAATGTTTCTGCCTATTTTTATTAATTCTATGGTGTAATTTAACATATAAATTGAGGTTTATCTTTTAATTTTACAATTTAAATTACATTGTTAATTTAAATTTTGTCTAAAATGAATCAAGGTCAAATTCCTTTATCTGCGACGGTGGCGGCAGGGGCGACCCCTTCGGTTCGTTCTGAAACTCCGTTTCCGATGCAATTGCCAGATTCTTTGATACCTCAAGATGTTTTAAAATTAATTCCCGAATTTAATGGTGAAACTAATATACTTAGTTTATTTTTACGAAAGTGCGAATATGTTATCGGAAAATATCAAGGGACTTCAGAGCGAAACGAATTTTTAATGCAGAATATTACAAGTAAATTAAAGGGTAAAGCAGCGGCTCTTTTAAGTGAAAGGGGTGACCTTGAAACTTATTCTGAATTTAAATCTTTAATGATCCAACATTTTGGTGATCCCAGAAGTGAGGAATGCGTGGCAATTGAGCTCGAAACCCTAAAAATTAAATCAAATGAGTCATATTTAGAATTTTGCAGCCGTATACAAGATATTCGTGCTATTTTAATATCTAAGGTTAATCAGAACGGTTCCGCTACGTTAAGAGAAGCTAAGAAAGTAATTTATAATAACACTTCGCTTAACGTTTTTATGTACAATTTACCGGAACATATGGTGCGGATTGTTCGATTGAAAAATCCTAGTACATTGGAAGAAGCCTTACAATTTGTCCTTGAAGAGGTTAATTTCCAGGAACAATATAATTTACGCAGCAAACTGTTACAACATCGGCCACGAGGTCATCAGTTATTGCCATCATCTGAAAAAGGCGTTAATTCAAGTTCAAACAATCCGAAACCTACCTTTACAGCACCTCAATTGCAACATAATTACCACAGGCCGTCTGCAAACCAAACTCAATTTAAATTCGGTATACCTAACCAAGTTTTTGTACGTCCGAATATGCCGAATCAACAAATAGGCTTTCGACCGCAATTACCGCAGCTTGGGAATAAACAACCTCAACAATTCGGTAATAGACTTCAAGCAGCACAATACGGTTATGGACCCCAACCAGCACAATTCGGTTATGGACTCCAAGCGGTACAATTCGGTTATGGACCCCAAGCAGCACAATTCGGTTATAGACCTCAAGTAGGACAATTCGGCTATAGAGCTCCACAACCTTCGAGCCACTGCCCCCCTAACAATTTATTGGGTGATCGTGACGTAACAATGAGAACTGCTCCAGCACCTGTTAAGCAACTACAAAGTTTTCCTATTAACAAGCTTTATACCAGTAATGTACAGTACTATTATAACCCCAATTACAATGATTATGGTATATGTTAACTAGGATACGGTGACTATGACTATACAAATATGTACATTAACAACGATTGCGTGGATCAGAACCCAAATACTGAAATTCCCAAAGCTATTGAAAAGGCTGATGATTCGCATTCAGCTGAAAATAAAGTAGACTCTAAAGATATCGCAAAAGATGTCCCAAATTTTCAAATAAATTTGATTCGTGTTCACCCGAAATGATAGAACTTAAGTTGGACGCTAATCTTAAACATCCTTATATAGAGGAAAGTCACCAAATATGAAATAGTATCCTAATATGGAATACCTTCATTTCTCTAAGACTATAAGTATGAAACGCAACACTCGACCATCTTCTGTTCCATTCGGTCTACTAACTATCGCACTCACACCATCGAGTCAGTTGCGCGAACACTTCACTTGTGGCAGGCGTGTTTTGTTTTGTTGTCGTGCGGAAAATTTTAAAGGTAAGTAATAAATGAGTATTACCAGCTGATATGTTTGTATACATAAGTGTTATACTATTTAGTATATCGGTATTATGTTTATTTCACCATTTTGTGATCTTTTAATTTCAAAATATTGTGACTTAAAAAAATATTTAGAAGAGTTTGAACTAGTATAAAAATCCAAATATGGACAGTCGTCGGTGTCTAATTATGGAATATTCCATAATTAGATATAATATTTCATATGATAGATACTTGCTTGCTAAAAAATATATGTAATGTTTGTTTTTAGAATGTCCGGTTCACCATCAACCAAACGAAAAACCTGGGATGAAGAAAAAATGGCACAAGCTATAAAATTCGTCCGGGAAAAGAAAATGGGGTATTTGAAAGCGGCACAGCATTTTCAAGTGCCTAGGACAACTTTATTTCGTCTCTGCCAAAAAGATGAACAGTCTCCAGAAGTGGCAGCAGCTACTACATTAGGACGAAAAACTATCTTGGGCTCCGAACTTGAACATCAGCTAGTAGAATACATACTAATAATGGAGAGTAAGTTTCACGGTTTAACAAGAACTGATCTTCGCCGTATGGCGTTCATGCTAGCAAAGCGAAACAATTTGCAGAATCCCTTCGGTGAATCAGGTATGGCTGGAAAAAAGTGGTTAAAGTTATTTTTAAATCGTCATAAAGATAAACTTTCGATAAGAAGACCAACTGGTACATCATTTGCCAGAGCATTTGGATTTGATAAAGAAAAAGTGGAAGCCTTTTTCAACCTCCTTGAAGAGCTTTACGCTAAGAATAACTATCCACCAAATCGTATTTACAACGTGGATGAATCAGGCCTCACAATAGTACAAAGTAAGATACCACAAATCATCGGCCACAAAGGTAAACGCCAGGTAGCTGCACTGACTTCAGCAGAAAGAGGATCTCTGATGACAATAGTTGTTTGCATGAATGCTACTGGTCATTTTGTGCCACCGTTCATTATTTTTCCCAGAAAAAATATGAGTGCTCAGCTAATGAGAGGCTGTCCTCCAGGATCAGTCGGAGTTGCACACCCATCAGGGTGGATACAAATGAACATCTTTACAGACTGGTTCAAGCACTTTATTCAACACACCAACCCGACTCCTGAATCGAGGGTTTTACTGATACTAGACGGACACTATAGTCATACTCACAATATCGATATAATAGATATTGCTAGGGAAAATAACGTGGACATAGTTTCGTTACCTCCTCATACGACTCATAAATTGCAGCCATTAGATAAAACTTTCATGGGGCCTTTAAAAACATACTATAGTGAGGAAATACGCATGTGGATTAGAGACAACAACAGACCTCTAAGTCCATATGATATTGTGGAGCTGTTTGGCAAATCCTATTTGAAAGTACAAACAGGCGAAATCGCAGCCAACGGGTTCAAAGTTACTGGATTGTGGCCTTTAAATAAAAATGTCTTCAGTGATGTGGACTTTATTGCTGCGCAACAAAATGCTTTAATAGACGGTTGTACAACCAATATCCCTCCGCTGGAATCAAGATCTGAAACTGGTCAAGTTCTGGTAGAAATACCTGCACCACAAACAACTGCTAATTTACAACCTGAACCTGTACCTTCGACTTCTGGGCTTAATCGCAGCAGTTTGGGTCTGGTGTCTCCGTATGCCATAAGTCCAGTGCCAGAGAAACGAAGAAAAGTATCTAGCAGAGGAAGAAAAGCTGCTGTAGCAGCAGTCATAACATCTTCTCCCTACAAAACTGATTTAGAAAATAAAAATATGAAGAGACAAGAAAAAGAAAATAAACTAGTCAAGACAAAGAATAAGAAGAAAACTGCGAAGAGAAACAAACAAACGAAGAAAAATAAGGATGATAGTGAAGAAGAAGACTCTGAGGAACTAGACGTTATCCAGTTTGATGAAGGTAGTGAACATGATGGGTTGATGGACCAAGTACCTCCTGACTCTGCTGATGCAGAATGTATGTTCTGTTCAAGACTTTTTTCCATGGATAAAAGTGGAGAAAGCTGGATTAAATGCTTGATGTGTGGGCTCTGGGCACATTATGATTGTGCTGGTCCAGAGTTTGATACTTGGATCTGTGACTTTTGCAAGTAATTATGTAACTTCTTTCATTTATCACAATATGTTATATTTATTTAATTGATCTCAAAGATATTAATGTCCATTTTTGTTATTGTTATGTTGATTTATGCTTATATTCCATATATGGGTACCTATTCCATATTTGGTTACTCATTTGTGATTTTGTTTTTTATGTTAGATTTTAATTTGATAACTAATATATTTGATTAAAGGCTGTTAATTACTACATATAAATGTATGACTGATTAGTAAAAACATTAAACTGTTTTAATTTATATGAAGTTTTTTTTTTATATCCCAAAAACAAAATAGTATTCCATATTTGGTGACTTTCCTCTAACCATTCCCGACATAAACGGTAAATTTATGTTGGATGCAGGAAGCACTAGATCTTTCATAAGCCCTGGAAAAGTTGATGAAAAAGTCATAAGGAAAGAATTATAACCAAGCGGGGAGGCGAATCCAGACCAGCCTTAGAAATAGGCCAACCGATTTTCATTAAAGCCGTAAATAGAAGGCAAGCTAAAGATAAACCTAGATTTCAAAAGGCCATGGTTACAGGTCAGATAGAACGTAACATCGTACCAATAAAAGTAAAAAATAGAGATACTAAAGTTCCGGTTAAAAATGTAAAACGTCCTCCACAGGTGGTGTTGGATCCTGGTGATATGGACAACGACCAGTTGGAGTCTTCCAAGCCAGGCCCTTCAAGTGGTAAAGATTAATCAAAACCCTGGGATTCTTCCGGTGAAATTAGGTCAAGCATTTATGCAATATAATAAATGGTCTATTGTTAAAATAATCAACCTCCAATGGTACAGATCTTTCCTTTAATATTAAAAAATATTCCGAATTTAGCCAAATGTTACACCCAAGTAAATCGTATGCGGATGAGTTCAGGAGCCTTAAAATACAGGTGGAGTACATAAAAAATGAGACTCTAGAAAAATTACAGCAATTAATTCTATCTAAAAGATTCAAACGTGGTATTGTAAACCCTCTTGGCTCTATCATCAAAATTATAACGGGTAATCTTGACCATGAAGATGCAGTCAGATATGACAATATAATCAGTAGTATTCAGACCGAGGAACAAGCAATTTCTAACAAATTTACGATGATATCTAAAATGTTGGATCATTTTCTGAATTCTACCGAAATAATCAATGAAAATACAAAAATAATAGACGCACGCATTAAATTACTTGAAGGTCTTGTAACCGATCTCACTAAGAAAGATAATCACTCAATTTATATGACCTATGTCTTCGGATTACTAAACCAATTTATTGTAAACTTTAGAACACTTTATATAAAAGTCAGCGAACTTGAAACGGCCATGGCATTCAGTAAATTATCAGTATTACATAAGGCCGTAATGAATCCTAGCGAACTGTTGAAAGTGTTAAAATATATAAGCCAATATGATAATCTAATGTACCCTGTAAATGAACGAAATTTAATAAACATAGAAGAATCCTTATCTGTAAAAGCTTACATTAAGAATGAAGAATTAACTTTTGTAATCGAAGTTCCACTTATTTATAATGCAACTTATAGTTACTATAAACTGTATTCCATTCCTATCTCAGATGATTCCTCAAATCTTACCTTTGCTGTTATTCCTGAATTTCCCTACCTACTAGTAGAAGGGTCAAGGTATCGTCCAACTGATCAACCGTGTCAAGAGATAACCGCTAAAGAATACCTCTGCTCTGAAGATAAACTAATTCAATATGGGGAAGAAACTTGCATTGAGCAACTAATGAAATACCACGACAAAATGTCGCGCTGTTACCCACGTAAGATACTATCTGAGTCCCTGAAACTTCAAAGAATTGGTCCCAATAGTTGGATAGTGTATTCAAAACACAATCAAGTCATATCACAGACTTTAATAATGATGAAACAAAAGAACGCATACGAGGAACATATCTGCTAACGGTACGAGGACAATGTGATGTATCTATAGATAATATTCAAATACATGGACGGCGCTCTTACTCACTACAAACGGATTATATGCCTGTTTCCCTTATTGACTTGATAGATTTAACTCGTGACGCAGCAACGATCGAACCTATAAATCTGAAGGGAGTAAATTTGGATGACATACGCCAACTGAATAATATTCTGAAGAATAGTGCAAATACAGTGAAAAGTGAAACCACAAGTGGAAGTGTTAGTGTCGCCCTTTATGTCTTATACGCGGTAGTCATTTTATTGTCAGTAGCTGTAATTATATATAAGTATTTAGATGTTGTAAGGACATTCTGTAAAGAGCGGGATAGAGTTATTGAGGATAATCCCGCACAACCTGAGGACGGTCAAGTTAATCAAAGACCTATACTATTAGTTTGATTGACTTTACAATTTTCAAGTTGTGACTTTATTATAGGAATAGTTTGATCATTTTATTTTTTTGTCATAAGTGATCATTGTAGTTTCTAATTTGTAATTATACAAAGTTCTCGGAAAACCCCTGTTTTTCCGATAACTTTGATTTAAGGGGGGGGGACTTATGTTCCCAGCCTAACGCTGTGGTATGTGGTAGAGTCTAGACGCTGACTTGGCACCTTCTGTGATTAGGCGTACGTGACAGGATGTGTGGCGCGACCGCGGGTGGGCCGATCACCGGTCTATGATAAAGTTTTGCGATGTATTAGAATTAAGATAGGCTAAGTCAGTCTTACATGAACTTCTGTAAAGCTCGGGTCGTAATAAACTCTTACTTCCCCGCAAACTCCGTTTCATTTGCGCTCCCGAAATCTAACTAGGTACACCATAAAAATACGAAAGTAGTAGGTAAATAAATAAATAAAAGAAGAACCAATGAAACACATAAACCAAAATATTACATTGAATTGCGTATAAAATAACATCGTCCTAATATACTGATTAGAATAAGTCATTAAAACATGTCTAATATATATAATTACCTGTCTATACACATGCGCAGATTCGGCAACGCTTGGTGCTGTCACTTGTAGCACATTCTCCATCTCTGTTTCTTAAATTTCTCAATATCTTCATAAATAACACTATAATTCCCATTTATGACATATTACGCGCTAAATGTTGACTACTTAGTTTCATTTTTTACAGCAACTGTATAGACAACATATTATATTTCATTTTAATCTAAACCAAACGTCTTTACGAATCTTCCATTTATTCATAAGTGATTAGGATATTAATATTCCATTTATGTATCTTGCCATTATTGAATATGATAATAAAATATACTGTCGTGGTCAGTGGTCGTGGTATGGTTACCAGTATTTTATTCCTAAAACCAATTAACCAATTAAAATTTAAATGTCGATTTTAGTATGGGTATATCAGTTTAAACTCGTCTTTAGTTACCTAGTTTTCCAGCCGAATTTAGTGCCGCTATATAGCCTAATAATGTAATGTGTATGTAATGTAATGTGTATGTAATGTAATGTTTTGTCTAATATTAGACAAAACATCATGCTGACCCCAACATAGTTGGGAAAAGGCTAGGCAGATGATGATATTAGACAAAACATGTTCTTTTAGATTTTATTTCTGAAGTTATCTATTTGAAGAAATCTGCTCATCTATACCCGGCCAGGCACACTCCGCATTTTAGGTATGAATCTACAAGTACGCGGCGGGCTCGACTTGTCGGGCCAATTCAGTGGGCTGCCGCTCGCACGTTATAACTCACTCACGCGCCGCGTTGCGTCGTCGCCAGGCAAAAGCAAATTGCATCGCATTCGGCTGGTTAAATAATAAAAAAATAAGTACAAAACTTATTACGTTCAACGGTATTATTGGAAAGAAATTTAATTATGATATAAGTACCTAGATAATGTACTAAAAGCTATAATTTTCTGATCTACATACTGTTAATTTAGTACCTTCCTAGGTTTATTTGAAATGTCATTGATTCACAAAAGTAGAGTAATAATTGGTAATTAAATATTCAGATTAATTATTCTTTAAAAGAAGACAACCCTAGCGTAGTCAGAGAAGAATAAGAGTTCGCGATAGAAAGAGAGGCAACTACTAGGTGAATAAAACTGTGGGCAATTAGCGCTATGCAGCCTGAATTGCACTGTATTGTTTCATAGCAAGAGTCTATTTATGAGGATGAGGAGAGGATATTTATGTACTTAAATAATTTTACCTAGTAAATCTATTGTACTTGTACTATTATCATTTATTTATTTATCATAATATGACATGTTTCCTTTGCCATTACGGATAATAATAAATCTAATGCGACAAAGTAACTTATTAGTACATTATGATATAAGTGCGGTAATTTTCAAAGCGCACTTAAGTCATCGACGTTTTATAACATATTTGCGAGGAAATAAATAAAACCCGGACTTTCTAAACGGATATCTTTAATCAATTGTTAAAGCAATTAGAAAAATTTGAACAATTTGTAAAATTGATTATTACTTTTTTTTTTGGGTTTTGGCTTCGGACGGTTTGTGCATTTAGCCAGTGTCAAGTAATTTTTCTTTTCAACAAAGTAAATGGCCCGATATCGGGCACGAATTTACAAAACAGTCATAGTCGTCTTTAGTCAGTCAAGTCAAAGTTAAAGTTGTTGTAAAGCGGTAGTAACTTTACAACAACCTTATTAGGTTAGGTTAGGAGTTTTTGGGGAAAACACGAAAAGTCCACGTTAGTCACTTAGTTTCACCTTCACTACACTTGTGCACTCACACGTAACTAAATTGAATAATTCACTACCAAAATTATACAATTGAATTCGCTATTTCACTAAATTTCATGAAAATGAAAATTCGTGCGACATGTTCCAACGCGATCCCGCCAAAAACTCTGATTATTACTTGTTCACAAATTAGCGATGCGCGCGCATCAGCGCTTTTTTTGTAAAGGCAAAGGCACAAAAACAGCCCGTATTACTAATAAAGTAAATTCATATTTTTTGTTTTTGTTACAAATGGTTGTAATTTATTGTCAAAACTAATTAAATTAAAGAATTAAATGTTTTATTTTTTTTATTTTATCTCTCAAAGTTAATTAAATTCATAAAATGTTAACCACTTTTCTGACATAAAAACTGTTTGCTAAGATTTAAAAAAGTACCGTTCGTTTTAGACGGAGCATCTCGATAAACCGTTCGTTTTACCTTATTAAAAAGAAACTCGTGCGTTTTACATTACAATAACGCACAAGTACGTAATGACATACATTACGAGCCTTTACGAGCAAATGTGTTATAAAATATACTTAACTATACCTTATATGCTACACAGTACGTGGCCCTGGTGATCTCACCCAGTGTACAGGTTATGTCTGAGGCATCTGCCACCGTGTTGAGACTTTGAGAGTGCGCAGCGCACGACTCAGCCGTGCGCGCCGCGGCAGGTTAGTGCGCGCACTCGGCACCACCAGCTGCTGCGGCTTGCGCCCGCCGGCCGTCGCGCCACGTACCTATCCGGTAAATTAAACCATTTTTCTGATAGTATAGCTGAGTTTTGTAAACTACCTCTTAAAACTTTGAAGAGACGTTGCCAGTGCCACTTCACGCCTAATTTCTATTTTGTAGTAGCCCACCATACCGAGACAGAATAAGGTAGAATACAATAACGGGTATCCCGGGTATAGTCCCATCAGCCCCGGATCTACAATTTTTTCGAACCGGGGCAGAAACTTGATAGTGGCGCCCTCTCTCCAACGTTTGAGATAAATTAATTAGGTGTGGGCCTGTGTGGCGCCTTTTTCTTACAAGTCGACGGTGAGTCAACCAGGCTTCCGTATGCTAGGCGCTTTGTGGAGCAAGATTTTTATTTTTAATCACACAATATTATGATTTCGGCGCCCCCCCGCCCGGGGCGGGTGCCACGGTTTGCCCCCCCCTAGATCCGGGGCTGTCTCCCATACAGCTTTAAATAAATAAATGTGACGAATTTGTTTTGTATCCGTTCGAGCATATTTTCGTATTTTATTTACTCGGGCTCCAGGCGGCCGCATTATATTCCGACTCCTCATATAAAGCCCTCAATGAACTGATGTTTGTGAAGTCATTTGCCTGACGCAGCACAAATCCCAGATTCCTATACGCCTTTTTACAAACGTGTACCACGTGTTTGCGAAACTGCAGATCACTGCCGAAATGAATGCCTAAATCCTTTACCTCCATGACACGCTGCAGCGGCTCCCCATCCATGCTGTACTGGTGGTGTTGTGGGATTTGTGTGTGTCTGAATGAAAGCACCGAGCACTTTGATTCATTAAAGTATAGCTTATTGCAGTGACTCCATTCAGTGACTCTATCCAAGTCGTGCTGCAGCATGTCACGATCCGCAGTGTCTTTTATGACTGCAGGCAACTTAAGGTCGTCAGCAAATAGCTTGCATGTTGACCTGACACCTTTGGTGAATCCAACCATAATAATAAATAATAAGGGTCCCAAATTAGTACCCTGACTGACGCCCGATCTAGTGTAGTAGGACTCCGAGAAATGTCCGCCACAGTGTTGTATGGCATTATGGTTAGCTAGCGACCTCAACAATTGATCATTCTATTCTTGCCTGAGCAAGCTCGTCATGCTCCCGTAGATGTCACTACTTGCGGTAGCGTTGGGGATTGGGTTACCTCTTACCCTCAAATATGGCGAGGGGTAATGGCTGATCTTTGCGATAAGCTCGTGAACGGGTGCTGCTTGTGGTGACTGGCCGTTTTGCTGACCATGATTTTGTTATTGTTGCTAATAGTTACCTACCTGTTTATTTATTTTACGTCGATGGTCCTAGGTTATCATTTGTAAACTTAATCCAGCATTGCATATGTAAGCTATCACGCCATTTATACCAGGAGGCTTTTATTTTGGTAGTATGCTTTGTTTACTTTTGATTTTTTTCTGCTTGAGTTAAGTTTTCTTTTTATTTGTTGGTATATTGGCATGGATAGCTGACATATGACAAATTATTTAAGTTCTGTCTCGTTTTTTTTTTGGGTGGGAAATCAAATAACTTCTCCCGCTCTGGCTAGAGCGGGAGGGCGTGTCATACTTTTACTGACTAAAACCCACCCGTGTTCCCTCAGTTGCCTGTGTGCCAGGGGCCGCGGTATCTCTTTCGAACAACCCGCACCCCTGGCAGGCATCGGCCCTTGCGGGCCCCATCAGTTGCTGCTGACATCTCTTTGAGGCGCGCGTGGAACACAACGCGCCGTAGTTCTGTGTCTCGTAATGTTGATTACTTTGCCTACCTATGTATAGAAACAAGTCTATCCAACTAAACAGACAGCTGTGTTGCTGGGGAGTTTGTTACGCTACTTCTTGTTCCCAGCTAAAGCATTAGGAAGTGGTGAAGGACGGGTATTTCGAAAAGTGCTGATTCTCAGCCTAATTTTAATAAATGACTTTTGATTTTTGTTTTTTTAGTCCACATACTGACGTCTGTCTCGAAGATAACTGGCAAAGAACATAACAGTATGAAACGTGCATCCCATACCCGCCAGCCTTGACATGAGTATCTCGTGGTGGACTGTGTCAAACTCCTTCTAGACAGATAGGCTACATCAACCTGAAGTCCAGCGTCAACAGCTGGTACCAATTGTGGCATAAGGTGAAGCTAGTTCCCCGTTGTACCGCGCCCAGGACGGAAGCCGTGCTGCGTGTCATACAAATGAGAGCCGGCCTATCTGTGCATAAAGGCAATTGTGAACAGCCATCTCGAATACCTTGGCTGCTGCGCTCAGTACCGCAATTTGCCTGAAATCGCTAACATCCGTACCACCTCGACCTTTCGGTATATGTACCACCCGCGTAAGGTTCCAACGACTAGGAAAGTGTGCCACCGACTAACAAACATTAGATATGTGCAGCCAAGGTCCTATTAATACCATGCGGCAATCTCTCAAAATGAAGGGCGGAATACCGTCCGGACCCACTGCGTTCTTTCTTAGGCGGCAGACCAGTCAGCGCGCGCCGGACGTCCCGCCCGCTGGAGGCTGGCGAGGTGTACAGACGCGCCGCTCGGCGCTGCCTCCCCGCATGCCGCCCCGTCGCTCAGCGTGCCCGCTGTCGCACTGTACACAGAATGAAAGAATCGTGCACATTCCTTAGCGGAATCATCACCAGATAGAACTCGTCCCTCTTTGATCAATTTGTACTGACTAGAAGTATCTTTTTTCGACCTTACGTAATTCCAGACTGATTTAGGATCTGTAGCGTGATGGTTCTGTAATCGATCTCTATATCGAAGGTGAGAACTCGCCGTTTCCGCCTTCACCCTTGCCCGAAACTGAGAGAATGCTTCATAATCACTGGGAGATTTGGTCGCTTTATACTTTTTATGAAAATTGTATTTTAATTTAATTTCTTTATTATAAATTATTACTATTATTATATTCTGTGTCTATACATAAGTACCGAAAACTCCATAAGTAATGGGAGTGTTACCAGATTCCATATTTGCGAGCACTGTGACTGGTCATGTTAGTATAGGTATTTGATTTAGAGCAATTATTATATGAACAAAATACCTTTGCAATGATGTATCACTTGCTACTATATCGTGGTCAGATATTTGACATAATTGGAGCAAATTATATGAACAAAGGGATGACACCAGAACCAGAAACACATGAAAGCGAAGCAAGTTAGTATAAAGCTTGTAAAAAGAGGAACGCCTTGAGGAACGCCCATTATCATGTCATTCCATCCCGCTTAGTTACGGCTTATATGTATCTAAGCTTTAAATTGTCTATCTCTTAAGTATGGAGCGCTGTATTTTTAATCTCATAATGCTCTAGTTACAGCAGAAGTATAATATAGTTTACACAATCGAACGCCTTTGACAGATCACTAAAATGTTCAATTACATCTTGTGATTATTTATCTCTTCTTTACAATTTAACACTATTATGTCAATTTAAATCTTTCATTAAAACAAAAATAACATAACATTTTATTTATTTTCTCACCACAATATTTAAAAGTTTGTAAGTACATATTAATTAGTACTAAGCTATTAATACACTTTACAGTATTCTGGGAGACTGGTGCCTAAGCTAGGCCGAAGCCTGTGTAAAGTAAACAATTATCATTTTATTTATATTTACACTTTAACTTACAATATTGTCTATGGTACAATTATTTATAATTTTTCTACGTAAAACAATGCTGGTGAGTTCGGTAAAGTGACCATTCTTATATCCTTTTTTACATCGCCTTTCTTTTTGTACATAGAATCCTCTATATCCTGCAAACTCCTACCATTTGTCTCGGGTAATATAAAACTTAAAATTAAACCAGTGACCAATGTGACCCCAGCAAAGGAAGCATACATGACTTGCTCTCCGTACCTGAACAAAATCTCTGGAGTAACTTTTACAGAAATAAATAGCAAAACAAATGAAATTGCTGAGCTTAAACCAGAGCCAAAACCACGTACTTTTGACGGAAATATCTCTGCGACGAACGACCAAGATACTGATGCCAGTGCACTTGCCATAGCTATGTAAACAACCATACAACTAATAGCTACCCATACTAAATCAACAGGGGCTAGATACAAGTATATTACTAAGCCTATTAACACGAGAGTAGTTGTAACACAACTAACCACAAAAGTAGTTTTACGTGGAAGAACCTTGGCAAACATACAAACAAATATAGCTGCTGTAATTCTTATACCATCAGTAACTAACATTAACATAAATGCATCTATATCTCCAGAGAACGTCTTTTCAAATATCACTTGAGCATAAAACGATATAGTATTGACGCCACACCATTGAACAGCGACGAACAACAAGCATATAGTCGCCATAGACTTAATGAATGGTTTACTAAATATTATATTACGAATATCTTTAAACGTGGTTATCTCTTCTGCTTTTTCTTTAGTCTTCTCCAAAATGATTGACAGTTCCTTTTCAGCACTGTCTCCATTTCCTCGGAATTGTCTGTAGGATTCTATACCTTTGTCAATTTTGCCTTTGGACAGCAGCCACAGCGGACTTTCTTTCAAGAACACAAGTATAGAAAAGGCTACAATATTAGGCAATGTAAAGATGAAGCAACTGGTCTTCCAATGACAATATGTTCCAACTAAATGGCTAATTAGGACTCCTATATGGATTGCTGCTGCTGGGCAGAAAAGGGCAATAGCCCTGTACTTTGGATCAGACAATTCGCTAATATACACCATGCTATTAGCTCTGACGGCTCCCGTACAAACTCCAGTGACGAACCGTCCAATGAGCATGACTACGTTGTTATTGGCTAAGCCCATGATGATCCAGCCGATGGTGAATGGTACGATTAGGACTAATTGGCCGATCTTCCTGCCGATTCCATCGCTCATGGAGCCAGAGAAGAGGGACCCCATCGTCATCGCCAGCGGAAGGATGGAAGCTGAAATAGAAAACATGATTACGTGAAAGTAATTGATGATCTAGATAGATGATTCTCTTTATTTCAATGATCGAGTCACATCAGGTGCGAGTCGCATTCTACTCTCTAAGCCCGTCAACGAAGATACGCCCCGTCCGAAAGTAGTTCGATACTTCGGAGTAAACTCTACTGCCGATTATTTTTTTCGTACGGCCAAAAACAGAAGTAAGGACATCTGTCAAATCGTGTTGACATTAATTCTTAGTTCTTGCCCCAAACGGATCTTATGGCCGTAGGTGATACGGGTTAAGAGACGCTCGTAACTTTGGCTGGACCTACGGATAGTGCAGGAGTAGACCCTAGTTCTGGCTTTTGGAGACTTGACTGAACAGCCATCAATGCTGGTCACATTACAGACTCCGATCATCAAACTTTATACGGTCTGTGTTACTTATAATGAATAGGTAGGGTAATATATTATTCTACCTAATATGCCACTCCAGTCAGGGTATGTCTCTCCATGCATCTTTTCTGTGTTTCAGAAGAGCTATTCATGAAGGGGCACGTTGGTAAAACTACTACCACCGTATCTATTCATGTCACCAAACAGCTTTACTGTGTTTCGGTTTGAGAGGTAGGGTAGCCAGTGTAAATACAGGTATATGAGACATTTCAGCTCTGTCTCTTGGATGGCAAAGAATCTGGCAGATGTCCAGAGGTAGTGGTAATGACTTAATATCAGGTGTTTACCATCAAATAAAATAAATTGATCTTACCGATCCATGTGTCGAAGCTCTGATCGTACGGGAAGTTGGAGTCAGTCTGAAGTTGTGGCAGCAAGACTGCTGTAAAACCGAACGTGATGCCTCCAGCGAGGGACAGCAGAGATGCCGCAAATGTCGCCAGAATCTGAAAGTGGTGAGCAAATAATTAAGTATATATTTTAATTCTACCGATTTATGCCATGTCGTGAGGTGTCTAAGCGCACACTACAACTGTGGCGGACCGCACCGCAGCCTGCCGAATTACAAAAATGCTCCAAGGCACATTAGGACCAATAGGAGCCGCGGCAGACCGCAACGCAACGCAGTAATTCGAACAGACAGACAGCAGAGAGATTCAAATTTCGAATTTCCGAGACTAGGCCAAGCGGTTGAGACACTTCACGTGACGAGATGGGCTGACCTATTTTGTGGCCAAAGAATCAAAATTGCCATTTGCAAATACAACGTGGCAATGCTGCCAGCCATCTCATCAGCCTACATTATTCATACCACCATGACGAAAATGGTCTGTAACCATTTATCACCTTATTTTGCCATGTATTTATTCCAGTTTTTTTCTCTATTTCTACTTTCCAATGTCGCGTGTTTTGTGTGATAGTTAAATATTTTACATCCCCTTCATCTTCATATACGTCATCACGAGGTTTTCCTTCACCGTTGTCAGTAATGTTCAAGAAATATCATTTAAAAAGTCACAATGGTACTCGCCCGGATTTAAACGAAGTCAAATTCAATGCATTTATTTCAAAAGGTATGGAGAAGAATGGGTAAGAAACTCCACCGTTACCTACTCTTTTAAAATATTGTACAATATTTTGTATACATTAATTATATGTGAAGATGATGCACCTAAAATGAAGGTACCATACCACAGCAGGGAAAAAGTTAAAAAAGAAGCAATGACAGATAAATTAATTATATGACAGACTAGCTTTCGTCAGCGACTTCGCCCGCGTGGAGGTCGGAAATTATACCACGGGAACGTACTACTGGGATGAAAAGTCTTAAATATGTTAATCCGAGTTATAAGCTATCTGTGTGCCAAATTTAATCCAAATCCGTTCAGCCGTTTTTGCGTGATTGAGTAACAAACATCCAAACTTTTTCAAAATCTTTCAAATTTCTTTAATACTAGAAATAAAGTCAAAATAGATCAACCATTTTTCAGATTAGCTAAAGTACATGCATCTTTTATGAGATACCTACTACTGTGTTAAAAAAAATATGTAATTTTTTTCTTAAATAATGTATACTAATAATAATATTATAAAGTGGAAAGATTTGTACTTTTGTATGTAACGAATAAACATAAAAACTACTGGACCGATTTCAAAAATTCTTTTGTCGTTAGAAAGCTACATTATCACTGAGTAACATATATATTTATTACTAGACTATATTTATTACTAGAAAAAATTAGAGATCCTTAGAAATCCCTACTAAATCATCCCAAGGTGTAAAAAATTTGAAATTAGAATTAAATCATCGCATGCGCTGCGGAAAGTATTGATGACAGAACAGAAAAATGTTCTACAATATTATAGAATATATCAATATCTACTAAAAACTTCGCGAGACCTATGTCCAACTATTGTAGGTAGTTACGTCACTGTAACTACTTTTTTACATTTTAAAAGTTGATAGAAATGCCGATCAAAATCAGACCATGTTATCCATACCTTTGTATTAATTCTTAACCAAATAAATGATTTCGTATTCAAGAATGTTTCAATACCTGCCTGTATACCATTTAATATTACTTGGGGCGCAATGCTGATAATTTATAGCATATAAATATTTAGGACATATTGAGAATTTACAAGTAAATGTTAAGTATATTTACCTGTATGTACACATGCGCAGATTCTGTGACTTTCGGCGCAATCACTTGCAATACATTCGTCATCTTGACTTCTTCCGTTAATCAAAATCTTTTTAATCTTCACATCTTCTCGAATCTTCCATCATTGAGAGTGATAATAAATTGTGTCGTGGTTGTATACCAGTATTTTATTGATAAAACCTGTTGAAATAAAATATTGGGCATTATTTTTAGAATTGTTATACGTACTACAGTTGAAACACGTCTCAAAGAGATGTCAACACCAACTGATGGGGCCCGCAAGGGCCGATGCCTGCCAGGGGTGCGGGTTGTTCGAAAGAGATACCGCGGCCCCTGGCACACAGGCAACTGAGGAAACACGGATGGATTTTAGTCAGTAAAAGTCTGACACGCCCTCCCGTTCCACCCAGAGCGGGAGTAATTATATGATTACCCAACCAAAAAAAAAGGTGAAACACGTGTTTAAAATATGCCATGTGAAAGGAATGGCAGAATATATCCAATAAACATTTCATATTATCACGTCTTGTTTCCACGTGGTTTGGGCAGAGGTGTACACCCAAATTACACCAGTTACTTAATAGGGGGCGAGCCTTTTGCCATCAAGTTAGCCGGACCTAGGAATCCAACCAAAGACTTTTTTTTTTGGTGGGAAATCATCAAATAACTTCTCCTGCTCCTCGTGTCAGACTTTTGCTGAATAAAACCCACCCGTGTTCCCTCAGTTGCCTGTGTGCCAGGGGCCACGGTATCTCTTTCGAATAACCCGCACCCCTGGACAACCCGCTCCCTTGAAACCAAGGACCTCACGCTCAGCAGTAGCGCTTGCGACCACTAGACCGATGATACGGAGTAGGAAACTAAATTACGGACTTTGTGCTTAGGGAGTAGACACAGCCGCCTCCAATACAATTTCCTACATTTTGAAGGCCCCTGATTAAAAATTTTATATGCTAACCTTCCAAGTTGATCCGTATTTTACCTCTAAAACCGTGATTCCCGGCGAGTAATGGCTAGCTCGCTGTCCTGTCAGGATCAAGCCCGGGTCGACGGCGCGTTGTGTTCCACACGCGCCTCAAAGAGATGTCAGCACCAACTGGTGGGGTCCGCAATGGCCGATGACTGCCAGTGGTGCGGGTTGTTCGAAAGAGATACCGTGGCCCCTAGCACACGGGCAGCTGAAGGAACATGGGTGGGTTTTAGTCAGTAAAAGTCTGACACGCCCTCCCACTCCACCGGGAGCGGGAGAAGTTATTTGCTGATTTCCCATTCTCAAAAAAAAAACACCCAAAAGCCGTCCCTATTGTGTAAACTAGTACCCAACGAAAAGAAATCTTGTTTTGTTGTAAAACATGAATCCTAACATCTTATACACCGTGATATTTTAGTCGTCTTACAAAGATGGTCCACTCAATCTATCCGTCATAAGTATAACATACCTCTAGGCGCGATTAAAACATTGTTACCATTAATTAAGATAATAGATACAAAGCAAAATAATGAATGCTTCAGAATTATGAAACACCCTTCCTGTTAACAATGTTTACGTATCAAACGGTAGAAGATATCTACCTACCTACCATTACATTCCATCATTAATTCCATCTCCATAACAGGATGTTTCAAACTACGTCATTCGTCTTAGTGATATTTTCATGTTTTTGATTATGCAATGTTCAAAAAAAATTTGTTTTATGAATGGTAGTAGATAGCAGTCATTGGGTACATGAAGTGGGCTCATGCTATGGCAACTAGGAGTAAAGTCAAAATTGCGTTTTTTTATTGAAAACAGCGCCATCTATCATAACAATAGCAGAACAAAATATTCAAAGATTGCGGTGTTGCTATGGCTAAATATACCATTCCTATACTGGGAGTTTCCTTACTAATGAAAAAACATAAATCAAGAAATAAAATTATGATCACATGTTATTTAGGTAGTAAAATTTGAAAAATAACAGAATATATCAATTTGAGCATAAAGAGGTTTTTATTATCAGCACATTAATGCAGAAATTATATTTTGGCATATAAAACGTGCGAAATTATATTTTTGTATGGGTACACTTAAATTGCAAATGGCTTGGTGCATGTTAGTGTAGTGTAATTGCTTGCGCGCATTTAATTTCCTTTTGCAATAAAGTCCTCGTTGTTTTGCAAGTGCATTTGCTATCCACGTTGAGTTGAGCTCCTGTTCCTCCGACTCCGTGTTGCTGTGCCCCGTTACAATTCGTTCGTTCGCTCGTGTTGAGCCCGCGTTATTGTAAACAATATCCTGAACTTGTGAAGTTACTGTGGACTCTGGGCATAGGCACTCTTCAGAGTTTGGACCTGTAATTCTACCATAAACTTCCACCATGTCACAAAATTCTTGCTGTGTACCTGGTTGTCATGTGCTGTGGTTAGGAGAGACGGTAAGTTTTTTAACCTTTATTTTTGGCCAAACCGGCTTACACTCTATTCGTCACTATGTTTCATATACCCCTATCCCTATTGTAATAGATCCAGGGTACATCAAATATACCGTGTAGCCTAAGGATATCAAAGTCAATAAGTTTGCTATGAATTGCCTTAATTGTTGTTCTTATTCACCCAGGAAACCAACTTATAACCAATGGCCCAATGCCAGAGTACAACCTTTCATTTGATCTTACCATGGCTAATCAGTGGTTTACAGAACTGTTTGTATATATGTACTTTGTCTGAAGCTCTGCTGAATAAGGTATAGTTCCTTCAGTGATTGATTTAAGTTACACACCTAATTGTTTCATGTTTTCAGGGGTGCCTGTACACCGGTTCCCGAATACAGACACAAGTGCAGAGAAATTTAAAACTTGGATTTTAAGCATTGGTGGTGAAATAGCTTTATTGGATCATCAGACTATCTATAGCAACAGACGTGTTTGTCATAGACATTTTGAAGAAATTAACAAGTATCAAACTGGAAGACTGTATAAATTGGCAATTCCAACACTACATAAGCCAGGTAATACTATTAATTGTTAACTATAAATATATTCACCAATGTATTTATTTTGTTGAAACAAATCATAATTTAATACTTATTTTAATATTATTCTAGATTTTCAAGCTCAATCATTTGGTGAAGCAATGGTTATGTCAACCTCTGATATCTCCCAAGAAAATCAATTACAGGAATCTGATTTCAACACATCAGGTATGTCTGTAATTACAAAAAATAATTAATTCAATCAATCAAATATATTTTTATTGTACATCATTATCAGGTACTTATGAATAGTCAGAGTCTAGTTGCCTCGTTCCAAAGTGTTTATTTCCTATCGAGACAAACAGGCAAGATACTCCATGGTTTGAAACTCAAAATATTGTGTAATGATAATAAGTAAATTTATACATTGATCTCAAACAAAAATTATGTGAGACATTAAAACTCTGTTAGTTCAGGTTTCTTATCTTCTTTCTAAACTAGTGCATGATTGCTTTTGGGCCTGAACTATACTAGATATTTAAATATATTTCAGGAAAAGAACTCATTGAAGCTATAATAAACAAGCCGGCCCTAGCTTCAACAAACATTAAGCCATTATAAGCAAGCTGGCCTTAGCTTCCACATCAAATGTTTTAAGGACACCATCAAGCGATTTGATTTGATATCAGGTTTGTATTAGTTCTATATAAATATACTAAAATTATAAAGAGGTAAAGTTGACTGTAGGAGCTAATCTCTGCCGTAGGTATAATTCATTTAACATAAGTAAAACAATTAATTACTGAATTGCATGATTAAAATCGAATGGAGATCCAGGCCTCTAGGTTATAGGTAGTAGTAGTAGACTAGTACGTATAGTTGTAAGTTTTACTAATAAATTACTAATACGATTTTAAAATCTTGAATATGTTTATCTTTTTTTAAAGTTTGATTGTTTTTTTTTTTAAGGAAAATAACTTGTTTTTCAGGTCCTTGTGTAACTTTGGCACAACATAAGGAAAGTGAAAGATGAGATGATCGTTGATATAACGGTCCCTCATGACGGGAACCTCGTGAAAGCCGAGAAAGATAAGCAAATCAAGTATCTTGACTAGGCTCGCAAGGTTGCCGATATGTGGGATGTGGACTCAGCAATCATTGTACCGATAGTTATAACAGCCAAGGGTTTGATAGCAAAGAGCCTCGACCAACACCTAAGGAAGCTCTCGTTGGGCAGCTGGGGCAAGGGCTTGATCCAGAAACCGGTACTCCTGGACACGGCTCGCATTGTTAGGAGGTTCTCTAGAGCCCTGACCGCCGGGTAGCTTGGACCCTGTTTCCGATACCGATGGGCTACTATTTTATCTAATATTTAAAAATGTAATTTATATGTATTTATTGAAATAAAGAAAATAGTGTAATTTTATTACCACTATGTATTGTATTTTCGAATACCTTTAAAATTCTTCCCATAAGCGTCACATGTTATATAAGTATGTACCTACTATGCAGCGTACAGTACAGCAGCTATAATAACAGCGACTTACAATCAACTTCATCTTTACTTTCCATGAGCAACTTTACCAATGAGAACTGTACTTATTTCTCTCTATATCTAAAAATCTGTTGCCACTATTTAATATCGAAGCGATACAGAAGTAGAATAATCTACTAATTGTAACAAATTTTAAGTTATTGAGAGATATTTTAATAATTCAGTTCTCATTGGTAAAGTTGCTCATGGAAAGTAATGATGCCACAGTTAACAGTACCAATCTATATATATATATTTATATTCATTAGTTCCCTTAACGAAAAACTAGATGGCGCTGCGTTTATCACCTTGCTAATATTAAAAAAAAGGTAGAGCTGCCTGTCTATTGCCAGTATACAATTGTAGTCTTTGAGTGGGCTGCCGTTGTAAGACGACTAAAATGTCACGGTGTATAATGATGGAACTTCACATCGCTATTCGGTATTCGCGTTTTTTTTTTTTTAAATATTCGGTTATTAGTATAATGTAGAACACCGAATAACTCGAACATCCCGTCCACACATCGTCATGAATTGTTATTATATATATTTATATTAAGAAATATATATTATAAGTACATTGTGTAATTCATTTCTTCACCAATGCTCTCAAAACGGTGAAGGAAAATATCGTGAGGAAACTGGCATGTCATAGAACCAAGAATTCGAAGACATGTGACATCTACCAACCCGCACTGGGCCCGCGTGGTGGATTACGGCCCACTCCGTCTCACAGAGCTGAGACCTGTGCCCTAGCAAAGGGAATATTATAATATGATTCGGTATGCACATTTCGTCGCTTAGGTAACAATACCGCGTAAGTTAAATTTGACAAGTTTTCAGGAGAGACAAAAAACTGATTATTATCTTTGAAATACTTCAGACATGTGTACTGAATACATAAATAGGTATATATTAGGTTCAATTATGATGTCACATGTTAATATTTGTGTATTTAATACTGTATTAGTATAAAATTGACATATGCGGTATTTAAACTTTTTTTTATTATAATTAAGTAACAAAAATAATATTTTTCAATGCTTTCATAATGCTAGTAGGAACAATATTAGAAAATATGACTATGCTTTTAGCTTATCTGTTATTCAGTTTCAACAAAATAATTACCTAGATGTGTCATAGGAATGCCTATGAAGTAATATCACATTACTTAAGTACCTAGTTTTGGTAATCATCCAGCTTCTATAGAATATAAAATAGTAAACAAAGTAAAACTACTTCAACAAAAACTTTCAAGAAAAACTTAAAAAAAAATAAAAAATAAAGTTTCCATCAAAACTAAAAGTCATGAGTTCATGACTCATGAATAACACGTCGTTACATTATAATCAATGGTTACATAGATACTAAAAACTTAAAGAAATTATTATAATTATTTCTGTAATCATTTGTGTATCATACTTGTTAATTATCAGTATCAATCAGGTCACAGTATAAAGTCAAACTTTAAATGGTATGTCGTCATAAAATGAATGGCAGTTAGATGGTAGCACCGCTTTTAAATCTTGCAGATCTTTGTATTTTCGCTGGGAAATTGGTAGTTTCGCATCATACAGTTTAGGCAGCACACTTAAGGGCGTCACATCATTGCTCAGTTTAAGTGGACGTTGAGGCAAGAGTTGCAGATGATCATCAACATTTAATTTATACCAAATGGTGCCATCTGGTTTGTAAGCTAAAACCTTAGTTTTCTTTCCCGGCCGAATGGTTTTGTAAATTAATGTATTCCTAAAATCAGTAAAACAATTATAATCTAGATAACGACTGTCGTATGGCATTGGTTTAGTTCTAGCTGACTTCATTATATTTGCATACTGAGAAGGTAAGTAGATTTCTCTTCCTTTTACTTTACATTCGATGGCACTATGCACAGAATCGCATTCCATCTGAGTATGCCCTTTCTCAAGATATTTTTTGAGTCATTATAACTTGCTATTTTATTGCCAAACGTAAGAGGGCATTACTCAAGATAGCATTTCGATTCTGTGCACAGCAACCATCGGAAAATAGTATAACAGGTAACAATTTCCTATTTAATATACTTTGCAATTGATCAACAATACAACATGCAAAAACGGAAGCTTGCAGTGAAGCATTAGATTCATTCATTAATTTTTAGACTCTGATAAAACCGTAATAGACAAAAAAAATACAATAAATTTGCTGCGCGGTCACACATCAACACGAGATAGTATGGCGGACTGACGACTTACGCGGTTGTGACACAACAAACGATTTGCGCGGTGCCAGAACTACTTGAATAACGCGCTGCGATTGGATAATTTAAAAATAAATTTAATATCATTCGATGCGCGCCGACAAAATCTATCCAATGAAGTATAAAACGTCATATGACCAATTTTCGACTTACGCGGTATTGTTACCTAAGCGACGATTTGCAATCCTTTGTGATGTGACCAAAACCGACAACAGGCGGATACGAGAGTTTGTGTTGCGAATTCGTCTTATTCGAGAAAAATATGCAAATATAGGCGAATAGAGTAACTTCACATCGTCGTATTTCGGCGAATAAGACGTAAACGTGAACATGAATAGGTAGAATAAAAAAAAATATTTTATCTCTGTTTTATGTTGCTCGTCTTAACTTGTTTCCGCATTTAATAGTGTTTAAATACATATTTATAGAAAACAGGCCTACGTAATAAATATTACTGTACCTACCGAAAAATACCAATCGATTTATAAACTAGTTACTTGACCTTCGGTGGATTATAATTTATTTTATTATTGTACTGGAAACATGTCCATAAAATATTAAGTTGAAAAACCATACGCTCGTGCTTTGTCAATGGTCATCTCATGTAACAGAGTATTAGGTATTTTTGTGTATCTTTCGCAGAAAGACGGCTAAGCAAAATCGGATTAGGCGCACAATGGTGCCGATTCTGTTGTACACCGAACTAAACTAACTAAACTATCACTAAAATTCCTTACTTTTGGCTATGAGAATCTTAAAGCTATTCTGCAAAAAAAGATCTCTAAATTTAAAAATAATTTTGACACAACTGAAATCGAATTTGACAAACGCGACTCCACGTTTGCCCTACCCCGTGATCTTTTTTAGAGCCGGAATCGCGCAGGGCAGGGCAGCCTCAACGTGTTTTAAATGGATTTTTTTACTTTTTGTATCGAAAATATGAAAAATTATTACCTACATGTTGAGTTTTAGAGGTGTATGGCGTTTTATAAAGGGGGTCGAAATTTTCATTATTTTTACGATAGGACACACCAATTTCGAGATATAAGCAAAAGAAAAGAAAAAAAAAGATTCAGTACTGTATTTGCGCCCGAAGTCGAGGTGTCAGTGTGAATTTTAGTTCTTGACAACTAATTTTATTCCACACCTTTTTAATCGCGATTAAAAATAGTCAGATTTAGTTAGACAATCGAAATTTTATATTGAATAGAATAATGAATTTGACAACAACAGAATTGCAAAATTACCATTTTCACTAAATTAAAAACTCAGTACAATCTTAGTGCTGTCAAACTAAAATATAGATAAGTTGTGTCACTTTAGTTAATTTCAGAATGGGAAATCGTCGTTTGACAGGAATAAACTAAATTTTAGTGATTTTTAGTTTGGTTTAGAGAATTTTGTGACAAGAAAATCGGCACCGTTGTGCGAAAATGGTATTTTGCGATAAAGCATTTTGCGAAAATGACATTTTGCGAAAATGGCATTTTCCTAATGTGACGTTTTGCGATGTGGCGTTTTCGGAATATGACAATTTGAGAATGTGACATTTTACGAAATTTCAAAATGTCATTTTGCGAATGTGGCATTGTGCGCCTAATCCGCAAAATCTTCCTATAATATTCCCACAACTCTCTCTTCGAGAGCAAGTGGGCCCAATGAGAGTTGGTAGATGTCACTTGTCTTTGATTTTTGGGTTCTACGACACGCCTGTTTCCTCGCGATATCTTCCTTCACCGTTTTAAGAGCAGTGGTGATGAATTGGGCTCGAACACTTCGAACCCATGACCTTCAACTCGTAAGTAACCATCGGGCCAAAATCGCTCTATGAAAAATAAAAAATAGAATTGTAGCCATCAAAATAATTTCGGAGTTTTTTAATTTGACCGTTTTTCTTGGTTTAGCAGTGGCATAAACTTTGTATGCACTGGTACGTTTCAACATGAAGTCAATTACTTATTTTTCTTTTAATTTGTTTTGTCTATGACTCTAATCGACCAGAATCCACTTTTTATTTAATAGTCTTTATAAACAAATATACATGTTAATGATAAGGTCATCATCTGCCTAGCCTTTTCCCAACTATGTTGGGGTCGGCTTCCAGTCTAACTGGATGAAGCTGAATACCAGTATTTTCATGTACCGACTGCCTATCTGACCTCCACAACCCAGTTACTGGATAAATACGATACCCCTTGGATAGACTAGTTGTCAGACTTTCGGGCTTCTGACGACCCGTAACGACTGTCAAAGATCTACAAATGACAGCCGGGACCAACGGTTTAACGTGCTTTCCGAGGCACGGAGAGGGTCTTGGTATATTAAGATGGTCACCCATCCACGGACCAAGCGCGGCAAGCGTAGCTTAACCTGATCGATCGATCCGTACGGCTAATATTACTTAGCCACAAGCCACATGATAGGTAACAAGAAATTTTACGCATGTATTCCCCGATTTTCCCCGGATTTGGCCAAAGGTGTATAAGTATACCCACATTTCGCCAGTTACGTATAAGTCCCATGTTTAAGAGTGGATGAATTAGCAATATCCATCGAAATTAAACAGATTATGATTTATTGTGTGTTTTATTAAGGTGCTGAACTGCTGACCAATTGAAAAACCATTTTGTACGTCTTTAAATAAAAATAATAGTGCAGATAACTTGTATTTTGTAAGGTAAACTGTTATGCAGCATTTTTTATACACCGTGACATTTTAGACGTCTTACAAAGGTGGTCCACTCAATGTATACATCATAAAATACCTCTAGGCGCGATTAAAACATTGTTACCATTAATTAAGATAATAGTTAAAAAGAAAAATAAATAACGGTTTAGGATTATGAAACACCCTCCCTGTTAATAATGGGTCCCCTATGTTGTTTCGAACGCCGCTGTTGCGACACACGCTGTTGCGAATTATTTTTCCACTGCCTCACAGGTTCGAAAGCTCATGGACTCGAATGAAGTAGTCGCGAAAAACGCTGTTTCGAAAACTATTTTCACTGCCTCATACGCTCGAATGCTTGTGATTTCGATTTATTTAGTCATAAAGTGTACAGAAAAACTCATATATACTAACTAATACTAACAAGTGCAATTGATTAATTTTTAAAAATACCACTAATAATTAATACCACTTAGGTACCTAGACAACTTTTTATAAAGATCAGTCTTAGATTTTGTGTTAAGTACTCATAGAAAAAAATGTACAGTTGAGGTACTAATATTATTATTAACATAGTCAACACCGAATTTGTTAATTTTATTTAATTACTGCTTAAATATTTTTCTGTACACTTTATGACTAAATAAATCGAAATTCACAAGCATTCGAGTGTATGAGGCAGTGAAAATGTTTTTCGAAACAGCGTCTTTCGCGACTACTTCATTCGAGTCCATGAGTTTTCGAACCTATGAGACAGTGGAAAAATAATTCACAACAGCGTGTGTCGCAACAGCGGCGTTCGAAACAACATAGGGGGGACCCGTTAATAATGTTTACGTATCAAACGGTAGAAGATATTATCTATCTACCTACCACTACATTCCATCATTAATTCCATCTCCATAACAGGGTGTTTCAAACTACGTCATGCGTCTTAATAAATTATATTTGATTTTTTTTAATTACCTATTCATATGTTCAAAAATATCATTTTTTTAATATAAATGATTAGTAGTTATTGGATACATGAAGTAGGCTGCCATTGTAAGACGAGTAAAATGTCACGGTGTATATGTATCTGAGACAGTTCTTATGTCACTGAGAGCTGATTTTTCAATGGTCAGATAGTAACTATTATCTGAAGAATAAATCTGACAGTTAGGCATATTTCTATAAAAAAGTTGACAAACCGACTTTACTTATTCCTTCCTAAGTTAAAAAAAATATATTAGAAAATATAATTCAGTAAAAATGCTAAGTTATGCTAGACTAATTCACAATATTTTTATTTATAAATCAAGTTGAGAGCAAAGAACCCAAAACATTTTAGTAAAATCTTAAATTCCGGTTTGATGTGACAGTTTCTGTTGTCATTTAAAAACTTTAAATATTAGAATCTAAAAGATATGCAGCTGCTCAAAAGAGAACGAAGACATTTCCGCTATTTTAATTTAATACTAAATTATGATTATGAACTAATGAATATTGAATATTGTGAAAACCAGCGTCAGGCACTAGTTGTCTGGCATTTATGCTGAACTGGGCCTTTTTAGCGCAGCCGTGAGGCACACTTTGACGCACTTTACACTTTTTGTTGATTTTTTTTATTTTTCTGTAAATTATGTGCCTTTTTAGTCTGTGCTAAATAAAGGTATTTTCTTTCTATTTACTGTCTTTGTTTCAACACTGAATGACGAAATGTCGTGTCATCTTCTGCCTTTTCCTATGTTATCATCGGCTTTCATTCACACCGGATGCAACTGAATTCTAGTATTTTACATTGAGCGAATTTTTAATATATTGATACCGGAACAAATTGTAACAAACACATCACTCGGAAGAGATTTATCGGGATATATTGGCAAGTAACGTGGAAAGTCATTGACCTACGTAGTGCGGTGACACGTTTGTTATGATTTGAATTTAAGAAACATATGAAACCGAAAATTTGGTATCAATTCTTTGAGTGTTTAATTTTGAGCTGAAACTATGTATAGTGATTCTATACCAGCTGTTATCTTTAGTGGTTAAGGATAGCAATAGGGTGTTACACCCTGTATAGTAGAGTAGAAATAAAAAGCGTCATGTTTTGCCTGCTGGTTGTCAGAGTTTCGAACTTCTGAGTTTCTGACTTACCGTAACATCTGTTAAAGATCTACAAATGACAGTCGGTGTCAGCGGCAGTGCAGGGTAGCCCGGGAAATGCAAATTTATATATTGTATAATACAAATTTTTTGATGCCCTGTGAGTCTAAAAGACTATCTACAATTATTTTTTACTATTAATAGACAGGATAAGTTTTATCCAGTGCGCAAACTGTAACCATGAATTCAGCATATCATTCTAGATCCCCCAACACAGAAATTTTTCACCAGTTATACAAAAAAAATCTCTGTTTCATGGAAAAGTGCAATACCTACGCGGGCAAAATGTATGAAACAGCTGATTTTTTTTTTTGTATAATCGACGAAAAATTTCTACACTGGGAGTCTAGAATGATATGCTGAATTCATGCTAACAGTTTTCGCACTGGATAAAACTTATCCTGAATACATACCAAGAGCACGGCTTCTTTGGATGATATCAAACGATATTGGAAAAGTTTTTTAATCCTATCTCTACATGTTCGGAAGTTAAGAGAATTTTTAATACGTCGATACTGGAAACCAAATCATCAAATTGAAATAAACACATCACTTGAAAGAGATTTATCGTGATATTGGCAAGTAACGTGGAAATTTATAGACCTACGTAGTGAGGTGACACGTTTGTTATAATTTGATTTAAAGAAACATAAGAAATTGAAAATTTGGTGTTAATTCTTAGAGTATTTTAGTTTGAGCTGAAACTATGAATAGTGATTCTATAGCTGTTATCTATCAGCTGTTATGTTTAGTGTTTAACTATAACTATGAATTCAGCATATTATTCTAGACCCCCCCAGCGCAGAATTTTCGCCGTTTGAGGTTTGGCTGTATCTTGGACAAAATATGATTCTCGACCGTAACAAGTATGTATTAACAGAATTATAATAATTATAATTGCTACGCTATATCAATACGCTACCTTCGCGCATCCTCTTAAGAGCATTCTCCCCACGCGGGCTGCCATCGGCGCATTTATGGCGGTTTTTCGTGATTATTTCAATAAATACAAACAAAAGTAAACATTTTTTTCAGCCATGCTCTAGATCGTTGGTATTTTCAAGTTTGTATGCTATTTTATTACAGTTTTTTTGGTATTTGGTTATAAAAATCGACATACCGTCAATTATTTTCTATTTGCATTACTAAGTACGATTAAATGTTTTTTATGAAAGAGTAAATATTTAAAATAATTATAAATACCAACGATCTAGTGCTTGGCTGAAAAAAAATATAGTACTTTTGTTTGTATTCAATGAAATAATCACGAAAAACTACTATAAATGCGTTGTTGCCAGCCCGCGTGGAATGAATGCTCTTAACGTGCAGTGGCGACGGGTCAATACAAACCGATTACCATCGGCTTACCTTTAAAAAGTCCACCAGTCGACCATTCATTATCTCAGAGTATGTACAATTTATTTTTTATGTGTTTCTAAGCTTTACTATAAAAACGAATGCTCGCAAAGAAAACCAATCCATCACCATCTTACCAAATTTTCTGATTTCAACTTAGTAGACCGTATGAGTGAAAGTGGGATCCACTGAGGAAACTATGCTTGCATCACGCGGTGAGTGTCATTTTTTTGAACAGCTTACCTTGCCTATAATTCCACTTCTCACCACTGTTAACGTTCTTTTCGAGGCCCGGAGTATCCTGATGGCTAAAGTCTCCAGCCGTCGGTGGACGCGATTCTGGTAGTTATCATAGGTGAAGTTTTCATAAGTAGAAATTATTCTACTAGAGTCGCGTGGTCGCGCTGTCGCATTGGCCTGGCTGCCTTAATAGAGTTTATGAACATCGATCATTAATAAAGTGATCGATGTTTATGAATGTAGAAATGCTAGGTTGTTAAATAAATTGAAATAGGGCAGGAGGATAATTACTTCATTATTATCATTATCGCTCCTTGGACAACATTCAGGGTCGGCAGAGAGCTGTTGTTAAAGTGTCCGATGAGCGAAGTGTAAATCTGAGTTTATACTGAGATCGTGCTAAAATAAATAATGTATTTTTCTTTTTATAAAGAAAAATACATTATTTATTTTAGCACGATTGTTTAATGTTCCACTATTTCTTATTACAGTAGACAGAATAACTGATGGGTGTTGATCTTGGCCAATGTGATTTGCTTTTTTTTTGTGAGCGTGGGAAATCACACAAAAACTTCTCCCGCTCTGGGTGGAGCGGGAGAAGTCATTTCAGACTTTTACTGACTAAAACCCACCCGTGTTCCTTCAGTTGCCTGTGTGCCAGGGGCGACGGTATCTCTTTCGAACAACCCGCAGCCCTAGCATTTCTTGAACAATAGTGTTGATCACTATTTTGTACTATTAACGTCATAATTATCTAACCTTTCTCTATCTTAAGGTGAAAGCTCCAGGGTATAGCCCGCGAAATTCATTTTGTTTTACGTTTATTTCAATTTTCAGTTCAGTGCAAGGTGTGTTGATTAAAATATGATTTGAACAGATATGGTTTCATGTTATTTTAATCATCTGACTAGTTTTTTCCCAACTACGTTGGGGTCGGCTTCCAGTCCGGATGCATCTGGATACCATTATTTTACATGGAGCGACTGCCTATCTGACCTCCACAACCCAGTAACTGGGTAATATGATACCCCTTGGTAAAACTGGTTGTCAGACTTTCGTGCTTCTGACGACCCGTAACGACTGTCAAAGATCCACAAATGACAGCCTGGACCAACGGCTTAACGTGCTTTCCGAGGCACGGAGGAGTCTTCGTATGTAAAGATGTGTTCACCCATCCACCGACCAACCGCGGCAAGCGTAGCTTAACCTGATCGATCGACCCGTGCGGCTAATATTACTTAGCCACAAGCCCCATGGCTTCATATAATTTTAATCATTTAAAATTAACGATATAATTCTCTTAGATCATTTAATTTTAATTCGATTGAATTCCAAATTCAAGACAAAAAAAAACTGAATAGCCCGGGCTACCCTATCAGCACCCTGATTGCGTAACACACCGTTAATCACACCTGTGGCTACCCTTTCACCAGATGCATGGTATACATAACATAACAAAATCAGGCTAAAATGTTTCCATTGCTGGGACAAACGCCCTCCTCTGAGAAGGACTGGGCCGTAATCTACAGTGCGGGCTGGTAGATGTCACACGTCTTTTTTGGTTCTAGGACATGCCGTTTCCTTACGATGTTTTCCTTCACCGTTTTGTGAGCAGCGGCGATGAAATATATGACACAACGGAAAGGGTCTGTCTGGGTTTGAACCTACGACTTACAACTTGTAAGTCACGGCCGTAACCACTAGGCCATCACTGCTCACGCATGCGTGTAATGGCCCACATGAAACATTAATTATTCTAAAAAGTTATAAAGAAGAGAAGACGTCTCATATTAAAATTGTAACGTTGGCGGGTGTGCGTAGTCGCAGCGGAAAAGTGTCGAATTTCTTCATTTCAGTTTAGCTGATATTTAGTTTATGACGTCGTGTATGTGTATGGTAAATACAAATTTGTGCATCCAACCAATGGGGAGCTATTCAACAAAAACTGTATCCGCTGGGACTACGTCATCCTAGCGGCACCTTTTTTCCTAAGGACGTACAAGAAAAAAATTGCATTCAATAATTAGTGTGTAACGAGAGGTAAATGTGTAAGTTGAAATGAAATTTGTGTGTCATTAAACTGCGGAGATAATCAAGATTCCGCTGCGCTGACGTTTGGCTATTTGATGAAAATCATATAAAACAGTTTGGAGTTGTAATTTTTTACGCACGTTGCTTTGAATTTGTGTATAAAGTGTGTGAAAACAGAATTTGGAAAAATATACCCTTCAGAAGATATTCACATAAAAGTAAAATAAGTTTATTAGGTCAAAGTACTTAAAATAGGAAGTCTAGAGCCTAACATAAAACGTTTATTTGTTTCTAGTAAGGGTCTACAATGTCTTCCCAAGTTTCATTTATGTGCTCTTTGTAATTAATGAGCAATGGCATAATTTACTACGACTGGACCACTATATTGTATGACATCCGATTGTTGGAATTTTTAAGGGAAAAGATGGATAAGATATATTCCAATATTTAGTGTATTAATGCAACTGTTCACATGTAAAATTTCAGCTCATTACACTAAATAATTAAAGAGATATAATAAAAATACCAGAACAACCGTAATACATGGATAAACCGACCAAGTTTGAGCGGCTATGAAAAAGCGGCTGTGTAGTATATAGAGATAACGTTCTAAAATTTCCAGTATAGTATCGTTATTCGGTTTAATAGTTTCGTACAGGTGCGTACACAATAGTTTAGTAGAAAGTACTACAACTGCAATAACTTTGTAGGTACCTACTCTTAAAAGTATTTATTAGTTAAGGACTAAGTAACAAAGTATTAATACCATTGATATTGGATGCATTTACACAGTGCATACTACATAATCGTCGGTTGGTTCCTCATTCCATCTAAATTGTGTAAGGGGCCTCTGGGAGTTGGCTTCGATGCGACCTCTCGTACGTTTTCCAAAGGAGGGTCCAGAGATATGTCAGATATCAAAAAGCATTGATATAAAGAATCTTATATACTTACACAAGAAACATGTCACCAAAACATTGATATAAAGTGTTTTTTATTAAATATAAATAACAAATATATTGCCTACTCGTAAAAGTCCATCTATGTATAAATATGTAAATCTTAGGTTTTACTAGTATATTTCCGGAAGTTGTTTGACTGGCTAGGAAAAGGTGGCCTTGCAGTATAAAGAGATACCGTTCTAAAATTTCCAGTTTTATACCATTGTTGGATTGGTACAGGTGGGCACACAATTCTTGAACAAGTAGGTAATAAATTCGTGATAAAACTAGCAAGTCACCAGTGTTTTTCTTAAACTTACGAAATTATTACAATAATAATTGTATCTGTATTAACAAATGCATTTATTTGTCAAAATATTACAAAAAGTTGTAACAGTAGGTAATTATTATGTCCTTAATATTCTGGTACTTCCAGCGTACAAATACAGGGTACAATTTGATTAAATGATTACATTAAATTGCCCGCTTTTGCGTGGCCTTACATGGACCCAATATAGATTTACTAGCATCCGTAGCCTGGCTGCGTTTCGGTGACTATTTGATATTCTAATATTTAATTTAAAACGTATTTTATATGTATTTAATGGATTAAAGGATTTGTTGCTAAAAAGCTCGAACGAGAACAGCAACTTCCGGAAATATACTAGTAAAACCTAAGATTTACATATTTATACATAGATGGACTTTTACAGTAGGCAATATATTTGTTATTTATATTTAATAAAAAACACTTTATATCAATGTTTTGGTGACATGTTTCTTGTGTAAGTATATAAGATTCTTTATATCAATGCTTTTTGATATCTGACATATCTCTGGACCCTCCTTTGGAAAACGTACGAGAGGTCGCATCGAAGCCAACTCCCAGAGGCCCCTTACACAATTTAGATGGAATGAGGAACCAACCGACGATTATGTAGTATGCACTGTGTAAATGCATCCAATATCAATGGTATTAATACTTTGTTACTTAGTCCTTAACTAATAAATACTTTTAAGAGTAGGTACCTACAAAGTTATTGCAGTTGTAGTACTTTCTACTAAACTATTGTGTACGCACCTGTACGAAACTATTAAACCGAATAACGATACTATACTGGAAATTTTAGAACGTTATCTCTATATACTACACAGCCGCTTTTTCATAGCCGCTCAAACTTGGTCGGTTTATCCATGTATTACGGTTGTTCTGGTATTTTTATTATATCTCTTTAATTATTTAGTGTAATGAGCTGAAATTTTACATGTGAACAGTTGCATTAATACACTAAATATTGGAATATATCTTATCCATCTTTTCCCTTAAAAATTCCAACAATCGGATGTCATACAATATAGTGGTCCAGTCGTAGTAAATTATGCCATTGCTCATTAATTACAAAGAGCACATAAATGAAACTTGGGAAGACATTGTAGACCCTTACTAGAAACAAATAAACGTTTTATGTTAGGCTCTAGACTTCCTATTTTAAGTACTTTGACCTAATAAACTTATTTTACTTTTATGTGAATATCTTCTGAAGGGTATATTTTTCCAAATTCTGTTTTCACACACTTTATACACAAATTCAAAGCAACGTGCGTAAAAAATTACAACTCCAAACTGTTTTATATGATTTTCATCAAATAGCCAAACGTCAGCGCAGCGGAATCTTGATTATCTCCGCAGTTTAATGACACACAAATTTCATTTCAACTTACACATTTACCTCTCGTTACACACTAATTATTGAATGCAATTTTTTTCTTGTACGTCCTTAGGAAAAAAAAAGTGCCGCTAAGATGACGTAGTCCCAGCGGATACAGTTTTTGTTGAATAGCTCCCCAATGGTTGGATGCACAAATTTGTATTTACCATACACAATTACATGACGTCATACACTAAATATCAGCTAAACTGAATTTAAGAAATTCGAAATTTTTCTGATGGGACTACGCACACCGTTGGCGGAACCGGAATTCGGCATAAATAAGCATAATTACTGATAACATGTCTTTTTTGTGTTTTCCACATAGTCAAGCCATTAAAATAGTGAATTTTCTTGTTAATTGCCCAAGTACCCACTTACATAGATAATATACTTAATTTGTTATTCTGAATTCCTAACGATAATTATTATTTAACAAACATTTTTTTTTTAATCTGCTAGTCATTTAGAAACATAAACTACAGTAAGAATAAGTAATAGTAGCCATTTTTTTTTTAATATTATGTACTTACTTACCTATTTTTATCCTTTGGCAAATATTTTTTGAAAAATTCCAAAATCCACGATTTCCTACTTTCACTACCACCTTTCACTTCAAATAACCCAAGAAAAAATGTGATAAGAACATAATATTTTGCTAAAAATATTTTTCTATAAATAAATTACATTAATATTACCTAATTTATTACAAACAAGACAACTTCTTGAACAAACTACACGTAACACTACGTAAGATAATCGATCCAATACTAAGTTGAAAAGCTGTTCGTCTATGGAAGTCTGTGGCGAGTTGCAGTCGTAGTGTTGAAACAGACTGAATAAAAATTGCCTAAGTGATTTAATAATGCGGTTTTTTTACGATGTTATTATTAATATGCTGCATGTGCTAGGATATGTGCAAAGTGATACTAAGTTTTGAATTTTATTAGAAACGCAGTCGGTTTTAGTTACGTTAGATATGCTTAGGCAAATGCTACTAACTGCTATGGCTTTGTCTCGCAAAGAGCATTATGCTGAGCGATGGCCGTTTTACGTCGCTATGATACATCTTTTTGTTTATGTTTTTTCTTTGCACCATGTTTTACCGCAATTTAAAGAATTTCCTTCTTTTTTTCACTAGTTAAATAATAACATCCTCGCCTGCTCGTCGGTGGAGCAAACAAACTGGGGACTGCGTATCGACAAGCGTAACGCGGGACACCCCCCAGCTAGACGAGCCGACGACTTTAAGAAGGTGGCTGGGGCAGACTGAGTCGGAGGATGTTGTGGCGCAGCTTGGGTGAGGCCTTTGTCCAGCAGTGGACTGCGATAAACAGAGGTGATTGATTTAGAACTACCTCGTTGGTCTAGTGAACGCTAGTGCAACAGCTCTCAACATGGCGTTGAGTTAGGTTCCGCGGGCAAAGCAAAGCGTCTACTGGGTTTTGGGGACACACTTCGGAAAACACAGGCAATGGTCAACAATAGCTTGTTTTAAAAGACACCGATTCATTTGTAGGATCGACACATCCGTCCCTTATCACACATAGGTATCTATCATAATTATAATATTTCCAACATCTCACTTAGGTATTTCTTTGAAGGAAATATGTTTATTGCCCCAATTACTTGTCACGTTACAAAAGCGAAGGGACAAACGTACGTAAACTTGTTTCTGACTGAGGAAATCGTCATCCTTTCTCAATTTCAATCAAAACTCTGTGATAGTAACTAAGTAAGTAATGTGTGTTGCAAACTTGCACAATACCAGACTTATGTAGGTACCTGCAAATATAATAAAATAACATAGGGAGGGGCAGAGGTGCACCCTACCTACAGCGAGAGAAGTTATTTGATGATTTCCAACCAAAAAAAAAGCGGTGTACCCAGAGTATAATACACCCAAATAAATTATATGTAAATAATAATTTATTTAAACATTCTATCTAATCTTTCTTGTATTCGATTTTATAGAATAGATTTTAAAATACATTATTTTAGGAATAACATAAAGAACTTTGGTCCACGGCATGTGTTACTATATAACACGTTACATACCGTGGACCAAAGTTCTTTTGAATAATAAAATGTACATAAATATACATGATATGTTTATATCCAGTGCGCAAACTATAACCATGAATTCAGCATATCATTCTAGACCCCCAGCGTAGAAATGTTTCGTCGGTTATACAAAAAAAATCAGCTGTTCCATACATTTTGACCGCGTAGGTATTGCAGTTTTCTATGAAACAGCTGATATTTTTTGTATAGCCGACGAAAAATTTCTACGTTGGGGCGTCTAGAATGATATGCTGAATTCATGGTTACAATTTGCGCACTGGATAAAAACTTACCCCGTTTAAATAATGTTTTTTTGTTGTATCTCTGATCACAATAAAACCTACCGAATTGAATAACTCACTTCTGATTTGAATCTTACATCATCTTCAGACATTATTAAAATGTCTGAGTTGTATTTACGACTGCAACATTTTAATCTGCTTTTTATTTAAAGTGTAACTTTCATCATAGATACCGGTTTTGTTTTTAACGGTTTTCGCCCATAACAGAGGAGAATTTTTAATTTTTGTTTAACTTTCATGTAGGTAGGTACATTGTCCTTAATTTATTACTTACTAGTATACATTTTAGCATTGTAGTATTTCTTTTTTTGTATTCCGATAGGAATAAAAAAAAAGAAAGAAAGAAATTTCGTGAATAACTTGCTACAGCACTTAACAAATCCTACTAATATATTATTATTACCTAGTTGCGCCCGCGACTGCGTTCGCGTGAGTTTCTGAAAGCAATAATGTGTCTCTTTACTAATATTTTTTTCTAAATAAAATAAAAGTAGTAAGTTACTCGTTATAACATCTGCTATCCACCAGTGAAAGTCCCGTTAAAATCGGTCTATCCATTTCAGAGATTAGCTAGAACAAACAGAAATACAAAAAGTGGGAAAGAATCACAGGACATCAATATATTCGTCCGTGTCGCTGTCACCAGGAAAAATGGGTCTAAGTTCATTTCCTATTAGCACAGCCTTACACTGACCGGCATTGCAAAAAACGTAAGAAAATTTTAATTTTGCGGGAAAATTATATTTTTAAGTACTTGGGCATTGTCCTTTGGATTTGAAGCTTCTCTCAGTTTAGGTACAATATGGATTATTATAATACTTTAGAAAACATGTTTTAAGTGTCAACTGGTTTTATGCCCGCTATTGAATTTCAAGTTATTTACATTGCATATCATTAATTTAAAACCCGTATTATATTGTTCCGTGTGGTGCCGGACGTAAAGAATAGCACCATCCCATCTCTTCCCGTGGGTGTCGTAGAAGGCGACTAAGGGACTTACTGAATGGGTAGCAGCGTTCTCTATGCATTTTACCACCATACTGCGATCGCCAAACCCGCCTGCCAAGCGTGGCGATTATGGCAAACCCCCCAAATTGGGGGAGGCCTATGTCCAGCTGTGGACGTCTTCCGGCTGAAATGATGATGAAATTATGAATTTAAAACCACAAGTTGTAGATTTTATTGTTGTTTTTTTAAGCAGGTAGCTACAGTCTGAAGCTTAAAACAGACTGGCAGCATATCGACGCGCAAACTGAATCTATGAATTCATATGATTCTAGAATGATTGTTGGATCATCTGTTTCATAGAATAAAAAAATATAACCCTCCTGGCGAAGTCGGGTAAAAAATGCAATACCTACGCGGTCAAAATGTATGGCAGAGCAAGTTTTTTTTAAATCACGATAGCAATGTCGCACGCAAACGCTAGTTTACAATATATGTATAAGTCACCGTAAAATTGTAAATACCGTTAGATTATAATCTATCTCGCGAGATTGTAAACTGTCGATAAATTGTGAACTGCACCATACTGCTATAAGATTTTGCCTAAAAATTACACTTAAAAGTTAAGAAAGTGGTGAAAATGGAAGAAAGCAAAAATATATATTTTTTTTAATATCCAGGGGACCAGGGCCAAATAAATTAGGGCTGAGTAAGTAGCAGATGACCCCAGCTCTCCACCATTTTCTTATGTTCAACGTTCTGCCAAACACCCTGTATTTGTAATTTGCTCAGGTAATTAAGGTTACCCCATATACCCAGATTTAGTAGGGGCCACCATGATGGCAAGCGGTTTGCACTATTATCCAAAGTAGGCGTACATACACCTACTTGGAATAGTCGTGTTTTGTATTTTCCCTTTTTATTTTAATTCAGTTCGCGATTTTCTATAAATAAATAAATAAACATTTATTTTCTCTTTCACAAAGGCGCCTTAAATAGAACCTTTGGTAGGAAACATTAGTGAAACTAAAACAAAGACACGCATAACAAACATAACAAAGGGTCGCATTATTTCAAATAGTAGAGAAAAGTTCGAACTCAATAATTTCTCAAACGAGATCTCGCCTGATCGCGACATTTCAAATGGCTAAACACGCGAGATCTCGAGTTCGCAATCTCGATTCGAGATTACATTCCCTAACCGCTACCTTTACCATTAGCTACCGGCTGCCCAATAGTAGAACCTATATGACTGGGCATTAACTGGCATTTCAAAAGTCTTTGAGAACATCGGCCTGTATGGTCTGTTCCAACATTATGATGAAAGTATAAACAAACACAGCCGATCTATTCTGTAAAAGTCCAGTCCAGTCCATATCCTGCTGGACTCGTCTGCTCCACCAGACATAGGGCCTGGCAGATATACCATTTCGTCGATCTTTGACGTCGTTACGGGTCGTCAGAAGCCCGAAAGCCTGACAATCACTATTGATTGTATCGGGTATCGTATTACCCAGTAACTGGGTTGTGGAGGTCAGATAGGCAGTCGCTCCATGTAAAATACTGGTATTCAGCACATCCGGTTAGGCTTGAAGCCGACCCCAACATTGTTGGAAAAAGGCTAGGCAGATGATGATGTACCAAAATAAGTGGGTACATACAGCATAAGTTTTTATCCAGTGAGCAAACTGTAACCATGGATTCAGCATATGATTCTAGACCCCTTAGTGTAGAAATTTTGCGTCGGTTATAAAAAAAAATCAGCTGTTCCATATATTTTGACCGCGTAGGTATTGCACTTTTCTATAAAACAGCTGATTTTTTTGGAAAACCGACGTAAAACTTCTGCGCTAGGGGGTCTAGAAAGATATGCTGAATTCATGGTTACAGTTTGCGCACTGGATAAAAACTTATCCTGTATACATATATATATATATACATACTGTATACATATATTTACAAACATTCAAAATCAAAAATCAAAATCAAAATATTTTATTTCACATAAACCTGCAAGGGCACTTATGAAACGTCAGATAAGCTAGGTGCACGGTTCCAATTTGTCGCTTCCTATGGAGAACAGCCGGCAAGAAACTCCACGGTTACTCTTTTAAAAATAATTGGCTTTTATAATGTTTTCAAATTACAATGATATTAGGTATGGGGAGGACAGTGCAGGCCTGTCAATAAGTACCAGGTACTTAGAGGAATGAAAATAAAGAATAGAAACTGTAGGCCTACACGTTCTCTCATTCACAATATGTAAAAGAATCTACATAAGTAAAATCAACCTATTTAAACCTAGTGATATGATTTCCATGAGAATCACTAGTAAATACTCGATATTACAAGTGTTGTTTAATATGAAATAATGACGAGAATATGTCAGAAAGTGTAAAAAATAAAATTAATAAAATTAACATTGTAATTTGGAAGCAGTTAATAGACGCTCACATAGTTATGGTGCCAATGAGTTACCAGGGAAGCCACATGTGCAGAAGGAATTAATGCCAAACTTCCTTGTCTTCAACGTAGTCCTTTATCTTATAATATGCTTTTTTGCTAAGGACACGTTTGATGTGAGTTTTAAACTTTCCATCGCTAAGTTCTGTAACCGATTTTGGCAACTTGTTATAGAAGCGGATACTGTTTATTAGAAATGACTTGCTAGTTTTAGTTAATCTAAATTTTGGAATCACAATTTCATCTTTACTACGTGCATTTAGGTTATGGAAGTCGCATCTTTTTTTGAAGAGACCTAAATTTTTGCGAACATACAAGATATTTTCTAGGATATAAAGAGAAGGCAGAGTTAGTATGTCAACTTCGTTGAATTTGTTTCTAAGAGACTCGCGAGGCCCCGTTTTATAGATTGCGCGGATTGCCCTCTTTTGTAGAATGAAAACTGAATCTACGTCAGCTGCCGACCCCCACAGCAGAACGCCATTAGACATAATACTGTGAAAATAAGCAAAGTATACTAACCTAGCTGTGGCTAAATCAGTCAACTGCCTTATTTTTCTTACTGCGTAAGCAGCTGAGCTTAATCTACTTGAAAGAGCTCTAATGTGGGCACCCCATTGCAATTTTGAATTTAAAGTCATTCCTAGAAATACAGTTTCCGAAATCGCATCTAGTTTCTTACCATCAAGTTTTAAATTTAGTTCTACTTGGGGTACATTTGGTAATGAGAACTTAAGACATTTAGTTTTGTTCGCATTGAGTAAAAGATTATTAGCCGCAAACCATTTCGAGAGAACAGCTAGACTATCCTTGACATGTAAGACATACGTATCTTTTCTATCTATTCTAAAAATAAGAGAAGTGTCATCAGCGAATAAAAGAAGTTAGCCATCAGGTAAGGAAGGTCATTAATATAAACTAGAAATAAAAAAGGGCCAAGGGCTTGGGCTTGAGGCACGCCCATCTTAACTACAGACCCCGAGAACGCTGCCCCGTTAACATTTACTTTTTGCTGCCTGTTTGATAAATAGGAAAGCACAAGATCAGCAGCTCGTCCACGAAGTCCGTAGAGTAAACGCTTTTGAGAGGTCACAGAAAATGCCAATTGCCTCCTGGGACTTCTCCCAGGATTCCAAAATGTGACTGATGAGTTGTACTCCCGCGTCAGTCGTTGACCTACCTTTCGTGAAACCAAACTGTCGACTATGTAAAATCCCATTTGAGTTAAAATGTGACAACATCTGGTCCAGCATGATTTTTTCATAAATTTTGCTCAATGCTGGAAGCATTCAAAATAAAATCTCCAATGCAAAAACGAAAATATAATTTAATTAAATTTTAAGATGTCATAAATTAAATTTGAACAACCATTGTGTAAATAAAAAACTTTTTCAAAAAAATAAACAACCGACTTCCAAAAAAACACTAAAAAGTGAAAAATAACTTTAATTTCGGAAGTCGGTGACTTTGGATATGTATTTTAATTTTTTGTCACCAAAATGAAATGGAACCACTCCGAGAAAGTACTCTTCCAAAAACTACACAAATTGCTTCAAGTGTGCCTATAAAATTTTAAGAGTTCTCTCTATTTCTCCAGGATCCCATCATCAGATCCTGACTTGATGATCATCAATAATTCAAAATTCGATCACCCTTTAAAACAAAAAAAAAAATATCCAAATCGGTCCAGCCATCTTCGAGTAATCGGGGAACATACATAAAAAAAAAAAAAAAAAAGCTTCCAACGAATTGAGAACCTCCTCCTTTTGGAAGTCGGTTAAAAAGAAAAACATCGGAATGAAACAAATGATCGCACTTCGTTTTATTAATTTAGACTCATATTATAAAGAGTCATTTATAAAAGTAATAGGTAGATAGGGGTCTACGATGTCGATTATATTACGAGGTGCATTCAATAAGTACCTAGCCTCATCGCCAGAGGGCGCTGTAGTTTCAAAAGAGTTTTACCACAGTGTAGCACATTCTTTTTTAATTCTTTTTTCAAATTTTCATTCCAATCCCTTCATTTGTTTTAATTTGACAACTTATGGAAGCGAACGTGTCGATCGGTTTTACAAAAATGGAAAAAGAGCAATATCGTTCGGTGATTCGATTCCTATTTTTGCAAGGGAAAACGCGCATCGAAATCAAAGAGCGCTTGGATGCTGTGTACGGTGACTCTTCTCTATCGATGGCCACCGTCAAGAATTGGTTCAACGAGTTTGCACGTGGCCGTACGTCGGTTTTTGATGAACCACGTCCAGGTGCACCGAAAACAGCTGCTACGGAGGAAAACATTAAAAAAATCCATGATCTCGTATTGGCAGATCGCCGATTGAAGGTTCGGGAGCTAGCTGAGACTGTAGGCATTTCAGAAGGAACAGTGCATCATATTCTTCACGAGGAACTCGGCATGAGAAAGCTGTCGGCGCGATGGGTGCCGCGTTTACTCACACCAGAAAACAAGCGCAACCGTGAGACCACATCGGAGACGTGTTTGGCGCTGTTTAAGCGGAATCCAGCGGAGTTTTTGCGTCGTTTTGTGACCGTCGATGAAACCTGGATCCACTGGTACACACCAGAGACCAAGGAGCAATCAAAACAATGGATCCAGACCGGGGAACGTGCTCCAAAGAAGGCGAAAACTGTAAAATCGGCCGGAAAAGTTATGGCCACCGTTTTCTGGGATTCACAAGGTGTGATCTACATCGATTACCTCGAGAAGGGTAAAACAATTACAGGGCTTTACTATGCCGATTTATTGGGCCGATTCGACGCCGAATTAAAGAAAAAACGAACCCATCCGGCGAAGAAAAAAGTGCTGTTTCACCACGACAACGCACCGGTTCACACGTCTGCCGTTGCCATGGCCAAATTGGTCGAATTACGCTACGAATTGCTGCCCCATCCACTGTATTCTCCAGATTTGGCCCCTTGTGACTTCTTTCTGTTTCCTAATCTGAAAAAATCACTCGCCGGGAATAGATATGGATCGAATGAGGAGGTCATCGCCGCCACGGAGGCCTATTTTGCAGAGTTTGACAAAAACTATTTTTCGGACGGATTAAAAAAGTTGGAGCATCGCTGGGCTAAGTGTATCGAACTAAAAGGAGACTATGTTGAAAAATAAATTCCCACTTTTCCAAAATTTTCGTTTACTTTTTGTAGGCTAAGTATTTATTGAATGACCCTCGTACTTAAAAGTTTAATAGAGATTCCCCAGTAATCACCAGTGTTTTTAGACTTAAGTGTGTAAAAATATAAACTACATCACGAGGCGTTATATGTTCGAAACTAAATAAGTGACTACATTTGGGCACACTACTATGCAAAAGGTTTTCCGCTTTAGGCAGGGACGAATTTAAGTTGCGAGTCGTAGTTAAAGGTATGTTGGCAAAAAACTCATTAAATGCCTCAGCTACGTCAGCTTCATTAACTAATCTGTTGTTGACCATAATGTCTAGTTGTTTTTCCTGTTTAACCGACTTACCCGTTTCAGTATTAATAATTTTCCTAGTGGTTTTTACTTTATTATTGGAATTTATGATTGTATCGCTTAAATGTATTTTTTCAAACCATATCACCCCCATATACCATATACCATATCCACCATATCATACCATAGAAAAGTGCAATACCTACACGGTCAAAATGTATTGAATAGTTGTTTTATTTCTACCCTAGGGGGTCTACTAGAATGATAATATATGCTGAATCCAAGGTTACAGTTTGCGCACTGGTTAAAAACGTATCATGTATAAAAACATATTTACATATATTTTGCTGTAAATGAGAGTTTTATTTTGTTATTCTCATTCATCTATTAGTCTTAATTCAGGAAAAACTGCTGTGACGTCCATATTACACTGTTGTGAGAAAAGATGGCAGAAAGATTACGATGATAGATTTGTGCTCAGTTAGTACTAAGATTTACTTTAACAGTGTTATTATTTTTACTAGCTTCTGTCCGCGGCTACATCCGCGTCACATTTTGGCTCCCGACTGCCCTCGCCCGTCCGTGCTGTTAGCTCTTTGTCGTTAGCCGTTATTAGCCTTCTTCCTGACTTTATTTCTTTTTACTCAACTAGAAAGAAAGAAAGACAGAAAGAAAAAACGTTTATTTGCGGTAAACATGACGCAAAAACCAGGAACACACAAAAAAAAAAAAAAAAAAAAAAGGTTGAGGGACACATGCGTCACATATCACACAAAACGGCTATCGCTCAGCATTTTGCTGCAACCCTATGCAAGACAGAGCCCCAGCGCTGGTTTTCAGCGACAACCGGCTTTGACGTAATGACGTCGCCCGGTGCATCAAACAATTAACATCGAACATAAAGAAAATTAATATAATTAATGTGAATGTGATATAAATTATACAAGAATATAAAGAAAAAAATAAATATAAAAAGGAAATAGACAAAAGTGCTACGAGAATATCATCCTCAGTAAACATTTTACTCTTGTAGTGGCAACATTTCGAAGCGTCATCCATAGACAAAATGTGCGTGTGCGATTTAAAAATGATGTAAGAAATTACACAACTTAAGAGTTGTTGTTGTGTGATTTCTTACATCATTTTTAAATCGCACACGCACATTTAACCGATCCGACCGATCCGACCGATGGATGGATGGATGGATGGATGGATGGATGGATGGATGGATGGATGGATGGATGGATGGTTGGATGGTTGGATGGTTGGATGGTTGGATGGTTGGTTGGTTGGTTGGTTGGTTGGTTTTTAAAAAATCGACGCGGACGAAGTCGCGGGCACAGCTCTAGTATCATAATAATATTGATTGAGTCGCAATAATAACCTGTAGTCATCAAAAGGTCACGCAGGATGACGATAAAATGTCACCTCTGTATCTCCTAGGTACTTTCATTTATGAGTTTTTTACCCGACCTGTTAGTTTTATTTTATTATTATAACTATTTAAAAGGATCTGTCACTATGTGTAAACAAACATGATATTAAAATAATGTCCGCTGGCAGCACTGGCGCCGATTTATACTTATTATAAATATATAAGTCGCAGACCACCATCTGCCTAGCCTTTTCCCAACTATGTTGCTGTCAGCTTCCAGTCAAACTGGATGTAGCTGAATACCAGTATTTTACATGGAGCGACTGCCATCTGACCTCCACAACCCAGTTACTGGGTAATACGATACCCCTTGGTAAGACGGGTTGTCTGACTTTAGGGCTTCTCACGACCCGTAACGACTGTCAAAGATCCACGAATGACAGGCGGGACCAACGGCTTGACGTGCTTTCCGAGGCACGGAGGGGTCTTGGTATGTAAAGATGGTCACCCATCCACGACCCAACCGTGGCAAGCGGAGCCTAACCTGATCGATCGACCCGTGCAACTGTTATGACTTAGCCACAGTTTTACAAAACAACTCCGTACCTAATGTTAAACCTGAACCAACAACTTTCAGCTGGATTGTCAAAACAACCGACTCCCGGAAAAGCACTAAGTGAAAGAAGTCGATGACTTGGGAATGAGATACGTATTTTAATTTTTTGTCACCACCTTCCGAAATTAAAGTTTTACAAATTATTTTTTCACTTTGTAGTGTTTTCCGGAAGTCGGTTGTTTTTTTTAAGTTTTTTTTTCTAGGTACCTACTACTTACAAAGCTTGAACAGCCTAAGTTCCCCGAAACATAGGAACTTGTAACTAATCAAAACACATTGTTAAGTTCAAATACAAGACGTATTTATTACCTTAAAAACAATCAGTCTTATGCAAAAACAAAATATTGAGGAATTACTAAAACTAAAACACGAGATCACATCACTTCACTTGTCACCATTGGCCTGATCTTTGACCTCCTTGCGCACTGGTCCAGTTTGAGTGATGGGAATGCTGCGCTCACCCTGAACAGCCAGAGGCACCTTCCTAGGAGCCGTCACCGTCAAAACGCCGTCGGATGACAGCCTAGATTCCACGGACTCGGGTACACAGCCTTCTGGCAACGCGTAGCGGCGGGTAAATTGGCGGGATATGAAGCCATGCTGGTCCTTCTTCTCTTCATGTTTTCCCTCAACAATGATATGGCCATCAGCAGTCTTCACGCTGATCTCTTCCGGCGCGAAATGCTGCACGTCTAGGTTCACTTGAAACTTCTCCTTATCCGACTTGATGCTGGAGCCGAAGTCTCTAGCAGCTGCTGCGAGGTGGCGCCAGGGTCTGTAGTACTCCCTGCTTATCAGAGGACCGGCGGCAGCCTGGAGAAGGTCTTCCGGTGTCAGCCCCAAGCCGTAATGCTGTTCCATCAGGCGAGGCCGGTTTAACTCGTAGTCAAACAAGAATGGTAGCAGAGACATTTTCTTGATAAGTTATTCACTGGATAACTTCGAAACTTTGTAGAATTTGTAGGATCGCAGGCAATCGTAGCTTGATCACAGAAAAATTGTCTTCGTAGGTATGCTTTGCATTCCCTTCACACTCGCTCGTTCGATTTGAACTGATGACGTTAGGCGCGTGCATCTGTTTTTATCCAGTGGTGCCATCTACGAGACTTTTGTAGAACATTCGCGATTGCAGCGGAGCTCAACCTGCGGGCCGCTTGCAGTGTTGGAGTTTTATTGGTTCTGTCATGTTCGATTGTTTGTCATTATTTATTTATTTATTCTGCAGTTTGCATAAATATTTACATAGTTAAAATGGTGCCAACATAAACTCATTGAAGCAAATAAGACAAGATAGAGATAATAATTTCAGAAGACCGATCCCTGTAATTACAAGGTTCAAATCTAGTCGCAATCTCATCTCAACGTAAAACGGTAGGGTCATTATAGGTATTTTTAACAAATTGATATGGATGCGACCGTGACCAAATATTGTTATCATACCTACAAAAAAATGAAATAAGATATATAAGTCAATGAATGATATCTAACGACTTCTCAATACGTTCCGAAGCTAAAGCATTCGTAAGCATCAGTTAACAAATAGAAAATAATATAGAGTATTCCTTGGTACATTGCCTGTGACTACTCTATATTATTTTCACATTCATAGAATGCGGTATGTGAACATTGTGAACGATAAACATGATATCGTGGTGGTGCCTAGATTATTGCATTACTTGTCGTATAAAGTACTTTTTAATTAATGTCATAAATTGCGCGTATCATACATACTATTATTTCTCGTTGGTTATCTTAAATACAAAATATTCGAGCGACCTTAAACTTGACTACACCTGCATCGAATATTGTAGAAGTTTCCCGCTCTTTATTTCAGCCAATCACAAAGCAGTAGAACTTAAAATATTTTTCAGAACTTTCTAGATATGTGGTGTAGCGCCATCTAGTATCGAGTAGCAATATTAAGTACAATTGAATGTGCCCCAGATTCCATACTAAACTTTCCCAAAATTGATTCAATAGATGGCGCTTGTGTAAATTTAATTTTTACTTTTTAAAATATAGGCAGGTTGAACACTAAACCTTTTAGTCAATGAGAATTGTTAGGCATTTTACATAAATAATATTTAAAAGATGTTCATTCAGTATGAATAAATAAAGAAATGTAATTAAATTTCTCGAAAATTAAAATGAGATACTTTAACACTTTTTTTAATATATGTTTCATTAACAACTGGCAACTATGCTTGAAACAGGAACGCTATCAATAGTGATGTTCGTTATAAACGAACACAACAAATTCGATAAAAGTATTTACGATTTCGGCTAACGCGCTGACATAGCAAAAAAAATATTCTGCGATGTTTTACCCTTAAAATATTTAATAATCATCATCATCATCATTTCAGCCGAAAGACGTCCACTGCTGGACATAAGCCTCCCCCAAAACGGGGGAATTTGCCATAATCGCCACTCTTGGCAGACGGGTTGACGATCGCAGTATGGTGGTCAAATGCATAGAGAACGCTGCTGCCTATTCTCTAGTAAGCCCCTTAGTCACCTTCTACGACGCCCACGGGAAGAAAAGGGATGGTGCTATTCTTTACGTTCGGCACCACACGGAACTGTTTTTTGAATGGTGGAATTTTCGAATGGTTAAATTCTATGTATTTAAGTTTTAGGTTTTTCCAAATAAACAGACAAGTCAAATGGAGATCGTTACATTCAGAAAGGTACTGACACGTAAGAAACTATGCATGCTCTGTAAATGTTCACATTTGCCAGCTAAAGTATACTAGCATACGTCTTCCTCTTTTCTGATTCCTAATTAAGTATACTTTTTATTTATGTAAAAAAAATCTGCCTTTGAGTGAATTCAGGTCATACAGTCTTAACGAAAAAAAAAAATTTTGATTTAGAGAATGTTTGTAAGTATCTGCATGCGCACCGACAGACACTTAATTTTGTGCTTTTGTCGCGAAGAAAACCGACTCCACTGCACAAGCTCTACCCACTTGCAGGAATCTCACCACCTGCCACCACCATCTTACGAAGGGATGTCGCATGCGCGCTGGAAAAAAAGATCCAAGAATCCAATTCCCGACATCCCTTCTACGATTACACAACGAAAAAAACAAAAAAAAAACGTACAGGAATACCATCCACATGAAAAGAAGAAGTCGCGTAGTGTGGTATATTTTGCGTTAAATTGCAAAACCTTGCTATAAAATAATTACTATAATACCATACTATACCCATCGCGCCATTTCATCGACATCGATTTTTAACCAAGTTATCGACTAGTCCCGCGTCACTACACAGCCCTGCGCAGTGGTCGGTTGATTTGACGTATTTATAATTTGCACTCGGTTCATGTTATCGCGTCGCGAGACCGTGTGGTAATTTTAAAGTGCGCCTCCTTCGCTTACACTAGTTGTCGAGTGCTGTGATTTTTATATTACATTTTTATTTTTATACCTATATCGCTAGTACGTAAGTGAACTGTGAAAAACGTTTTCCAAACTCTCGTTACATTGTCGATGTGATCCTTGTTTTTGTGATTTTATTTGTGTGACGATGGCAGATAATTCAAAATTGACCGATGAGGAGAGGACTGAGATCAGGGAGCAGTTTGAACAGGTATGTTTGTTACTTTTAATTCAGATAATGGTAGATTGGAATTGATTTGTCGGCATTATATTCGGCGTGTCAATTTGGGGCATGCTTATTCGTAAAAATGTTTTGCAATATTCGATGTACAGTTTGCCGTTTATGGAATGCTAGCGTACGCGTTTTTAACGTGTTTTCCGAGGCCGCGTGTGGTCTGTCTTATTCGCTCATTGCCTCCGATATTCTCGAACCGGCGACTTAGGTACGACCGGGTGGAACCATCGTGTATTGATCAATACGCTGTTTTAAATGATTTGTTTCATAAACAAGAATAAAAAAGTTATGTTTGAATTTGGAAAAAAACCTCAAATTCTGTGTTCCTAAATCGATTTTTGCTCTCATTAATAATAGCTTTGTAGGTAGCTACTTATTATTTTAGTTAATCAAAGTGTTTATTGATTGTATTATTCATTAACTTCCCTATTATGTACAGAAATAAGGCAAACCAAAAGGTAATAGGTACATCATTATTCAATACATTGTTTATTTTAATACTAACACCAGTAAATCTGAATTAAATAAACTGGCTGGAATCATTAGTGAAAGTTTCTCTATGGTCATAATAAAAAGAATAAAATATGCAGTGGAAACGGCAGAAAGTAAATGGCCAGTATCATTTGTTATCTATTGCTGATAGTAGGCACTCATTTAATATTACTATGAAAGCATTTAACATTGCACTGATAAACTAACATACAGCCAAAGTGATAGATCTACAATCAATAGTTATTTGTATGCTAACATCTTGGTAAGTATTGAATTTGTATGACATTGTATGGAATTTCAAACCTTATTGATTCTTCAATGTTTGTTACACACACTGATTATATTTAGAAAGATTACTTACTATCTTCTATACTAATGCTGCTTCTATATAAAGCTGAAAAGTTTGTTTGAATGCACTAATCTCTGGAACTACCAGTGAAATTTGAAAAAATCTTTTTGCATTTGATAACCCAATTTTTGAGGAAGGCAATAGGCTAGTTAAAATCATGCTAGGACCTTTAGGAGCCGAGTGAAAAGATGAAAAGAACAAAGAATGCTGAATGGACTAAGTCGTGGGCGCTGGTACTTAGACAAAGAGAAACAAACAAGAATTTATTCCCCGCCATCTGTATCAGTCAAACACACATTTTGGTGTGGCACCTATCTAGAAACTGCTTTTAAAAATATTGTTTTCAGTTTGCCGAGAATACTTTGTCAATTATTTTACTCTCTTAAGTATGGCATATGTTTGAAAACTAACGGTAATGATACCAAATTGGTTGTGCCACTGTTACTCCAGTGCTTTCCTACATACTGCTGATAAGCTTATCCTAAGTCATGCACACAATTTAATTTAGTAAAACTACAATCAAACATTCCTCAAAATGTAAAACTTTAAATTATCATACTTATTAGTAAGAAAATATTAATAAAACAATTAATATGAAGAACTTTACATTGCAAGCCGACAACTCATTACTTATGCAGACAATGATGGTCCGTTGCATGCTAAGTATTAACTGCATATGCATAACTACTCCACTTGAAGTATAATCATCCGCTACAGTTATAAAAAGATAGTTATGGATGGATATCTGTTTCTATTACAATGATATTTTTAATTTTAAATTATCAATAGCCAACTTTGACCACAAACAAAGACTTACAAGGCTTGCAATAATAGACCTATCTAGCTGGACTATCCCTTACAAGTCTGATGCAAATTAAGAGCGTTATTAATTAATTACTCTGCAGAGCACTACTTTCTCCACATCTGCTCATAGCTGAATGACTGATTGCAGAGCAAAAAAGATTTAAAAAAATAAAATTGTTAAAGTGTCTTTAACTTCCAACAAATGATCAACAACAAAAAGAATGAGGTTTTAACTTTGTTTAGCACTAAAAATATTTAGAGATTTGTGGTGCAAGCAGACCTAAGTATCAATTCTGTGCAATTGTGTTGTGTGAGCATCTATTTTTCTTTGCATAGGAATCAGTACACAATTTGATAGATTATCATGTGCGCAGTTTTGAAGACGAGTTTCATTGATTCATTCACCATTTACATTAACAATTAAATTGTCATCAACAAATCAATAATTCTGGAATTTCTCAGTAGCCTTCCGGTTTAGATTCGTGCCTAATTGATGGCAATAGGCTGGCCCCGTATTACATGGGACTTAAACATAACTAGCTTTAGCTATTACCTATAGTACACCCACATTTATGTGGGTGTACTCTAGGTACACCTCTGCCTAACCCTTCAGTACAGGCGTGATATAGTGTGAATTGATGCATGTAATTACATTTCCATATATTTTATTGTCAATTACGATTAGATTTGAATAAGTCCTCACATGATTCATAAACAGGATCAAGAAATGCATATAATTTAAATTAATTAATTAATTACCTAATGATAATGGCTTTGCTTCATTAATGCTAATAATTTCTAATGTATAGTTGTATGAATCACCAACTGATTTCTCAATTATTTTTTTAAAGTATAGAGTTGATATAATAATCTTAAAATCACTTTAAGATGTTGCATTTGTGCAATTGTGGTTCAAGGTCATTATTGATATATGTACTTACTGATAGATAATGATAATGCATTTGGCCAAGTTATAACTATCAATCAATCTGCCTAACCCTGTTCCAAGTCCCAACTACGCAAATGTCGTGCAGTTCTGTTAGCGTCTTGTGACTGGTCATTGAGCTCCCTAAAATAGGGTTGAGCTACACGGTGATTGATACATACATGCTGTCTGTTGGGACAGGTCAGCTCAAAGCAATGGCTCTTTCTTCAAAAGGCCCTTCCAGACATTGCCCTGCATTGTTAGACTCACATAAAATTTAAATAATAAAATGTTTAGACTTTAAAAGACACCATGACCTCTGAGTTTGTTTCGGCGTTTCTTCTCAGGGAACAGTCAGCTAGGAAATGCCGGCGCCATCTAGTTTTTAAATTATTGACCCACAAAATATTAACATGGAAAAGTGTCTTAGAAGATCTATTTACATAAGTAAATAAACATTTCATTTGCTTTCATTTCATTTTCTATGTTGGGTTTGGCTACATGTAGCAACTGCCTCCACAACCCACTTACTTGGTACCTAATACAATACAGGTTGTTTGACAGACTTAGGGGGTTCTTAATACCCATGACAACTATCATAGATCTATGAAAGACAGCCGGCACCAACTTAACACGCTTTCGGATCGAAGGGATAAGTTTAAGGTAATTCAATCGGTAGACTTCATGTTTAGTCGAATTCTTCTCCAGTATATTTATCAGTTATGATTCATGGCAAAGGATATTATTAAATAATATCAGTTGTTTTGATTGTTTTTCTTTTGCGTGGGAAATCATCAAATAAATTCTCCCGCTCTGGGTGGAGCAGGAGGGCGTGTCAGACTGACTAAAACCCACACGTGTTCCCTCAGTTGCCTGTGTGCCAGTGTATCTCTTTCGAACAACCCGCACCTGTCTTGAATGGTCAGGTGCATGTTTTACCTTATCAGCTTAATCTTTATTAGTATGGCTAAATGCTAATCAATATATTTGCTAATAATAATACGATAACACTTGCTAAGACTAGTTGTTAGGTTTTCGGGCTTCTGACGACCCGTAACGACTGTCAAAGATCCACGAATGACAGCCGGGACCAACGTGCTTTCCGAAGCACGGAGGAGTCTCGGTATGTAAAGATGTTTACCCATCCACAGGCCAACCCCGGCAAGCGTAGCGTAACCTGATGGATCGACCCGTCCGGCTGTTATTACTTAGCCACGAGCCATAAGTATGTTCCGTGTGGTGCCGGACGTAAAAAAATAGCACCATCCCATTTCTTCCCGTGGGTGTCGTAGAAGGCGACTAAGGAACTTACTAGAGAATGGACAGCAGCGTTCTATATGCATTTGACCACCATACTGCGATCGCCAACCCGCCTGCCAAGCGTGGCGATTATGGCAAAACCCCCCCTTTTGGGGGAGGCTTATGTCCAGAAGTGGACGTGAGCCATAAGTATATCTAACCTGAAATTAACTTAGCACAACCTACTAAGATCTTTTGTTACTTTAACAAACCTATGACTAATACGAACAAACCCAAATAATCTCAAAGCAAGCAGTTTTACTCCATTCAACGTTAAGCTCAGGTGTGACACAGACTACCTCATTAAATATCCAACGCGTCACCAGTTAGCCAACAGGCAATTTTGTTCACACATGTTTTAGTATTCAAAAGACGTCGATATACTCGCCTTGACATGTTTTGTAGACTGTGTACATGCTATAGATATTGAATAACCAAATAGGTTATCAATTGCTTAGCCAATGCTGCGCACATGTGGTTTTGTGATTCAATTGTTTTCTTGGTCGGTTTTCCTTGGTGTAAATCCCCATATTGTATGGTGTTGAAAGCCTATTGAATCATTTATGGTTACTTGACTTACTACAGCCCTACATTGGGACTTTGAAAGTAGCAAGTCACCTCTCTCTTTGTGAGATTTCACTAAAGCTTTCGGAAGCAGGACTTCAAATTATTGCATACTAGCTTATGCCAGAGGCTTCGCCCGCGTGGAGGTTTGTGTATTGTACATAAAAACCTTCCTCGTGAATTACTGTCTATTGATGAAAACCGCATTAAAACCCGTTGCGAAATTTAAAAGATCTAAGTGTACACGAAAAGCGACTTTGTCTTATACTTGTAAGGTTAATAAGCCAAGATGTGGGTATTTTTATAAAATACTATATAGAATTAATATTTAGAACGATGCGTATATTAAGATATTTACTAATTTTAATATATTGGTATTCAAATTAGTAAATATTGAAACAGTAGTTATTATTATTATTCTAGTTAATTATTTAATCGATTATTTAATTGTATCGAATCATACTTAATTATTTTTGATGGCAACACTTCATATAAACTTTTGACGTTTGAAAGCGAGGTAAAAGGTAGCCATTCCTTGTTCGACGATTAAACCCAACAGTTGTGACAGCAAAATAAATCCATTTATATCGCAATAATCTTCGTTTCATTAGAGAGATAAAGAGTAGATCCTTTATCTCAGAAGTGGGATAAGTCAATTACGCCTACAATTTTGAAGAAATATAGCCAAAAATAATAATCATCACGAGTTTTTTTTATTTACGAAAGTTGTTGGTTATCATCCGAGTATAAAATGAATAGAAAATCTGGCGGTAATCGCAAGACCAATGAGCGCAAACGTCGCCGTGACCGGAGCAGAGAAACAAGAACAGGCACTACGCATAAACGGAAGCAGCGAAGGCAGCGATCGAGCGTTCGTGATGATTCGTCGGAATCTCTTCGTAGTGGAGGACGCAGTTCCAGCGAGCAGCCTACGAGACGCCGTCACCAACCGAAACGTAGTAGCAGCCGTGACGTGTATCGCAGTCGGAGCAGCAGCTATGAGCAGCGTCGGCGACATCGTTCCAGCCGGGGCTTGGATGGGAGACGCAACAGGCAAGGCCGCAGCAGCCGCTCAGAATCTAGCTCAAAGCGTCACACACCTCCACTTCCTGGTAACGTGAGTACTCCCAATATTGTTAATAGTGACACGCAAGCGTTTTTTGCTACTTTAGTGGAAGCTTTAACCAACAGTCGCCCTCAGAGTAACAAATTTCCTATGCTTGGCAATGTGATTCCCGATTTTGACCCTATGGTTAAGAGTCAGACTATAGTTATGTGGATCAATAAAGTTGAGGAATGTGCGAGGCTCTACGGTTGGGGCGACGACCAAATAATACATTACGCTTTGCCTAAACTGTCAGGGATTGCAAAATCCTGGTACCAGGCTCTTCCATCTATGTCGTATTCATGGTCTGAGTGGAAGGGCAAACTGGAGCAATCATTTCCGAGTAGTGAAGACTATGCCGAATTACTTACCGAGATGTTGTCAAAACGCGTAAAATTTAACGATTGCTTAGAACATTATTATTATGAAAAAATTAATCTACTTAATCGATGCGAAATACATGGTAAACGTGCGGTAGATTGCCTACTTTATGGGATTGAGGATCGGTCATTGAGATTAGGCGCGAAAGCAGCAAAATGTCAGGAGCCGGAGCAGGTCCTCACATATTTTCAATCAATCAAGCGACAGCTTCGTGAACCTGATAGATCAAAGGTCACCTATGATAAGCATAACAACACTACCTCCTCATCATCCAGTAATAATGTTAGGCAGACGGCTAATAGCAGTGAGACTAAGACTTCGAAGTCACACAATAATACGTCAGTTGTATGCTTTAATTGCAATGAACCTGGGCATTACAGTTCCAAATGCACAAAACAGATATTGAAGTGTAATATATGTGCCAAATTAGGTCATTTGTCAATTAACTGTCCCAGATTACCCTCTGACCCAGCTAATAAAATTGATAAACCGAAAGAAAAAGACGTGATGCGTATTGAAACAAATAATAATAATGACAATAAATATTTAATGTATTTGAAACTCAACGGTGAGGTTATTCAAGGTTACGTGGATTTGGGTAGCCAATGTACGCTAATTCGTCATAGTGAGGCCGTTAAGAGGGGAATCACGTGGACTGATAGCAATTTACCGACTATGAGGGGTATAGGTGAGAGTATTGTAGTACCATTAGGTGAAGCAAATGTCATTATTGAAATTCAAGGTATTGCGGAAAAGGTTAACGCGTATGTTGTTGATGATAGCGTTATTAAATATTCAGTTTTAATTGGACACAGTTTCACAGAGAAACCACATATAGTAATTACAAAAACTACGCATTCATTAATATTTACTCGTGACAATTCAGTGAAATTACAATTAAATTTGAAAACTGGTACTGTAATACCCCCTAAGGAAATGTATCCGTTACCGTGTATTTCTACAAACAAATATTCGGGTGTAGTTCACGTCAGTGGCTCTTTACGCGGCAAGCCACAGAACGAATATTATTTAATGCCGGGTGAATATGAAATAGAAAACGGAGAGGTTAGGATACTGGTTCAAAACCTTAGTGATAGTACGGTTTGTTTGGATAAGGACACGCTCATTACACGTGCTCCTTGTACCAGAGACTACTTGAGTGTAAATTTATTAGATCTTGAGAACGCTGAGACTAATTCTGTTTTCAATTATGGCAAACAACTTAGCGAAGATGAGGTTAACAAATTAAAAAAGTTACTCAAAAGTTATGAAACGTGTTTTTCGGATAACCTGAAAGACCTGGGGTTGACTAATGTAGTTCAAATGGAAATTAAATTAAGTGACTCGCAACCAGTAGTTTATCGCCCGTATAGGCTCTCCTTTCCGGAGCGCAGACACGTTCAATCTATGGTAAAGGAAATGATCGATGCGGGCATAGTATGCGAGTCAAACTCGCCTTACGCTAGTCCAGTGTTACTAGTAAAGAAAAAGACCGGCGAAAGCCGATTATGTGTAGATTATCGTGCATTAAATAATAAAACAAAAAAGGAACACTATCCGCTACCTTTGATTGATGATCAACTTGACAGATTAGCTGGTAATGCTTTATTTGTAAGTTTAGACCTTGCATCTGGCTACTACCAGATTGCAGTAGAGGCAAAATCTCAAGATAAGACCGCATTCGTAACTCCCGATGGGCAATATCAGTTTAAACGCATGCCATTTGGACTGGCCAACGCTCCTTCTGTTTTTCAACGAGCAATGAATAAAATACTGTCAAAAGTCGGTTATACGATCGTTTATATGGATGACGTACTGATTCCGTCAAGCTCTTTTGATCAGGGAATGAGACGGCTAGAGGAGGTGCTTCAACTTATTAAGGACGCAGGTCTTACACTTAAGGTAAACAAATGTAGTTTTTTCTGTACCGAACTAGAGTTCCTAGGATTTCATGTAAGCGGTGAGGGCATACGCCCAGGAAAGCGCAAAACATTAGCTATAGAAAACTTCCCAATTCCGCAAAACGTCCATGATGTTAGACGATTCATCGGCCTAACTAGCTTTTTCCGGAGGTTTGTAAAAGACTTCGCCCTTATTGCTCGTCCACTAACAGACCTCTTAAAATCTAAATTCGAATGGAAATGGACGGCGGATGAGGCGGAGTCATTTAGAATGCTAAAGGAAAAATTAGTTCAACGCCCTATATTAGCTTTATATGACCCCCATTTAGAAACCGAAATTCATACGGACGCTTCGAAGCTAGGTATTGCAGTGATTCTCCTACAACGAGGCATAGACGGTTTACTCAGGCCAGTGGCGTATTACAGTCGAAAAACTACAGTAGATGAGCAAAAATTTCACTCTTTTGAGCTGGAAACTTTAGCGGTTGTCGCATCTTTAAATCGTTTCCGAGTCTATTTATTGGGGTTAAGATTTAAAATAGTCACCGACTGTAACGCCCTTCGTACCACCTTAACTAAGAGGGATCTTGTACCACGAATTTCTCGCTGGTGGATCCAATTTCAGGAGTATGACTGCGAGATTGAGTACAGACCCGGTTCGCGTATGGCTCACGTAGATGCTCTCAGTCGTGCCCCTGTCAGTGAACCAACCGATGTGGACACGGAGCATGTTTTAGATGTTTTACACTTAGATGTTCGTGACTGGGTCGCTACTATACAGGGTGATGATAGTGAGATAAAACGTATAAGAGACATCTTAGAAGACGACAAGACAAAGTTTGTAGCTGACGTCCGTAAGAATTATTTGTTGAAAGGCAGTTATGTGTATAAAATTTTAGACGAAGGATTGCGATGGGTAGTTCCGAGGGGTTGTAGATGGCAAGTGTTGCGCATGAACCATGATGAAGTGGGCCATTTTGGCTTCGAAAAAACTTTAAATCGTATTAGAAGCACATTTTGGTTCCCAAAAATGCGTAGGTTCGCTAAGAAATATGTCTCAGCTTGCTTGGAGTGTGCGCATCATAAAGCACCTGGCGGTCCCAAAGAAGGAGTCCTTCATCCTATACCTAAGCTAGAGAAACCATTCCATACACTTCATGCCGATCATTTGGGCCCGTTCATTCGCTCTAGGAGAGGCAACATGTATTTGCTTGTTATTATAGATGCCTTTACAAAATTTATTAATATTCGAGCTGTAAAAGATACTAAGACGACTACAGCAATTAAGGCATTTAAGGAACATTTTAGCTATTTCGGTGTTCCTTCTCGCCTTATAACAGATCGTGGCTCCTGTTTCACAAGTGCAAAATTTAAGAATTTTATGGACCATTTAAAAATAAAGCACATTTTGAACGCTGTAGCCACTCCGAGAGCGAATGGACAGGTCGAAAGGTTTAACCGAACCATAATTGATGCTTTGAGTACAAAATGTCATGGTGGAAATGACAATTTGTGGGACGATTACATCGGTGACGTACAGTTAGGTATTAATACCACCATTAATAAGACAACAGGAAAGAGTCCCTCTGAGTTGTTATTCGGTTGCAGATTGACGAATGCATCTGAAAATGTATTGACTGACGTAATTGCCGAAACAACTGAACGAATCGATGGTGATGCGTTAGTAAAACTAAGATCCAGTGCTAGGGAAAGGATAGAAAAACAACAGGATTATGCTAAAAAGCAGTTTGATAAGCATAGGAAGGTTCAGGCAAAATATAACGTAGGTGATTTAGTCAGGATAGAAAGGACCGTAATAGACAAAGATCATGTAGGAAAATCACATAAACTCGTCCCTAAATTCCAAGGCCCCTATCGAATCCTCAAAATATTCCCAAATGATAGATTTCTCGTCGAAGACACCCCTTTAACAAGAAAAGGTAACAAGAGGTATGAAAATGTTGTTGCATTAGATAAAATCCACCCCTGGTTAAACTTTAAAGGTTACACCAGTGAAAGCACTGACAGTGATCAGAGTGAGGATACAGAAATAGAGGCGGAGAGAGAATGATCCATTATTTTACATAGTAGGTAGGAACAATAATTATTCAATTTTGTCGATGATAATAACATGCTAATTTACACTGATTAATTAACTTCCCTAATGATATAATGAGTACAGATTGCGTGTCATTATTAACAATATATATATACATCTATGTATACATGAGCAATCCGTGCAGATATGAATGGCATTGAGGAATCGATGTCGCACATATGATTGCAAGATAGTGAGTAAGATTAGTGATAAGATTAGATGTGAGCACAATTTGTCATAGAGGTCAGTGCAGATTCTGAATGGTACCAAGATAACGGTGCCGCACAGTTGACCAAAGATCGTGTCAGATTGTGCAAGAAACAAAGAATGAGAATACAGACCCAGATTCAGGAGTTTACATTGTGATGAGAATTTGTGACAAATATAGATTGTGATAAGAATGTACCTTAGTTCAACTAAAAGTAAATTTGATTTATGATGTATTTAAAAAAAAAACGATAAGCTAAATTGAGGTAAACTTAGATTTAATACGAATTAAAGAAATTTCCAATATTTGATTGTGATGAGAATTGTGACAGGTATAGATTGTTATAAGAATGTTGTTACCTTAGTGCAACTATAAAGTAAATAAATATTGTATAATGAATGATTGAGCAATGAAATTAGACATAGAAGCATGAATGAACATGTATTTAAAATCAAGATATTAAGTACCTTTATTTTGTTATTTTTATATTTTATTTTTTTCATTTTTTTTCTCTGTATTTTTGTATACACCAAACAAGTGAGAGGACTCACTTATACAGGATGGCCGAGTTGTAAGGTTAATAAGCCAAGATGTGGGTATTTTTATAAAATACTATATAGAATTAATATTTAGAACGATGCGTATATTAAGATATTTACTAATTTTAATATATTGGTATTCAAATTAGTAAATATTGAAACAGTAGTTATTATTATTATTCTAGTTAATTATTTAATCGATTATTTAATTGTATCGAATCATACTTAATTATTTTTGATGGCAACACTTCATATAAACTTTTGACGTTTGAAAGCGAGGTAAAAGGTAGCCATTCCTTGTTCGACGATTAAACCCAACAGTTGTGACAGCAAAATAAATCCATTTATATCGCAATAATCTTCGTTTCATTAGAGAGATAAAGAGTAGATCCTTTATACTATGTAAAGATTAGCTTCTGCGGTTCTGCCCCGAACTTCCAAACCAAAAGACCAAAATGGTACCGGGATTCAAAATATCCTATGTGTTAATCCATATATAAATCTATCTGTGTGCCAAATTTTATCCAAATCCGTTCAGCCGTTTTTGTGGGATTGAGTAACCAAAAATACAAACTTTCACATTTTTATTAGGAGAGGGCTTGTGGCTAAGTAATAACACCCACATGGGTTGTTCGATCGGTTATGTTACGCTTGCCGCGGTTGGTCCGTGGATGGGTGACAGTCAAGACCCCTCCGTGCTTCGGAAAGCACGTTACGCCGTTGGTCCTGGCTGTTGGTACCACTACTCCCAGTCTTACCAAGGGGAATCGTATTGGGCAGTAACTGGGTTGTGGACGTCAGATGGGCAGTCGCTCCATGTAAAATGCTGGTACTCAGCTGCATCCTAACCGGATGACGGAACCGGAACCGGAAGACTGTAAGCCGACCCCAACATAGTTGGGAAAAGGCTAGGCAGATGAATAGGATAGCTAAGCTCATATCTGTAAGCAGATTAATATGAGAAGTTACAAATTAAAATATAAATATTTATAGTTTTTAATTAATCAGAAACTTTATCAATCTGAAAGTCAATCTGCAGGGGTTATCAATCTGTGGGTGGCGCCATGAATAGGTTACAAGCAGTTAAATAACAAGGTAATTGCGAACTGAACTGTTAAATTGATAAATCATGCATTTAAGTACCTATTTGCTTTTATTTTATTTTATTACTGTCCGTTATTATTTTTAGCTCGATAATATATATCAATCGTGAAAGAATTCTGATAGTGACATTGTAAACAACCAATTTAATGACGCGTTCACAGTCATTTAAATACCTGAGTGAGAGATAGAATATGCAAATTATGTTTTTTATGTGTGAGTGGTAATTTCCATCAGTTTATTTATGTGACAGTCGTGTTAACGAGGTCGGGGGGTAAGGCTGCTACTGTTTTTGCGTAGCTTAAAGGCTCCCACAGACCGGCGCGACACCATTCTAGTAGATCAATTTTTATTAAAACTTCATGGAAATTGTCCTACCAGTATCGCGTCGGGCCTGTCTCGTGGAGCCTTAATAGCTTTAAGGTGCGGTAGGAAGCAATTTTTCAAGTATTTGACAATAGCGCATCGTGGGAACAAATAAGGTTCAAAACAGCGATGAGTTTGGTGTTAGTTGAATCAAAAGACCACCAAAATAAAAGTAGTTTAGCAGTTTTCATTAAATTAAAAAATAAATACTCGGCAATTTTAGGTATTTCTTTAGTTGATTGAATTCCTTTTATTGTACATGAAATAAGATAGTTTACTAATAATATAAAATATATTGTAAATATAATAAGTCTTTTCTTTGAACATTTTACAATACCCTAAAAAAAATTCTGGCTTGTTATATGTACCACGTCCAACTGTGCGACAAAAAACTGAGCATTTTACGGTGACCTACGTTTGGGCAGCGCCTTAAATGCATTAAAGTTATCACCTGCAATGGTCTAAAAACAAGTAACCAATTTAACATAAATACAATTTTATAACCCAACACCCATGTTTAAAACCCCGGAGAAGTTAGTACAAATGGGTTCTGATTTTTGCTGTCTGTATGTCTATGCCTGCGTACCTATCTCAAGAACTGAACCGATTTTGAAGAATCATACAAACGTCACGCAAATCGATTGATGATCCATGAAATGCCGTACATAACATCACGCCATTCCTCATAACAGCGAAAGCAGAATGCAAACTCTCTCTAATGACATTCTATTTGCGTTCAATTATAAAATTAGATTCAGTTTATATGCAAGAGCCTCCAGTTAGCGCTCATTAGATATCTACAAATACTTGGTGAATCATTGCTTCGTACTCAAAGTGGGTCAATTAATCAATCAGTTCTTATAAGTTAACTGTAGTTTGGTCCTGGCGTCCAAAAACAGGCTTGTAATGGCTTGTAGATAACATTAGGTCATTAGTCATTGGAGAATAGATGTTAGCACTCATTTTGTAACTGACTGGTTGTAACTCTGTACCCACGATTCAATATACGTTTTAAATCTGGGAAGAAAAAAATACTCGTACCAGCATGTTACATGTAAGTAACTTATTTTTCTTCGATTGTTATTAAAACCCGAATACTGAAAAACCACGCTCTAACAACGTGTAACAAGAACATATTCTCATCTGAAAACCGTGCAGAGGGCACCATATTCAATTTAATTTGGCGTCACATAGCCTACAACCAGTGGGCGGTCCAGACGCTTCCAACTTCCAACGATACCTCATTTGTCGAATTATAATAATGAGTTTAGTAGTTATGAGGGAACAGATGAACATACAGACATACCGTTCAAAATCATAACCCTCCTTTTTGGTTTGCTGTAGACGGGTGGGTAAAAAGGAAGAGTGAGTACACTGGCTTTCGCATGAAAAATTACATTGCACATTCATTTAGTGACGTGGCCAGCTCTTTACTACGTCGAATCTAGCCAGTTCAGAAATGACTGCATTGTCGTGATCTACTTGACCCTGACTGCCTGTCGTAGTGTACTTGACGTGTCTGATTGGAATCGATAAAACTACATGCGGTATTGTGCCAGCATGAACTAAAAAATAAAGGATGTGAAAAAATATGAAAAAAAAAAACTAAGCATGAAAACGTCAGACATAAAATCACCCTTTCTCTATTTCCGTCCAAATTCCACTTAAATTCTGTCTGCCATCAAAGATGTGCCTTTGAACCTAAAAGTTGCATTACATAACATTCAATATGTCTGGCAGGGCCGCCATAAGTCCGTCTAGGGACAGACTTGTATCTAAGAAATACGCGAGGGTTGCAAAAGCCTTGGATATCCGTTTTAGAATTTCGTTCTGTTGCTTTTTTCTTTTTCGAATCTTTCAAAGCATTTGCAAAATCTTGAGACTTGTTGGAAAACATTCTAAGGATAGTATTTGAGTACGTCTGCGTTTTATAACCTAATGTCATCCTAAAGAGGTCATACTTCGACTTCCTTATAGTTATTCATATTTTGAATTCTGGAAATATATTTTCTCAGAAGGTTGCTTTGAAATTGCTTGATGTTGCCATCAGTCTTTCTAACTGTTCTTGCGGTCTTCTTCTCATTTACTTTCTCTCGTCTAAGGTGACTACGATGGGCAATTTTGGTCCCATATGCTCTATAGGCTGGTCCGTTTTGCTCGTGCTATATGTACTTCCTTCGATAAGATAGTTTAGTTGTCACCTTTGCTCTACTAGATGTGATGAATTCCAGTATTCGACACAGAGTTACTGCCATTTGACCTTTATAACCCAACTACGAAAGATTGACACGGCAGATGTGAGTGTAAAGGCCGCGAGGACCCGCCTTAGTAGGACATAAGATATGACCTTATTGGTGATCTTCTTCAAACGCGCTCGATGCGTTTGATCGAGATGGTCAAATGAAACTCACACTAGGGCCACAGATATCGGAACGTAAACGAGGGAGAAAAAAATGTAAGGGTCTTAGCAGGTGGCGTTCTGTAGTTTATGCATGTGTTTATATGGTGTACGAGAGATTCCTGTTGGTAGTAAATGTAACATTGCAAATAAAACTTGACAATGTCTTCACAGTCTTATCCAGCAAACATAAACTTCCTTATCAATAGCACAAAATTCTCAGTAAACATCGTTTCTAGCAACACAGTGTACTTTGAAAGCATGTTCCTTTGAGGAGACGTGAGGCAATGCGCTCAACTTAACGTAAACATAGCCTGCAGTGATATGGTACTGTCAGACATGTTTACATTGCCTTCCTTTGAAGTACTTGCTGCAGTCATAACTACAAATAGATTAGTAAAATGAATTGTGGGTATATTATCTTTGACGGAATAAACTATGTAGGTATTTATGCAACCGAGTTTTTATGAAGTCGGAAGAAGAGGACTCTATTTTCTCGGTATGTTATTTGCGATTGAGCTTACCGTGAGCGTCATTTCAAGATTATCTTATTAATAATTTTTGGTTTTTACTTGTTTTCTTGGCGTAGTGATCTGCTTTCTTGTATTTTTCTTGAATCGGCAACGTCTGTTACATGTCATGGTCCTCTTCAATGTCTAGTCTTAAGTAAATGTTTAATTAATCCCATGGTGGACGTAATAACATCGGGGCGGGATTTTATCGCGCACTGGAGTTGAAAATGTAGTGCACGAAAAAATACCCGCTGCGATGTTTTTACGTCTCTGCAAGCGTGACTTCCTTTTTTCCTTTTCTTGATTTTCTGTCCTTATAAACCAAGTTGTGTTGATTCATCATGAAGTAGTCTCCTTCATTATTGTGTTTGCCTCTGACCTTTTTTGTTTCTAGTGATAGGTGACCACACATGTCTAACTATAACTAACTCATTTATTTACTGTTTCCAATTAGTGCGATAATATTACTCAGTCGTAAAATATCCTGGTTTTGGTACGTCTCTCACAATTCCATTTCAAATAATTTCTTAGTAGGAAAGCTACCGAAAACATAATGTACCAAATTAGTCTAACACACATCCAATTAATTACAATATAATGTTTTTATTTAGATCAGGTTTACACCACCAAGACAGTTTTTGAATTATGAAGCCATTATGTAGAGAAATGCAGTTCTTTTAGCACCTGACAACTTAGTCAGGTGCTAAATTAAATAAATTGTCATTTTTGTAGTAAGAACTACCCACCCAAATCGAAATAAGGTTGAAAATACGAAAACTGGCTTTTAGTTTTTGCTGTATCACGCAGACACGCATCACGTTATCCCGTTTAGGCTTATTGAATGGGTTTACCCATATACTGGATGTCCCAAAATTCTACCTACATAGCTACTTACGTAAATTAGAAACCGCTAGTTTGATGACTTAGTTGGAAAGTAATTAGGTAATTAAGCTTCCACGTCGGTGAACTGGCCATGCTACTAATTATATTAAAAGTATTAGTTAAGTTGAAATTAACTGGGGCATTCAATCGATGTATGGGGGAGATTGGGCTAATTTTATAAAGTAGGTCATGTTGATGAGCTATTTCAGCGTTAAGGCGTCTAGAATGATATGCTGGATTCATGGTTACAGCAGTTTGCGCAGTGGTTAAAAATTTACCCTGTATCATACGTAAAAAAATCATATGCGTCTAAATGAAGGCCTCTAAAAAGTTAAAAACGTGAAAAATTGCTGTTAAATTAATTCAGAAGAAAAAAAGTATGGGTAAAGTTAATTATTCTTTCACCTCGATTACTTGAGCCTTGATAAGAAACTCGATAGCCAAAAGAAATACAAAATAAACCTTTCAGCTTCAAGGTTTTTAAAGGGGAAGTTGTAAAAAATGACAGAAATTTCATCGCTTAATATAAACTTTCAGAAATACTTTATTGCTGTGAACTTGAACGTGGTCTTGGGTACTACAGTTCCGGTATGACTCATTTGCCCCCAAAAAATATGAATACTTATCGGAGTCATGGTTTCACTGTTTCTCGTTTTTTTGAGGGTCTTGTAAACGTAAACAGATCTATTTTTAGCACCGTTCTCGTAAGTATTTTTTTTTTACTAGCTGTAAATGAATTGACGTGTTCAACTTGAATTTGACGTCAGAATTTAGTCAAATTATGAGTAACTCATTTCGAATTTGAGTCTAAAGTCTAAAGTATTAAGCTCTACTACAGTTTTGATATTTTAATTGAAAACGGACCAGCCTATCACTGTCCCATTGCTGGGCAAAGGCTTAGTCTCATGTAACAGAGAAGGCACGAGCATTGATCACCATGCTTGCTTAAGACGGTTTGGCGGTTTCAGACTCAAATTAACTATATTAACTTCTGACTACGTCCCACCCCGTCGCATTGCATTCCCGCTCGCGCAATTCCTTTTCGCTTTGCGTTCTTTCAATTTTCCTTTTTGCTCGGCTCCTAAGGGTAATAGCATGGTGATAAATACCATAAAATAGCGTTCCTTAAGAATTGGGCTACCAAATGTAAAAATAATTTTTCAAATCTCAAAATCAGAGTAGTTCCAGGAATTAGCGCTTTCAAACAGACAAACAAAATTAGAGCTTTATTATTAGTATACATAGCATTTTTTTTATCGTTTTAATCCTTTAAAAGGGTCATTGTACTCATAGTTATGAACAACTTTTACAATGGGATCAACCCTAAAATTGTGAAATAAAAATGAGCTGATCCATACATTAATTGCGTCGAGATATGCGAACATAAATGTATGGATCAGATCATTTTTATTTCACGATTTTAGGATTGATCCCATATTAAAAGTTGTTCATAATAATGAGCACAATGACCCTTTTAAAGGATTAAAACGATAAAAAAATAGACATGTAGATAAGTCCAGATTTCCTCGCAATGATTTGCTTTCAAAGACGTCCAAGATAAACTCAGAAAGTAGGTACACCTAGTAATGAAAAAGTGGCATTGGAATACCTTGCCCTGATTTGAACCCCACCACAACCATGCATGAAAGGCGAGGCCTAGTCACATTTTATTTTATATTTTACACAAATGTATCTAAAGTATGAAATATTCAACTCTACTACAGTTTTGAAATCAACTATAAATTACCGACTAACATAGTGGGAACTAGGGTTAGGCTTCTTCAATCAGGCGCAACTAGAGATGGGCGGGTGGGTACAAAATGGGAAGGTAAAAATTGGAAGGAAAGGGTAAAAAAGGTAAAAAAGAAAAAATACCTTTTTCTACCGGGTATTAATTAAAAATACCGGGTAAAAAATGAGTACTGTCTTTGTATAACTTAATTGGCTTGGTAATCATTTCTACGATCTACCATGTTAATTTTGACCTTGAATATTGAAGATAAAATAATTATTTTAAATAAAACGAAGTTAAATATCTTTAAAATCTTTAATCAACATACATTGTCAAATAAAATAAAATCTTTAGAATTTAAACAAATATTGAGTACTGTACTGATTGCACATGTTTTAAAATGACAAGAATAGTTGGTCGCTGTGATTAACTCAAGACAATGTTTGTGTTCTTTCTCCAGAATCGGCGTATCTAGTGACAGGTTATATGCGTTCATATAATTATTATTTTATTTTTTATTGCCTGTCTAACAATTTTTTTTTTTTTTTTAACTATCTAGTCATTAGTTATTGACATGATCTACTCATAACAATATTTTCTATGATGAGTTCTTTTAGGCTTTATTTGGCCTCGACAGTTTTCATTTTATTTGTCGGTATATTGGTATGGCTAGCTGACATTTTGACTAATTATTTAATTAATATTTTGTGTCTCGTAATGTTTATTACTTTGCCTCAGTATGTATAGAATCAAGTCTATCCGACTAAACAGACAGCTGTGCTGCTGGGGAGTTTGTTCCACTACTTCTTCTTCCCAGCTAAAGCACTAGGAAGTGGTGAAGGGTGGGCGTTTTGGGGGACTGTCTCATGTACTTTGACGTTCGAAAAGTGCTGATTCTCAGCCTAATTTGAATAAATGACTTTTGATTTTGATTTTGATTTTGAAAGTTAAATAAATGCTGCACACTACCTTTAAGAAAATATATTATATATATAACGTGAAAACATTTCAAAATAAGTAAATTAGTAGGTAACAATTACTTTACATTTTTTCAGAATACATTAATTACAATGCAACCTAGACAGTAATAGTATACAGTAAGTAATAATCATCAATTCAAAAAATATTAAAATTGCACAATTAGTATGATACTCGTATAGTCAGTCTTCTAATTCCTTTAACTTTAGTAAAATCAGCACATCAAAATCATATTGTCAATCATATTGTCTAATTGAATGTTAGGTAATAAAAAGGTTATTACCTAACATTCAATTACCTACTTAAGTAATTTTGTAGGATATGTGATGATCATCATCATTAAATTACCACACTCCACTAAATTATAAACAACACAACAATACTAAAATTGACTAAACCTCTCTTTTAATTTAGTAGGTATTTACTGTATGAGGTTAGTTTTAGTCTCCAATATTACACAAAGCAAAAATTATAATTAGTATAAATTCACAGTTGTACTTCAGTTCTCATAATATTAATTTCAGTCCTTATTACTGTTACTATTACTACCACACTCCAAAAATTCTAAATCATGCCCTGGTGATCTTCTTGCTAAGATATTTTCTTCTGTAGTGAGGTTATTTCGACCATCGTCCCGACTTTCATCTTCACTAGATTGGTTTTCTCCAGACTGTTCAATGTCTTGAACATGATCTGGAATCATCCTACCTTCAGGAGATTCACTATCTTCAGATCCTAAAATTTGATTGTACTTGTGGAGCAGACCCCATTTATAAGGCGCAAAAGCAAGTTTAGCTGCCCTTTCGGATGTCAAACGGTTTCGTTTCTTTGAATGTGTGTGGCCATGCTTGCTGAACGATCGCTGTGTTGCTGCAGATGTGCACTGGGCAGGTAAAATGCGTACTGCTATTTTGCTAAGCTTTTAGACGGGCAAAGTCCCTTCCACAATGTTACGAGACTTACATCTTCAACTTCTTACCAAATGAAACGCTTCCTCGAAAATCCATCCCTGGCTGTGCAATTAGCTAAATCTGTGACTACATCAGAATTGTTTGAGCCATTATTTCAAGAAATTCCATTGCCTCCAGATCTTCATTTTCGTTTAATGTCAATCCTTGTGTTTTGGGGTCTAAAAGTTAGGCCGCTAAATGTATTGGTTTCATACAATCTTTAGTTCTTTTTAGGGTACCGTACCTCAAAAGGAAAACCGGAACCTTTATAGGATCATTCGTGTGTCCGTCTGTCCGTCCGTCACAGTCAATTATCTCCGAATCTACTAGACTGATTAAGTTGAAATTTGGTACACCTATTAATTTCTGTGACTTAAACGCAGAAATGTGACGTGAATAGACGAAATCTGTATATGGGGTCACTTTTGGGGGGCAAGATGGAAAAAAATTAAATAAAATGTAAACTGCATCGTGTGACATATCTAATGAAAGGGCTTATTGTGAGGATCTCAAATATATATTTTTTGTAATTTAATAATAAATAGTTTCCAAGTTATTCAAGATAATAGACGAAAATTGACCATTCCCCCTTATCTCTGAAACTACTGAACCTAAAATTTTGAAAAAAATACACAAATTATTTTTCTACTTATAGATTATGGGAAAACCTATAAGAAGTCCATGATATTAAAATAACATTGTAAATCACTCAATATTGTGCGTACCAACTTACATTTGCAGTTGGAATGTGTGGGAGAACATTTTTTTTTTAAACTTACTACCCCTTTCCTCATGAACGCGTAGAGGTATGAAATTGAAATTCATAACTTTTACTTATATACCTACGGCTTTGTACGGAACCCTCGGTGCGCGAGTCCGATTCGCACTTGGCTGGTTTTTTCTACTGAATTCAAAATGGTTTGTTTGTCCTCATTGCTTATCATTGTTATGTTGCGTAACATGAACTCCAATTTTGACTTCACGTTAATTTTTATTTGAGACCGTCGTCGGCACAACATACGCGGACATAGTTTTCTCATTAGAACAAGAGAAGAGTATAGCACTGTAACTGTCCAATGAGGGACGACGATGAAAATTCTGTGTGTCAAAGTATCTATTAAAAAATACAATAATTAGTTTAAATTAAACTGATTTAAATTTTTACCCGGTATAAATTAAAAATGGGTAGGTAAAAATGGGTATAAATGGGTATTTACCCAAAGTCTGGGTTTTTACCGGGTATAGTCCCATCTCTAGGCGCAACGCGACAGTTTAGAACAATTTCCACGAGCTTTTCGTAGAAATTGTTCTACGAGTGTTGCGTCGCGCCTGTTTGAAGAAGCCTTTAGGCTACTAGCAGAGTTCTCAGAATTATCGATTCTCAGTCACGTTTCCTCGTCGCTATCGACCACAATAATTAAAAATAAACACGGGACCAATAGAAGCCTCTTCATAATGGCTGCATAGCAATTTTTAATCGCATCCAAAGATAATTAGTATACTTTATTTGCTCAGTTAAACACGGCACACCGTAGGTCGTTGTGCATCGACCTTGGGCCAAGAATGTGGTCGCGAGAGCATGGCTATTTAAACTCTATGACGTAAGAAATAAGGTCAATAAGGTTTGATGTGCTTTTTCTACCTAGTCGGTTCTAGCGCACTGAAGTATGTAGGTGTTCTAAGTTAATAAAAGAACACTAAGGATCCATTGTGGTCTGTGTTCGACTGGATGCGACATCTTTGTTTGTTTTTCTTTCATTTCTGTCCTTTCTAGTGTCTGGACAGCCTTGTGACTTTATCTATGACAAGTAAGGTACTTGTACATCGTTAATGTCCTAACTACATGTGGTTGACATTCAGACTTGTGTAGCAAACAGACTTATCTAATTACTTACTGACTTATGATAATTATTATTATTAAGTGGACACTCGAGGGCTATAAACATTTAATCTATGCAACAACCTACACGCTACACAAAAACGACAATAAAAAGTTCGCTCAAAGAAATCCTCTAGCCACCAGTTAGATAGACCTCCCCCACTCGATGGAGTTTCTCTAGCATGAGGCAAGATTAGGACCTTCTTAGAGTGACCTCCAAAGGACCAAGTTACGGTGGACGGGTTAGTTTTAAATGGCATTGACCGCACACTCTACGTCTCAATGGTCAAAACGACTTTATGTTATTGTTATTTATCTAGACTCTCGTTGATTTGACGTACCTATTCGGTGAGAAGTTTTACATCATTCATTTAATTGAATTTAATGTTAATTACTTTTACTGGAGACTTAATCTGGTTTTGAAAGTGTAGGTAAAGGCAAGTTTAGTGTGGATGCCCCCAGCTAGATGGACCAACCACCTTAAAAAGTTGGCTAGGACAGACTGGAATGCAGAAGGCGGAGGACAGGGTGTTGTGGCGCAGCCAGGGAGAGGCCTATGTCCAGCAGTGTCCTGGTCTAACCTGTGTCTATTGTGCAGCTTAATTTATTAGCTCCCGTTAAATTCATTAGCAAGTGGCAATTTTGAGAACTTAAATATAATTTTTGGTTCGTGGAAACAACCGCTAAAGTAAGCGAGGAATGGTAAGTATTCGATTACAGAAACAAAGCAATAATGCCTGACATAACAAACAACGTTTACCAACGAACAATAATAAACTTAATCCACGATTTATTAACCAAATTGCCAGTTTAGCATAACGTTCGCAATACATTAGTGACAATATCACGCAACAATGCAGAATTGCAGACTTTCATCAAACCGTTGCGGTTACAAAACTATGATTCATTCGATTATACGACGAACAATCGTATAGTGCAACCTGGCTTTACTCACGCAGACTTTGGTACGAGTTGTAGGCACGAGAATTACTCATGCCGTGGTTAAAGTACTAGGATAATCGGCCTATAATGTTCCCACTGCTGGGACACATGCTTCCTTTCTGTGAGAACCGTGAGAGGCCGTAATCCACCACGCGGGCCCAGCGCGGGTTGGTAGATGACATATGTCTTCGAAATTTTGGTTCTAGGATTCCTTACAATATTTCCCTTCAGCGTTTTGAAAGCAGTGGTGATGAAATTATTGGATTATTTCAAACCCTGACCCGAAATCCTAACCCGGTAGCGGGTTAGGTTAGGAACTTGAAAAAATAATTATAATTTGTTCCGAACGTAACCCTCTGCTTAACCTGACCCGACGTATCGTTCCTATCATAACCCGAATTGCTATATAAGGTGTATCTATTCATACACGAAATATCTGAAGGGGTCATTGTACTCATCATTATGAACAACTTTTACTACCGGACCAAACCTGAAATCGCGAAAAAATATCAGCTGTTCCCTACATTTTGACGAGATATGCGAACATAAATGTAGGGAACAGCTGATATTTTTTTTCACGATTTCAGGTTTGGTCCCATAGTAAAAGTTGTTCATAATGATGAGTACAATGACCCTTTCAGATATTTCGTGTATGAATAGATACACCTTATATAGATAGATTTTCGCTTTTCCTCTTTCTTAGAATAAAAAGTACCTATGTCTCAAATCAGAGTTTAATATTTACTATAGGTACGTATGAACCTATTAGTTTTTTCGTTAATTTTTAGTGTAATATTTTGATTACCTACTTACGTATAGTAGGTTAATATTAAACTGATTTGACACATAGGTTCTTTACGACCTAGAACTCGGTAGGTCGCGGCCTTTACCTCTGGGCCACAACTGCCGCTGCACTGAAATGACGCGGCTACTAATTTCACTACGGCACGAATCTACCTCTTTAAGCTTCCTACAAATCGCGGAACGTAAGTTAAACCAAAATGGTGGATTTTGGTTCAACTTACGTGCCGCGATCTATACCAGCCTTGGCGACAGGCTGCCGATGCTGGTCACTAGCCTGACGACAAGGCTGCTAGCAGGCTGACTGATCAGGGTGCGCCGGTCATACTTAAGGACCATCATCAATCCTTATGTATGATTCATCGTCGTAACTGGTTTAAATGGTTGACGTAGATCTGTCATTGATAAACACGACTCTGCTATACTAATATTATAAAGAGGTACAACTTGTGCGTTTGTGTAGGAGGTAATCTTCGGAACTACTGATCCGATCCCGAAAATTCGTTCACTAATGAGAAGCTACAGTATTGCCGCGTACCATACGATATATTTTATGTTAAAACGAGAAATATCACGCCGACAAAAGCTAGTCTTAGCATAAAAAAGGCGAAGGATAAGCATTAAGAAAACCATGTTAGTACAAAAATAAACTCACTTACGAAGCTCTTCCCTTCCCTTCTCTTCAGCCATTCAATAAAGTCCCAGACATTCGTCTGGAATGCTTTTTACGTCGTGGAATTTGCAATAGTGTCATGTAAATTGAGCGTTAAAGCCTTCCAGACCATGCCAATAAGAAAGGAAGGGAAAAAGCGATGTAGTTTTATTTATTTATTTATTTATTAGGTTCACCAACAATTGTTTACACTGGTATTATGCTAAAGATAACATGCAAGATAAGTTAATACAGTAGCGGTACAATCACTTACAGGTAAACTCAGCATGCATATAAAGAAAGTTGTACAAAATAAACTAAACTAAAGTAACTTAACTAAACTAAAGTGACTTAACTAAACTAAAGTAACTTAACTTAACTAAAGTAACTTAACTAAACTAAAGTAACTTAACTAAACTAGGTTGAAAAAATGCTTAGTACTTAAAAACTTGGAAAACATCATACACCACTTAGGACTAACCTTTATTCGTATATTGATGACTAAAACTAAATCTAATCGGGCAGATACTTATGAAAAGTGGCTTTCAACTTTCCCAAACAATCAAAGTGAAGATCGATTTGGTCACTGCAACTATTTATGACCTGTAGTGAATGAATAACATCAGATCTTCATTCTAAATTATTCCACTGCAAGCCACTGAGGGATCAATTGGCAATTGATGATTCAATTATTGGACATGAAATTTTGTATGTCAAACTAATATTCATCGTTTAGGATATTATCAAAATGCTGTGCATCATTCAATGTTTGCACTAAACAGGGTAAGTCTTCTACTATTCTTAATTGAATAACAGCATATTTAAAAAAAAAAACTAAGGTAAAGGTAAACCCGACTAGAATCTCTAAAATGTTGTCTAACCTTCTAATTTTGGTAGTTAACTTGCAGTCAGTCAGAGATTTAATGTTCTGTCTCGTTATGGTAAACATTTGGCATAGATTTATAACAATGCCCTGGATTCCATATTCAAAATTGATCTATATATTTTGTCTTTACTTTACGGGTAGTTTTTGTTTTTATTTCTGCTAGAGTATAGTTTTCAATGTTTTGTTGGGTATATTGGCGTCTGCGAGCTGACATATATGGCAAATTATTTAAAGAAGTATTACTTAGTTATAGTATGGAATCAAATTTATCTAACTGAACAGACAGCTGTGCTGCTGGGGAGCTTGTTGCGCCACTTCTTCTTCGCAGCTAAAGCACTAACAAGTCGTGAAAGGGCGGGCGTTTAAGGGGACTGTCTTATGTAATTTTGACGTTCGAAAAGTGCTAATTTACAGTCTAATTTGAATTGATTCGATTTGAAGATTTGCTTTCGTTATGAAGTTCGATTATTCTAACTTCTGGCAAAACAGAGTCAATTTTTCCAGACTAAATAGTAAATACACATCAGGATAGACACACTGGCAGCCAAACAAATCCTTGAAATTCTCAAGGCTACTCCATCACGCGTTGTCATCGCAATCTCTGCAACAAGCTAATCGCATGATGCGTGCAATCTTTTGCTTTCCAATTAATTACCGCGGTGTGTGACCAGTGAAATTACAGTTTTATATTGATAAACGACTAGTATTGCAAAACTGTGATAAGCTTACGTGCCCGACACGGTATATTTGTGCAGCTAATTTGTTTTACGTTTACTTTTCATTCATGTTTTGGTTGTTATATTCATTTGTAAAATGTAAAAACATATTAGTTTGGTTTTTGTTTGTATAAAATTAGTGGTCCCATCTGGTTAAAACTTAACTAACATCACGCCTGTATTATCCGCAGGGTTGGGATAAGTGCACCTATAGTTATAGTATAGGCTTGCGGTTGAAATGATTTGACTTTCTTTGTGTCTTTCTGTTGGTCGGGTTTGAAAATACAGAAAGAATTAAGCTCCGCTTTGCTAGATCGAACTTAGTCCTTTAACAATTTAAATTGAAGTTTCTAGGACAGTCCTTCACAATTTTTTAATAACTAAGGTTTCGGAAATAGTACCTCTTTAGCCTTCCATCATGCTTAAATCAGAGAATGGTTAGGCAGAGGTACAACCACATTTGGTCTATGCTTAAGTAACATGTTATAGGGGGCGAACCTATTGGAACCAAGCACAAAACGAGATTCCGGGCTGCTACTGAGAAATTCCTTGTGGAAAAATCCAATCATACTTGGCCTTACCTGGGAATCGAGCTCGGTGGTAGCGCTCGTGACCATTAGAGCAACGAGACTCGAAAACTTACACAGCTTTGTCAAATAATTTAACTTTACTAAACTTGAATTTATTTATTTATTTATTCATAAGAGAACCAACATCTATAAAGGTTGGATAACAATTGTATATGAAACATTAAGCCAATTACGGGTTCTCACGGATAAAAACAGAAAAAAAAATTGTAGAAATCTTATGATCACTAACAAGCACGATAAAAATAATATAATATATAAGGTAGAATAAGCACTGTGCACTTTTGAAAAAGTCCGAATACTGGTCTTACTGACCGACTGACTTTATTTTGTAGCGGTCAATACTTGACACATATTTTAGTCGTAACAATAAATCACTGACAAACAGGTTTTGAATTAAAAACAAAACATCAAATTCTTCTCAAAAACACATTAATCTACGTACATAATCACAGCCTTGTCTAGTGTTAGTCATTTATGAGTTTATGACGCAAAGTTATAATTAAACTTAATAACGGCTTCTAATTTGTAGCATCGGTCTTTAATAGCCCATAGCATGGTCTAGTGACTGCCTCGTTGGTCTAGAGGTCGCAAGCGCTACTGCTGAGCCTGAAAACCTGTGTTCGATTCCAGGGTTGGGCAGTGTCATTGACTTTTTTATCTGGATTTTCTTAACAGCAGCCCGGAGTCTTGATTTGTGCTTGGTTGATGGAATTAAACATAACTGTGGATATTCTGAGTTCACCTCTACTTAACCCATCCGGGAATACAATTTTGTAACAAAGGACCAAGAAATTTTTGAACCTGTTCAAAAATATTTGACAGGAATAGATGATTTTTAAGTCATATTTGGACATTTTGGTCGATCTTGGAAAATATTTTCACATTTATAAGAAATATACAAAATGTAGAAACCAGACTATATCTTTTCTTCGTGTTGATGGTACGACATTTCATTGGCCCGTGACTTCGCTACTTCCACGACATCGTCGGTGGCAGCGCAGAGGTCCCAATGGCTGCATTTTTGGGGCATAAAGGAGATAGATGGACATGATAGACGGTGGGGCATAATTTGCGCCACACCCTGCTGCTGTACCGAAGGCAGGAACCAGACTAGATGATAAAAATATTTACCCTTACTACAAGAACAGATAAGAGCCACGTTTCTTACCAAGTCTAATTAAACAAGAACTAGTTAAACAAACATTTTAACAGTTGTTTCATGCAAGCCTTAACAATGTTTTAAAATAATATTGAAACTTTTACTTACAATCTCCTTAACGAGAACCGGCCTTTTGCTCCGTCGCTAAATAACAAGTTTAATACCAACTTGCCGTTATAATATCGGCTGAATAGATAACAATGAGTCATTGTCACAGTTTCTCCATATACTTTGTCAGACCGGTTCTGACCGGTAACCAGTTGTAACAAAAAACTTGTAGAAAGAGTGCCTAATCAACGCTATTCATAATGATTATGTTTCGTTGCAAGGGGTCGAAAATCGATAGCACGAGCAGCAAAGGGTTGAAGAGCCCTAGGACAGCGTATTGATCGCATAATCTATTCTGTGAAATGAATGGAACAAAGGGATAATACAAAATTATGTTTTAATGGGTAAGCGCCACAGTAGCAGCCCGTGTAATTCAAAATTTTCTAACTTGAAAGATATCAGTTTGTCTGTTGATTCGTGATTGTAAAAAATATGGTTTTCCAGAATTATAATTATTAAAAAACTTTTTTTTTTAATTAGTTATTTTTCACTTTTTAGTTATAGTACCTACCAATTCAAAATTTCATCATCCTTTGGGGTCAAAACAATGCATATTTATGCGATAGCAGCAATCGCGGTAGATTGGCTGTAATTTTTTGAAGAGTTCCATTGTCTGTTTCCGAAACGCATCATCAGATCTATATGAAATTTTAATGGGACCATTTCGGAATAAACCCCTCTCGAACAAAAAAGAATTTTGCAAATATATGACGGAATTATGCCCGAACATACATAAAAAAATAATCATGTCGAATTGATAAACTCCTCCTTTTTGAATTCGGTAAAAAATCACCAATACAACCTTTCTAAGTTCATTTAAAAGCCCATTGAATGACTTTTTTTAAGAAATTGTATTTTAATCAACATATATATATACAACCTTTGAAAATTTGCATTTCGCGGGTTACCTTAACGCATCCGACTTAAGGCTTAAGGTTGTCGAAGACAGACAGGCGCGATGCGACTATTTTGGAACAATTCCCAGTGAAAACTTCATGGAAATTTGTTTATCAGAATCGCGTCGCGTCTACCTGCGGGAGCCTTTAAACTGTTCAGTGCTACTGACGTGTCTGTGTCTACAATGGCGGACGATGCGATGGCGCCAACTACGCGTGATTGGACGTCGTAAAATCTATCAAATCCTAATCAATATTCGAATACTGTAATCATGACAATGCTTGTCTGTCTAACATGCTTTTCTTCGAACTAAGGTTTACTTACCCGAAAACATTCATTTACCCAAATGCAAAATGCAATCATTTTCATTTAGAAATGTCAGTACGAAGATCCAAACAAATATTATTTTGAGCAAGCTTTGCATTTGAATTTATTGCCTGGCGCCTGGGTGGCAATTTATTATGCGTACGGGTTGGTCAAACGTTTAATAGCGATGGTAAGAGATACAAATGCTTTTGAGCGTCAGCCTCAGCGTCTAACAGTAATAAAGTCTCATACGTACAAAAGGACCAAAGATAATTTATTTGCAGGTCATTCTAGGTTGCCTAAAATGCTCAGTCCTTGTCTAAATCAAACGCACTCGAATAACGGTATTCTGTTCGAAACGACTGCCGTCTGACTTTCGTCATCCAACCAATTATGCAGTTCCTTAAACTTAGAACGGCCTTCAAATTCTCAATGTCAACTGCCTATGTGGAATTTTAGCGAAAACTGAAACCGATCATTCTTATAAAGTATAAAAGACGTTGCTGAATATCGGTATTCTGTTCTTTCTGTTTAGGAAAGTACTTCCCGTACGTAGATCTGCCTTCAGATTTACAATCACTACTGAAATCATTTTAATGAAAACAAAGATCAATCATTAAGAAAGAAAATAGGTCTACATATGATGAAAGAACCAGACCTTACAACCGGTGTCTTTCGTCGTGGTTACTGTTAAACAAGACCTCCCAAAAACAAAGAGCAAACTAAATCAGAACGCATATCGTGTGCTCGCGATTAACTACCAAAGAATTCGTAGTTACTCACACAAAGAAAGCCAACAATATTTCACACTAAGCCGGCACAGGTCAACACTCGATGACTCACCCACTCTTAAGGTAAGCTGATGAGAGCACGCGTGATGTAAACTAACGCATTCCAGTGTTAAGTGGACGACGTAAACAATGTGGTTGAATGGTTGATGGTCTATAAAGTGGCAAGCCTTTTTCTGCAGGCTAGGAAAGAAATATCGAGACTGTGGTATGGGAACGGGAACATAGCGGCAAAATTAAGGTTACACATAAAAACGATACCCAACGAAATTGCACGCTGAGGTATTTTTTGGGTTAGTTAACAGTCACTCCATGTAAAATACTGGTGTCCAGCTGCATCCGGTTAGACTGGAAGCCGATCCCAACATCGTTAGGGAAAGGCTAGACATGATGATGATGTTCTTAGCCGTAACTTGTTGGCCTGGCGAAAGGTATTGAAGTAACTGGGACACGACGGTCGCTGTCCACGGATATACGAGTCCATCGGAAGATTCCAAAATTTACGGCGAAAACTATATCTTGGTTTTTTAGTCGAGTACCCTGATCACTAAGAAAGTTTTAGTGTGATGACTAGCAACGCCTTATATTCCGGGAAAAGCGTGTACGACGTACTAATTTCTCTCGTTCCACACCTACGTTTTACCACCTCTGGTTTATATAAAGGCTGCCCGATAAATGTACGCGGTACGGATTTAGTATTGAATGCGGAAAATAATATAAATCTCTGTAAACCACATACTTAACAGCCGATAAGCACTAAGCACCTAGATGGATCACATTGTACGAAGTTATGGCTTCTGTGAATGTTATTTTAATGTATGTAAGCGATAAGTGAATTTAGCTAAGAGCTAATGACGTACATGCAAAATCATACCGTGTTTATGGTCAATTATAGTGTCTTTCAGCTTGTCATTGACGAGAGAATTCTGATAAACTTCCAAGTAATATGTCATAAATATAAATAAACAAAACAAATTCTGAGAAATCCCATAATAATACTCAAGGTTTTCCATCGAAAAAATAACCTACAACCAACGTTTTAAGTTTGACTTTGACTTAACATACCATGGGATATCAATAGGTAATTCCTGGAATTCTAGCCTTCGATACCGTCACTGCGGAAACGGTGCGCTGCGCATGCGTCGATCAAGTTTGGAACATAAATAGCTAGTTGTTTTTAGTCACGAAGTATGTGGCATATGGAGTGCTCATAGTCAAAATCAAAAACAAAAGTCATTTCTTCAAATTAGGCTTAGAATCAGCACTTTTCGAACGTCAAAATACATAAGACAGTCCCTCAAACGCCCACCCTTCACTACTTCCTAGTGCTTTAGCTGGGAAAAAGTGGCGCAACAAACTCCCCAGCAGCACAGCTGTCTGTTTAGTCGGATAGACTTGATTCTATACATACATAGGCAAAGTAATAAACATTACGAGACACAGAACATTATTTAAATAATTAGTCATAATGTCAGCTAGCCATGCCAATATACCGACAAATAAAATGAAAACTATCGAGCTAACCACATAAAGCAAAAAACAACTCATCATAAAAATATTGTTATGAGTAGATCGTGTCATTAACGAATGGCATATAGATAATAAAAAAAACTTAAAGTCAATAAAAATAATAAAATATATAAATAATTATATGAACCCATATAACCTGTCACTAGGAACGCCAATTCTGGAGAAAAAACACAAACATTTTCTTGAGTAATTCTATTTGGTACCTTATAAGATTGAAAAGAGGGCAAATATTAATACGCATGTCATTTGACCATGCCTTGATCGAAGGTGGTAACCATTGAAGGAATTAGTTATTGCAGAGCGAGTCTTTATGGTAAAAGAGGAGTGACTTGACACTTGACTGACGCAATATTGGCGCATTTCTGGCAGAAGAATCAAATGTTCTTAATAAACACAATGTCGGTGTCACTGCTGCCGATTCGACCTCTCCCTTCATCTGTATTGCGCGCATAGTCACTGCATTCGTTTCTACTCTATTCCCTAAACATAAATAGCGATACATTTTATTAGTACTTTACCTTTCGCTTTGTTTATCAAACGGTGTAAGTCACTGTAATCAACTCTCGGCGTATAGTTTGAATCAGAGATTGTATAATTGAGTTATAGGTCGTCCATGACTCATTGTTATGTTTGTATGTTTTCGACGTGCTTCCGAGTCTACGTTACGAGTCTACGAGTAGTTTGATTGGTAATCGGTTAATGGGTATGTTAAATTTTATTGTTGTTGGGTAACTGTTTATTTTAAAAATAATAAGTTTTTACTGACGCTTTCATAAAATTGTGTGAAAAGTAATCTTACATTTCCAGCTATCAGACTTTAGCTAAAGGTTTTTGATAAGAAAATTCTGTTACTGAAGCAGATTTGAGAAAACATGCATCTGCATGTTTTCCCAAATCTGCTTCAGTAACATAATTTTCTAATCGCAACCTTTGCAAGGACAAACTATGGATAGACATTTTTACTTTCTCAATACAGTTTGGTTTCTTCTTTGGTTGTATTTGCTTTAGCTTCTCATGCTTCGCGATTATCCACGCGTTGGACTACAACAGTTTTCTAAATCTTTTTATTTCTGAAACTTGTCTTCTCTTCAGAATCATCTCGCACAAAAACATTTTCACTTAAGACTGTCGCAGACATGCACTTATCTCGTTCAAGCATAATATCGTAAATAACTTTCAGTCTGTCTGTTCGTTCGTCCGTATCGCTCTCGCCTCGCTTATTAATCAAATAGCCGACCGATTTCATTAGCTGTACACTTGATAGGTATGAGTAGTATAGAGATGAAAGATTTCGAATAATCAGCCTTCTATTTGCTCGAGTTTAATTGGTTGTATATGGCTGCTTGTATTTAACTATTTGTCAGATTATAGACAATGAATTGGAGGGGCTCACGGCCATATAATATCTGCCACATGGCTCGATTTTCAAAGCTAAGCAGCGCTGGCTGAAGTCGGTTCTTGGATAAGTGACCATCCCATTCATTATGTCAGGATCCCTCCGTGCCTAGGAAAGCAAGTCAAGCCGTTGCGCGTTGGTCCCGGCTGTCGTTTTAGACCTTTCACAGTCGTTACGGATAGTCAAGCCCGAAAGTCTGACAACCAGTATTACCAAGAGTAATCGTATTAATCAGTAACTGGGGGCCTACTCCCTAAGCACGAAGTCCGTCGTTCCGGTCGGTGGAACGGGCGTTTCCAACTCCGTAGCACATACGGACAGAAGAGTAGTTTAGAGCCCGAACTAAGAATGAATGACAACACGATTTGACAGCTGTCCCTACTCCCGATATGTTTTTTCCATCCAAAAAAGTTAGTTAATTGGCTGTAGGATTCATTAAGAAATTTCGAACTACTTTCAGACGGGCCTGTATCATTGACGGAGTAAAGTAAGCCCCTGGGATTGTGGAGGTTACATAGGCTACTCTGCATGTAAAATACTGGTATTCAGCTGCATTCGCTCAGATTGGAATCCGACCCCAACATAGTTGAAAAAGGCTAGGTAGATGATAGATATTGAATCAATCTGCAAATTGTGGATCAACTCGAACTCTCTCAGTCCACGGCTAGAAATGGGCCTCCAAGCTGTTTGCCACAACAGTCAGTTCTAAGAGCTTTTGCTAGATATTCTCTGGGTTTTACAGTATACATATTTTGTTTGTTATTCCATTGTTAAACAAGAGTTGTTACTGCACCTAGTAAATATTATTGACGAGTTATATTGAGTCATTTAACAATGAATTTCAGATTTGTAGTGAATCGAGTACTAAAGGGACTTCACCCGACCTTTAACATCGTCAATAGGGTGATGTGGTTTCCTAGTACCTAGAATGTTTTTTATGCCTACTGTATTACTAGATTATAAATGAAAATTACAATTGTTGCCAGTTCATTGTAATTTATCATATTAGTCACAATGCAATGGACATTCCCTTCGTTCTTATTTGGTCCTTATTGAGTCATAAACTCATGATTGTCGATATGGTCATATACACACGCATTATCAGTATACTATGCAGATATCAGTAATTTCTTATTTTTAATCTTTTGTTTAAACAAGAAGAAAAAATGTCAACAAATTGTAAGTATTTCTCAATATTTACAGAGGATTTACTTTCATAAATCATAATACAAAAAATATTTGCCTTAGGATATCTTATGACAGTCTCTTCAAGTGATTTTCAGCAGAAAAGTCTTTCAAGGTATTTTCATAAGATCATTATCATCATTTCAGCCGAAAGACTGCTGGACAAAGGTCTCTCCCAAGCACCGCCACGTCGACTGGTTATATACTGGTCGCATCCAGCGGATTCCTGCGGCCTTCACCAGGTCATCGGTCCATCTTGTTAGACGCCTTCCAACATTACGTCTTCCAGTACACGGTCGCCACTCCAGAACCTGTCGGCCCCATCGGCCAAATGTGCCCTGCCCACTGCCACTTAAGTTTAGCAACTCTATGGGATATGTCGGTAACCTTGGTTCTTCTACGGATCTCTTCATTTCTGATTCGATCGAGTAGGGAAACTCCAAGCATAGCGCTCTCCATTGGGTAAATTTTGATAGAATAGCTTTTGAACTGGAGTCGTATTGAATTAATTCAATTGTTCAGAATAAAGTAATACAATTTTGGTCCTTTAAGAATCGAAGGACCTACTGTTTTATTACAAGTTTCTTGATGTAGTTCAAAACTAAAGACTAACTTCGACTCCCATAAAGTAATTTGCGAATTTATAGAGGCGTTTCTTTTCGTGACGTTGATAAAGACTTTAATTTCAGAATGATTAATGGCTTAAATATCGCTATCTTTAATAGAACCATCTCCGCTATACCGACCATCGGCTCTATTAAGGTCATAATCGATTTCAAATGTTATCGATAAAGGGTGCCGGGGCATGTTGAGCGTATCATATTTATCAGCGATGGTGTTATCCTCATATATTTGAATTATTTTATAATACAGAGTTTCGGAGAAATTGTATGACTAATAGGAAAACCTTGCAAGAGTTAATTTTCCTACTATGTTCATCATCATCATCATCATATCAGCCGAAAGACGTCCACTGCTGGACATAAGCCTCCCCCAAAAGGGGTATTTGCCACAATCGCCATGCTTAGCAGGCACGTTGGTGATCGCAGTATGGTGGTCAAATGCATAGGGAACGCTGCTGTCCATTCTCTAGTAAGTCCCTTAGTCGCCTTTTAGGACACCCACGGGAAGAAATGAGATGGTGCTACTATGGGATGCTACTATGTTATTCGCACTTAAATGCACGGATAAACAAATAACTCCTTAACGATCACTTTTGATTTATTATCTTGTTAATTTCATCATATCCTCCAGATGTGGTCCTTTAAGTCTTCACTTCACCTCATTCTTATTATTCTAAACGCTGCAATGGACTGGTCAGCGTTGGGTATCTTTACCTTAATTCGATCAATTTGAGCTGCGTCAACATCATCGGCCTAGCCTTTTCCCGACTATATTGGAACTGGCTTTCAGTCTAATCGAATGCTGCTGAATACCAGTATTTTTCCACACCAGCACAATTGGAACTGCTTCACTTTTCTAATAAGTTATAACTGCTATAAGGCCTCTTCTCTGCCAGGGGTGCGGGTTGTTCGAAAGAGATACCGTGCCCCTGGCACACAGGCAACTGAGGGAACACGGGTGGGTTTTAGTCAGTCAGTCTGACACGCCCTCCTGCTCCACCCAAAGCGGGAGAAGTTATCCCACCCTCAAAAAAAAGGCCTCTTCTTCAATTTGTCGGTGTAATTTTCACCTAGTACCATGCAATGTTTTTGGCATTTCCAAAAGCCCTCTATCCAAAACGGTTGCGCAGAAAATAACAGCACGCATCGCTTAGAATCAAGTTTTACATACAATGTGTATTTGCAAACTGTTATTGTAAGCAGCTTGATAATGTATTGTTTCGTTTTTATCATTCGCATCCTGTGACTGGTCGAGCTTAGATAAACGAGCTTTTGGGATACGTCGCTATGACTCAGAGGCATATGTTTCGAGTCTGAAGTTATTTCTTTGTTCTCTCTAATGTCTTTTTAGCGGTTGTGGGTTACAGGTCTTTCCCTAAAACAGGCAAATGTTCTTCGCTTTATTCAACTACGAATAGAGCGTCGGCATTCTTCTCAGGGATCAGATAGATAGGGATGAGCAAGCTACAGTTATGAGCCAAAAAATCACTCGTAAAAGTGTCTTAAAGGATCTACAAACAGAAACTTCATCAAAAACTTTCTGCTAACCTTTACTGTCGGAAGATGAAAATAGAAATAGAAAATGTAAAAACTGAAAGCTCTCGGGTTTTGTAGTTATAGTTTAGCAAGGTAGACCAAAGTCTCTGGCAAACTACGAAATTATAGGATTTTTGGGACTTAAAGCTCGACCTGAATCAACCTGGATACGACATCGTTAAAAGATCCCTCACATAGATAAATATCAGTCGTCTCTCCACTACTCCAATGCCTACTCTTGGATGCATATTCGGTACGACTCGCAACGCGTCCATATCCTAAAGGCACGTCTTCCCTACCATTACGGCGCAAGGTTTGCCCTTGTTGCCTCATGTTTCATGTTGCTACAGAGACCATTGCATATCAAGGAGTAGATCCTTGATATGCAATGGTCTCTGTAGCAACATGAAACATGAGGCATCAAGGGCTTGTACAAATCTTGGGGTTCATTCGATTAATCAAGTCCGATGAATTTCGACTGGGCGACCACTAGTTCACTTAAATGGGCCATTACTGAACAAAACACAATACGCCGTTACACTTCAAGGTTTCTATTATACGCAGATATGTTATCCAGAATTTCAGAGGCGGTTCACAGCGGATGCTGATTGAACGAATGAGCGATAATGAATTGAATTACTAGCGTACATTAATACTGAGCACGTTGGCGCCACTTAAAGGCACGTGCTGAGAGACTTAGGACTTGAGAAATGAGGGTTAGCAGATCCTTTGCAGCTTCGTATCTCCATTATTGAACTGATTACTTTGAGAATGTTATACTGGTTGCTCTTAGAGATGTGTTGCGTTTTTGTCTCAAGAACTTTGTTATACTCACCTGAGTGGCATTTTTTGTGAAATGAGCCTGTGATTGGCCTTTATACTACGCCTCTTCTACTGTCCACTCTTAGTTTGAAGACTGACGGGTTATAAAAACAGACGCTAGTAGTGAGTCCCACAATGTGCCTTTTCTGTATTGCTTACACTGTTTGGCTTATACTGCTAGAAGTTTAAGTATTGTCAATTGCCATAATTTTGATGTTAAATTTGTTTGGATAGGCAATATGATTTTTCTTATCAGATTCCTTCAAATGATTTATGCAAGAAAAACTTTCACGAATTATCTTTCTTTCTGTGACCGCAAAACAAATATTTAAGTTAATATTATTTGAAATCGGAACCGCAAAAGCATTTCCATAAATTATTTGCGGTTAGCGCTAAAATGTACTGAATTAATTTTAAATTAAAATGCTGCAGTAATCTAATACGGAACTTAGACGGATAAAACTATGTGTAGCTTTGCTAGTAGGTTAGATAATGGAATACCGATATCTAATCCCGGAAAACAGCAGAATAACCCAAATAATGCGACTAATATTTACCGCCAACTATTAGGTGTACAGCAGTCGTGGGCCAGTGGAAACGGCCGCGACTTACGAGTTAGAGACTTATTTCCGCGGCTGAACAGATGCCTGCGCATACAAAACCGTTGTTTTCTATGGACAAAAGCTGAACAGAGCTAAATAAGTGTGAGTAGTCCCTTACAATAGGTCGTTAGTTCGAACCCCCACAAACGCTTTACTTACTGTAAATTATTTCATCACCACTGCTCTCAAAACGGTGAAGGAAAACATTGTGAAGAAAGCGGCATGTCCTAGAATTAGAAATTCGAAGACATGTGATATCTACCAACACGCACTGGGCCTTCCTGGTGGCTTACGGCCCACTACCTCTCACAGAGAGGGGGCCTGTTTCCCAGCAGTGGAAAAATTATAGGCTGATTATGCTATCTATTAGGTATACTTAATATTCATTTTTGGGCGAAAACAAAGTAAAAATAAAACACTTTTTAAATTGTAGGTTACCAATCTAGAATCTTCATAAGGCAAACGCGCGCGCGCGTAGGTAATCGCGCTTGCAAATGCAACGCAATCCGATGTTTTTCAGGCAGAATGTGCTTAATCATTTTCAGCAAGTATAAATACGTTATGAAGTAAAATGGTAATTGCACAGCGGAAAGAGGTACAAATTGCTTGCATAATCACAATTAAACAAAACCTGATAATAATTATTTATATCGCAACACACTTTCACTTCAATAAATAAACTGAAAACAAACACTGAAATACAAATTAATACAATTAGCGTTTCCTTTCTGAACAAAAGGTGATTCGATTCGGTCGTTGTGAAACCTGAAACCGTCTGGGACAGAAGCCGTAATGATGTAAAATTGAAAGTAGGTGTCTACATACTCAGACTTAAAGTCTAAATCTAATACTAAGGTCAGACAAAACCTGTAACACATAACATTAAAAAAAAACATGAAAATAGGATGAAAATAGTCGTGAATTGCCAAAATTATGCTTGAAAAGTGGTCCTCGGAATCACAAATCAGTTTTGAGTGGCCCTAGTGTGAGGTTCATTTAACCATCTCGATCAAACGCATCGAGCGCGTTCGGCGCTCCGATTGGTCCGTCACCAATCCAGGACCAATCTCAAAGCCAAACGCGCTCACTGCGTTTGATGTAAATGTTTAAAAAACTTTTTTCAAAAAAAATAAACAACCGACTTCCAAAAAAAAACACTAAAAAGTGAAAAATAACTTTAATTTCGGAAGTCGGTGACTTTGGATATGTATTTTAATTTTTTGTCACCGCCTTCCGAAATTAAAGTTATTTTTCACTTTTTAACCGACTTCCAAAAGGTGGAGGTTCTCAATTCGTCGGTTTTTTTTTTTTTTTTAATGTTTTTTCCCCGATTACTCGAAGATGGCTGGACCGATTTGGATATTTTTTTTTTTGTTTGAAAGGGTATACTTCCCAGGTGGTCCCATGATCATCAAGTCAGGATTTGATGATGGGATCCTGGAGAAATAGAGAGAACTCTTCAAATTTTATAGGCACACTTGAAGCAATTTGTATAGTTTTTGGAAGAGTACTTTCTCGGAGTGGTTCTATTTTAATTTGGTGAAGATTTGATGAAGAACTTCGGAGATAGGCAACGGAACTCCTCAATAAATGATGGCAAATGGACAGGGATTGCTGAAATCTCATGTCTGTCAATTGTTTACACCAGTTAATAACATAACATCACGCCGGTACGCTGTGAAGGGGTAAGCACATGTGAACCACTAAAAAGTGAAAAATAATTTTTTTTTTACAATAAAATAAACAACCGACTTCCAAAAAAACACTAAAAAGTGAAAAATAACTTTAATTTCGGAAGGCGGTGACTTTGGATATGTATTTAAATTTTTTGTCAAAACTACATTCATTGCGCTATATATACGTTGACGCGACTAATCTTGCAAACATAAAGCAATGGATTTCGTTCAAATCTTTCGGATTGTGATTGAAAGTGTGTCAAGCAATTGGGGTGCTGCTCATTTTCTTATACTATTGAATAATTATATCAAAGAGCTGTCTTTATCAGTTTTAACTTTCAATTCTTCAATAATAAAACCAGAAACTGGAGGATCTTTATTAGTTTCCGAGGACCTGGAGTACCACAATTGCTACAATATGGACCAGACTCTACAGATCACTGGCAATCATGTCATTTGGTTTAAGTTTTTATATTTTATTTACATATGTAATAAATATGTAGATTATTTTATATTTTGAGAATGAGCGATCGGTATAGGCCTTGTAGACTGTTAATTGTTGACAGGCGTACACTGTCCTCCCATAGCTACTAACGCTAATTTGAAAACATCCAACGCCAATTATTTTAAAAAGAGTAACCATCGTGTTTTTTGCCGTCTCTTCTCCATAGGAAACGACCAATTGGAACCGTGCACGTAGCGTCTGACGTGAAATGAAACATTTGATTTTAATTTCGTAGAAAACTGCATGATAGCGTATGCCACTAATTTCCGGTCCTCTTCCCATCTTTGGCTTTGCTTTTCGCCAGGAATTCTCATCAAGTATTTCTAAACTAACATTACATAACATTACGCCTTGTTTCCCCTAAACTCATAATCTGCCTAGCCTTTTCCCAACTATGTTGGGGTCGGCTTTCAGTCTAACCGGGTGCAGCTGAATATCGGTATTTTACATGAAGCGACTGCCTATCTAACCTCCACAACCCAGTTACTGGGTAATACGATACCCCTTGGTAAGACTGGTTGTCAGACTTTCCGGCTTCTGACGACTCGTAACGACTATCAAAGATCCACAAATGACAGCCGGGACTAACGGCTTAACGTGCTTTCGGATGTATGTAAAGATGGTCACCCATCCACGGACCAACCGCGGCTAGCGTAGCTTAACCAGATCAGTCGACTCGCGCGGCTAATATAACTTAGCCGCAAGCTATCTACCATTAATGTTTAAAAACCGAAGCAAGCCATATCGCTCGTCATATAAACGCTATCATTACTAATTTCAAATACATTGGACTGCGGGCTATCTTATCACATCGATAATTTCAAGTTCTTATCATGTCATTGTTCGTGATATTATTAAACTTGCACGAGCATTATTGATCAGTTTTAAACTCGTGTCGACGGCATGCAAAATGAGCTCCATGATGCGTGCCTGTCACCAAACAAGGTAATATCTATCAGAAACTACCTTTTGCCTGCAGCTTCGCTTGCGTCGGAAATTATTCTATGAGAACTTCATACGTATCATCATAATTACAGCCGAAAGACGTCCACTGCTGGACATGGCCTCCCCAAGCTCTTCCACCGTTTCTGTCCTTCCTGCATCCAGCGGATTCCTGCGGCCTTCACAAGGTCATCGGTCCACCTTGTGGGACGCCTTCCAACTATACGTCTTCTATGAGAACTTACTATGGCCTAACTAACCCCTATGTTCGAACCCAAAAGAGTATTGGCGTACCCCACTAACAGTAGGAGTGGCTTTCATTTTCATAGTTCAATAACATCCATTGCGTTATTTACGTTGTTAAAAAACAAATGTTTCGTACATAGGAAGCAATGAATTAGCGATATTCTTCAAAATGATTCAGGTTATGATTTAAAGTGTGTTACGCAACTACGGTGCAGGTCATGGTCTTTCCGTGTGCCAAATTTAATCGAAATCCGTTCAGCCAGGAATGCTAAGAGAGAGACACCGCCAACTGGCTTGAAAAGGTAAGAGAGAAATACCGCCAACCTTCGCATTTATAATATTTGTATGAATGCTATATGACAGATAATCATGGCATGTTGTCATACATAGGCTGTAGTTTGTAGCATCGTGATCTATCAGCACTCTGCGCTCCTTCCACGTCATTAACTATAGTTTTCAGCAGCGTCTTCTTTACTGTATCAGTCCTTACTGTCGCGCTGCTGAGAAAAAGCCACACTTCTATCGGGCATTTTCGCCAAATCCCTTATCTGGCATTCTGTAGATATTGTTCCGCCATCTTCGCGTGGTTCTTCCACAGCATCGCTCTTTCTTTTTTGTCAACCCTTCATATTATATTGAGGCTTAGGATCATCTGACAAATGACATTCTAGTTTTTGCGTACACGTGATAACCAGTAAACTGAACGCAAAAGTATTCTTGCTTTCAGGAATTTCGTGCTCTCTTATTGTTTACGATAATTTCAAAACCCACGCGAACTTTTTCTGTGACAATAACTCACTGAACTGGTTATCTTTATCGATTCATAGATCTAATGCATAGACAATTGAACAGGCAAGGTTTATTGGGCTGGCTAAAATACCGCTATAGTACATATTCAATAGGTATAGTCTTTAGACTACATTTTAAGGTTAGGCTGTTTCAATTTCCTGGTATAATCGTTCCAAACCTGCTTAATTAAGTATTTGGAGCAATATGACGTCAAACGACCACAAATCTGGCTGTTGAATAGAAATACATATGTATATTAATTAGTAGAAAAACAAAATGACCATAAAGGAAATTAATTCTTTAATGTAGACTAAAATCACCGCTATAGCAATAAAAATAATTCATGTTTCGTAGTACGTAATTTAATAGCATAACTATTCAAGTTTTGATGTGGATGTGGAAAAGGGACAGACCACAGAAAATATGGAATGGATTGTGTGCAAGGTGATACAGCTAGGAAGTAATTGAGTTCTGGGATGCCTGATAATGCATCCTAACCTACCTATGTGTTGATAAAGCTTATCAATTTTGCAAAATCTTAAAAAACAAGAAACGCTATCAAGCAAAAACCACACATCCTTACGTGTAAGTTTAAAACAAAAAAATTATGTTGCACCCATCGACAACCATTGCAGAAATAAAAAATAAAATAAAAACGAAACAATGCAATGGCGAGCCAAATATTACGTAAAGTTCTCGCAATGCACGTGAGCAAACGAAATTTATTCCATGCTCGCCAATTTCGTATTCGCAAAATTGCTTCGCACGAATTCGTAAAGTCGCCGAGGCTTAATTGCATTTTTGATCTACATCGTTGGATGCCTTTACTGCAATCCTTGCTTTTATTGTATTAAATACTTTAGGGTGCACTGCATTTGCCATAACTGCTTTTAAACTGAATGCTACCATAAATTCAGCCACGATTTCAACAATACCGGCTTATAAATGATTTATATTGGTCTGTCAATTACTTTGCAACTTATTGAAAGACAATAGCCCAGATATTACTATGGATAAGGTGTGGAAACCAGTTCTGAAAACGTGACTGATCTAACCCGAATATCTATAAAAGGAATAGGTACTAAACGTTGCTTAGAATAATACAAATTGCTTTATAACCTAGCCTTAAGTAGGTCATTACTAATCCATATTGCATTGCGAATATCTTAAGCAGCCACTGCCGCAATATTCACTTTCTTTGTACGATCTCCTCTCAATTTGCCCTCGCTGGAGTTCAAACTTCCTCTCGTCAAATTGACTATATTTTGCTACTGCATAATATAGTCACAATGATTAGGTTTTGTTGCATATTTGCAGGAAAACCTAATAATTCATTAATCTTTAAGCAGCTAATTTGCCGGAATATCCACTCCTTTGCACGATCTACTCCATTGATTCGTTCTCGCCGCAGCTCAAACCTCCTCTCGTTAAAATTACTTTATTATGCAGTATCCAGGCAAACCTATTATTCATCAGCATTGAAGGCTGCATCAACCGACACCACCTCTGCGAAAATACCAAACAAATTGCCGTTTAATACAAAAAGCTACCACTAACCATCCGTTGTATTAGCACCTTGTTCCGTGCGAACTTTCCGGGCGAGTCCATTCACCATGTTCACAGTTATTTCCCATGCTCCCGTTCACATCACCGTCATTCGTTAATAACAGCGACCTGACCTTTGATGCGGTGTGACAGATCTTGATGAAATCCAGGAAATTATTTGCATAAGTTAGCTTGTTAAGTTAGAAGAGCTGGTAGGTCGTTTAGTCAGTTTTCACGTATTGGTTTCTTGTACGCGATGCTTTACTTGTATCGTTTATTTCGTCACGTTCAAACTTAGCATAATCAGCCTGTAACGTTCCCGCTGCTGGGACACTGGCCTTCTCTCAGTGAGAAGGAGTGAGCCGTAATCTACCACGCGAGCTCAGTGCGGGTTGGTAGATGTCACATGTTTTTGAATTTTTGTTTAATTCATCGTTTTGAGAGCAATGAGTTCGAATCTACGAGTCTTACGACCTACACTCGTCAGTCGCGGCTGCACCACTGCTCCAAAAAAAGAATCAAACTTAAATGTTTTTAAACAGAGATTGGACTCTTTTCTTTAAAAAAGTCTTCCGATTTCTGAAACCTAGATATGATAAGACTATCCTTTTGTATTTTTTTCTTTATAAAGTTCTTGCGAAAGTTGTTAACCCTTTTGTAAACTCCCAGTACCTATGTCGGTATGTAATCATAACCCCATTCCCGTCTCAGGCACAGGGACAGTGTCACTGGGCATTACTATAATGAGGTAATGGTCACGAAGGCCGGCTGTTCCTCCTATGATTGGTCACTTACGACTTTATGAACGTCCGGTGTCAGTCCCTTCGTACATACCTACGTAATGGACTGTTATATTTTTATTACACTTGCACTCTCTGGCTAAACATTGCAGAATGCAGATGTCCTTTCATTGTAGATTCAGAATCTAAATCTAGTATGATTTTTGGTTAATTCTGTCTCAAAGCAAAACCAATTGTAATCGACAGTGACACATATTCCCTTTGGACATTCATGAAAATAAAAATTAGTTAAGCATTCTATTTTTCAAAGTAATAAAAGGATGGGCATGTCCACACTGTTCAAACGCACGAGTAGTAATGACCTACATGATAGCAATCAAGTATCAACATGTGAAATGACACTGACAGTTCGCGAGTCTATGAGTACCACGATAACCCATTACCCTCAATTGATACATTACAACTTTCGCTGGGTCATAAACAAATCATTAATGGAAGGTTTTCTTTTACTGCCGTCATAAATGAATGATGAAGGAACTGACTTTCCATTTATATTTTATTAAATAGGAAAGTCTCGTAGAGCTGGTTTGATGAAATATCAATTTGTTGTTGGGCGAAATCATGCAAACTCCATAATCATTTTAATGTATTTGGTTAATTTATAAAATGATAACCATCAGAGAACTAAAGTTATCGACATAGCTCGCACAATAAGCAATCTGAAGTTGCAGTGGTTCGACCATTTTTGAATGAATCAGCAATCATAAGGTAGGACGTCCTCAGGCTAGGTGGAGCGACGATCTTCGCAGGGTGGATAATACCAGCTCGATGAGAGTTACGGAGATTCGAGCTGAATGGCGTGCAATTGGAGCGGCCAACAGTTGAATGCTATAGGGTGAAGAATTGATGATGATGATAATATTAATTAAATGACAAGCTGCCTACCTATTTTTGGTCATTTCTAAGTTGTCCTTTGATCCGTTTTTCCGCAAGAGACATACGAATGAAGCACCTTTTCCTAGAAGCTGTAAACCTCCAAGTTATAGAACTATTTCAGTCATTTGACAATGTAGGAGCATCCTTAATAAACCAAACTCAAGCAAAGCTCAAAGCAGTCGACATGACATCTTTCATACAATAATATAAGACCGATTACGATTTGCTATCAGCGTTTATAAACATACAATTGGCGTCCATCTTTAATCCCGCGCATTGTAAGTGTCGTTTATTTACTTGTTCTTGAAGGAATACTTAGAATTTGATTTGATATTGATTGTTTCATAATTATTTATCGTATTCGTAACCTGTAAGAATTATCAGAATTATTTTCTTAGCTATTGTAAAATAATGCATCAATCGAATTATTTGAGTTCTACTTCGACTCAAGTTCCGAGTTAATATTGAGTAGTGGTACTCTCAGGCATATAGCAATTAGTTCACTAATAGCTTTGAGCTACTAATGGTTTGTAAGATAAGAGCTCCAGTGCACTAGACAACTTGGCTACGGGCCCCAAATCACCGCAGTACACTTACCAAACTGGCTGTAATGTCTCTATATTATCAAGTTATGTATGAACAGCATAATTATAGCTTTTCCAAATATAAATCTCTCATTATTCAATTCGATCCTTGTATCGATAATCAATAATACACCTGGCCCTTGTTTGCCAAACTATCGTACCTCAGGTATGCCTTTCAAAAGCACTAAACTTGTCTGCAATGTTACCCAGACATTTTAAAGCCTTTCTTTTATTTAGCACTACCCGATAGTTTCACTATCGAAGATTAGGCGTGCTTCGGCACAGCCGGGCGGCAAATTATATGACAAAAATAGCTGAAAAGAAACCGTTTGCTATGGCCTGTGATGAGGAGGAAGGAAACGCATCACATGCTTATCCTTCCTAAAACAGTGACTCTTCCTAGCCTTTTCCCAATATAGTCGGGGTCGGCTTCCAGTCAAACCGAATGCATCTGAATACCAGTATTTTACATGTAATGGGTAGCTCGCTGTCCGGTAAGGACGAAGCCCGGGTCGACGGCGCGTTGTATTCCACGCGCGCCTCAAGAGATGTCAGCACCAATTAGTGGGGTCCGCAAGGGCCGATGCCTGCCAGGGGTGCGGGTTGTTCGAAAGAGATACCGCGGCCCCTGGCACAGAGGCAACTGAGGGAACATGGGTGGGTTTTAGTCAGTAAAAGTCTGAAACGCCCTCCCGCTCCACCCAGAGCGGTAGAAGTTATTTGATGAATTATAACTCCAAAAAACAAAACGATACCAGTATTTTACATGGAGCAACTGGTTATCTGATAGACAATCCAGTTACTGGGTAATACGATACCCCTTGGTAAAACTGGTTGTCCGACCCCAGGGGTTCTGAAGACCCGTAACGGCTGTCAAATATCCACGAATGGCAAGACGTTGGCCCTCTGTCAACGACTTAAGATTGCTTTCCTAGGCATTGAAGGATCTCAGAGGGTCGTGCTTGCTGGTGGTTACCGCGACAAGTGTACCTTAAACTGATCGATCAACCCGTGCGGGTATTATTACTTAGCTATAAGCCCCTCATGTGATTAGTCACTGTTTTGGACCGGATAGAAAGAAAAGGCCAAAGAAAAGGTGGGAAGATGGATGGATTTTGTGAATGATATGAAAAAGAAGATTGACAGAGGAGAATGGAAGAAGAAAAGCTGTTGGGCAGATCACAAGTAAAATAGGATAAAACACGAAAATATAGCCGCCAGCCTATAATGTGACGCACCCTTTTCCAATATATCTAAAACGAATACCATTACCAAAATCGCATGCCAAACTACCATCGATAATAAAACTGGCAAAATGGCCTTTACGGTTTACACAAGTCAACATGCTTGACTATCTATGCTTTGTCTGCAAAGGGCGTTATGTCTACAATCTACATACTTATGTATTATGACAGTACACACTATGCGTAAACTTTGAACCTTTTGTAGGGTTTCCGAGAGGGGAGACACTGCTTTATAAATGTGAAGCTATGAGTCTGAGTCACGGCTTCTGATAGTGACAGCTGGTCTAGGTAGATATGTTTAGTGTGTATGTCGATGTGTATCTTTTTAGTGTTACGTAAATATGTGGGGTTTGAAAGCTTGCATTGGTGTTGGGTGTTTAAAAAATCGATGTTTTTATCGTCTCCACCTTACTTTCGAGGTTCTAGTTATCTTTAGAGAAGGCGAAATTTTCTTTTTGCTCAACTTTAAATTAGATAGGGTTTTGGTGGTTGCTGTTCAAACCTTCATATTACATATGTCTGAATTAAGTAATTGACTATACATTTTGGTCAAGTTCATTGCTCCCTTGGCAGACAACCCTGCTACCAGCTGTACTGTAGGAAGTGACAAATTGGACCGTGCACCTAGCTTCTGACGTTTCATAAGTTCCCTTGCAGGTTTACGTGAAAAAATTTTATTTTTTATTTTGACTGTTTGGCTAATGATAAATGATTTTATTTCTGCAAGTAGGTTTGTACAAACACCTTTACGTCTGCGTTTCCTATATGACTAAGAAGAACTGCCGAAACAAACTCAGAGGTCACAGTCTCTTTTAAAGTCCAGACATCTTGGTCAGATCATGTGAAGACTTGGTTAGTGTCTGAAATGAGCTTAACTTTTTACCATGACCATCATGATATACGTTAGTAAACCTCATGCCGACATGATCATTCATCGTTCTCTTGTCCTTATCAATTAATTGGGGTCGTTGCAACATGTCTTCTGCTTCCATACTTCTCTATTAGTCGTCATCTCTGTAATCACACCCTTTCTAGCGATATCATCTTTCACACAGTTTATCCATTGTTTCTCAGGTCTTCCCTTACTGTTATAGCCCTCACATTCATGCTCAAAACTGAAAGTTTTTATTATGTTTGCGATTTCTATACCTATATGTAATTGTTCATGCGAGAATTATGCATGTTGATAGTTAGGAAGTGGACCTCTTGACCTTGTTTATACTTCTCATATTTCATTCGTCTTTCTCCTCCAAGATATAATACCTTCGCACGTTCTTAGTATGACTCATATCAATTAGGATTTACACTGTCTAGACAGGCTCCGAAATCTGAGGAGCGGAACTAAGGGGAAATGGTTCGGAAGGAACCCTTTCGTTTCCGTTTGTTAAAGTTTCAGGAAATTAATGTTGTAGACGTCTGAGTGCTAGCGTCAATCTGGAATATTTTGGTTCTTCCGTACTTGGACTATTGATTGGTCATAAATAAATCATTGGGGTATAGGAAATAAAATAAATCGTTGAAACTAATGATATCTCTTTGTTGAAATTGTCTATATACTATAATTATTTAATATGAGGTCCTCATACAAGTCTTATTGAATCACTAACGTAGAAACCAAAATTGAGATAAATTGTTTCATTATTTCCAAAAAAAAATACCTCAATTATTCTTGTTAGCAATTCCAGTAAAAATATAAATACTTTTCAAAATCAATATATTTTATTTCACATAAACCTACATGGGCACATATGAAATGTCAGAAGCTTGGTGCACGGTTATCGCATTAAATTATAATCGAATGTAGACTACTTACTTTATCTTCTTAAAAATAAGCTCACCACCGAATATAAACCTTTCTTGTTAAGTACAAAGACGATGAACCCCATCACTTTTCTACGCCACACCAAACTAACCGACAGAAAAATCAAAGGTGTACAGTCGATCAATTAATCGTCACACTTCGAGGGTCAATGGTCTCCTAATCGCATCATCGCGGGTCCTTGACCCCCACTAATGTCTGCGCAGTACTGCCTGTAAGTCCGAGTTTGGTCTGAGACTAACGTGGAATACTAACGTTTTTACACAGGTGGGCAATAGGATTTGATAATGGGGAAACACAGTTTGCCAAAAGTAATTTAAATTACATGCTCAGAGATCACACAAAACAGAGAGGTTTGGCAGGAAAATTAAACTTAAAAAACTCAAAGCATTTTATTTCAATTAAACCATTTACAGATAATTTTGAACTGGCATAACGTCGGTCAGTCAGTCAAAAAGTTGAACCTAGCTGCCCAATCCAAAACCTAGATCTCTATGGAGAAGAACGGAAAGAAACTCCAAGGCCACTCCTTTAAATCAATATATTACAAAATCCTGGGTACATCATTCTTGTTGATTCTATATGTGTGAGAACAATGTAAAAAAAAGATGAAACAATTGCAAATATAAGATTAAAAATAAGCTTTGAAAGTTAGGAGATGACCAGTCTCAACCGACGGCGCCCACTCACGAACATGACGGTTGGATTAGCACGATTCACAGGAAAGGCCTATGCTCAGCAATGTAAGCTAATAAAAAAAGTTTACAGTGAAAATAATGCCTGGGGGAGAAGGATACACGAGATTAATACCGAACTTAGAATAATTGTTGTCGGTCCCGGCTGTCATTCGTGGACCTTTGACACTCACACATTACTGGTCGTCAGAAGCCCGAAAGTCTGACAACCAGTCTTACCAAGGGGAATCTTGTTATCCAGTAACTGGGGTTATGGAAGTCTGCTAGGCAGTCGCTCCATTTAAAATACTGGTATTCCAATTCCAACTGGCAACATAGTTTGGAAAAGGCTTGGCAGATGATTAAGAATAATTGTTATTCCTACACAAGCAGTTTTTCGAGCCTTACATTATGTGACTTTGATAAGTAATTGACTTATTGGTCTGGTATTCCCTATTACTAGGCACGCCTTTGGACTGCCCTACCCTATTAACCCTTTCGCGAGCATTGGCAAAAAAATTGCCACAGCAGTATTTTGAATCTGGCGCGTAATCAATTTGAAATAATGATTTTTTAAATCTATAATTTAATAGCGGGCATCGGCAAACATATTGCCACCCCCCATAAAAGTAAATAGGAGTATCTAGGGGGGTGCAATTGTTCAGAAATGTTATGTAGGGGACCTCTAACTATGTAAAAAAGAAACTACGTATATCGTACTGCCCGTGAAAGGGTTAAGGTTTACTACTAACATACATTAACTAATTAATTTCGAAAAACACACGTGACAATGTTACTTTGCAAACAGTTCTGAACAATGTCTAAAAGAAATTCAGTCTCTAGGTAGCAACAAATTCGCCAAGAAAAAATTCTGCACTCGTCGTGTCTTTTCCTAGCCAAATGATATATGACCTGTCTGCAGACTGCATTGCGAAAAAAAATACCGCTACAAGTCTACTATAATCTTCTGTAAGTAACGACCTACTTATAGCAAAGTGGTAGCATTGATATATCGATAAATTAAACACATAAACTCAATAATTTATCGAAATGCGTCACTAGAACACAGGTATTTCATGTAATGTATTTCAATATGTACCTATCGTACTATCTTATTTTATCGAATTAATTTTATTGTGTTACGTCATCGCTTAATTATAGGCATTCATTTTATATTATGAGTTAAGGACAGTTTCTAAAGTCATGGTCCTTGAGTCCTTGATTTCTTAGTGAAGAAATTGGTCGCTAAGGTACCTCGGAAAACCAATCTCCTTTAGGCGAAATCGCCAGAGTAGCTGGGGAAATTTAAAATTTCTTATGTTTTATATAATTTTTAGGTCAGTGTCAATCAGCACCCTAATTGCGTAAATCACGATCAATCATAATCTGAATCATTTTGAAACAGATTGCTAATCCATTGCTTCATATCTTCGAAAAATGTGTCTGCTCAGCAACGTAAATAACGCAATGAATATTGTTGAACTGTCAAAGTGAAACAGATTATGATTGATCGTGTGTCACACCCCGCACCCCTGGCAAGGGCCGATGCCTGCCAGGGGTGCGGGTTGTTCGAAAGAGATACCGCCGCCCCTGGCACACAGGCAACTGAAGGAACACGGGTGGGTTTTAGTCAGTAAAAGTCTGACACGCCCTCCCGCTCCACCCAGAGCGGGAGAAGTTATTTGATGATTTCCCACCAAAAAAAACAAAAAAACAACATCGTGTGTTACACAATTAGAGTGCAGGTTGTATGTTGAATGAATGAATTATATATTAAGCCCAAAGAATAGATTAAGGGGAGATAGAGAGAGAGAGAGATAAGAGGGATGGGAAAGCTTAAGGGGGATTCGCGAAGATAGCCCGCGAAATTCATATTTTCTGACGTTGTCTTGCAATATACAGGTCAGTATAAGGTTGCATGTTGATCAAAATATAATTCGTGACCATAACAAATATCTATTTACAGAATTATACTCATCGTTATCATCAATACAACTCTCTAAGTTAATTTTACCCTATTGAATGAATATTTTATTTAATGATGACATATGACATTAAGAGGCCAATGAGAGATGAATCTCCCCTTTTTACCCTATTGTTTGACTATTTTATTAAATCATGACATATTATATGACATCAAGAGGCCAATGAGAGATGAATCTCCCCTTTTTACCCTATTGAATAACTATTTTATTAAATCATGACATATTATATGACATCAAGAGGCCAATGAGAGATGAATCTCCCCTTTTTACCCTATTGAATAACTATTTTATTAAATCATGACATATTATATGACATCAAGAGGCCAATGAGAGATGAATCTCCCCTTTTTACCCTATTGAATAACTATTTTATTAAATCATGACATATTATATGACATTAAGATGCCGATGAGAGATGAATCTCCTAATTTTGATTCTTATTAATATAACTTTGTAAACACATGTTTCTTACGGTCGCGAATCATATTTTGGTCAACATAACCTTACCATAAATTCGGATTTTACCGGCTAACTGCGTATCACCAGTCTAGGTCTAGGCAATGGAAAACCGGCCAGAGTAAATTATCCTAATCATAATGCATGGTCAACGAATTGGTGATGTAGTCAACTGAGTAACTATTCTAACTATGCTAGTGTATTCTTAAGACTGGACAAAACCTTTCACACTTAACATTAAGAATCAATTGAAGGAATGTAGATATTACAATGGCATTCGTAGTCAATGAGGTAATAATAATATTAATAATATATTATAAAACACTTTAGAATCTTAGAAACCTATTATAGAACTTACGCAGTCCGACCTATAATGTTCTTGAAGCCATAATGTCTGCAGCACCTCCAGTTTGTCATGAAAGGCAATTACAGCAATTGTAGCTGAGATGAGAATGTTAAGGAGGGATCTGTGGTGTTACACGAATGGATAGAATAAGAAATGAGTACATAAGAGGAAGCCTGAAAGTGGCACCGATAGCTGAAAAGTTGCGTGGAATTCGGTTGTCATGGTATGGGCGTGTGATAAGGAGGAATGAGGAAAATGTCGTGAGGAAAATTTTGAGTATGAATGTCGATTGCTATAAGAGTAGGGGGAGACCAAAGAAACGATGGATGGACTGTTTGAATGATGATATGATTAGAAAGGGTGTGACTACGGTGATAACGAGTAATACAGAAGTGCGGAATAAAAATACATGTTACGCCGACCGCAAACAAATTGGGATAAGGGCAGGAGAATGATGACTTCCAGTTTGACTTGGCAGACGACAAAATAGGGAAGACTAGCTGTGTTGCCCGCGATCTGGCCTGCGTGTATACAAGTATCCAGGACGAAAGCAGATTTGTCAACCCTAGTTACATCTATTTGGTGACCGTACCTAAGCACCACGATTTGACTTAAAGTGTGAAGTTTACTACGCACTAAAGTACATAAACAAGTATATAATGAGGATGTTAAATAAATAACTTGTTGTCAGCGACTGAATCATACTCGCGTGAGTCATTATTATTCCGCGGTTATGTACTATAACTACTATCTCAGTAGTATGTACTCGCACCTACGTTCAATGTGATTTATGTCATTGTGTGAGTTTGCACAAAGAGTATGTCAGTTAAGGTGCTCTTACACGGACAATCTTTTGAGCAATTATTGCTCGGCAACACTAATGGAGCAATCTGGATCAATTAAATGGAGCAATCTGGATCAATTAAATGGAGCAATCTGTGTTTCGGCAATATTGCTTCTGATTGCTCCATATATTTCATGAGTTGCCGAATATCCAATCGGTTTGGAAATTTTTAGTCAATTTTCTTTCTATCTCGTTTGTACGTATAACTACGTCTCGTTTTTGCGAGAGGAACCGGCGGGCAAAATTACTAGACCTAACCTAACCGTAAAACTAACAACATTTACATACATAGGTACATAAACTCATGCCTCGTTGCCAAGATGTAGGCAAAAACCACAGAACGAGGTAGCGTTCTGTGGCTTCAACCCTTACATACTCAATTTGGTTAAATAAATCATTATAATTGAAGGAAATATAAATTATTTTGTGTCCTAAAGATTTGATAGTAAAAAGAAATGTAAAAAACCGGTCAAGTGCGAGTCGAACTCGTGCGCCAAGGGTTCCGTACCTACCCATTATACCGCCATAATAAAAAAGATATGGGCAAATTTAGATTTTCGCGAAAACTTGTAAGTACCAAAATTTACCTTAATTTTCAACGTTTTTTTTATTTTTATTTTTCGGAATTTTTCCTTTATTTGTGCTGTAAGACCTTGCTTTTTGCCGAATTTCGTGATTCTTGGTCAACGGGAACTACCATATAGGTTTTCGACCCAAAACCTATAGGGTACTTCCGGTTGACCTAGAATTGTCAATTTTGGCGAAAATCTAAATTTGCCCATATCTTTTTATCGTGTTGACTCAGGACTGATTTTTATATACACCTAACAAGGACTATGGACCTCAGTATCTGGTATAAATTTCAACTTGCTAGGTCCACCCGTTCCTGAGAAAATCGGTGGTGACACACGGACAGACAGACAGAAGGACAAGAGAATGATCTTATAAGGGTTCCTTTTTTACCTTTTGAGGTACGGAACCCTAAAAATGAATGAATTTATTTAATTTGTAGAAAAACATTTCATCATCATCTGCCAAGCTTTTTCCCAACTACATTGTGGTCAGCTTACAGTCCTAACCCGATGCAGCTGAATACCAGTATTTTACATGGAGGGACTGGCCTAAGTATCTAACCTCCACAAATCAGTTACTGAGAAATACGATACCCCTACTACCCCCTGGTAAGGGTGTTGTCAGACTTTTGGTCTTCTAATCTAAGTACCCGTAGCGACTGTCAAAGATCTACGAATGACAGCCGGGACAACGACTTTAGATTCCCACAGACTGCCGCGACGAGACGGTGAGACGCGATTCTGGTAAAACAACTACAATGAAGTTGGGTGCGGGTTGTTCGAAAGAGATACCGCCGCCCCTGGCACACAGGCAAATGAGGGAACACGGGTGGGTTTTAGTCAGTAAAAGTCTGACACGCCCTCCCGCTCCACCCAGAGCGGGAGAAGTTATTTGATGATTTCCCACCCAAAAAAAAAAAAAAAAAAAAACTACAATGAAGTTTTCATGGAAATTGTTCTACTAAAGTCGGGTCGCGTCGTGTCGTTCTGCGGAAGCCTTTAACGCGCTTCAGCCGGCACAGAGGGGTCTGGATAAATGATAAATGATTTTATTTCTGTAAGTAGGTTTGTAAAAACACTTTTACACGTCAATCATATTTTTTTAAACTAGATGAGGTCCGGCGTTTCCTATCTGACTACTCTGAGAAGAAAGGCCGAAACAAACTCAGAGGTCTCAGTCTTTTTTAAAGTCCAGATATAATTTTGGTCAGATCATGTGACGACCATGTGGATCGGTGTCTGAAATGGTCTTTTGAGGAAAGAACCACACAGATTGAGTGGACCTGTCCATTCAGTGCACGCATTTATCAGTAATCATGCAGCTCAACTCAGAACTTGAGGAGCTCAACTGATTGACGAACAATACCAAAGACAGGACATTTGGGTAGGCCGCATAAAGTACTCAAACTGCCAGATTAATATTAAAACTAACTGAGAAAGAGATGAAACAAAAAACACAAAAAAGGTAGGTAAAGGTGGTATGTCAAATAACATTTATCAAGTAATTAATACTTAGTGTATACTATCAAATGTATGTATTAAAACAGTGTATAGTTACAACAAGCCCTCTACGTCAACAATACTAACTACAGGGGAACTTTCACTTACATTTTTCCTGTATTTTATAATAAAGAAAGGTAATTTCGGCTTCTAGTGGAATAATTGACATTTATGTTTCCTTATTAGGTTCTACTACGACTACTGCGCCATTTGGGATATCCTGGCCATTGCTTAGATTTGAATATACAACGCAGGGGAGCTACGCGTAGAGGAAGTTCTAATTAAAATAGATCTTCCTGGAGTACCTTGCTAATGTTAAAATTACTCTACGTTTGGTGTTAAATAAAGAGGGATATAAATAAGGGAACATACTTATACTACGTGACCCGTTCTAACGACCCGACCCGTTCGGGGGTGTACTCAAAATACCACGCTTGGTCACAGGGCCGGGTCTTAAGTTTTCGTCACGTAGTCAATAACCTCTATGGAAAACCCGTGCTTTTTCGAGCTATATTTAAATATGGCGCGCAGCGTTTAGCACAGTGTATTATGTTCCTGTTACAATATGTTTTGATATAACTTTTTTCTTCTTGATAATATTTTTTTCACTTCTTATTATAGTTATGTACGTACTCTTGGCGTCACGAGGCAAGCGCTGTATTAATAAAGACAAATATGAGCTAATTTATTATTTTTTTAACTTTCTGTCGGTATTTTTTTTTATTTAAAACCATGTTTATGACAGACTACGTGAAAACTAAAGGGGGGGGGGGCTGGCATATACTTGGTGGTTACCGAGCAGGGAGGGGGATAAAAATTTAATAAAATGGGTCACGTAATATGGGTACGTTCCCTAAAGTGTAGCATTATGTTGAAACGCTTGTTAAATGGCGTGCAGTGGTGGCCCAGTGGTAACAGCCGCGACTTACCGAGTTGTAGGTCGTAGGTTCGAACCCGACTGGGCGCCTGACTAGGTGGTTTACTTTGTGTAAATTATTTCACTACCACTGCTCTCAAAATGGTGAAGGAAAACATCGTAAGGAAACCGACAAAGACCGACCAACCGTTCTAGATAATTTCATTGTAATCAAAATCCACGACGTTTGCGGAGTTTCGCTAGCTAGTTTAATTTGACCTTGTATGTTAACTGTAGTTTTAGTATTTCTAGAATTCCTTTACCTATATTGATTTCCTGTTATGACAAGTGGTTTTTACGATATTTTTCCTTTTAACATTAACACGCTTCTATTAGCTTCAGCTGTATGTTTGTAAGCATGTTTGTTTGTAAGTACCGACTGCTTTGGACTTGATCTTGACCCACTTCAAATGGTCAGATATCATTTAAACTTTGTAGACTTATCGAGGACCGACGACAATACAATAATATAAAAACGAAAAAAAAAATTAAAAATATCACGATTTTGTACTTAGCAGAACTAAAAAATTGAAAATAAATAACTAATAGTTTGAAAAACAAAAAAAAACACGCTTTAAAAACCAAACTACAAAAGTAGAAAATAATTTAATTATATTAAAAAGTGTGCGCCAACCCGCCTGCCAAGCGTGGCGATTATGGCAAACGAACCCCCCCCCCCCAATTGAGGGAGGCCTATGTCCAGCAGAGGACGTATTTCGGCTGAAATGATGAAAAAGCGCGGGGTGCTTGATATTAATTGAATATAAAAATACTTCAAAAAGCGCCCCACGCTTTTTAATAGAATTAAATAATTTTCTACGTTTTTAGTTTGGTTTTAAAAGCGTGATTTTTAGTTTTTTATTTAGCACTTCCCGCTTCACCTCTGAGCTGAAACGAACAGTATAATACAAACATTTAGTGAATGCCACAAGCTAAGATTCAGTGACACGAACCCTGAAACCTTTTAAACAACGGTATTAATTTTTTATATTTCAATTAAATTGAAAGCCTGGCTATCGATCAATTTTGACGATAGACAGAAACATGTCTTGACACACAGCTTATGAGAAGTATAATAATATTGCAAAGATACTACACATTGCCATAAAATAATATTTATTTATTGTTTGTATCAAAGTTCTAGAAGAAAACGCACCAATAAAACTCCTTTTAAGGCTGTTGCTGGTTCTTGCTTCTCATAAAAGTAAAATATAAAATGTTAAGTAGAAACAAGAAATGTCGTAAAGTGTAGGCGAATGGAAGTTTTTCTTGTAATAAAACCAATACTGTAACGCACAAAAGATCATTTTAATGTATTGTTCCATTATTCCATCTTAGCTGAAGTTTAAAAACCTTTTACCAAAACTCCAGCAACTTCGTCAATTATTCAAATTCAAGTCTAATTTGATTGAGAAAGTTTATTAGATGGTTCATAGTTTAATTTCAGATTAATGAACCGTAATTTTAACTAAAATAACTGCTTTCATAATATTTCAGCCGATCGTATCGTAAAGCAGTGTTGAATTTTTTATCTGTGCCACTCTTCATAATTTATTTTGCGCCGCCATCTTTACCCTCTTTCAGTTTTTAGGGTCCCGTATTATCCAAAGGGTGCAAACGGGACTCTATTAGTAAGGCTCCACTGTCCGTCCGTGGGTCTCTTTGACACTTGAAATTTTGTCAGAGTGTGTTTTAGTGACCGCTGTAACAACAAATAATAAATATAAAATAAAGTAAATAATTAAAGGGGGTTATACAAGAAACACATCTTGTTTTTACTAAAGTTTTTAAATAAATATGTAGTGTTAAATATTGTACGTTGGTACGAAACCCTTCGTGTGCGAGTTCCATTCGCACTTGGCCGCATTTTTTATTTATGAAAATACCTTTGGCGTTTTACGATCAGTCCTAAAGATATTTCTACTTCAATTCAACGTGGAATTGAATAGAAATGAGTCGACTGAATTTGGAGGCCCAGACATCTGTTTAAACAATCGCTATGGGGCCGCGTCACGGAATATTGTTCGAATGGTGGTGAGCATCTTGGGAATTGAATGTGTATAGCTTGTGTATACTTAAGAGATCGTAGGCCTCGTTGGTCTATTGCCTCGTTATTGGGTTTTTCCAACTGTAATTTCGCAATAGCAGCCCGGACGGAGTCTTGGTCTTGTAACCGGTTTCTGGCAAAGGCCCAGCCCCCTATTACATGAAAATTAAACATAACTGACGAAATGTGGGTGTACTAAAGGCCCACTACTGTCTCACCCTTCGGGAAATACAGGCGTGATGGTATGTTAAGTTACAAAGAGTAGTTATTTTTATAAGGTAAGGTTAAATGTAAGGAGTTATCGCTGTATTCAAGCTGGGAACAACGAAGAGATGGCGAAACTATGAAAAGGTGAAAGAGCTAGGGAATTATGTGTTGGTGCAGACGTGCATTATTGTGAATACACTCTAAGTATAGAGGGCAGTGGTAACGGCCGTGACTTACGAGTTGTAGGTCGTAGGTTTGATTCCAGAGAAGCGCTTTACTTCGTCTAAATTATTTCATTACCACTGCTCTCATTAAGGTAAAGGAAAACATCGTGAGGAAACCGGCATGTCTAAGATAAGAACCCAAAAAATCGAAGACATGTGACATCTACCAACCCGCATTGGGACCGCGTGGTGGTTAACGGCCCACTCCCCCTACCAGAGAGGAGGCTCGTGTCCCAGCAGTGGGAACATTGTACGCTGATAATGCATGCATGGTTATGCCAATCTATTTACGCCTTTTTCATATGGGGTTCGGAAGAAACTACAGAGGCATAGTGTGACTTTCTTAACCATCTCGATCAAACGCTTCGAGCGAGTTTGGCGCTCCGAGGCGTTAGTGTCAGTTTCATTTTACCATCTCGATCCAACGCATCGAGCGCGTTTGGCGTTCCGATTGGCCCTGAATTGGTGACGGACCAATCGGAACGCTAAACGCGTTCGATGCGTTTGATCGAGATAGTTATGAAATTCACTAGGGCCACAGAACGCCTGCTATGATCGTAAATCTTTTTGCTTCGTTTGCGTTCATACATCTAGACATATACACACGCCGGTTGCTAGTACACTCAGCAAAAATATCGGGACGAACAGACTTCAAAATTATCTCAACAACTAAGGAAATTAAACTTTATCCCAATTGGATAAAGTTCTTGTCAGAACGACAGTTGTCGTGTATTGTCTTCATCCTGAAACACTCCTTGTGTCATTTTTTTTTTTGGATGGGAAATCATAAAATAACTTCTCCCGCTCTGGGTGGATCGGGAGGGCGTGTCGGACTTTTACTGCCTAAAATCCACCCGTGTTCCCTCAGTGGCCTGTGTGCCAGGGGCCGCGGTTCTCTTTCGAAAAACTCGCACCCCTGGCAGAGTCCTTGTGTCATTGAGTTAACATTTAATTTTCATAGTTTAGATAATTTTGAACAGTCTGTTCGTCCCGATATTATTGACGTTGACTGTACTACGCACTTGACCTTTCTGAAGAGCGTTACCAATAAGGTCACATGTTTAATAGATTTCCACATGATAAAGCGCCAAAAGTCATTATCAAGCATTGGAAAGAGACATTCGGAGAGAAAATGAAAAAAAAAAACCGGCCAAGTGAGAGTCGGATTGGCGCACGAAGGGTTCCGTACCATTATCTATAAAAGCGGCAAAAAAATGTCATGTCTGTTGTATGGGAGCCCCACTTAAATATTTATTTTATTCTGTTTTAGTATTTGTTGTTATACCGGCAACAGAAATAAGTACATCATCTGTGAAAATTTCAACTGTCTTACTATCACGGTTCATGAGATACAGCCTGGTGACAGACGGACGGACAGCGGAGTCTTAGTAATAGGGACCCTAAAAATACTTATAAATAGGTCCAGAATGAATTTCAGCCAACGACACGGGACGCGGGCGCACAGGTGCACTCTCACTGCTCTATATCTCTCTTGTTTTACCTAGTTATCGAACCGAAAACTTGACACTCAGAAGCCGTCTTTAGAACCAGAATAATGATATAGCCCCATATACGATTTACGAAAAGATAAGGAAAACTTACACTAACTGTATTACATAAAATACAAAACGTCCCAATTGCCTACTGCGTGTTCCTGAAATTATCGATTCGCCCACAAGTAAATTAACTTCGTGCGAGTCATCATATCAGCCGAAAGACGTCCACTGCTGGACATAAGCCTCCCTAATTTGGGGAGGGGTTGCCATTATCGCCACACTTGGCAGGTAGGTTGGCGATCGCAGTATGTTGGTCAAATGCATAAAGAACGCTGCTGCCCATTCTCTAGTAAGTCCCATAGTCGCCTTCTACGACACCCACGGGAACAGATGGGATGGTGCTATTCTTTTACGTCCGGCACCACACAGAACAAAAAGTACATTAGCAAAGTTATATTTATAAGAACCTCAACCTTCAAATGGTTATGTTTTCTTACTTCGTCATGGCCTAAGCCTTCGGTTGGTCATGGTATAAAAATTTGCCGTAACTAATTCTTACAAGTTACGTGGGGTGAATCATACTGAGGTTTACGTCTTGACTGACACATGTTTCCATTCAATAACTCATATTCTAAGACTGGTGGATCTTGAAAAGTTTTCTCTATTCTTGTAGTAGTGATCTCTATTGAACCTGCTGCCTAATTACGGTCAGGTATGTTGGGTTCAGCTTCCAGTTTAACTGGAATAATTAATAGCGTTTGCACACTATCAATAAGAATGTGAAACATTTTGAAGGATATACATTCCTTCATATGTTCGAAAAATTTGTCTGCTCAACAACTTATATAACGCAATGAATGTTGCTGAACTGTTAAAATGAAAGCCATTCCTACTGTTATCTACCCAACTACCCCTCTGTAGACTTCGAAAGAAATCAAATGATCTGCCTAGCTTTTAATCGTCCTCAGTATTCTGTCTCTGGGCATGGTCATCAGGGTTGCTGTTCTTAGTCTGGTCAGTCTGTGACTCTTCTTCAACAACATCATCATCATTGGCAGTGTTATTCTCCCCACTACTGAGTATAAGCTTCCTCGCTTTTGTGCCATACTTCCGTGGTTTATGTGAGTCACATCCAGGTCTTCCTCGCGATCTTCTGTAGGTCAGCTATTCATCTGGCCGTCTGTCTACCAAAGCTCCTTCTTCGGCTCTTATGTAGGCTTATTTGCTTCTCACGAAATGTGTTATCCTGGCAGAAGTACACATCATCCAGAATCAAGCAGGGAACCTGTCCTGTCAGCTGTCTGCCCAGGGCTCAGGGTGGTTATAGACAGTAAGAAAAGACCAGTAGTACGTACGTTTCTCCCTTAATTGAATTTGGTCAATTCATTACTGATTCTTTTGAAGTAAATTGAATTTCTGTTCACAATGTAGACGGGTATCTTTGAGCGCCATTCGCCAACGCACAGTACATAAATAAATAATAATCTACATAACTAATGTGTAATTTGTGACAGCAGTATTTATCATAAGTCGCGCTATAATATTCACAGAAATCTAACTGATTCGATAAATGTTTGATAAAATCTAATTCAATATAATATTTTCTACGCTTACGTGACGGCAATAAAAGCTTTTTGTTTAATAATAACTATAGCTACTATATGTGCCGATTTATATTTTTATTTCCGTTTAGATTTGTACGTCTGTGACCCCTCCAAACTCATTAGGTCTAAAATGTTTACACAAAATGGCAAAAATTAATAGGCAACTTGACAAACGGTGTCAAATTACACATCCGACCAAAAAAAAATGGGCCACAGGTCAACTTTCAATTAAACACTCAGGGTTATCGACTTCAACAAATTAATTAATCAACCGCTAAATAATTGTTTTGTTAACCGTTTTTTTCGGCACGATTGCCGTCAAATTAATTTATTACAGTCATTATCATATGACGTTTGTTCTAATCGAATTATATTCACAAATTAGGTTTGATAGGTCTGCTGTAAAGAATTGATAAGTGAAGAGAATTTATTGTTTCTCCTTATCAGGCCAGCAAATTGATTTCATTGGAATATTTATTTAACCGAGAAAATTTTAATTTATGTACTTATCTACATAGGGAGATGGTACAATATTTCCTCTTGGTTTTCCATTATACATGTACACATTAGGACAATTAAATTTATAGTTAGATGATCCCTTTATAACGTGGCTATGGAAATATATGAATATTTCTGCAAATATAGTAAACATGCCTTTAAATATCAACGGTCATACATGCTGTCTTCGTTAAACACTCGTAAGGCTGACCTTGCTTCCACATTTCGTCGGAAACAGAGCATGTACGCATTAATTAACATTATTTATTTGATGCACGCTATTAAAACTTACCGTTACTAATTATACTACACAAAAACTATGATGTAATACGGAAAGAGGTAAATATTGCATTTTTAGTTGCATTGTTGTGTAGTGTAAGCAATAAATGAAATATTTAATAAAATACTTGGTTGTTGAAGTAGGCTACAACTTGATACTGGTGACTCTTTCATAAAATGAATAGCCAAAGAATTGTACGAAGGAATTTTAAAACAAAATGATGGACAGTAAGCAGTCCTATTGTAATAATTTTTACCATCTATTGAAAAACCTAATGTTGACACATAACAGTGAATAACAAAGATCCAGACTAAATTAGTACAATGGATGGGCAAACGTAGAATATACATTTGTGTCTAGTAAGCCAGCAACAACAACACTTCGAAGGGCTACGTATTTCTAGGAAAAAGGGGCAATATTCCTAGTTGTGACTAGTGTTAGGCCTTCGAGATAACACTGGAAATTAGGATTTATGCTCACACACATTAATTAATCAATCATCATCAACAATAAGTCCATCACAATCCACTTAAGAACATAGGCCGCTCCCAAGCTGCGTCACAACCACAACACCTGAGTCTCGGGTTTCTTCGCCTTCTGCATCCAGTCTGTCCCAGTCACCGTATTCGGTTCAAGAACAAACCAAAAATTCATACGCTTTTGAGACACAGATGTTGGTATCACGCAACTCGAAATAATCCTCAAAATGTGTACCATTATCTTGGCCTAATCCGCTACTAGCTTATCACGCTTTTACGAAACTATGACTCCATGTAATAATCTTTACATCACAATAGTTATATCACTGGTGACTAATGTAGTTGTAGATCGCCACGCAGTTAAATAAACATCCAATTGTTTGATTGTCTGGTAGTTATTCTAAAGCCACGAGCGATGTTCATTATGTCATTCTTTAATTTAGCTTTATCGATGATTTCTGGATTTCAAGATTTCTTTTTCAGACAGCTTGATCATCAGATTTAAAAACTCGTTCGATACAAAAAAGTCACGAAGAATTTAGATTATTATTACTATCGTAACATCGAAACTACACGACCTATATCTGCTTCAAAGACCCGTCATCGTCGATTTCTTATCACGGAACCCATGATATGAGATCCTTATCAGAATCGATGCTTACGTCACAACAACCAGGCTGATATCCCACCACGGATATCAGAGTTCTTGGTATAAACAAACATGTTTTTATTATAAAGCCGTGTATTTGAGTACAGCAATAACAAATACATGCAGTGAATCTCCATTACCATAAATACGCATGTCTTGTACTTGAACAGCCACAAAAAGGATCGCCGAGGCCAATAATTCCTTGCTATACGCTCCGTAATGTTATTTATTTGTACTCGGATTTAGTAGTTGCCATATGGTCGGTTGTTGCAAAGAAAAGGCGGCGGCTTTTACAGGAAGAAAGTTTAGCCTTGTTTATAGACTGCCTTAAAAGGTGGACTATGACAAAATATAGTATATTATAGCGAAAGCCAAGTGAAACCGAGTAGTAAACATACTTATAGGCTGATAGCTAATGATTATGAAGATCATGAGAGAGAATAGAAGGATACAAGATCAATAAACCCAAGCGTAGTTCACACTTTTTGCCTTCAAGCTGTCAAAGGCAGAGAGTATCATGATGTGTGTTTAATCAGTGAGTCAGATCGTTTTGTATAAAATTTTAAATTAATTCATAAGTATGAAGTCATCATTCTGGTGATTATCTTGAACTTGAGTAGGTGTTAATTGATTTATCAGAAATATAATTTTAGAACCAAGATATGTAGTATAATGTGGAGTCAATGTTCGTGTTTTGTCACATACTAAAGTATGTTCAAATCACGCTAATGACACCTTTTATCAAATCAAATAGGCGTGTAAAGTAAGAGAAACCAAATCCTACCTTAAACTTTAACCACCCCTTAGCAAAACTATACATAAAACCACACCCCACGACCCCAACTTTTGAATAAAGTCAACATCCTACACGCTAGCATTCCCGTGTCATGTTTTTAAATCAGCACAGACCCTTAAACAAACATTAGAATTTGTTTACGCGTGACAACCCTAAGCCCCCCCTCCCTTCACCGCTATCCGTTCGCGTACGTGAAAATGTGTACAATTTTCTGGCCTACAGTGTAAAGATCGAAACTTGTAATTAATTTCACACTCCGTTAAATTAGAATTATGGGTTTTGGTATGTTAGGTATTTAATTAATAATAATATGTGCTTAAAAACGAGAGTGACGGACGTTCAGTTATTTAGGTACATACAGTTTTTTTAATTATGTTAGCAGAATTAAGTACGTACATACCAGGACAAAATTAAGTAGGCCATTAAACTAATTATTTTTACCAAAAATATTAATTTTGTTTTATTTTCTTGTTTCAGTTGGACACAAATAGCAGCGGCTACATTGATTTGAAAGAGTTAAAAGAAGCCCTCGACAGCGTCGGATACAAAATTCCACAATGGAAGGTAAACGTCTTCACGTTATTTCTATACTGCGATTTTATAGTAAACATTCTCATGCAAAGTGCCTTTGGTTTGTAAGGCAAGTGTTATAGTTATTTGAGCTATTCTACAAGATATGTTGAAGGGATTTGTCGTAATTGTAAAGATCATCATGTCATAGACCGTTGTGTATGGAACGAATAAAGTATGATGTGCAGAAAGCTTGAATAAATAACGACTGTAGTTGATATTTTTTTATACACCATAATGTCAACTACGTAAATGAAACTTATTAGTACTTAAAGTAAACTAGCTTTTGGCCGCGACTTCGTACTACTGGTACCTTCCATAAAACATAGCGTATGACACTTAGGGATTATATAGCATCCCCATTGGTGAAATAATTGGAATCGGATCGGTAGTTCCGAAGATTACCACTGCCTACATACAGACTCACAAACTATATCTCTGTCTTGTAACATATCTTATGAAATTCTTCTCCAGGTGCGGTGTATGATCGAGGAGTACTACGACAATGGCAACAACAAACGCGGCGTCAACGGCAGTATGAACGGCGATGCGCGGAAGAACGCCATCAGCCTCGTAGAGTTCGAGGAGCTTATCACCAATCTTAAGTCACAACAGGTAACTGAGATGCAGACTATACTGATTCAAAAAGTTCTAGTAGACCCCAACCCTGGGAATGCACTTGGCACTCGTTGCGATAGAATTTTGGCCCATTTGTCTTCCTGTATTCTATACATGTAATCCCACTCCCTCTCTTCTCAAACATAATATTTCATTTGATAAATAATAATTATCCTTTCTGAGATTAGCAATGCATTTGAAATCCAAAATACTCACTGCATCAAATATACAATGGTCGCAGCTCGGTTAAACGTTCAAAGGTTTTCGACTCAAAATTAAATTATTTTAGGGTCGTGTGTGTTGACGGAACAAACAACCATTGTTTGTTCCGGACCCGGCATCACGACAAACGATACTGTTTGAATTTTGGTTGATATTCGAAAAAGGAAAAGTATTTAATTGTTGGTCACAATAGTTATAAACCTTGACATTTTAGTCGTCTTACAAAGGAGGTCCACTCAATGTATCCGTCATAAAATACCTACAGGCGCGATTAAAACATTGTTACCATTAATTAAGATAATAAGTACAAAAAGAAATAAATAATGCTTTAGAATTGTGAAACACCCTCCCTGTTAATAATATTTACGTATCAATCGGTAGAAGATATCTATCTACCTACCATTACATTCCATCATTAATTCCATTTCCATAACATGGTGTTTCAAACTACGTCATGCGTCTTAGTGAATGATATTTTAATTTTGTTAATTATGCAAATGTTCCAAAATATTTTTATTTAAATAAATGATTAGTAGTCATTGGATACAGTAAGTGGGCTGCCGTTGTAAGATGACTAAAATGTCATGGTGTATACTGACCAATTAAGGACGTAAAATATCATATACCATACAAAATTTTAGATCCATATACAATTATTTGTTTGAGCTATCCTCAATTATATCAATAATATTGAACTATTGTCCTGTTACTCACAAATATATCACCCATAGTTACACATGACTTCCATCATGCCTCCATCATCATCATCATCATTATCCTGTCCTTATCCCAATTCATTTGGGGTCGGCCCAACATCACTTTTTCTTTCACACTTCTGTATTAGTCGTCATCTCCATAGTCACACCCTTTCTAACCATATCATCATTCACACAGTCCATCCATCGTTTCTTGGGCACGCCACGCTTGCGGCGGTAAGTCCCCTCTTTGAGGAGTGGCTTGAGAAACGGCATGGCGTCCTCACCTTCCGCCTGATACAGGTCCTTACCAGTGAGTTGCTCACATGGCAGTTTCGGGAGGTTCCTGTTTCGCATAGGGCGGGAGGAAACGCCCGGGTGTTTCCATTGCGAAGATCGCCCTGAGGACACGGTGGATCACACGGTGGAGTCTACTCGGCTTGGGCGGAGCACCGCCGTGTCCTCATGGAGGCGATCGGCGGCGGCGATCTCTCGCGTGCGGCCCTGGTCCAGGCCATGGTACGGAGCAAGAGTGCATGGCTAGCAGTCGCCTCCTTCAGCGAAGCAGTTATGCTCGCAAAGAGGGAGGCGGCGCACGTGAGGGAGATGCAGTACATGTGCCGTCACGGCCGTGGCCTTCGCAGGAGACGCCCTGGGCGCTGGAATCCTAGGCTGATTCCCGGCCACCGTAGGCACGGGCTTGCGGACGGCGAGTAATGGGGAGCTCGCTGTCCGGTAAGGACCAAGCCCGGGTCGACGGCGCGTTGTGTTCCACGCGCGCCTCAAAGAGATGTTAGCAGCAACAGATGGGGCCCGCAAGGGCCGATGCTTGCCAGGGGTGCGGGTTGTTCGAAAGAGATACCGCGGCCCCTGGCACACAGGCAACTGAGGGAACAAGGGTGGGTTTTAGTCAGTAAAAGTCTGACACGCCATCCCGCTCCACCCAGAGCGGGAGAAGTTATTTGATGATTTCCCACCCAAAAAAAAAATCCATCGTTTCTTTGTTCTCCGACTCTTATAGCCATCGACATTCATACTCAGAGCTTTCCTCACGACATTTTCCTCATTCCTCCGTATCACATGCCCGTGCCGTGATAACTGATTTCTACACAACTCTTCAGTTAACGGTGGCACTTTCCCATCATGCCTCCAAATAAAACTAAATCAATTTATTCATTAAGACTGCGATTAAACAAATCAATATAATTAGCCTCATAAAGAAACAAATTGACAAGCCATCATAACTGTTTATAATGAAAGATTAACCCAGAGACGGTCAATAAAGTGATAAATACTAATGATTGGGGTCAAATAGATGACACTGGATTGTAGGGTTCCCAGTTAATATGGCCGAAAGTGTAATTGTATTTAATATTATTTTTTTACTATGTTATGTCTTTGTCTGATGGTTGATGGGGATTTAAATAATTTCAAAGCAAAAACCTGTTATTACATAGAAAGGTTCTATTGTGCGCTTTTATAATTTCTAACCTGGCGATATTGTCGTGGACGTTCGTAAAAGTAACTTATCTTATTAGCGTTATCTGTCTATTTTCTGTGCAATGTTTCTCCTTCATTTCTTGGAATTGCGATCAATTTATCCACCATTTTAAAGGGCTGCACCTATTTTTCTCGCCACCTCCTTCAATAGGATATTTTCCAATTTAATAAAAACTGTTTTAATTTGAAGATGTGGTCCATATATTTAAAAGAAAAAGAAAAATAAACTTATTAATATCCATTTTCTCAATTAAAAACGATTAAAATCATATTAATTTTTCGTTGTTTTGAATTTACCGCCAAAACGCTCCTGACGATGACTTTTTATCACGTTACATCGTGACGTCAGCTTTGTGTAACCGGCACCAGTTTTAGAAGTACTTGTGCATAGAAGCACCGCACACCAGAAATATCACTTTCTATCCATTAAAAATCTTGTTAATTATAAACTCGACATTCACATATTTACTTACTAACAACTTTAGTTTACACAAAGTTGACGTCACGTGTGGTCACGTGATAAAAAGTCATCGTAAGGAGCGTTTTGGAGGTAAATTCAAAACAGTGAAAAATTTATTTGATTTTAATCGTTTATAATAGAGTTAATGGACATAAATAAATTTCGTTTTCTTTTAAATAAATGGACCACATCTTCAAATTAAAATAGTTTTTAATAAATTGGAAAATACCCTATTATATAAAAATGATTACTGTTAGGTTTCTGTTCTGAAGTATTCTTAACCGGAGTTAATCATTCGATAGTGGATATTGATCTACTATTGAGTTTGCCTGCATAAGGATCTTAGAAACCATAAGAAAATATTAAGAAACTTGTCAAAGCCAAGCCCGATGGGATTTCATGGGGTAGATATAAATGTCGAACTTCGATATAAACTTCCATCCCCGAAATTTAACTCCTTTAGATTCCTTTAATTTTCGAAAAGCCTCCCATAGTGACCCCAGAAAAAAAAAACATTATTTTTTATAATTTTTAGTCTCATCATGTGTAGTTCCGCTAGCTAATTTAATTGAGTCCTTGGATAAGAAACTCCATAATTTCATGCTTTCAGACCAAGCTGGTTAGGTTGTGCGTTGTCATCGAGTGGATAATTTTAAGATTTTTATGAAGCAGATAGATAAAATCGATAAAAACAAAACATTTATAACCTTATGGGCTGATTTTGAATAGTCAAATTCCTAACTATTGATCTGAAGAATAAATCTGACAGTTTGGCACAATGTCCTATACAAAAGCTGTCAAATCGACATATTTATTCCTCAGATAAAAGTTATCTGACTATTGAAAACTCAGCCCTAAGTGGGAAGAAATGATTGTATCTACCTACATAATAACTACTGGTAATAATCACACTCGCTTGCAAAGCGCAATTGTTGAGCATCGGGTCATTGGTCTTTTGACGCAGTTTTTTATGATATTTTTTACTGTCTACAATTGAAGAGCGTATTGTAATCTATTGTATGAATATGTTATGTTAAATACTGTTGTATGGTGCTGTGGGAAGAGGTTATGTGTTTGACGTATCAGCTGATCACATCATATCTGAATCTGATTGAATTATGATTGACAAAACTTTGTCTTTTTTTCCTGCCTCGTTGGTCTAGTGGTCGCAAGTGCTACTGCTGAGCTGCTGAGGTTCTGGATTCGATTCCCGGGTCGGGCAAAGTGTTTTGGATTTTTCCATCTTGAATCATTTCAATCAGTTCCCGTTTGATGGTAATAGGCTTCGCCCCTATGAATTGGGACTTTAACATAACTGGCGAATTGTAGGTGTATTTAGGTATACCTCTGCCTGTCCCTGCAGGGACTACAAGTATTATGTTATGTAAAACTTTATAAATTAAAAGCAATGTTGGTCTACTTTCGTCAGGGTTCTTATAGGTCGAAAGGAGGACTCAAAAGTACATTATGTTGCTTCGAAAAGGGTCGTGCTTGTTCGAATTGATTAGACCAAAGCCCATGCCTAGATATGAATGGATATTTAGAAGTTTAGCTTTTATTTCACATCACATCAACTTATTCTGTCCAGCAGTGGCTGGGCAACGGTCTTTCTATAGTTTCCATATCTTTCTGCGTTGCCTTCTCTAACCAGAACCTTCTGTTCTTACTCTAGTTTTTATCGCTTTCAAGGCGCCACTATTCTTCTACGCTACACTCTTGTCAGAGCGGTGTCAGAGTGGTCATTGTCCTCATGATCATTGTCTTGGGGCTGATGTGATCCGCCTCACGATTTCTTGCTATCTACTCCGATTTTTGGAATGTAATGTGCACTCATACAAGGGATTGCCCCCACTGCGGATTTAACTTATGACGAAACTGAGAATTTTATTACAATAATTGTCTCAATAGAATTAATACTGTATCCAATTAAAGCATTGTTTGTTTAATTTATGTTGTCGTTTCTATAGGAAGTACTTATTATTAGTTGTATGCCCATTATACCTGGAGGAGTTTTGGCTCCTTAGGGTGAATCTAGTCCACATTTTTTCCATACAAACTTCGGGAGTGTATTAGTCCGCTGTTCGACAATTTACATCAAAATTTAAACATGGTACGGTTTTGTCTCATTATTGATGAAATTGTTGTGCGGAAACAGAATACTAAAATAAAAACCATTAAAAAGTTAGGAGCCAACAAAGATTCGTTTTTCTTCCTAATTTAACGTATTTTTGGGCGTGATTAAGTAATAAAAGAAGTGTAAAATCTCAAATATCGATAAGTTCAATAAACTTTATTGGTCATTGATTTAAGCAGTGGTTTTCTTTAAATACCCGGTCTTCCGAAGGACTTTTCTTAATTTTTTACGCAACAGTTTTACTATAAATCATCCTGCATCTCACCCAATAACGTTGTGCGTGTAGACTGGCGTCTAACTGCTCATCACTGATAGTACCTCTGTCGGACACGATGCCTGGTGACACAGCGTGCTTTTTTAGCCAGGCCCACCAGTGAGTTCGAGCCCGCGACTAGATGCCTCAGGCTTTCGGCCTAGTTAAGAAGCATCAGTTCGCCGTTTAATGTTACTTTATTGTAAAATGTTTCTTGAATTCTTAACTCTTCTGTATGTTTTTCTAAGTGTTTAATTGAAATAAACATTTTATTATTTGTTGTTTGTTTTGGTCAGCCCATTTCACGGGTGAGCGTCCGCGTGGTCTTGTGCCCTCCACTCTACCCTGCACAACAAGATGGTCCATAGTCACCCTCACGCCTCGGCGGCACTATACCTACTTTCTAATAATAACTCGATAGCAATTAGGACAATTAGTTATGTCCAAAGATGATTGTCAGTAGTCTAGCTACATACGTCATTACTATAATTAATCGTGATAACCTAATCACTTTGAATTTGTAACAGAAATTATATCGGTCTTTGTCTCATCATTTGCCACTATAAGTCAGTGGATCATTATTGATAATAATTTATTAGCTGCCTCTTTGGTCTAGTGGTCAAAAGCGCTACTGCTGAGCGTGAGGTCCTGGGTTCGATTCCCGGGTCGTGCAGTGTTATTGTGTTTTTCCATCTGGAATTTCTCAAATGTTTGCAAAAGTCTCGCCCCCTATTACATGGGACCTCTGCGTAACCCTTCGGGGAATACAGGCGTGATATTAAGGTTTTAAAACATCGTGAAAAAACTAGCATGTCCTAGCACCAAAAAATCTAAGACATGTTACATCCGCTAGCCAATACGCGCTAGGCTCGTTTGGTGGATTATGGCCCACTCCCTTTCACAGAGAGGAGGCCTGTGTCCCAGCAGTGGGAACGTTATAGGCTGATGATTCTGCTTTTGTATGTGTGTATATGCTAATTAATGTAATTATGTTATGCTTCAGGTGTCCAGCACATTCAAACAGGCAGTCAGTAAAAAGGAGAATTTGGAGCATTTGGGTGGAATGAGCGAAGCATCTAGTGATGGTCAGTATAATTACATAATTTAATAAGCATAATGGGCCATAATCCACCACGCGGGCCCAGTGGGGGTTGTCATGTCTTCGATTATTTGGTTCTAAGACATGCCATGTTTAACATGTATTCTCACGATGTTTTCCGTCACCGTTACAGTACACTTATTATGTTGTAAAAATCACCACGTGCGAGAGTTTATTTTGCTTTAATCATTTATGCATCGCTGTTCCCTTTGTTAGCGGTGCGTGCGATTCGAGTAGTATCTACCAGTTACCTCTAGTGTTACTATTGAGTAGTGTTTTATCGAGTTGATGATTTTTTTTTAAATTATTTTAAAACAAAACATCTTTTTTTTTAACTTTTACTCTATGCTTCGAAAGTACTCCTTATGGCAAGTTGTCCTGCCGCGGGAAAACAACCATTTCAATTTCACGGTGTATATCTTGATGAGGATACAAGATACTTTACTTGGTCTTATAAAATTAAAATTGTATAATGGTGGAGACTTTAGACTCAAAATATTAATGACTAGCTTCTGCCTGTGACGTCCACGTGAATTTTCCTGTATTAACATAAAATATATTCTAAGACACTCGACGAAACTAGTTGTCTATAAGTGAAAGATACTACATACAAACTCATAAGTTTACCTCTTCATAATAAGTAGTATTTAGTAAAGCAAGCTATACTAATAGTAACAACAGGTAATATGTTCTGCTTTTATTTAAAAAAAAAATACAAAAATATTTATTTCAACGTAAACATTGTGTCAGACAAATTGAGGCAGCCCCAGTAAGTTACAGAAGTACTTGAGAATCACTTTTCTCATTATTATTACAAATAAAATAATCTAGGTACTTATAAATGAGGTTAATATAAAGTACAATTTATAATAATTCTAGACAGAAAAGGCCGTCTGTCAATAATATACAATGGAAAGAAATACAATGAAGGACAATAATGTGATTTCTTAAAATAAAGCCTATTTTATTCGATACAAATAAAAATAAACCTATACAATATTATGTAAATTATGTAAAAACAAATAAGTCATATGTTTATCAGCGTGCCTACGGTATTAAAACTTAATAATCTAGGTCACAATGTTGTGTTGCATGACGTAACAATAACATGGGTTTTAAAGTATTTATGCACTGTAGAATTTTCATTTAGACACGCTTTTTTGATGTCCTATGTGTGTTTTATGGGACCGTATGTGATAACTATCTTCGGGGCTTCTGTGGCATATAGGTTTTACACATTTATATGTAGACTAGCTGTGCCCGCGACGTCGTCCGCGCGGAATAGTTACTTTTTATCACTACATAGTATAAAACAAAGTTGCTTTCTCTGTCCCTATATCCCTATGTATGCTTAAATCTTTAAAACTACGCAATGGATTTTGATGCGGGTTTTTTAATAGATAGAGTGATTCAAGAGGAAGATTAAAATGTATAATACACCGACCTCCACGCGGGCGAAGCCGCTGGCAAAAGCTAGTATTATATAAAAATAAATTCAATTTCTAAAATAAAAGTAGCCTAAGTTACTCCTTATTACATCCGCTACCTGCCAGTGAAAGTCCCGTCAAAAACGGTCCAGCCATTTCAGAGATTAGTGGGAACAAACAGAGAGACAGACAGACAAACAAAAATTGTAAAAAATGTTATTTTGGTATATGTACCGTATATATATTCATATGCATATAGCAAAAAGCGGTTATTTTAATATTACAAACAGACACTCCAATTTTATTTATATGCATAGAAGTTAGATGTAAAATATAGGCATTGAGATCCTCGTCTGAGATCAACGTAGATTTGCATATAAATAGCCGCTATAACCAAATAAATGTGGTCCATAAAAGTATTTATTGACCAAACAAGCGAACAACTTAGGAGAAATGTAAACAGAAACCAAAATGAAATAGCCTCAAGTTCAGATTTCATTTGTTAAAAAAAAAATTATGAATCAGGACTCTCCAAATGACAAAATTGCTAGAGAAAGGAAAGCCTTCAAAATACAACACTTCTTATTAATGTTAATCCTGAAGCCAACACTATGGCCTGATTTACAGAACCTTACTCAAACTCATAGCATACATACAGATAAATAAAATTGGAGTGTCTGTTTGTAATATTAAAATAACAGCTTTTTACTACATGTATATGGATGTATACACGGTACTTATACCAAAATAACATTATTTTTTTTTAATTTTTGTCTGTCTCTTTGTCACGGCTAATCTCTGAAACGGCTGGACCGATTTTGACGGGACTTTCACTGGCAGATAGCTGATGTAATAAGGAGGAACTTGGTTACTTTTATTTTAGAAATTTTGTTTATTTTTATTAATATATTGTATATAATATAAATAAATAATAAAAATATTACTATTCCGCGCGGACGAAGTCGCGGGCGCAAAAGGTTTCAAATAAACCAATTACAGGCACATTTAAACTGTCAAGGGGTCGGTCGGTCAGAAAGATGAAGCTAATTGTACCATTCCAAAGCGTAGTAGAGCAAGAAAGGGCAAGAAACTCCACGGACACTCTTACCAACGAAGCAACAAATTATTTGTAACAATATTTCCATTAAAAAGGTCAATATATTGTTACAAAAAATTTGTTGCATTTTTCATGTTGAAATTCTACACGTGAGAACGATGCAGAAAGTCACGATTCAGAAATATAAGCAATGGCAGCTAAGAGATGACCAGGTCCTGACGGCGACTGTTCAGGAAAGATACAATTTGATTAGTGGTAACTAATTTAAAGTAAATCTTTCTTCTTGTATTCTACATCATTTATAACTGATTTTCTTCTGCTTTTGAACCAAAGAGATGTATTAAAGATTTTAATGTTCATAACTCCGTACATTTGTTACAGTTGCTAATCATAGACTATTCTGGCGCTTTTACCTTAATTAACTCACCCACCGTTCAATCCCCAGGCACAACTCACTCAGTCCGTTTCGAGGAGCAGATGGCGTTCTCCGGCTGGATCAATAGCAACCTGGAGCATGACCCTGACCTGAAGCACCTGCTGCCGATAGACCATGAGGGCAAGCAGCTGTACGAGAAGCTGAAGGATGGACTTATTTTATGGTAAGAGGAGTTTTTGATCTTGTGAAGATCTGCTTTTTTTGGTTTACTAGTTCTTACCCGACTGCCTTTTTTTTTGGAAGAATTCTTTTAATAATATTCTGTTCATGAATTGTTTAGTAATGCTATAATGGTAAAAATAAGCCTGAGAGACAAATCAGAAATTGGTTGAAAAATAAACACTCCTGTGTTATTATTACACCGTCCGAGTCCAAAGGTGTCGTTACTAAGGATCAAATTCTGGAGAGTAATAAATCACACATGGCAAAGTAAAGGATAGGGTCTAAAAAGTAAATATGCGTCCTAGCCTAATTTTGAAATAATCTACTTTGTATATGGAGTACTCCGACGATGTTTTAATTTTGCAACTTAACTTTCGATATTTTCAAAGTTCTGCTTGCTGACAAATCTTCACAAAAGGGTCAACCTCAAATTCTAACAGCAATGAAAGCTACTCGGTTCGTTTATTTATATTATTTCACTAAAATAATGTACTAATTTTCTTCTTTTACAGCAAAGTGATAAACCACTCATGTCCAGACACGATAGACGAGCGAGCGATCAACAAGAAGAACCTAACGCTCTACACCAAACACGAGAACTTAACGCTCGCCCTCGTGTCGTCGCAAGCCATCGGTTGCAACATCGTCAACATTGACGCGCACGACTTGGCTAAAGGTATCATTCACACACACGCACATAAAAAAATACCGGCCGATGGGGCCAAAACGTTCTGGAGTGGCGCCCGCGTACCAAAAGACGTATGGTTGGCCGGCCTCCCACAAGGTGGACAGATGACCTTGGGAAGGCCGCAGGAATCCGCTAGATGCGGGAAGCCCAGAACCGGTCGATGTGTCGGACATTGGGGGAAGCCTATGTCCAGCAGTGGACGTCTTTCGGCTGAAATGATGAACATTCATACAGCTTTTCATGACAAACGCCAGAACTGGCATTTTTAATCATCAGCCAAGAGACGTCTTATGTCCAGAACTGGACATAAGTCTCCCCCAATGCTTCGGCAAAACGACCGGCGTAGCGAGGGTAAGCCAAAAAAGGGCTGTAGCAGAATGAAATAATGCAGTCTTTTCTCAATGGATATGTAATAATAATGAAATATTTTTTTAAATATCCATGTCCCAGGCTAGGTTTAGGATCTCCAACAGAACTATTTGTAACAAATAGTTAGTATAATAGTTGAGATACAATTCTTATGCGAATTTAAACTCTAAATCTGAATTATTAGTTTGCAAAAGACTAATTAGATATGATAAGTGACAGATTATTTATTTCTGTAAGGAGACTTGTACAAACCCACGTCAATCATATTTAATAAACTAGATGAGGAATTAATGTTCTCCCTGTTTTTCAGGTAAACCTCATTTGGTGCTGGGTCTCCTTTGGCAGATCATCCGCATCGGTCTGTTCAACCAGATCACACTGGAACACTGCCCCGGACTTACTGAGCTACTCAATGACGAGGTCAGTACAAACATATGCAGTTATTGGAAATTACACCTACTGCCTTAGAGCCGATGGGAAAATAATCTAAATTTACTAGATAATAAGGTTTATTGACCTATATTCCCACCCAGCCTTTTGTTTTTGTTCTATACCTCACCTTGTACTCTTTACGAGTTTGGTACACTGAACTTGTACAAATTGTCAAAAAAAGGTTAGTCTAAATGGTTTCCCCGAACTTTTATTACTCAATTGGCTCATCTTTGTGTATCTCTACACTACACTAATAAAGAAATTGATAATTTTCGCAGCCGCTATCTTACATTTTCATTTTAACCTCACTATGGACTGTAGCACCCTCGAAAACCATTAAAACGACACCATCATGGTTATATTCTTAAATTATCCCAGCCGCCATCTTGGATTTTCATTCTGACTTCACCATCAGATGTAGCACCCTCGAAAACCATTAAAACTATCTCTAGATCGAGAGGGAAAATTGCACAACGCTTCTTTGCCTGACGATTTCTACCAGTCAACTCCTACCGCAAGGCGCGTTAAAGAACTTCCAAAAAGTCTTATACCTTAATAAAAATCACAACTAAAACATAAAATCTCCAAACAGGAACGCATCGAAGACCTGCTCGCCCTATCACCAGAAGCGATCCTCCTGCGGTGGGTGAACCACCAGCTGCAGACCGCGGGCGTGACGCGGCGCTGCACCAACTTCCAGCAGGACGTGGCCGACTCCGAGATCTACACCTACCTCATGAAGCAGATCGCGCCCAACGACGCCGGCGTCACACTGGACGCTATGAGGGTATGTACATATTACTTTTGTGATGATTTTATTTCTATAAGTACCTTTGTACAAACGCTTTAACACGTCAATCATATTTTAGAAATTACATGAAGTTGGTCCGTGGATGGGTGACCATCTTTACATACCAAGACCCCTCCGTGCCTCGGAAAGCACGTTAAGCCGTTGGTCGCGGCTGTCATTTGTGGATCTTTGGCAGTCGTTATGGGTCGTCAGAAGCCCCAAAGTCTGACAACCAGTCTTACCAAACGGTATCGTATTATTACCTAGTAACTGGGTTGTGGCGGTCAGATAGGCAGTGGCTCCATTTAAAATACTGGTATTCAGACCCCAACATAGTTGGGAAAAAGCTAGGCAGAAGATGATGAGGTCGGCGTTTCCTATCTGATCACTCTGAGAAGAAGAGCCAAAACAAACTCAAGAGGTCGCAGTTTTTTTTTTAGTCCAGTTATAACCTTGGCAATGCAAATAGCTCAATCCGTGGTGGAATGATTTGCTGAAGAAATGGAGATGACAAACACAACTTCATTGGTCACGTGCGCGTCACGGACGAAACAATATCGCTGTGAGATTTTATTGCGCACTGGATTTTCAAATCTCAGGGTTGAACCGAGTGTTAAAAATCTAACAAAGTGCATCGCAGCGGTAAGAAAAGACACACTGTTCAATTTTCAACTCTCAGCAACGAAGCAGTAAGTTGAAGATCCAGTGCACGAAACAATCCGCCAAGATATCTTTTATACACTACGCTTTTCTTGACAAACATATATTTTTGCAGTTACCAGAAAAATAACCCACAAAATTTTCTCAATACAAAGTCATACTTACTTCCCCACTTCGTTCCCCAGGAATCCGACCTCCTTCGCCGAGCGGAACTAATGTTACAACAAGCCGCGAAACTCCGTTGTCGCGCCTTCGTCACTCCAGCCGATGTAGTAGGCGGAGTATACAAGCTCAACTTGGCGTTCGTGGCCAACCTGTTCAACCAGCACCCGGGCCTGCAGCGGACGGCAGACACCGAGGAACTGCACCAGCTGGATGAGACCAGGGAGGAGAAGAGTGAGTACTTTTTTTAACACGCTTTTATTAAGCTTGTTATGTACTTGTGTATGTTTGTATGTACCGGAATCTTTGAACGTGATTTTAACCCACATCAAGACATCAGATTAATTTTAAATTTTGTCATTGGTCCTTGATAAAGGACAATTCAATAATTTCATAAATATGTGCCATTACCCTGACCAAAAAACAAAAACAAAAACAAAACACGCTTTTGTGGTTAGCCGAACTAAAAATTTAAAATAAATAATAGTTTAAAAAACTAAAAATCTCGCTTCAATATAGTTCTCTCGCTAATCGTAATCTCGCTTCAGTTAGATAGTTTTTAAACTAGTATTTATTTTAATATAATATGTCGTATCATGGTCAGATTGACAGTCGTTACGGGTCGTCAGAAGCCCGAAATTCTGACAACCGGTGTTACCAAAGGGTATTGTAATAATTACCCAGTTACCGGGTCCTGGAGGTCATATAGGCAGCCGCTCCATGTAAAATATTGGTATTCAGCTGCATCCGGTTAGACTGGAAGGCGACCCTAACATAGTTGGGAAACGGCTAGGCAGATGATGATGAAAATGATATGTCGCATCATGGGTGGCTGAGATGCGATACATCGATGCGGTCTTTGTCAGGATCCGACATAGTTTAGGTAGCATTGGGCACTGTAGTGGGTACTGGAACGAAAAGATAATTCGAATTTAAATAACTATAATAACCCCTACCTACAAACACGTGCGTTGGTACTGAGCGCTTGCCAAGACTGTGTCGCCCTCGACTGTAGACTGTCTAAAAATTCGGTCGCTAGTCCTCGCTGCATCCCCTCCACCAACGATCGTGTCCATGCGGTAGGGCTCGCTTGCGTTTCCGATCATATAATCAAATTGTTAGATGGCGCTGTCTGCAAGTACTTTAGCTCCGTCCGTCCACGACATGTAGATCAACAGTAGTGAGAAGCAGGAATATCAAGACTCTTTGTCTTAACATGGTGATTAAATGACCTTTAGGCGATCCGGATGTAAGGCAAATCCGTAGGATCGCGTCCAGGTGGCAATCCTACCCGGAACTAATGTAAAAATCGATTGCGAATTACTCGTATACAGGGTGGGAGGGACATCGATGCACAAACTGTAACCATGAAATTAACACATGCACATTGCACATGTATGGAAGAGCAATTCTTATTTAAATAACCGACTAAAAAAATCAATGCTGGGGGTTCATAATCATGTACTTACTTGATGGTTCCGCGTCGATGTCCCTACCATCCTGTATATCTACAAAAATATTTTGTTTCGAGAACCGTATAACGAGGTCTTTCAACTATAACTTTATTACATGTTTACTAAAAACTTAAACACCGTGACATGAAAACTAAAAGTTATTCATTATTTGCATGCATCAAGTATTTTGGCAGCGAGAGTATTCGCTCACTTTAGTGTACATACGTAATTAAGTTTTTGTGTCAGTTACGTTTTTACTTGTTAAATACAAGTTCGGAAATGGTCATAGCAAATGATAATAATTTAAAAAAATAATGTTTATACAAGGTGGCCGGCATCGACGGACAACCTGTTAACATGTTACCAAATTTTCGTAGATAATAAAAAAAAATTCGCTGTTCCATATATTTTGACCGCTTATACATCTATAAGTACATATAAATAAAATTGGAGTGTCTGTTTGTAATATTAAAATAACCGGTTTTTGCTACATGCATATGAATATATATACGGTAGATATACCAAAATAACATTTTTTACAATTTTTGTCATAATCATAATCATAATTTATTTGCAATACGTATTGGTACAGTTTTGATCTTACAGTAGTAAATTGGGTTCCTAATACATAGTCAGACATAATTTGACATGCAAAACAATAACATCTATTACATATTACGCTCAATGGCATGCTTTCTATCATTAATTATTCAATACATTCAATATTCATTATTAATTATCGTCACATTAATTTAAAACATTATTTAGCATTAGCATTTAACATTATTTATAAATTCATTAATGGAATAAAAACGTTTTTGCAGCAGCCATAATTTTAACTTAATAAAAAATAAGTTATTAGGTAACTCTTTGAAATTCTTCGGTATTTTGTTATAGATAAGTCCACACATATGATAACAGTTTTTTTTATACAGAGAAGTCTTTGGTGCCCTGGGCAGAACTATTCTATCTGGATCTCTTACTTTTCGAGGGCAACGGTCTTGAGCTTTTTTAAACAGGTCAGAGTGCTGACGGACAAATTTAACACATTCCAAAACATACATACTGGGTAATGTAAGGAGTTTTAATTTTAAAAACAATGGTTTACATGATTCCCATGGTGGGATGCCACAAATGGCTCGAACACATTTTTTTTGTACCATAAAGGCTTTATCTACGTCTGTTGAGTTACCCCATAGTATCAGGCCGTATTGTAAGGTTGATGCAACGCAGCCGTGATATGCAGTCAATATCGTACTCTGCGACGAGGTCTTTCGCATTGTGTAGAGAACATACACGAATTTGTTTAATTTGTTACATACCTTTTCAACGTGTGGTTTCCAGGAGAAGTAGTCGTCCAATGTAACTCCCAGAAAAGTGCATTCGTCTGTCTCTAATAGAAGTTGCCCATTATAATTAATGTTTAGTTTTTCTCGGTTACGACCATATGTCCTAAATTGTACAATTTTTGTTTTATTTATATTTACATGCAAATTATTTGATCCTAACCAAGAAATTGTTGATTCAATTGTATTGCTAATATCTATTCTGTAATTATTTATGTCAGTATTAATTGGTGATGTCATAATTATCGAAATGTCATCCGCAAATAAAGTGCATGGATTGGGTGTGTGTTCAGGAAGATCGTTAATATATAATAAGAACAGAGGGGGACCCAAAACGCTCCCTTGTGGCACACCCGAGTTGTTGAATTTTGAAAGAGACCTAATTCCCTTCAGTTCTTTATTCTCAGTAATACTTGGAATCTCAACACATTGCGTTCTATCCAGTAGGTAGGTTTCAAACCAAGTAAGGGCCGGACCTCGAATACAATATCGTTCCAATTTTGAGAGTAACAATTTATGAGACACAAAGTCAAAAGCTTTTGACATGTCGAAGAAGATAACGGATACCCGATTTCCTATGTCTACTTCATCAATAATATTTTTTACAAGATTGAAGCATGCAAGGGTGGTCGATTTATTTTTTTGAAACCCATATTGTTCTTTCTTAAGAATCCGAACTGCTTCAAGAAAACTGTCTATCTGTTCCCGCTAATCTCTGAAATGGCTGGACCGTTTTTGACGGGACTTTCACTGGCAGGTAGCTGATGTAATAAGGAGTAACTTAGGCTACATATTGATATATAAATAATAGTAAAAAAACCATTCCACGCGGACGAAGTCGCGGGCACAGCTAGTATATTATATAACCGGCGGAAAATGTCAACGTATTCAGTATAATGTACTGGATCCATGGTGCGCATCGATGTCCATGCCACCCTCTCCATATGTCGAGTAGAAAATACTTTAAAAACTAGATGAGATAGGGCAATGAACGAGTATTCAATTTTTGTTCTTGTTTTTATCCTCTATTAACAACAACCTCTTGGCAATAATATAGAACAATAGCCTTTTGAATTAAATGATTTAAAAAAAACACTTGATGATTCGACCCTATTGTTTCCCCCAGAATCAATCCATTTATGGAAACGCACTCTAAATAAAATATCATTCATTCTGATTGTGCCTCTCCGTTATTGGTGGTCCTTCGAGCCGGATTGCGGGAATTAAATGAAAATAGAAATTCTCTTTAACAAGTTTCTAGTGTTATCTTCTTAAAGTGTTTTTTACTTGAATCGATTTTAGTCAGTCTCAGCAATAAAAGTCGCTTATTATTTAGTTTTACTTCAACTTAATTTTTGGAGCTAAATACTTATTAATTTAAATCGTAAGAGAAGTGACATCAAAAGACTCTTAAAGCTACCAAATGAAATGCTGAAATGCAATGTTTAAATTTTGTGTCAATTTAGATGATGTGTTAAATTAGCATTGTCGACTTTTGGCGCTGACCGTACTCATTTATGTACAGACATCAAAAAAAAGTAACAAGGGTCGTCGGATATAGTTGAAGTTTAGCAAGAAACAGGTGGCCGTTTTCGAATACAATTTTATTTCATTAATAGAAAACAAACAGTTCATTTATCAAATTAAATTTCATTACAAAACATGTACTTATGGGTTTCTTACTAACTTAAACCATGACAAACCTGGTAACATATCTCTATTCATGACTATACGTATTTACAAGTAATTAATACCAGTTAAGTGATTCGTTTGATCATCGATAGTATACAAATAGTACAAGTGTAAGTGCGGTAGTAATTATGATAACCCTGTGATCCGTGCGTGAGGAACGGTCGTGAATTCTATCATCAGCTATTATGTGGCGATACTTACAAGCTCCTGTTTGTTTGAAGCGTAATGGTAACGTATAAACGTTGAGTTATTTTTATTAAGGGAACCTACTAATAAATTGTGCTGATATTCGTGTGTTCAGAAACAAATCTGATATCGCTAGAAGGCAATTAAAAGACAGGGTATATGGGTCCAAATACTCGACGAGTATTTCGGCATTGTCATTCAACGTGTCCGTACGTGGTTTCTGGACATGGACGCCACGTTCGAGATTGTAAAAACTCTAATGTGAGTTTTTATAATCTCGAATGAGACAAGTCTTGTTTTATGGATTCAATGTGATAACTTAAAAATTCAATCTTTTGATTTAATTATTTTATAAGTCCAGTGCTCCGTCATACGCACGGCACAGCGTTTATCAAATTCGTCCTGGGTGAAGGTATTGGTGCATTCTGATGTAATATCTACGTGAAACAAAACCTTTGTACCCCTTTTTACGAAAATTCGCGGACGGAAGAATTTGAAATTTGGCACAGTTAAGTTTATATAGAGAAGGAGTGCAGAAATACATTACATTAATTTAAAAAAACGTGGTTCAAATTTGACCGCTGGGCGACCACTCAAAAACAAAAGTCATTTATTCGAAATTGGCTGAGAGTCAGCTCTTTTTGAACGTCAAAATGACATAAGACAGTCTCCCCAAAACGCCCGCCCTTCACCACTTCCTAGTGTAGCAGCACAGCTGTCTGTTAAGTTAGAAGAACTTGATTCTATGCAATAGTAGGTAATTAACATTACGAAACACAAACAAACATTAAATTTGCCATATGTCAGCTAGCACACGCCAATATACCAACAAAACATTGAAAACTATAGGTACTCAAGTAGAAATAATTAATAAAAATAAAAATTAAAAATAAACGTAAACAGAACTTACAATTTAAATAAAAGCTTCCAGGCATAATGGGCGTGCCCGCTTACATATGCAATTCTGCATTATGTATATATAGCTATAACTTGAAGTAACAAAAGGTAAACTAGGACCTTTGGAATAAAATTAATAAAAAGTTAATACAATTAACAATAACAAAACCATGGTCAGCAAGACGTCAGCAAGTCACCACAAGCAGCACCCGTTCACGATTATAACGCAAAGATCATCCATTACCCCCGTCGCCATATTTGAGGGGAGGAGGCAACCCGACCCCCGACACTACCGCAAGCTGTGACATCTAAGGGAGCATGACGAACTTGCTGCCCGTTGTACCGGCAAGAATAATATGAATTGTCGAGGTCGCTAGCTACTTACATATTGCAATACAACGAATTAAAAAAAAAACATTGAAATGAGTAGATTAAGTTAACAATAAATTTAAATAAACTGAATTAAAGAGGCAAATAAAATAAACAATAATATGAAGTAACATAATTATGTAACCTGTCAGTAGGCAAGCTAATTCTGGTGAAAGAACATAAGCATTGTCTTGAGTTAATCACAGCGACCAACAATTTTTATTGTTTAAGTAGTCGTTGATAGAATAGTATGCCTCAGAACAAAGATTTTATTTGACTTTAGCTTTAAACGCATTAAAATGCAAATCTAGCAAAAAAGAGGGAAGTTTGTTATAAAAAGTTATACCAAGACCAACAAATTAGTTATGAACCTTATGATGCCGGTGAAAGGGAGCACGTAGTTTATCCTTATGTCTAGTATTAATATTATGAATATCACTGTTTTTAATGTACAAGTGTATATTTTGCCTAATATATAAGATGTTGGCGATGATGAATTGCGATGCCACCGTGAGAATTCCAATATCTTTAATAAATTCTCTCAGAGAAACTCTAGCACCTAGTTGGTAAACTACTATTAAATATATAGCGCACAACTAAACGGCAGCGCCTCAAGACAGTCCTGCGTAGACGTTCCCTTTGAGTTATTATGTACTTACTGATAGTAGGGTATTTTACTCTACAAGAGAAAAAATCTAAAAATGTATATATCATTGTGATAGCTTCGGCAAAAAGCAGTCGGAAAATGTTAGTTTTAGTTCATGAAATAACAAAATAAATTTTAAAATTCAATTCATAGATATCAGGTTTTTAATGTGTTTTTGAACACCATGAAATAGTAGCCGCCATGTTGTTACGTCATACCGCTGTATACTAATCAAATGAACAACTTTGTATTTTTATTATTTTCGTAACCAAAGTAATTTTTATTGATATCTTACATTCAGGAACAGCAAACCAACGATAAGTAGTATGATAACTCATTTTTTAAATTATACGTAATTATCATACAAAATATCAGCGCAAATGTCTACCCAGTAAACTGACGTCATACCCACAGACCAATATGGCGTTCACTGCGTTCAGCGTTTTCGTCAAATTACGCGCGAAATATGAAAATGTAAAATATGGCACTAATCGATTAAATAAAAATGTTGTGCTTTTTTAGTGGTTTATTAGCATTTTAGAATCTAACTAAGACACTTTTAAAAAATGGGTGTAATACCTTATTCGGTGATTTTACTACTAGTAATTCTAGTGAACACCACATTGGCATTCTTTTGGTAGTAAAAAATCCACTTTTCGGTTAAAATTTTACCCAGATATAAACAATGTGTTTTCGTTAACAGCTTACCGTAACTGGATGAACTCCATGGGTGTTGCACCGCACGTCAACTGGTTGTACTCGGACCTCACCGATGGACTGGTCATCTTCCAGCTCTACGACATCATCAAACCTGGCATCGTTAACTGGAAGAAGGTAAGTTTTGAATATTATTTTGTTATAATATCTCCAAAGTATTTAGAAGGCAGATATGAGTGGAAACGTCGGGAGGGGATGCGCTAGGAGGACATATTATATTCCGTTATTTATAAACGTTGCTTAACGTTAAGTAATGATTAGCGACTGTTTAACCAAACATTTTTGACGCAGCGTTTATAAATAAGAGGGATCGTGACCATTTACATAGTTCAAGAACATTACTTACGTTTTGTACGCTGTTGAGTAGACGAATTTTTCAAACATAAAGCAATGGTTTTGAGGGAAATTGTTCCCTCAAAATCTTTCGGATTGTGATTGAAAGTGTGTTACTGTTACGTAATCAAGGTGTAGGTTCTAAGTTACTAACGCTTTAAAATGTTGGGTATATTCTGGGCACGCTTGTAGAGTAGACCTAATCCATCGGTTTTTATATGGTGACATGGAGGTATTGGTGAATCCCACAAATAAAGAAATTAACCAATTAATGTTGCCATTCGCCTTTTCGTAAACCGAACTTTTACCTGAATATCGTTTGGGGATTGGAGAATAGCAGTGTTTGCGTTTGTGTGTGTGTGCGGGTGTGTGTATGTGTGTTTGGAAGAGTGTGTGTGTTGCAAAACTTTCTGAATCATATTTTTCTTAAATGCTTTGTAGTCAAATGGAACCATAATAATCACCTAGAACGCAGTTTCATCATTTAAGGTATTCTTCTCCTTCGGTAAGCTTGTGTTTGCATGTAAACTACGTTGCTTCTGTTTCTCTGCCATCCCACCCGTCATATAATAATGTAACTTGTGTTCCCAGGTGCACCGTCAGTTCTCAAAGCTGCGCAAGTTCATGGAGCGCCTGGAGAACTGCAACTACGCCGTGGAGCTGGGCAGGCAGCTGGGCTTCTCGCTCGTCGGCATCGCGGGCGCGGACATCAACGAGGGCAACGCCACGCTCACACTAGGTAAATAGACAAATAAAAATACATATATCAAGAGCTAGCCGTGTAAAAATGATCTTCTCAAAGACCGCCGTCTTCATCATCTTGCTAAGCTTTTAAGGGCCGTGACAGAACCTTAAACATACATAAGGGCCAGCGGCGAGTTATCAATTTTTCTGAGAGAAGCGGAAGCGAGGTCCGCTTTAAGGTACTGACTTATCAATTAAGAATACTTACTATCATTCTAAAATTAATATAAGAATGTAAAGAAATAAATACAATAAAATTGAACAGCTGAAAACCAAATAAAATGTGCAACATTCCTCCACCTCGTTCTCATTGACGCATTTTTCTATGTATATCTGTCTCTGTCATAACCATAACCCGTTGTACAGCGGCTTGCTGTCGTCTATATCAAGCGGTGCCACCCGAACTAAAGTGACATCATTACGGGATCGCTGTTGTATGATTTTTTAGTTCCCGATTATGACGTTTTGGCGCCGGGTTAATTTAGAACATTAGTGGTATTACAAAGCTAAAAATAACCTTTTTTATTGTTGGAGTGTTATGGTGAATTAAATACCCGTAGTGTAACTATATTTTTTGACAATATAATAGCCACTACTGACGTGCCATTTTTGATAGCAATAGAGTTGCCGATGCGAATGCCCAAAGGGAAGCCGGTAGGAATCGTGTTATGTGGTGCTTTCGCCACTGATAAGGGCATTTTGATATCAGTTTTTTTTTTGTATAATCGTAAATGATCATGGGATCTCGATTTTATAAGGTTTAGCGTCCCAGTTATAAACGATATAATTAGACTCGGACTTACTCAGGGAACAGTGGTGGCCCAGTGGTATGCCCTCGACTTACTATTTGTAGGTCGTAACTTCGAACCCCCCAGGCAGGCAAAGTTTTTGTGTGTTTAAATTCATCACTACAGTACATTCGCGTTAAGAATGCAGTGAGTCATCATTATCCGTCGGCCTAGCCCCGCCCCCTAACCAATCAAATCTTTTCAAATTACAAAGTCAAGTTCACAATGACAGTTGAAGGCATTGCTTCGAACGCAACGGTTGTGTCCTGTCATTTGTGTTAACTGATTTAATTTTTTTAAATGAATACACCTCCTTAAAATAAAAGTGGGGAAAGAAAAGTAATTTACAATGTTTTTAAGTATTTTAAACAGTGTGATTTAAATATGACTGAGGACAGCATAGTACAAAAAACGGCAGCTGCATGCGGTGTGTCCGAGAGAACAGTTTATAGTATTCTTAGTGACAAAAAGGAAAATAATACATTGAAATCGCCAGTGAAAAAAAGGGCCCGGAAGTCTATTATTGACAAATTCGATGAATTAGACAATCTTTTAAAATATAATTTGTTTGAATTTAACACCACTGTTAATACACCTTTATCTTGCAGTTGCACTGATGACGCACTGCATTCTTAACGCGAACGAACTATACTGCTCTTAAAACGGTGAAAGAAAACATGAGGAAACCAGTATTTCTTCGAACCAGAAAGTCGAAGACATTGTGACATCCACCAACCCGCACTGGGGTCGCGTGGTGGGTCAGTGAGGAAGGGAGAAGGATGGAGTGAGATAGATAGATAGGAGGCCTGTATCCTAGCAATGGGAACATTATAGACTTTTGCTAACCTATGTCGAATTCCTTAATTTCCTATAATATGTATCTTTCTAATCTGTAATGTGTTTTACAGCGTTAATCTGGCAACTAATGCGCGCGTACACACTGTCTGTTCTGACGCGACTGGCGAACACCGGCAACCCCATCATCGAGAAGGAGATCGTGCAGTGGGTCAACAACAAGCTCAGCAATGCGGGCAAGACATCCGCCATCAGGAGTTTCCAGGTACGTTGAGTTAATTTGACATCACGGTTGGCGCAGTGGTTAAGCTATTGACTGCTGCGCTGCGTGTCGCGGGTTCGATCCCGCACGGAACAAAAATTCGTATGACCTACATGTATTTGTTTCGGGTCTGGCTGTTTGTGTATGTGAGTTTAAATGTTTGCAAACGCACCCACGAAACAGGAGTAATTCCTAGTATGGGGCACGGGTTAAAAAAAAACTTCATCATCATCAGCCAGAATTGTTATATTTACCTTTATCCAGCAGGATAAAGGCCTTCCCAAATACTTGCCACTGAGCTTTCAAGTCCACATAAGGGGGGCTGGGGAGGTTGTTGCGCCACTTCTTCCCAGCTAAAGCACTAGAAAGTGGTGAAGGGCAGACGTTTTGAAGGGCTGTCTTATGTAATTGTGACGTTCGAAAATTGCTGATTCTCAACTTAATTTGAATAAATTACTTTTGATACAATACCTGCCACCCCGCGAGGATCGTTGCTTCGAGGGCCTTTGATGTAGGTACGTCAACAGCTCTCAGAGCCTCGATCTGTGGAGGTCCATAGGGTCAACTTTCATTAGCTATCGAAACTCGGCATGATAAAACAAAAAGAAAACTCAGTTGTTGATTTTAATTTAACACAACAACAACACTGATTAATATTTTATTGTATTTTTGTTTTCAGGACGAGGTGCTGGCTGACGGTAAGGTTGTCATCGACCTGATCGACGCCATCAAGCCCGGCTCCATCAACTACGACCTAGTACTGCCCGGAGGCAAACTGGAGGTAAGACTTGATCAACTTAGACTGATTATTTAATCCTAATCACAATACAGATCATCCCATCGTCCCATTTCTTCCAGTGGGTGTCGAAAAGGCGACTAAGGGACTTACAAGAGAATGGGCAGCAGCATTCTCTATGCATTTTACCACCATACTGCGATCGCCAACCCGCCTGCCAAGCGTGGCGATTATGGCATACCCAATTTTTTTGGGGGAGGCCTATGTCCAGCAGTGGACGTCTGTCTATCCGCTGAAATGATGATAATACAGACAATGTTCCTTTTCTTATAGAGTACTATTGTGTTGTAAATTTTACTGACATGATTCAAAGAGATTGATTCTTAAAGTGGGTGTGCGAAACGCAAATTTTCTTACGGTTTTTTGTAATTAGCAGGTCAGTATCACTTTGAAGGTGGATCGAAACTGTATTCGCGACCGGTCGGTCGTGAGTTCGAACCTAAGAAGATACTTTACTTTGTGTAAATTATTTCATCAGCACTGCTCCCAAAACGGTGAAGGAAAACCTCGTGAGGAAACCTGCATGTCCTTGAACCGAAAGTTCGAAGGCATATGACATCCATCAACCCGCACTTGGCTGGCGTAGTGGATTATAGCCCACTCCCTCTCGAAAGAGGAGGCCTGTGTCCCAGCCGTGGGAACATTATAGGCTGATGAATCAAAACCAACCCAAAACAATTGGAAAAAACATGCCAGATTGACTAATGAACAACCTATTTGTCCACAGGAGAACCTAGCCAACGCAAAATACGCTATCTCAATGGCGCGTCGTTGCGGCGCACGCGTGTACGCACTACCCGAGGACATCACGGAGCGCAAGCCCAAGATGATCATGACGGTGTTCGCGTGTCTCATGGCGCTCGACTACATCCCTGCCATGGACGCGCCCGTCAAGGCGTAAGATTTTAGACCACCCTGTATACTTATCTGCTACATACATGAGGGAATTGAGGGAAAAAGGAGTTTGTTTTTGGGTCCTAAGATCCGTTTTACGATGGCACGTAATGACGGCCTATTCTGTAAAAATCTCAGCCTCAAAACTTATGTAAAGTGAGCTGTCATTCCAACTGATGTTAGAGATTGACACTAATGACAGGTCGCTTCATCTAAGTTCTCGGTGAGATGTCTACGGAATAGATAGGCTGGAGCCGTATTTTGACGTGTCCCAAGTGCGAAAGAGATGGTGCTAGTCGTTATTTGTAGCATCATCTCTCTCTTTCACACCAACATGTCATAGTGTGGGCCCTGGTAATAAACTGTTCTGATTATTCTTACAAGGGCAGTGAACATTTTAAATAAAACTGAGCTAAATGAAATATACTATGCCAATGCTTATGCTTTTGCTTATTTAAATATATATAGCAGTGAATTTTAACAGGAGATATTTCTCAATGACCGAGTGTATGTAGTCAGGTATAAATAGATTGTGATGTAAGCCTCGTGCTGTGTCGTTTTGGTGGGAACATTGACATTTATATCCAAAACAGTAGATAATCTATTTCAAAAGCATTTTTTATTAAATATTTTTCAGCCATCTTGATTTAAAATCATAAGCAACTTGAATTCGTTTGATGTTTCTCTATAAGAGGTTATAAAATCGATTGATAATTGATTTTGTATTCTTCCATAGATATTGTATGTTATTTTTAAATTGTCAATGTTGCCAGTTCATAAAGAGGGTTCATATTTACATTTTGAATTGTCTATGTGTTGTCAGTTGGTTTTTGTCGGTTTATGGATGTTTTTCAATGGAATAATTTGAATATTTCTTGTTTTACCCGTTGACAAGCTTTTTAGTACTGATGGGCATATAAAAATTACGAGGCATTTTATGAGAAATAATTGTCAAATTATTAAGGAACTTTATAATTCACACAAGATAAACGTTTTTAAAAATATTCGACACAGTGCAACATAAAATTAGTTCTAGAAGTCACCACACGTCAAAATAAAGACGTTCTTTGTTTCCATACTCAAGCAGTATGGGTTTTATCTCAATAAGGCATAACTTGTGACTAATAAGTGTTAGAGGCCTAGAAAGGTGTTTTAATGGCTGTATTGAAATTATACAGTCATTTAATTTTAAACGAAATAATTACGATACCCACCTACTGGTACAATGGAAGTGAAAACAGTTCTCTATATAAAAATAAGATTTTTATTTGCAGTTATTTAGCCATTAACAAATTGTATGAGGCAGCCAATCCGACCTAACCTAAGATATATTGGATTGGCTTAAGTGCTTAGCTGCCTTATTATTAACCGGGCATACATCAAACTATCGTTCGATCGAGTTACAGAACTTGGTCAAATCGATTCTTAAACAAAAACAAAATCGATTAAAAGTTGAATGTGTGCGCCTTTCCTAAATATATGAATTTTGTCCCTTCCATAGTTTAAACGAAAGATTACAATCGCTATACCAAAGCGATTAGCATTTAATCGACTGAAAATGTTCTACATTCCAAATTATAAAAGATTTTTGTTGTCATGTATGCGTTTGTGTCGCTAGATAGGTGGGATAGCGCGGAGTCGGGGATACTAAATATGTATGACAACTATAATCATGAAGTTACGTCTATCATTGTAAGTTATTTAGTTATGAGCTTGCTTGCATACAGGGAGACATATTGCTGTAATAATATTAATAAAGATATAGCTAAAACATAAATCGTCATATTTGGTATCCCCAACCTCGCTCTACTTTCAACAAAATAAATAATACTTGTGTATGTGACCTAAGCAATTATATTAAGTGTAACTTATTAAGTATATCAGACATAAAGTCTGCTATAAATCAATTACGTAATAATTAATGACGTATTTTAACAGAAAACCGAACATTTTAACGGCTTAAATGAATAGTACTTATGAATGATTAGTATTATCTACACGTCGATGTTTTTATACATTTTTACAACGAATCGTATTGAGTTTATGATAGTACGAAATGGCGGTTGTATGTACTGAAGTAACATTGTGTTTTATATATAAAAATCTAGTTTTACGTACATGTGAACCGATTTTGGGGTACTTAACTGAGCCGAGAATTGATACATTAAGAGAAACATAGGCATTAAAATATTCTGTTTAATTCGTTGGCCCTCCAGAAAACACGTTGACATTCTCATAAGAATGTATTATTTTATTTTACCATATCTCTCTATGTTTTGGTTATCTGTCTACCGTTGAGTTCGTCGTAATTTATAAGATTTTAATCGCTTATTTTGTGTGGGAATTGGCAATAAATGTGTATGTGGAATTGTTTATGTGATAATCTAAATATGTAACGCCATTACAGAAATATATATACATAATAATGTGTAGCTTTTTATGTTACATTCCTCAAATACCCTGCATTCCCCTTGATCGGCATTTTTAACACTAATTTCATTCTCAATTTATTAGTTTTAGAAATGTATATTTTCTAATGTTATTTATGTTATATTCTGTGAAATATTTTTGTAGCGTTTTATTAGATAAGGCATTCCCGAGGGATACAACGATATTTTACAATCATAATATTTTTTTATTGAAAATTTTTATTTTGTTAGACGTTTTAAGGCTTTATTTCAAGATTTTATTGATTACGTCATTTTTAGATTTTTTATTTTGAAATCAAATAGGATTTTTTTAATTTCTTAACATATAACGTGAAATCGAACTGTCTAATAAATTAATAACTATAATTACTCCACTGTATTTAGTGATGCTAGCTATCAGTAATGTTAATATACAAGAATGTGTAAGCCTAAAAATAAAACGGAATTGGTAAAAAACAGTTAAACTTTTTCATTTCCCATCCCTTGACCTCCCTCCGCAGTATAATTATAATATTCGCTTTATGGGTGCTTATTTATTATTTTATGTGGCAATGCAACAATTGATGGCCCGCAAGCAGCAGGCAAGTCTGGAAAACATCAGTTTTACAAACAGCGCTGGGAAGCTTTTATGCATATTGCTTGTCTATGTATAATTCTATTGGTATGCTTTACAAGCATGGAGAACAAAATATGATTAGATGAAAAACTTTCCAGGGACATGTCAGAATTCACCCGGTCAGGTTATGTCTACAGCCAACAAAATTCTACTACGACCATCGATGGGTATGTATGATCAAGTATAATACAATCTAAAAAGAATCCTAAACGGAATTCATGAATCTGCTACTGAATCTAACCCTCAGAGGAGACAGGTTAATGCTATAGTCATGTGCCAACAATTTATCAGAAGACCAAACAAATTTGTGATCGCAGCATGTATTATATTCCGTTCAGTTATTTTGCTTCGCTGTCAAAATCAGTGATCTTTATAATAGTTGTAATAAGGTTGCCATTCATTGAATATTCTGTCAGAATCACTATGATCTTTATAAGAATCACACTAAGGTTACTTTTGGGTTGCTCCTGTCAGCTAAAGTAAATGTGATTGAGCAAGAGAAATGTATAGCTAGATGTGTAGCCGTGTGTACCATACTAACAAGGCCAGCAACATTATGGACAACACATATCTGTAGCCTGTAGCATAATCAGCCTATAATGTTTCCACTGCAGGGACACAGGCCTCCTCTCTGTGAGAGGGAGTGGGCCGTAATCCACCACGCGGGTCCAGTGCGAGTAGATAGATGTGACTTGTCTTCGAATTTTTGGTTCTAAGATATGCCGGTTTCTGGCGCCACATACACGTGGTGAAAATTAGAACTACATCTATCGTCTCATTTACTCTTTAGTATTAAAGTGAGACAAACGTATTGAGCAGAAGCGCTTCCAAGGAGGTTCGATCAGTCAGCTTATTTATTCTCGTAATGTGAAACTCCTTGGTGGAATTCTTATTTCATGGAAATAAAAAACAAAACCGTAAAGAATACGCACGGTGCTATACAACGGGGTATGCGGTAAAATAGGTACTTAGGTGAGAGTACCTATTTTACCGCACGTTCCGTTGTATGGTGCGTAATTTTTAACTTTCGAACAATGTATACAGCCTTCGTAAATGCATTTTTGGGCGAATGTGTTGAAAAATAAAATACACAAAATAAAGTGCCCGCCGCTTGGGTTCGAAGTCACGACCTACAAACTCGTAAGTCGATACCATTGGGCCATCATTGCTCACAAATATTTGTGCTAAGGCTCAATTCATATTTATTCATGTTTACTTGACGGTTTTTGTCTCGTATTTTCGCATCTGGGCCCTAATTCACTAAGACCACTTAACGATTCATTACTTCAAAACCACGTGAATTCTTTAGATTACACACGGCATCTGCTAAAAGATACCGACAAATTGTCTTGGAATATACAGAATATGACATTTCAATTCCTTACCGTTACATTGGTTTCTACAAAACACGATATTGACGTAATTTGAACGTAGTAAGTTTCCGCGGGGAATCATTATAACCATACAGAATTGGGGCCCTACACAAATTATTTCGACCCTAAAAGGAGAACGAAGTCATGAAAACAGCACGCGGCAAAGTCACGAGTCTAACGTCTAATAGTATTAATACCTATCATAGCTTAGGTGAATATTTGTACGAGCGGCTGGTGTGACTGTGAGTTAGTAGTAAAATAGGAAATAATAATATTTGCAGGAATGTAGTGGAGTCTTCGCAGTATGTCGACGAGGATCCTGAGATAACTGAGGAACGTGAGGAACGCGAGGAAACTGAGGAACCTGAGGACAGTGTGGAGATAGTAGACCATGTTGAAGTGTTGGAGAAACCGGTCCCGCCGCCCAAACCAGAGAATCTAACGCCCATACCCCCTAGATCCATCTCTGTCGCTGCAAATGAATGAGCGAGGTAGAAAACTATTTATTTTTGTAACTAAGACTAAGCCTTGATTGAATTTAAAACGAAGACGGACGGTTGATTAATAGGTACGTTTCGTATTTCGTTGAAATATGTTTTATAATTTATCATATTTTTGTATTGGTTTGTGAAAGAAGTTTTATTATTAAATGTTTTCAATAAATAATGTTTTTTTTTAATGTCCATTAGCCGTTAATGATTGCTTAATTTGTTGCATACATAGTCGATGGTCAAACATGTTCTCACCTGTCAACATCGCCGGCGTCGTCGACTTAATTCGGATGATTTTAGTACCTAATAGTAAAAGTCAAAGTGAAAGCATTTTTTTTCAAATAGGCACGCACGTTTATGGCACTTCTGAACGTCAAAATCGATATTTATATATTTAAAAATGATTTTACTGCTTGATTTCGAATGTCATATCCCCGAAGTCATGAGATCGAACGTCCGAATTGCCGAAATTCCATAGCATCCATGTACCACAACTTCGAATAGCCATTAGATCGAGCGTCCGTTTCGCCGAAAAGCCATTGCAACGTGTTAGTCCTATCCATCGAATGTCTATTGGCTCGACGTGCCTATTTCTGTTCTTTTATTCTACAATGAGGGTTGTCGGATATTTCTTATCATTGCATTAGTTTTGTCCATCGTTTGATCACACGCGTGTAGGTTTGCTACTTTTTTCGGTCAATAATGGGTACGATACTTCAGAAAGCAGCTCAAGTTGTAGCACTACTTTAAAAGCAAGCGTTGCGCAACGCGAGGTCGCTCTAAGTCGAATCCCGTGTGTGGCCCGGTTTATTTGCTGTCCAGTGTAGAATTGATCTAGTCGCCCCTTCCAAAAGCCAGTTTCGTATGAAGAATAGGCAAGACACTCCACCGTTCATCATTCATTATCATCATTTCAGCCGAAAGACGTCCTTTGCTGGACATAGGCCTCCCCCAAGCACCGCCATTTCGACCGGTTGTGTGCTTCTCGCATCTAGCGGATTCCTGCGGCTTTCAATAGGTCATCGATCCATCTTGTGGGCAGCTTTTCAACGCTACGTCTTCCAGTACGCGGCGCCACTCAAGAACCTTCCGGCCCCATCAGCTATCTGTTCTACGAGCAGTGCCCACTGCCACTTAAGTTTGGGAATTCTTCGGTCAATGTCGGTTACCTTGATTCTCCTTCGGATCTCTTCATTTTTGATTCGATCGCGTAGGGAAACTCCAAGCATAGCCCTCTCCATTGCTCTTAGGGTGACTTTCAGCATTCTTATGAGGCCCATTGTGAGCGACCACGTTTCAGTACACTATGCAGAGGCGGATTAAATGTCTACAGCGCCCTAGGCTAGCACCTCATCAGCGCCCCTCTGTTTGCGATCTAAGGCGCGAATTACACAGAAATGGCGTAAGGTTTTTTTTTTTTTTTGTGGGTGGGAAATCATCAAATGACTTCTCCCGCTCTGGTTGGAGCAGGAGGGCGTGTCAGACTTTTACTGACTAAAACCCATCCATGTTCCTTCAGCTGCCCGTATGCCAGGGGCCGCGGTATCTCTTTCGAACAACCCGCACCCCTAGCAGGCATCGGCCCTTGCGGGCCCCACCAGCTGCTGCTGACGTCCTCCTGCGACGGGTCAGTACAGTGGCCCCGCCGCCAACCACTTTTCGGCCGCAGGGGATAGGGAGAGCGGCCAACGCTATACCGACACCGCGTCCGCCATCAAACGGTGGCGGCCCCGTCCAGGCTACGGAAGGGAAGAGCGCTACTCAGAAGTACCGGCACTCCTCCTCCGCCGCAGCCTGTAACCCTCAGCCGCGATGCCTCCCATTCGACATCGCGGCCCGCCTCAGTTGCGATGCACCTCACCGCAACCTACTTTTTGGCCGCTACGTCGTCGGCTTGGAGGCACAAGCCCTTACGAGCGGCCCCACCTTGGGGTTCCTCTTCGCCGTGGGAGGGTGACCACGGTTACTGAGCCCCCCCGCAACGACAATGTGGGAACCCCACTGGGGGGGAAATGGCGTAAGGTGAAGGCGCAGCGCAGGCGGGGCGTACGCAATACATTTTGTATTAAAACGTTAAACGTTTACACAGAAACGGCGTCGTTTCTGTGTAATTCGCGCCTTACGAATATTATAAGTGCGAAAGTTTCCGAGGGTGACGGGATGCAGTTTTGTTTCTCTTTCACACAAAAACAACTTACCGGATTATGAAGAAATTTGTATGAAGGTAGCTTGTTTATTGAATATGGTATTTTACTCTATATGAGAAAAAATCCAAACATATGTTATTGAGATAGCTTAGGCAAAAATCAGTCGGAAAATGTTAGTTTTAGTTCATGAAATAACAAAATACATTTTAAAATTCAATTCATAGATTTCAGTTTTTTTTTCATCTGTTTTTGAACACCATGAAATAGTAGCCGCCATGTTATTACTTCATACCGCTGAATAAACTAATCAACTGAACAACTTTGTAGTTTTATTATTTTCGTAACTAAAGTAATTTTTATCGAAATAATATCTTACATTCAGGAAAAGCAAACCAACGATAAGTCAAATCAAATTTTATTTCACATAAACCTGCAAGAGCACTTATGAAACGTCAGAAGCTAGGTGCACGGTTCCAAGTCGCTTCCTATGGAGAAGAGCCGGCAAGAAACACCACGGTTACTCTTTTAAAAATAATTGGGTTTACAATGTTTTCAAATTACAGTGATAATAGGTATGGGAGGACACTGCAGGCCTGTTAATAAGTGTCAGGTACTTAGAGGAATTAAAATAAAGAATAAAAACTGTAGGCCTACAACGATCTCCCATTCACAATATGTAAAAGAATCTACATAAGTAAGATCAACCTATTTAAACCAAGTGACATGATTTCCATGAGATTCACTAATAAATAGTTGATATTAGAATTGATGTATAATGTCAAAAAAACAAAAAATGTCAGAAAGTGTAAAAAGTAGAATAATTACTATTTTTTTTTTAATTTATAAACAATTATCATACAAAATGTCAGCGCATTTGTTTACTCAGCAAACTGACGTCATACCCACAGACCAATATGGCATCCACTGCGTCCATCGCTGTCGTCAAATTAGGCGCAAAATATGATAATAACCTGGCTGGACAAATGATTATCTTGATTGCAAATTCATTATATTTTATTTATTGAAATTTATAAAATACTAACGAGAACTTGGCCATTACAATAATTATATTATAATTTTTATTTTTGAGATACAGATATTTTTGGCTAGTAAGTTTTAAAAAATCAGGTCCTAATTCTATCATTGTTAGAGTTTATGGCCATTCTCAGATAGTGCACCCACTTTTTAAAAAATTACAATTTTTCAATTGCCTATCAAAATAAAATTAATAATTAACATAGACGTAATATCGCCGAGATATAAATAAATAAAAATACTTACAGTTGAAATCAATTGGGAGTTAAACAAAATTTGTTAAATGAATTTTAGTCTACAAAATTTGAAATTTTCTCACGCCGTTATTACGAATAATCATTACAAACTGAAAATTTCCGGCGGATCCCAACGGCGACTTACTCTCTGGTAGGACTTTAGGTATCATTTTTTTCTTCGTTTAAAAATTTCCACGCACGCCCTTTTGTAACCTCGCGCCCCTAGGCACGTGCCTAGTTTGCCTTATGGATAATCCGCCACTGACCCTATGTCATCACTGGCAACACGCACTAGTCAAAGACTTTCGTTTTTTTTTTCTTCTTGAGACACTGCGGGATGTGTGACGGGAAGATATTTTGAAGCTTCCTGATGTATGCTTCATTCGCCCTAGACAATCAGATTTACCTATGTAGGAACTGATTTCCGATAAAATCCGAAGATTGGTATTTTCAGGTCGTCGCACGTCGTAGGTTTACCTCATTTGTGATGTGGTAATAAATGTATTCTTTTTTTGCATTACAATTCGTATTTGCAACGTCGGAGTTATATCGTTTAAATAGGCCACTTGTTGTGATAAGAACTGAAATTGTACAGTCCTAACGGTTTGGGAATCCCTCGCTCTGCGTTTCTCACGACTGGATCCAATATCCACTACTCGTAGAAGAACAACTACCACTATCCTTTGTACTTAGTGTCGGAGAACGAACCCGTTTACGCAATGATGAGCCGTCAATAACACTAAATAATATATATTTATTTTTTATTGCCAAACTTTTAAATGAAATATCTGGGTAGAAGTTGCTCGCGAAGTTTAAATAACGCTAACAATTGGACGGCGCGAAAAACGGCGCTAGTTATGTCGGTAAATAGTTAATCCATCATAATTAGGCCATCTCCCGATGCGCGTAAAATACTTAGTACCAACGTAAAGTGGGCGCTACCAGCGAAGAGACCAAGCAAATACTAACAACAGGCTGAAAGACAGGTGCTTGACTCAAGATGGATTCCGGATATTGATAGAAAACTGATTGATTGAGACTCTCTACAATAGAGAGTCTATCCAAATGTATATAATGATAAATCAATGTAATAATAGTATAAAACCTTACGTTTGTTACTAAGTTTGACTTTGTTGACTACTAAGAACTTTGTTATGATCACACTCGACTCTAGGTCAAGTTCAAAGCAGGTCTAAACTTGTCGAAACCTGTCCAAACTCGTAGACGCCCCTGCCCATCTCTGATTGGTGGATCTAGAATCGAGCGTGAACACGATTTATTATAGAGTAATTCTATTAGTAGTTTAAGTTAAGCGGCATGGCGCTACCACCGCTACTTTCACCCATGTAAATTGATATAAGTGTAGGGCATTTTTAGTTTTTCTTCGATATAGCGAAAGCTTTCGACAAGGTCTGGCACAACGGCTTACTATATAAGCTGTACAAACTTGGTGTGCCTGACCGTCTCGTACTCATCTTACGAGACTTTTTGCCGAACCGCACCTTTCGCTATCGCATAGAGGGAGCGATTTCATCCCCCCACCCCATACGCGCCGGTGTCCCTCAGGGCGCCGTGCTGTCCCCTCTCATTTCACGCTATTCACTAGCGATATCCCAAAACGTAGACTGGCAAAGTTGGCACTGTTCGCAGACGATACAGCCATTTACTACGCTGGGATAAATCAGGACGCGATAGCCTCCAGGCTCCAGACCGCAGTCAATGTTCTTTGCGCGTGGTTTAGAAAATGGAGGATTGAAGTAAATCCGGACAAAAGTCAAGCGGTCCTCTTCTCGAAACCGCGACACAGACCTGACCCCCCCCGGCCCATCTCCATGTTTGGCAAGCCTATCCCTTGGGAAAAGCAAGCTAAATATCTAGGAGTGATCATGGATGTGTAATGTTGGGGTTCCTAAAGGGTGGTTTCAAGGAAACAACCACATCTGTTTAGTACTATTTAATGAGTGAATCCATAATAATAGAATGAGCGCACATGAGGTATTGTACAGACTCAGCATATATGATCAATTATAAAGGAGTGTGCCTACTTACATAAGTAAAGGAGCATACATATTATATTATTACACTTCACCTCCCGGGGCCAACGAAAAAAAAAAGAATTGATAACTTTTTTTTTTACATTTTCTTAAATTATTATTAGTTACTTATTTTAACATAATATATTCCAAGTTATAAGTGTATGACAGATATACCTATTTGGTTATTACAAATATATGGGTAGCTACTTATTTTTTATCCTTATCATTATACATTGCAATGTTATTTAAATTTAAATCTTACATTACCTCTAATCTATTGACAAAATGGCCTAGTCCTATTCTTATGTACTAAATCAATTTTATCTTTTTTAATTATTTTTACATTACTACCTAAATCCTCCACAACTGTATAGGGACCTTCAAATAGCGCATCTAATTTACTACGAGTTTCATTTTTTATTAAAACCAAATCGTCTTTCTCATACATTGTAGAGTTGACGGATCTATCATGTATTTTTTTTCGTTTATGTTTATTTAACAACAAATTATTCTTTGCATCGGCATGCGCTAATTGTAGCCTATATTTTAATTGTAACGGATAATTATCTATATTGTACAATGGATCTACGGTATCGCAAATGCTATCAGGTATTCGACAAAGTTTACCAAAAACAAGTTCATATGGCGCATAGTTTGTTTCTGAATGGACTGTGTTGTTAAAACTAAAGCACCAAAATGGTAACCAATAGCTCCATGTGTCCGTATGATTGCCACACTGGATCCTTAAAAATGTACCCAAAGTTTTGTGAGCATTTTCTAGAGCTCCAATGGACTGATGGTGATAGGCTGTAGAAGATAATTTTTCAATATTAAGAATTTTACAGACCTGTTCCATAGTTGCAGAAATAAATTCTGTTCCTCGATCCGTAGCCATTGTTTCCGGAATACCAAATCTTAATATGAACTGCCTAACAAATGCATCTGCAATGGACACCGTTTCTTTGTTTGGCAAAGGAATAGCTTGAACAAATTTTGTTAACTCGCACTGCATAGTCAATATATAACAATTACCACTTTCGTCTCTGTCTAAAGGACCCACAACATCCAAGTAAATCTTTTCAAATGCCGAGGTGGCGGTTGTCGTAATTTCCATCGGTTCTTTAATGTAACGAAAATATTTAGTTTTTTGACATTTTGTACATTTTTTGACATATTCTTGGACGTCCTTGTCGATACTTGGCCAATAGTATCGTCTTTTGATGGTATTTACCATTCTGCGCACTCCAGCATGACCACTGGATGGCAGTAAATGAAAGTCATTCATAATTATAGTCTTTTCATTGTCAGCACTTATTCTTTTTACGCCTCGTAATATACATATTCGTGGTCCGGACCAATTCGTAAGTGTTGTTATTTCATCACAAACACTTTTAATAACTTCTATGTTATCATTATTTTTAATTATACAAACTTCACTGATACGTATCTTTTCACAGAAATTGCTTAATTTCTGCACAAATTCGGCTCGCGAGAAATGTGCCTTGAAATTAAGATTAATGTATAATGTCTTTTTATTCTCTACAAATGCAAAATATTCATATTCTTCAGTTATCATATCATTATCTCTATATCTTTTTAATTTATTGCCTTCTATCCAACACATTTCTACTGAATCACACGGTTTTCTTAATATATCCACTACTCTTGGTTGATCAGTCCAGTTGTTAATGGATTTATTAAGAGCCTTCTTTTCAGATTCGTTCTTACTCGTACTTAGCTCATTCATCTTTTTCTTTTGCGCCCTGGTCATTACAGCCATTACTTGCTCATTCATACTCTTTAGTTCATCAGTTGTTATACAAACTCTAGATAAAGCATCTGCCACAACATTGTCTTTTCCTTTCACATAGACTATTTTAAAGTTATATTCTTCTAAAGTTAACCGAAATTTAAGTAATCTACTTGATGGATCTTTCATACCAAAGAGATATATCAATGGTTTGTGATCCGTCATTATGGTAAATTTGTTTCCATACAAATATGGTCTGAAATACTTAACAGACCACACTATTGCCAAAAGTTCTTTTTGAATAGTCGGATAGTTCTTTTCTGCTTTATTCAATGGTCTACTCGCATATGCGACTGGTCTAAGATCTTTATTACATAATACAGAACCAATAGCAGTACCCGAAGCATCTGTCTGTAAAATAAATTCATGATTCTCGGAAAAATCGGGATACTGTAGAATAGGTGGCGATATTAAAGCATTTTTCAACAAATCGAAAGCGCGTTGACATTCATTAGACCAAAGAAATGGTTCATTTTTCCTACTTAACTTATTCAAAGGCATCGCCATATCCGAAAAATTTCTTACAAATTTACGGTAATAGTTGCAAAAAGCTACAAAACGTTTTACTTCATCTGCATTTTTGGGAGTAGGATAATTTTGTAATACTTTAGTTTTTTCTGGATCTGGTAAAACACCATTTTCTGAAACCACATGTCCTAAATAAAGAATTTCTTTCTTCAAAAATTCACATTTTTGAGGATTTAGTTTTAAATTTACTTTTCTCAACCTTTCCATTACACTTATTAAATTTCGATTATGGCTAGATAGATTTCTTCCGAATACAATGAGATCATCCTGATACACTAGACATTTATCATAAGTTAAACCAGACATTGCTACAGCCATCATACGACTAAAAGCATTAGGACTAATCTTTAAACCCATTGGTAACCGTTTCATGCAATATTGGCCAGTGTTTGTGGTGAAAGCCGTTAATTTACGACTACTAGGCTCTAAACTCACTTGATAATAGCCTTGGTAAAGATCAAGATGAGTAAAATAAATGGCTCCAGTTAGCGTATCTAAAATTTCATTTATATTTGGTAAAGGAAATTTATCGTCACAAATAACTTCGTTTAATTTTCTATAATCTACAACTAAACGCCATTTTTCCTCATTACCTTTGCTACTTTTCTTGGGTACTAATAAAATTGGACTGGACCATTCACTATTTGACTCTTCTATAATATCATTTTCTAACATATTGTCAACTTGCTTAGCTATTTCTGGTTTTAGTGCCTGTGGTAACCTATACGGCTTGACGTAGACTGCAGTAGAGCTTTGTTTTACAACTATAGATTGCTCATAAATATTAGTCGTTGCTAACTTATCTCCCACTAAATGAAAAACGTCTGAATACTTTGCACATATTGCTTCAATTGACTGTTTTTCTTCTCCGTCTAAATAAGTTAGATCTAATTCAGTCAACAAAGTTTTAACCCTAGTAACGTCGCTATTGGTCTTATTAAATTGACAAATATCATAGTCTCTTAAGTTTTTCAAATCTGGTGTAAAAGATGGCAAACTAACTTCCTTGTCACTAACATTAAGTATCTTGACCGGAATTCTATTATTACTAACCTTTGCTATTGCGTTTGCTATAAACACATCCTTCGCTAACTCCCTACTACACACTACAAATTCTCCATCTACATTCTCATTTACATTAATAAAATGAATGGATTCCGAACGAGCCGGAATAATTATAGCATTTTTCATCGTATCATGTTCATCTACAACATTTAGGCAATGTTGTTCATTATTGCTAAAGAGTGTTAAATTATTTGAATCTAGATCAATATTTGCTCGATATTTTTCTAAAAAGTCTAAGCCTATGATTCCGTCAGCTCTTAGTGGTAGCGAATTAAAAACAAGAAAGTTATGCTGAAACGTGGCATTGTCGTGCTTTAATAATAAATTTACAGAACCTTGAGAACGTCGCTGACCACTTATTCCATTTATTAAAGTATTATCTCTATGAACAACGAAATCTTTTGGTAACATTTCATTTTTAATAATTGACAAAGTTGCACCCGTATCAATAAGCCAATAGTATTTAATATTTTTAATATAAAAAGTTATATACTTCGCATTACCCTGGAATGATAATATAAAATGCTTAAGATCGAAAAAACTGGTTTGATGTACCTGCATTATCCTCTTTATCGCATTGACGTGTGTCATCTACTTGCTCTACTGTGAACGTATTTTGGCCTCGTCCACGGTGCCTAATATACCTCGAACCTCTACTACCTCTCTGATTATTGAATGATGAGCGATAGTTTGCTCTAAAATTTCCACGAGAACCTTGTTCTCGGTAGTAACTGTTATTAGATTGGTTATCACGAGGGTAATTGTTACTATTTTGACTACTGAAAGTACCTCTCTGATAACTTTGTGAGCGCCTATTACTATGTGAAACTCGTCCACTTTTAGATGCATATAAAATATTACCTGATGGTTGATAAGACGTGCACTCTTCGTCTTTCGCTGCTTGTATGGCATCTTTCAAGCTGCTGAAACCACGTGCTGAGATGATGGTGCTCAGCTTCGAGCTACGTAGGCCATCTGAAAATCGTTTTATAGCAAAGCTTTCATTGATCGGCTTTAAGATAGAAAATGCTTCAGATTTTCCATCTGCCTGAGTAATTGTCAGCTCCGTAAATATTTTTTCTACCTCAGAACCATAATCCTCAATGGACCTCGAACCCTGTTGAATATTTTGTAGCTGCATCTGTATGGCCATAAATGATTTTTTGGGTAAAAGATATTTCCTCAAATCATCAATTAATTCTTGAACAGTTTTATAAGTTCCTGTAATTCTTAACTTTGCGTTTTCATTCAGCCTACTTTTTAGAACGAAAGTAATTAATAATGCTTTACCTGGGCCATCCAGCATGTCAGCATACATCTCCACGGAGTCTATTAGGCGTTTGGTGGACGCCTCCACACCGTCCAGTACTGGAATCAAACTACACGCCACCTTAAGGTCAAAATCCATTTTTCCTAAATCCATTGCAACGGGAAAAATACACAATTTATTTATTTCCTCGTATTTTTGTTTTATTTTTTCATAAAGATCTATTGTCGATGCCAACTTTATATCCTTACTTTTTTCTAATTCCAAAATTATTTTACAACATTTTTCATAAGCGCTCTTTGCTTGCTCTAACTTTGTTGAAATAACATTACCCTTATATCTACCTTGTCCCTTTTTTACTAAATAATTACGTAATTCTACTAACAAGACATAATTTTGCTCTAAAATATCAATCATATTCTTAATCTAATATTAGAATTGCATAAATGTAACACATTCCACGTAAATGCGATGATGCGAAGTAAAAAAAAGTCCGACGTTGCATTTTGTTTCCGTTTGGTGTCTTATGGCTGAATGTCCGAGCATGATTTTAGCGCCTTTAAGTTTTTGCGTTATGAAATATGATACCACGTAACTAGTTCACTCACTGATATTTTTACGAAACGACGAGAAAACACACAGCACTTTCATTATTTATTATTATTGCTGATTTTCGGTACCTTCTGTGCGTCCTCTGATGGATGACCTAATTCTCTGCATGGTACTCATCCCGATTTCCTGCTGGATCCATGTACGGTGGCAGCTCCTGTACATCCGCAGGCCAACATAAACTGCAATAATCCCAATAATGGCCAGAACAATGTAGGTGACAATGCTAAGCCGTTCCACGTGGCTTCCGATTTCTTTTAACGTGGCGTCATTGTTGCCTCCAGCTGCGTTTTGGCTGAGGAAAACCTCTTCCTTTTCCACAGTTGACCGACACATTATACCATTGAGGTAGTTATGCTGTAATTAATTGCTGAAAAACTGATACTCTATTTAAACTACTAACAATCCCCTTGGCAGAGTCCCGTGGCAGGGTCGCCATGTAATGTTGGGGTTCCTAAAGGGTGGTTTCAAGGAAACAACCACATCTGTTTAGTACTATTTAATGAGTGAATCCATAATAATAGAATGAGCGCACATGAGGTATTGTACAGACTCAGCATATATGATCAATTATAAAGGAGTGTGCCTACTTACATAAGTAAAGGAGCATACATATTATATTATTACACTTCAGATGACCACCTCTCCTTCTCTGCGCACATCAAGAAGGCGCGCTCACGCGCCGCCTTCGCTCTAGGAAGGTTGCACTCTGTTCTGAATGCACGCAGAAAGTTGTCACTCAAGTGCAAGTTGCGAATATACACGGCGTGCATAAGGCCAATCATGACCTATGCTAGTGCAGTCTTTGCACACACAAAGCCCCGATACATCCATAGGATGCAGACCCTCCAAAACCGTTTCCTTCGCCAAGCTACAGGCTCGCCATGGTACGTTAGGAACGAGATCCTCCATCTCGACCTTACCCGAGCACTTGCCGCCAGCACTGGCACGAGCACTTGCCGCCAGCACTGGCCCGAGCACTTGCCGCCAGCACTGGCCCGAGCACTTGCCGCCAGCACTGGCCCGAGCACTTGCCGCCAGCACTGGCCCGAGCACATGCCGCCAGCACTGGCCCGAGCACTTGCCGCCAGCACTGGCCCGAGCACTTGCCGCCAGCACTGGCCCGAGCACATGCCACCAGCACTGGCCCGAGCACTTGCCGCTAGCACTGGCCCGAGCACTTGCTGCCAAAACTGGCCGCCAGAACTGGCCCGCAGCACTAGCCGCCAGCATAGGCCGCCAGCACTAGCACTGGCCCGAGCACTAGCCGCCAGCATAGGCCGCCAGCACTAGCACTAGCCCGAGCACTTGCCGCCAGCACTGGCCCAAGCACTTGCCCGAGCAGTTGCCGCCAGCACTGGCCCGAGCACTTGCCACCAGCACTGGCTTCGCTGAAGGAAGCGACTGCTAGCCATGCACTCTCGCTCCGTACTATGCCTCCGCGATCGCTGCCGCCGATCGCCTCCATGAGGACACGGCGGTGTTCCGCCCAAGCCGGGCAGACCTCCTCCGTATGCTCCACCATGTCCTCAGGGAAGTTCGGGACAGTCAATTGTACCTTTTGATCCATCTTTAACCAAAAAATTGTAGTCAAACTTTTTTTTATCATACCAACTTAATCACTCAATGAAATCTCGATTTCTTTTTCATAAGGCTCTGCTGATAATTTTTAGAGACAACTGCGTTTATTTAGTTTTTTTTTGTTCCCGGGGGTCTTGACTGCTACTATACTTAGTCCATAGAATATGCGAAAAGCTACAAATTTACCAGGCGCCTCTTTTAACAAAATCATTTTCTTTTTCTTGTAGTGGGTACCATTTTATTTTTTATTTTTTTCATGACTTAGATCGGCAGAACTATTCCGGAAAAGTATTAGGAACCATAGAACTCACCACTGTGTGCCTAAATCAGTTTTAAAATTGTTATTTTGGAAAAATGATCTGCTAACGGAAGTTGGCAGAGTATATTTTCATTCGACCTTTTTTCAGGCAAAAACTGCTGAACTATTTTTTTTAAGTATAAGGAACTACAGAACTCATGCGCATGCGAATAGAACTCACATTATATTTTGCTCTGCTGGGAAATGATCTGCCACGTTCACCCAGCACTAACCGACTCCATTAATTGTACGGAACTATGATCATTGGTAACAAAATCTTTGTAATTAAGTCGAGTTGCGAGGTTATGACAATTGACGTTAGCATAGCACTACTAACCTATGTCTACTCTTCAATAATTCTAGAGGCTGTGAAATAGCTAATATTTACACTACATGCTTTGGAATTAAAGTGGAGTAACACTACACTAATTTACAGCTCATGCAGTCTTTAATTGTTTTAAACCAGCTAGTATTAAGCTGATTGAGGTAGCATTATAATATAATTAGTGTACACCATAAAACAGCGAATGGTAAAATTTGATTCTCTAAGACCGTTCAAAGATTAGAAGAGGTGTTACTTTATCGCGTTAAGCAGCTGTTTACAAGCTTTGGTCTTCTTAACCAGCTAGTAGCATTATACGTAGCCAAAGGCTGGACAATAGTTCTTTCAAGTTCTGCTAAAATACATTTTCTTTTCTTTTTCTCCATTATACAGCCATTAGTCAGCTGTGCTGTTTAACAGTGTAGAGATCACCCCCCATACAGTCTCAAGAATCGTCTTATCCGTTAGTACAGCTACTTAAGAGCGTTTGACTGTAATATAGCTTGTTTATGGATGTAATTTCCGCCAATGTGCTACTTGGGAGGGGCACAGCATCATGGAATGTGAACAATTCAAGAAAGCAACTACTGATGCTAGATGGGATATAGCTAAGTAGCATCGCTTGTGTTTTCGTTGCCTCAAATACAGAACAAAACAACACAAGCTGCAAATCAAAGAAATGCGAAATAAATGACTGTGTACATTTACATCACAAGATGTTACACGCCGACAGTACAGCGAACAAAAAGAAAGTGGAACCCGAGTGCGCCGAAGAAGAGCAAGAGACGGTGCATTCAGCATGGACACCTAGGGTGTCATTTCTGAAAATAATACCAGTACACCTTTCTGGATCGGCGGGAGCCGTAGATACCTACGCACTCCTAGATGACGGTTCTACAGTAACATTAATCGACGAGAGCCTAGCCAATCAAATTGGAGCGGAAGGATTATGTGAACCACTACGTATATCATCCTTCGACGGCGAGCCTACAATCGACGTGACGTCTCGACGAGTGAACTTCTTCATCAAAGGACTTCACACATCTGAACGCAAGTTACATGCAAGAACAGATAAGCAATTACAGCTGGCTGCACAGAGGATACCTGGAGTAGCAGTCAGGGACTGTGAACATCTTCGAGACATAGCCAAAGATATAGTAACTGAAGATGCAAGACCCAGACTCCTGATCAGCCAAGACAACTGGGATCTCCTCATCACAATAGAAATCAGAACAGGAAAGAAAAACCAACCAGTGGCCTCACTAACACCACTCGGTTGGGTCCTGCACGGCAGCCACACACGAGCACTTGGCCATAGAGTGAACTTCATCAGACTTGCTAACACAGACGACGACCTTCATGAACTAGTGAAGGAATACATCACTATAGACAACATGCAAGTCAATCCAAAGAAACCCATCAATGATCCTGATGAAAAGGCACTTCGTATCCTGCAGCAGCATACGAAGAGAACCACGGAAGGACGATACCAAACCGCTCTATTATGGCGACATGAAAACATAAAAATGCCAGACAACTACGACAGCACTGTGAACAGGCTCGTCAGCGTGGAAAGGAAAATGGACAAAGATCCCGAACTAAAGAAGAGGTACTCCGAACAAATGGAAGCACGAGTATCAAAAGGATACGCCGAACCAGCTCCACCGACCACTTCAAAACATAGAACCTGGTACTTACCTCACTTCGCGGTTTTCAATCCAATGAAACCGGATAAATTGAGGATTGTCTGTAACGCGGCAGCAAAGACCAGAGGAGTATCTTTAAACGATCAATTACTCACTGGTCCAGACCTTCTACAATCGTTACCAGGAGTGATCATGCGTTTCCGTCAGCACCCAATCGCCGTGACCGCCGACATTACTGAAATGTTCCTACAAATACAACTTCGACCCACAGACCTGGGATGCTCTGCGTTACTTATGGCGAGGAGACCGAAGAGATAACCAGTCGCCTGAACAATACCGTATGAAGTCATTACTTTTCGGAGCTTCTTGCTCACCAGCTACAGCGATATATATAAAGAACACAAACGCCGAGAGATTCCAACAGGAACACCCAGAGGCAGTCGAAGCTATAAAAAAAAAGCATTACATGGATGAATGAATGAATCTGAATAGTTTTGACACGTTAGAAGAAGCAGTAAGAGTCTCTCAAACAGTTCGTAGCATTCACAGTGAAGCGCATTTCGAACTCAAGAAATGGTCATCGAACTCTACCGCCCTTCTTGAAGCATTAGGGGAAGTAACTAGGACCGAAGACACAATCAAGCTGAAAGATAACATTCAGACAGAACGAGTTCTCGGCCTGATATGGAGGCCGGCAGAAGACTCGCTTGCCTTCAATCTGAATCTGACACGCTTACCTCAGAACATCCTACATAACGACACGCCTACGAAAAGAGAAGCTCTTCGAATAGTTATGTCCCTATTTGATCCATTGGGACCTGTATCGCCGGTGACCATCAGAGCCAAACAAATACTACAGGAAGTTTGGCGTCGTGGAACAGCATGGGACGAAGCCCTAGATAGTGACTTAGCCGCAAGCTGGAGGAAATGGCTCGTTCAATTCGTTCATCTCAGAGCACTAGAACACATCTCCGTTCCACGAACCTATCCAGGCTTCAGCGCTACGGAATCACTACAGCTACATATATTTACCGACGCAAGCGAATCTGTATACTCAACAGCATTATACTGGCGAACTGTGACCAAGGACGGAAGAACCTACGTCTGCTTGATCACAGCCAAAGCCAAGGTGGCACCATTGAAACTAATGTCAATTCCGCGATTAGAGCTGCAAGCAGCAGTACTTGGCGCAAGTATGGTGTACAAAACGCGGTTCATTTTTGTGTAGGGACCTATTATGTTTTTGGGTAGCAACGCATTTCAATACTATATAGCATTTTTTTTATATAATTGGTTGTAGGGTGCTATTAAATTGTAGGTATGTACTGTCTATTATAATTATTATGTTTTTTGTTTTTGTTACTTGTTCTGTCTAATTGTGGAAATCCTGGCTTGATATTCGTACGTTGTTTTCGGGTGACCACTAAAAATCAGCGCTGTGCTGTGGGTCCCATCCCATAGCATAGCATCATGCTGAGTGGAAGCCTTCTTGTCACAGTCACGGCGTGCAGCTGCCGATTATTTATCTTCTTTATGCCTATGTATAAATATCTGTGTGTGTATCATGTTTTTTTTTATGTTAAGTATGTCATCTTTTATATGCACGTGTTTCTGTGACAAATAAATCTACTTTTCTTTCTTTCTTTCTTTCTATGGCAACAGCGGTTAAGGAAGAACATGAAAGAACACCAGAGTCAACCACGTTCTGGACCGATAGCAGAACTACACTGTCATGGATCAGAACTGGGTCCAGATCTTATAAACCATATGTTGCTCACCGCATCGCAGCAATCGAAGAACACAGTTCCACCAATGAATAGCGCTGGATCCCGACCAAATTGAACCCAGCAGACGACGCTACAAGAGATGTGCCAGAACACTATGATCAAGACATCGCTGGTTCAACGGTCCAGAATTCCTTCGTGGGCCTCCGGAAACGTAGCCAGCGGACGAGAAAAACCCTGTCATAATCACAGGAGAAGAGAGAACCTGTAGCATCAGAAACCAGAACGTACAGATCAGCGAAGCTATACCAAACTGCAATAGATTCTCACGTTGGGAAAGATACCTACGAGCCACAGCACGAGTTCTACAGTTTCTACATCTCTGCCGCCAATCAGGGCAGAATATTAACTACAAGAGAACCAAAAAGAACAGCAGCAGCGACCCTGATTGGAGGAAAAGTAAGCAGACAGTACCAGTCAAACCAAGAGAGAGGCGAAAAATCTCAAGCAATCGCCTGCGTCTCACTGCTGAACTCCTAAGCCAAGCCGATAGTCTGATCCTGCGAGCTTCACAAGAACAGTCCTTCCAAGAAGAGATAGAAGCTCTAAAAAACAAGAAGCCCATACAACGAAACAGTCGCCTGCACGCACTATGCATAGAATTCACAGAGGGAGAGGTTCGCCTTAAGAGCAGGATAACCGCCATGACAGACATCACGGATTGGACTACTTCGGGCCATTGACCATTACAGCAGGACGGAGTCATCAAAAGAGATACGTCGCTTTAGTCACGTGCCTGACGACGCGAGCCGTACACCTCGAACTTGTGACATCGCTCAACACAGATTCGGCAATTATGGCATTATGACGCATGATAGCACGCCGAGGATGTCCAGCACAGCTATGGTCCGATAACGGAACGAACTTTCACGGTGCTGAAAAGGAGCCACGAGCAGCCATCTTCGCGGCTACGGCAGAAGAAGCTTCGAAGAAGATAATGGACTGGAGATTCATCCCCTCTGGGACGCCATTCATGGGAGGCGCCTGGGAGCGTATGGTGAGATCAGTAAAGACAGCACTAGCCACCACCCTAAACGAGCGATTCCCAAGCGAAGAAGTGCTTCATACACTATTCATCGAAGCCGAACACACTGTAAACAGCGGACCACTTACGCGCGTGTCCGTGAACCACGAAGATCCTGAAGCATTAACACCCAATCACTTCATTTTGGGCGGTCCCGGTTGCATCGCGGCACCAGGAGAATTCGACGACAGCGACTTACGTCTACGAGCCAGTTGGCGTGCAGCTCAGAGACTTGCTGATATATTTTGGGCCAGATGGCTGAAAGAATATCTCCCAGAACTACGGAATCGCAGAGAACCATACACTAAAGGTACGATTCCCAAGGTCGGCGATCTTGGCGTTCTGGGGCATTTCCATTAAACTTTTGAGTAATATAATAGATATCGTAGCCCCCTATCTAGCTGTCACTTTTAATAAATGTGTTGATTCAGGAACTTTTCCTGACCTCATGAAGAGTAGTAAAGTCATACCATTATTTATATCAGGTAATAAAAATGACGTTCGTAATTGCAGGCCTATTTCTATCTTACCTGCATTTAGCAAAATATTTGAAAAGTTAATACTCAAGCAGTTGCTAAGACATTTTAATTCAAATAGCCTCCTTCATAATGAGCAATATGGCTTTACAAAAGGTCGTCTGACTACAGATGCGAGTGTTGCTCTGTTGAAACACATATTTAAAGCATGGCAGAACTCGCAAAATGCTATTGGAGTTTTCTGTGATCTCTCCAAAGCCTTTGATTGCGTGCACCATGAAACGCTTTTGCGAAAACTGCGTTATTACGGTGTCCATAACGAAGCTTTAAAAGTAATAAATTCTTATTTACAAAATCGGTTCCAATGTGTAGAAATTAATGGTGAAAAATCTTCCAGGCTACCAGTTCAGTTAGGTGTGCCTCAAGGCTCAATACTCGGCCCATTCTTGTTTTTAGTGTATATCTATGACTTACCATTCTATTTAAAGGGTATTTGTGATGTTGTACTGTTTGCAGATGACACTTCTCTTATTTTTAAAGTAGACCAGAATAGACAAGATTTTGACGACGTAAACAGTGCTCTCTCAATGGTTACGGATTGGTTTACGGCAAATAACCTAGTTCTCAATGCCAAGAAAACAAAATGTGTAAAATTTGCCTTACCGAATGTTAGAAATCTAGGTCCCATCATCAACATCGTCTTAGATAAAGAGGTGCTTGAAACCGTAGACTCGGCAGTTTTTCTGGGCATAACAGTAGATGCCAAACTCCAGTGGGGATCACACATATCAAGCCTAGCGGGGAGGCTCAGTTCAGTTGCCTACGCCGTCAGAAAAGTAAGACAATACACTGACGTCGATACAGCTCGGTTAGTCTACTTTAGTTATTTTCACAGCGTTATGTCCTACGGCATTCTGCTGTGGGGCAAAGCTGCTGATATTCAAAATATTTTTGTCCTTCAAAAACGTGCTGTTCGTGCAATTTACCAGCTAGGTGCCAGAGTTTCCTTGAGGGACTTTTTTAAAGATGTTGGTATTCTCACGGTTCATCACAATTCATATTCGCTAACATCTTAAATATTAGGCAAAATATACACTTGTACACTAAAAACAGTGATATTCACACCGTTAACACAAGAAATAAGGACAAACTATATGCAGGGAGCACGTAGTTTGTCCTTATTTCTTGTTCACCGGCTTCATAACTCATTTGTTGGGCTTGGTATAACTTTTTATAACAAGCTTCCCTCTTCTTTGCTAGATTTGCCATTTAATGCGTTTAAAGCTCAAGTAAAATCCGTCCTTTGTTTAAAGGCTTACTATTCCATCAACGACTATTTAAATGACAAGAATAGTTGGTCGCTGTGATTAACTCAAGACAATGTTTATGTTCTTTCTCCAGAATTGGCGTATCTAGTGACAGGTTATATGGGTTCATATAATTATGATTTTATTTTTTATTGCCTGTCTAACATTTTTTTTAATAATGATCTATATAATGATCATGTCATTAGTTATTGACATGATCTACTCATAACAATATTTTCTATGATGAGTTATTTTAGGCTCTATTTGGCCTTCAGTTTTCATTTTATTTGTCGGTATATTGGTATGGCTAGCTGACATTTTGACTAATTATTTCATTAATATTTTGTGTCTCGTAATGTTTATTACTTTGCCTATGTATGTATACAATCAAGTCTATCCGACTAAACAGACAGCTGTGCTGCTGGGGAGTTTGTTCCGCCACTTCTTCTTCCCAGCTAAAGCACTAGGAAGTGGTGAAGGGTGGGCGTTTTGGGAGACTGTCTCATGTACTTTGATGTTCGAAAAGTGCTGATTCTCAGCCTAATTTGAATAAATGACTTTTGATTTGATTTTGATTTAGTGTTCATCGTTGATGGCAACCTCCCAAGAAACATGTGGATCAGAGAACGCATTTGAGCTACATTCCCCGGCCCAGATGGAGTGGTGCGCACAGTGGACGTGTCTACAAAAGGAGGTATCCTGCGACGTCCAGTGAAAAAGATAGTGGTGCTATCAATCGACCAAGGCGATCCTGCACCGGTTTCTACGACTGCGACGTCAGCAGCAGACGACGCATGGCGGCAGGAATGTGCAGGACGCCCACTCATAGAACAGTAGAGAATCTGTCGAAATGTATATAATGATAAATCAATGTAATATTAGTATATAGCCTTACGTTTGTTACTGGTTCTAAGTTTGACTTTGTTGACTACTAAGAATTTTGTTATGATCACACTCGACTCTAGGTCAAGTTCATAGCAGGTCTAAACTTGTCGAAACCTGTCCCAAACTCGTAGACGCCCCTGCCCATCTCTGATTGGTGGACCTAGAATCGAGCGTGAACACGATTTATTTTAGAGTAATTCTATTAGTAGTTAAGCGGCACGGCGCTACCACCGCTACTTGCACCCATGTAAATTGATATAAGTGTAGGGCATTTTTAGTTTTGAGTGATAAAGCCCGGTTAAGTAGTTACGGCCTCTCAAGGTCAACTACGAGATGCCCATATCAAAAAAAAAAAAAAAAGTTTTGAGTTAGTTGTTGTTTTTTAGTCCAGTTGTTCTTGTGAATTCAGATCTTATAATGAACAATAAATAAGTCATCAAGTATTAAGGAGTTTTAATCAGTGAACAACATAGTAATGTCCTTCAATCCAGTGCACTTGATGTGAGACCTATATACCTCACAGATTCTAAACCTATGCTTAACGTTGACATGAATAAATAAAGCCGTAATGTCGTCATCATCCGGGGTATTGTGGTTTCTAAGATGCTTCAGGCAATCCTTACCTCCATATTGGAGATGGGCCGACTATGACTGGCCGACCAGCCGACTAGTCGGCTGTAAAATGGCCGACTAGTCGGCCAAGCCGATCATTGCTTTCGGTTAAGTTCGGGCAACATCGGTAATGTTCGTGACTACGCTTTCGGCTCGTAGGTGCCGGTTCGCGGCGCCCGGCGACCAAGCGGAATTGTCAGGACGTGTTTTATTTGCCATGCATTTAATCTAACATGCTTAAGTGCGAGCCGGCGTTTCTTCCTATCCTATTATAGATTACACTGAAAGTAAACTGTAAAACTGGTTCTATAATAAAAATAATTACAGTAATGATTTCAATTTCATTTCAATCAGTCTTTTAAATTTTTAAGCATATTAATACTAGTAAAAAAGTTAGCCGACTAGTCGCCGACTACAAATATGGCCGACTAGTCGATACATCACTACTCCATATCTTGCTCGTCTAATCAAGATAGACAAAGCACGTTTATAATTAACAGTAATCATCGAATCATCTGGCCTAGCCCTCTCCCGACTGTTGGGGTCGGCTTCCAGTCTAACCGGATGCAGCTGAATACTGCTGAGAGACTGCCTATGTGACATCCACAACCCAGTTACGGGGTAACACGATACCTCTTGGTAAGACTGGTTGTCATATTTTCGGGCTTCTGTCGACCCGTAACGACTGTCAAAGATCCAAGAATGACAACCGGGACCAACAGCTTAACGTGCTTTCCGAGGCACGGAGAGGACGGTGTCACTGAGGGTCTTGGTATGTAAAGATGGTCACCCATCCACGAACCAGCCGCGGCAAGCGAAGTCTAACCTGATCGATCCACCTGTACAACCACAAATAAACAGAGAGTACAGAAGTCAATCCACGTACAAAGTGAGCCGAGCAACGCACACATAGACACCGCTCACGGACACGATATCTCGGACGGGTTGGGACCAGTGCGAGCGCGAGTGCCCCCTGAGACACGCGTCTGTGAAGTGCAAAAATGGAGCAACAACAAAAAAAAGTTGTTACAAGACCCCTCGGTCTTGGTATGTAAAGATCACCCATCTACGGACCAACCGCGGCAAGCGTAGCTTAACCTGATCAATTGACCCGTGCGGCAAAAATTACTTAGCCACAAGCTGCACTTATAATTAGTGAAGGTCAATATATTCGATTGACGTCGTATAATTTTTGTATTGAGGAGGCGTTTTGTCGAAAAGAAACACAAACATGAATAAAATTGTGATGATTTAATTCAATCCATAGCCGGCAACGAAAATTAATACTTTTATATACTTCAACATACATATTTTATTGAGTGTTCTTTAAAACAAATGGTATAAAAATACAATACAATTCATGCTAGTGCAGAACATTTGTCCATACAATATTGGTGTTTTTACAAGGCTTTGCAAATGTTCATATGATATGAAATCAATTAATTTAAAAATCTGAAATATTTGCTTAAGCTCAACGTTCAACTGAATACAGAATAATCAATAACAATTTTGGTTACTTCACTAAAAATAGCGAGTCTGAATAAAACATATTTACATAGTATACAACGATAGTTTGAGAAATAAAAAGTTTTGTATATCAATATAACTTGGAAGGTCATAACTGGGCTATTATCTAAACTAAGTTTGTAGTTAGGTCTCAGGCTAGTCAGGAAACCGGGAGCTCATATCATATCATAATTTAAGTCTAGGCTATCATTATTACAATATATTAAAGCTACATTTATTTAAAGGTGGGAATAGATCAGTATATTAATTAGAAAGAACAATTAGTAAGGAATAGGACATTTTGAGCTTAAAAAGTATTTTGTTTTCAAATATTTTTTTAGTAATTTTAAGGTTCCCTGACTTGACCAAATCAGCCATACTGGACATAGTAAGTAATTTTGGAATGTTCTCATTAAAATATGAAGAAGGATTAACTAGATATGAGACCAACACTCGATAACGAATGGTTTCCAACCATAATATGTATCTATATAAGACTCTAGCCAAAACTATTTCGAAGCTTTGTAGACAAAAACTATTTAATTTAGATTTATTGCTTAGTATGTAATATTTTCGTAAAAAAATGTATAGTTTAATGAATTGTAATACAAAAACCATCTTTGTCTGTAATGGTATTAACGCCAATAAACGTTATCGTAATTTTCACATTTAAATTAATTTAATCTACAGTTTATTGACAAGTTACATAAAACTTATGAAATAAACTGCGCCCTTTTGATAATGAATCGACTCCTAATTAATAATTTAATTCAATAAATAACGTCATTATGATAAAAACTAATAAAGTATGAACCGATTGTAATCTTTTAGACTCCATTTTTGAATTGATCTAGAAAACAAATCGAGTTGCAATGAAATATAAAAGTTAGATATTCAAGATTCATACTTTAACGTAGTTTTTAGCTAATGTTTGACTAAATACAATTAAAAAAATAATGAATATATTTAGAACCAATGTCGCAACGTATATAAAATCATCGTGATGGCAACTCAACACCCCCCTTCCCCCATTAACTACAATTTGTACAAACGCAATCAAGCAATTTATTATTATCCTTCACCTACACGATACAAGTTAGTTTAAAAGTTTCAACAGATTCGAGATTTTTAAATCGTTCAGCCTTTTAGGTCTTAAAGAGTTTATTTTTGTCAAACTTTATGGGTTCTTCAGACAGAAGCGACGCGACAGTTGTAGACCGAATTCCATGAAGTTTTCATAGAAATTGTTCTACGAGTCGAGTCGCGCCTGTTTGAAGAAGCCTTTATGGTTATGTGTGTCAAACAAGTTGTGTGTTACAATGACAACATGATCATAGACTTTACAATATGACTAAGTAACCATTAATTTAAGGGTATTAACAACATAATATTGTTTGACAAACACAACAATACTGACAAGTCTCGTTTATAGAACTGAGTTTGTGAGCAATTTACTACAAGCTTCGACAGCGTACGGTACACGTTAGAATAAATCATCAATATCTAAGTGGGCCCAGCCCTTTGTTTGTTCATGTAAAATCACTAATTAAATGAAGCGACAGCACATAGTTCTAGATACCTTTAAGTTTAATTAGATAAATCATTGCTTAGAGCTTGTTATGATCTTAAAGTATTAATGAACTACGCATCCCTAAGAATGATTCAGTCAGTATTTAAGATGACAGATATTATTGCCGCACTCAGGGTTCCGACTTAAAATTAATTTCATCATTCACTGCAATTGACCAGCGCAAATTATATCACCAGTTTCCAAATATTCTCAATCTATGTTTTCATAGTTTATGTGCAATCTTTTTTTTTTGTGTTATGTTAACCAAAAGCGCATTTTCAACTGACAATCTGACATCATTCTAAAATTTGTCAATTAAAGTAAATAATTATTTATATTATCTCTAAGTGGAGTCCCTGAATATCGGCAAAAAAGCATGATAACGGTCGAATACCTTAACGATTCTTAATAACCAATACACGAATAATATTATTCAGACATCTAGAACTGTGTGCAACCACTTCAATTTACACTTAAACAATAATAATAATAAACAAATATCACTGTAATCAGTATACTTACACCACGGCGCCACGCGTGAGTTGATATATACCATAACAATAGGTAATAATGATCTATCTATGTTAACAGAGAGCTTACTAAAATTATCTATAACAATTATTGCTTAATTATTAAACTGATTAACCCTTGCAACAAAGAAATAACTATGAGAAACCATAACATCACGCCTGTATAGTGCGACCACATTTCGCGCTAGTTATGTTTAAGTTCCATTTAATAGGGGGCGCGCATATTGCCACGACCCCAGACTCCGAGAAATGGGCAACTATGTGACATTTGTTGACACATTAACCCATATTTTGTTGTAAATTAATTGGTCACGAAGAAAATCTATATTTTGCATTTAAATACTCGGACTGGATATCAATTAATTACTATGTTTGACTATTAAGCATTAAATCTTCGTTATTTATCAACTCACGTCGTCGCACAAAAAGGATATAATATTAACTGCTTAGTCAAATCTTACATTTAACTATTTAATTTATTAAGGAAAACAACTGTAATGGGTCCTTTCTTAAAATGGTACAACATTAACATTAAATTATTTAGGAAGATATTTCATCAATTTCTTACCAACTGAACAGTGGAAGATATTTTTGTTTTGTATCCCATATACCTGTATTGTTAGTTTAACCAAGCAGTATTTACCTCAACGTGGTCGCCGTACATACAATAATGATGTCCCAGGACAAAATTGCAATATCACCTAAAATTCCACTAGCGATGCTGATTGAGACAAAATCAACCACATAATGACTTGCATTCATACCTGCAGTGGACAAAAAGAAAAGGAAATTAAACAAAAGTAATTAAAATTAAACAAAATAAATAAATACAAGGAAAGAGTATTGCAATTACGTCCGTCCATTTCTAAAAACAGTACAAATTAATAAGTATTTTTTACATTATTGCTGGCAACACAATGTTTCATTTATTTATATAAAACATTACATGTATTTGTTTTATCTGGTATACATAATATTATATTGATATGATTTTAGCATCCTTTAGACTGATGCAGCGATTTAATTTATTGATGAAATCAAATATTAATTTAATTTACCTAAAATTTTTACTTAAAATATAGTTAAGAAAAAACCCAATAACAATACGCGATAAATATCGATACTAACCAAAAATAATCACAAGTGGTATAAAAACTCTTTGCACCATGCCTCTAAAAGATGCTCTCTGCCTATAATACATACATACACGATATAGTACATAACAAAGCTTATATATTAGTAATATTGTGAAGTGACTACAGTACAATAGCTTGTTGAAAATAATAGAAAACTATTGAATATCAGCTACGACTTTCATTTAATATTTTCACTGATGTCTGGACACAGAGGTTTCCTTTAGAGAAATAAAGGTTAGGCTTACTCTAAACATCTGAATAGTTTTAAATCGAATCAATTCCGCATTATCTCGATTCACTTTTTTATTCGAAAATATATGAAATCAAATGTACAATCGACACAATAATCGATTACTTTAACAACTCCATGATTAAGTTGTCAATAATAGTGACGCAATGTCGATACTATGCGAAGCAGTTACAATATTTGACGATTTTTGTCTCCACAGAAATCGGGTTTTATTTTAGATCACACGCATAAAATACAAGCTTTGTATAAGTGAAAACTTCTTTAAGAACCTTCACGCTCCGGTCGGTGACAATGAATCGAGTATACTCGGCTCCTGATACTCGGTCGGTGACGTAAGATCGCGAATATTCGGCGCTGAAGCCCTTTTACTCGGCCCGAGTCGTAAGTTTTAAGGAATTGTAAAGTCGTTATGAAACTGTTAGCTATCGGCACCAATACTCATACTTATCAATTAGAATTGCGTGAATAGTTAACTTGATAAAAAGGCTCTTCGCAACTCTGTGTCCAAACACCAGCATCATCTAATATTCACATTTATTTCAATTAGAATCATTTATTCTCTAAGTAACGCTCAACGATTACTCTAGACTGGACCGGTACATACGTAACCTCTGTTTACTTCGCCTTCTCTCACACTGGGTTGATAGGTCATCATAATTTGTGTGCTTACTGAATAATACTGCTAAGTAGGGGGCAGATATGGTTGGTAGGCAAATAACTTAGAGGTTAGTTTAAAGCCATTTGTTTAGTTAAAACTAGTTTTAAGTAATGGTTAAGACTTGTTCTGTAATACGGATATAATAATATTGCTAGACGCTAAATCTACTAGCTCATTGAGTTCTTGAACTGTTACGAACTTATAACTTTGATCCGAAGTTCCAAACTTTCAAAAGGCGAATTTATTAATGGTTTCATTCCATAAGTGGGTTACAGAAATCGGATTGTTCATCATTTAACTAGGTATAAGTAGATTCAGCGCGTTTACGATTTTTATCCACCATAAGGTTTCCGTCACAAAGTTTCCGAAATTTGTATAACAAAATCACTCAATGCATTTATCATCGTTCTATTTCTGTCAATCATTTGAAGATGACGAGACAGAATGATGTTTTAAACACGTTTAGTGGTGATTTATGGTACAAGTGGCATAAATATTCTATCATATAATTCAAGTTTTTCCCCCGTAAGTGTTTTATTTAGAATCAGTAAAATTACTGTCTCTCTCAGCAAATAAATTATTCAAACATAACTGTATTCAGACTAAACTGCGCCACCTACCAGAGCCCTACGCCCCTGCCTGCCCCGCACATTACCTGTCGTGATGCTTGTCCAGCAGGTACTCCTTGAGCCGCCGCACTAGGTGTTCTGACAGCTGCGTAACTTCCGGCCATTGCTTCAGTACCATAACGCCGACCATTACAGCTAGACTCGTTGTTAGGACGCGTACTCTGGAATGTGGGGAAAGATTTGTGTAAGTTGCTGGTATGATGGCATAACTGGCTAACTGTGGGTATACTATAAGATAGACCTCTGTCTAATGGTTCGAGGATTACAGGCGTAATGTTGTTTTGTGATGGTATTAGTAGATTATACGATTATGAAGCGGTAATAGCCCAATAAATGATTAGGACTGTTTTGCTAGGGAAATATTGAACTCGGAATATTGTTGCGCTTTGGTAATTTAGCAAAAAGTAGTGATTGGGTGAACAGGATATTTTCTTACAATGAATGTTCTGACAATGTTATTCTTTTCGACGGAAAATATTCTCTGAATATACAGAATTTTCTAATTTTTGAGGTTAACTTCGTAAAACGTTCAGATGCATTAAAAATTAGCTTAACATCTTGAGATCAATTGTGTCAAAATAGATCCATTCAATTCTTTGAAAAAAACTTTTTTTTACATTATAAGGACTTACAACTAATTTAACAAAATAGAAATTTGGTTATAAAATAACCCGCAACGCTGTCCACAAGTAGGCATAGAAGTTTAAGGGAAAAAAAAGAGCTAATCGCTAGGAACATTAATAGCAGTACGTGCGGCAAATACTTAATTAAAAGTTAAGTGATAAAAAAAATAAAGAATAAATTAATTAAGACTATTAGGAACAAAAGTATAAGAAAGATATAAAAAATTAAGAATAATTTGTTCAAAATTAAAGTTAAAGATAACAAAATTGTACAATACAATATTACTATATTAAGGAGCACTTGGTGTGATATCTAATAGGGAATAGCGAATGAGGCTTTTAAATTTACTTATCGTGCAATTGAAGATATCTATGTTTACAAAGGTACTGTTGTAAGTGACGACCATACGGCGGTCAGATGAGCGCAGGCCTGAGTTACTTCGGCAAGTGTTCAAAGCGAAAAGAGTACCTGCGCGTAACTGCCGCCTGTGAATGGTTCGAGGTACAGCATAGCAAATCATTTTGTTCAGATTTGTACAGTTAAACTTGTTTCTGACAATTTTATATAGTAATGTGGCTTCGAGGTAATTCCTTCTAGAACTAAGGGGGAGGAGTTTTGTACTTGCTGAGTAGTTGAGAGTATGATAAGTAGGATTTGTGGCATCTGTAGTGCATAGCACGAAAGAATTTGTACTTAACATTTTCAATAATTTCAGAATATTTTTTGTAGAAAGGATTCCATACTGCCACTGCATATTCTAGCTGTGACCGAACAAGCACTTTATATAAGCATAAATATGACGAGGTTCTCTTGAAGTCAAGGGTGGACTGCATAATAAAACCAAATAACTGGAAAGCTTTGCTGACAATTTTGTTAATGTGTGAGTCTAGGCAGAGTTTAGAGTCAAGTATAACGCCGAGGTCGCGAATTAAATTCAGTTGAGATAGAGGCACGTGACAAAGGATGTAGGCGAACTTAATAATATGCTTATTTTTAGTAAACGTCAGGTAGCTGCACTACGGTAAACTTAGTTTTATTTTGTTACTGTGGCAGTAGTCTGTAAGTCTATAAAAGTCTTGTTGGACTAAAATGCAATCATTGACAGTTTTGATAGTCTTGTAGACCTTCAGATCATCGGCGTAAAATAGAAATTCAGTGTTGCGGAAACAGTCACCTGTATCATTAACAAATATGTTAAATAAGAGCGGCCCAAGGATGGAACCTTGTGGGACACCATATGTGACTTCGATAATACTTGATCTGTAACCATTGATTACTACCCTTTGACAGCGGTTCAAAATATACGAAGCAAACCACCGTAGCAAATTTCCACGAGTTCCGTTAAAGGCAATTTTATTAAGCAGTCGCTCATGGTCCACCTTGTCAAAGGTCTTGCAAAAATCTGTATAAACAGCGTCTACTTGCAGGCCCTTTTCAAAACTATCAAATAAGAAGCTGGAGAAAGACAGGAGGTTTGTGGCAGTAGACTGTGTGTGTGGCTGTGCAGTGGCTGTTATTTGATTGGCGCAGTCTACATACCAGATAGGTCACCCATAGCAGTTTACAATTTATACTTTCAGGTTTTAAACAATATCATAAGAGAAAATTGCATATCCAACCTGTTACTAGTCGGTGATTACAATATACCTGACGCTTGCTGGCAACATCAAATGGACTCTTCTGCCCTTGTTTGTACGGGAACATCATCAGTTTGCGACAGTCTGCGAGACTTTATGACTCTTCACCATTCCTCCCAGTTTAATGTGATTAGAAATTCGAACGACAGAATATTGGACTTGTGCATCACTGACATAACTGACTGCTCCGTGATGCAACCGCGGGACTCGATTTCTGTTCCAATAGACGTTCATCATCCCCCATTTTATATTATAATTGCTTTCACATCTAACATTAGCACCATGAATCGTAACCCCGTGAAAAAGCCTAACTTTTTTAAGGCCGATTATGATCTACTAAATAAAAAGTTGATGGACGTCTCTTGGAGCATGATACTTGACCAACTTCCCGCAGAGAATGCGGTTAACCTATTCTATGAAACTATTTACAATATTGTCCAAAAAAATGTTCCACTCTCAAGATCAAAACCAGCACGATATCCAGTGTGGTTTAGCCTATCTCTCATACATATTTATAAAAACAAACGTAAGGCTTGGATTAAGTGGAAAACATATAAAAATTACTCGGATTATGAAATCTTTTCATTATACAGAACCCGTTTTAAAAGTGAGGCTACAAAATGTTACAATAAGTATATTAATTCTGTAGAAGATGCTATCCCCAAAAACACTAAACATTTCTGGTCTTATATATCTAACAAAAAAAGCAAGGCAGGTATACCGTCAAGTATGTCATACAAAAACCGAACTTCGCAAGATCCCGAAACTATTTGTAACTTGTTTTCCTCATTTTTCCAATCTGTTTACCAGCCGTCTACCTTAACTCCCCAATGGTCACCACCAAATAATTATTCAGATCAGTGTGATTTATTACACCATATATATTTTGACGTAATTGTTATTAAAAGAGAATTAAAAGGGCTAGACCCTTCCAAGGGTCCAGGACCAGATGGACTACCAGCAGTGTTTCTTAAGCACACTGCTGAATCAATATGTGAACCACTACACATTATATTTAACAAGTGCATCACTGAGGGTTTCTTCCCAGACATTTGGAAATGCGCCTACATTGTCCCAATCCATAAAACTGGTTCAAAACATGACGTCACAAATTACCGTCCAATATCTATTATTAGCGCAACATCAAAACTATTCGAGAAGCTTGTTCATAATGCCATCTACCCCTTCATCCAGGACTATATCATACCTGAACAACACGGTTTTGTAAAACAAAAGTCCACCATGACGAACTTAGCAATTTACTCTAACTTCCTCTTCCATAGTATTGACAAGGGAGTTCAGGTAGACGCTGTATATACGGATTTTCAGAAAGCATTTGATAGAGTGGACCATGAAATGCTTCTGAATAAAATAGCGTTCAATGGAATTAGGGGCAATCTTTTGCGGTGGTTTTGCTCATATATCACTAACCGCAGCCTGATGGTCGTGATTAATGGGTACAAGTCGGGAAGTGCTGGAATGTCCTCCGGTATTCCTCAGGGCTCTATATTGGGACCTCTACTTTTTGTTATATTCATAAACGACATAAGTACATGCTTTAAATACACAAATTTTCTTTTATATGCTGACGATTTGAAATTATATAAAACCATAAAAAATATTAATGAATGCTCAGAACTTCAGAGCGATCTTAACCGACTCTCTGAATACTGTTCAATTAATAAGTTAAATTTAAGTATACCTAAATGCCATATCATCAGCTTTACTAAAAAAAAAACTATAATAAAATATGACTATACTATATGCGGAACTATACTAAACAGAATGACGAACCTTAGAGACCTGGGAATACTATTCGATTGTAAATTACATTTGGACCTACATATAGAAAACATAATAACCCGAGCATTTAGAATGTACGGCTTTGTTTTCAGAGCAGCTACCGACTTTAGGCGCCCTTGCACATTTTTACATCTGTATCGTTCACTTATTCGTTCTCAGCTTGAATATGCCTGTCTAATATGGGATCCGTTATATAATAAGTATAAAATAGCCATTGAAAAAGTACAACGAAAATTCTTACGAACTATGCAATTCAGATGCCAACTTCCACGCTTAACTTACAAAGACCTTTTAGCAATGTATAATTTACTCTCTCTCGAGAAGAGACGAATGCTTCTGCAAGTAATGACACTGCACGACCTTTGTCATAATAAGCTAAATTGTATAGACCTTAATAATGATATTAAACTAGTAGTTCCTAGATCAATTCATCGTCGCGGAGTGCGCGATTACCGATTGTTTGATCAGGCACCATGCAGGACAAACGCAGGTAAACGTGCACCCCTTCAGCGTCTCATGCGAATGTACAATGAACATTTCTTAGACATTGATATATTTATGCTAAATAGAAATGTTTTTCGAAATAAAGTAATTGATGTACTGAAAAACTCGGATATATCTTGCGGTAACTGACTAATTAGTTAGTTTGTAACGATATTTATAAGATATTTCCTTAAATGACATGATTACTAGCTTACCGACGAGTCCTTCTCACAGCATACCTATTTGTTAATATGTGGAAAATGTTGTGGTTATTACATTGATTTTGTTTTATATACCGTACCGATAAGTGTTATATGTAATGTAATATCGTTTTTTTTCCCAAATAAAATAAAATAAATAAAATAAAAATAGACCGCTGTTTACGAAGCCGTGTTGCTGTTGTATGATGTTGACATTATGTAAGAGTGGATATATTTCATTATGGACGAGTCTCTCAAAAACCTTTGACAAAGTGGAGAGGATCGTGATTGGACGGTAGTTCTCCACATAACCCTTCGACCCTATATATTCAGCAGTGGGTGATTCTGGGCTGAAAGGTGAATGAATATGAATATGGTAGTGAGAATTTGAAGGCTTTCTACGAGAGATCGGGTGGTATTGGAGCCAATCTCTTCACAGTGACTTTTTTTAAATATTGATGTGAATTGTTTTAATAATTTTCTACCGGACTGTCGATTATGTCTGGTTAGGGACGAAAAGACCGTACTTAAGTTATACTTAAGAATATAGTCGGTCTAAGGAAGAACAACCGGTTTAGGTTCAGCAGTTCATAGGTGAAGTGACAAGGATGCAACACCCGTTCTATTCTGTAAACTTCTCACCGTGAATACTTAGGTGAAGTGAGTTCTTATTCCATCTGAATTTAGGGATTGTCATTATCGACAGCTCACTGTAAAACTCACTTCACTTTAGTTTCACGGTGAGTATTTTACAGAATAGATCGTCAGTTTAGTATTAGAGTGGGTCCTACCTCGTACGCAAGAAGGGCATGGCGACGCCGGCCACGGTGGCCACCAGCAGCAGCGCCAGCTGCAGCAGCGTCAGCGCCACGTTGAGCAGCTTGACCAGCAGCAGGCGCGGCGGCAGCGCGCCGCCCGCGCCCGCCTCGGCGCCGCCCGCGCCGCCCGCGCCGCCGGCCCCGCCGCCCGCCAGCCACTGCTCCAGCTTGCTGATCTGCGAGGAGAACAACACCACATGACCGCCCATCCATAAAAATAAAAATAAATTACAAACAGCATGAATGGTCCAGAACAAAAAAAAAATATCACAATGACTGGAAAAATATGGAAACCATCGGCTTCTTAACACTTTCGACTCTACCAACTTTTCATCGAACTAATACGCCATGCCGTCACACATATTGGAAGTCCCCCCACACCCCTGAAATACGGCGTCCTGACTCCCATTTTTTTTTTTAAATAAACATGCTTGTTTTTGAAAACCAACGAATATGCTAATAAATCTTGTTAAAACATTGAGCTGATTTCTTTATCATAGTTTTTTATACTATATTCACTTAGAAAAACGTACATTTAAAATGAGCCCTCGGTGAAGGCTCCCGGCGTCGCATAAATGCGACTTCAGTGAGCCCTCCAGGAGGGCTCCCGGCACTAAACGTCTTATAAAACCGATATTAAATGTTTCAATTTCTGTTAATTTTTGCTTTTCATTCGGCAGCTTTCAGTTCAAGCGAAACGTCGGATAACTTGTGGGATCAAAAATGAGAAATAATTTAATTAGTGAAACACAATTATAGGCCTGTGTCAATTTTGCCAGTTCTCAGACAAGTGTTTGAAAAGTTGATTCTCAATCAACTGTTATTTACTTTAATAAAAATGCTATTTTTCATTAACAACAATACGGTTTCACCAAAGGGTGTTGTACCACTGACGCTGGTGTCACCCGAATAAAGAACATTTTTAACGCCTGGGAAAAGCAAAAGATGCCGTCGGAATGTTTTGCGATCTCTCCAAGGCGTTCGATTGCTTACACCATTAGACAATTTTGTGAAAACTGGAGCAATATGGGATTAGAAATACAGCTCTTGATTGACTAAGATCATAACTGAAAAACAGAAAAGTGAAAGTTCAAGTAAACGGCATAAAATAATTAGGGTCTAAAATGGCAATGGGCGTTCCTCAGGGTTCAATATTGGGTCCATTCCTCTTTTTAGTTTACGTTAATGATTTACCCTATTTACGTCTAAATCAACCGAAGATGGTGTTATTTGCTGATGACACAATATTGATATTGGTTTACGGTACATGATTTGGTACTTAATGGCACAAAAACCAAATGCATTAGATTTAAATTACCTAATGTAGCGAATGTGACATCATATTGAATGGAGAAAAACTGGATTTGTTAATCAAACGGTGTTCCGAGTTCTCGTCTAGCGTGATTCCTGAAGACCTGGGGCGGCTAAGCTCGGCCGCTTATGATGTTAGAAAGATCAGACAGTTAACAGATGTAGAAACCGCGCGTTTGGTCTATTTTAGCTAATTCCACAGCATTATGTCGTAAGGCATTTTACTGTGGGGTCGGGCTGCTGACTTTGAATCCATCTTTATTTTACAAAAGAGAGCTGTCAGAGCCATTTATAATCTACGTCGCCGCGAATCCGTCAGGGAACTATTTAAAAGGATTAATATTATGACGGTACCTTGCCAGTTCATTTATGAAAATATCATGTATGTAAGAAAAAATCTAAATCTTTTTAATAAAATAAGTGATAGACATAATTTTGATACTAGAAACAAAGACAAAATAGATCAGCCATTTTTCAGATTAGCTAAAGTACATACATCTTTTATGGGGTACTGTGTTAAATGTTGTAACAAAATACCTTGTGATATATTGCAATTGAATGAATGGAAATTAAAACTCATATTAAAAGTAAACTTTGTAAACAAGCACATTACAAATTAGAGGATTATTTCCAAGATAAGAATGCTTGGAAACATGTTGGTCCTACTCCATAGGACAATCTAGACGAAATTAAACTAGTTGCTAATTGAATTGTATAAATAATTATTTATGACATTGATTTACACTCAGTGATTACTTTAACTCACAAAACTGACTTATTACTTGTTAATATTCTAGGTAAACCGTATACTTACTTTTACAATGTTTGTAAATATGTGAGCACCATGTATCTATCATACAATCCATTTATCCGTAATTGCTTCACTTTCATTATTTTTACCTATTTTGGTATGGTAAATTTATTATGGGTGCATCGTTTTCTAACATAATTATATAATGAATGTATGTTAAATATTGCACTTAAAACTTTTTAAAAGAGTAACGGTGGAGTGTTTTGCCCATTCTCCTCAATACGAAACTACATTTTGGAAGGGGCAGCTAGAATCAATTCTATTTTAAGGTACATGTTGACGTTTAAAAGTGCCTTTTAAGTGTCTATTTGAAATAAATGCTTTGACTTTGACTTAGAATGAAGAAAAACAATACTGAACCTTCACTTTTTCGTTCATTTGTAATCGACATTGACGATGTTTTTACATCAATAAAATATCTAGGTGTACTCACTTTAGTCTGACAGAGGTCGAGTGCTTCGTGTATATCTCGTATTCGCTCCTCGCTCTGGTACTGCACCTTTTCTTCCACATCCGTTAAAGCTTGCTTCAGGTTTTCCACCTAAAGATAAAGAAAACCATATCTTTAATACATTGTAAAAATTGTGTATGGAAAAGCAGTGTTAACAATATGCACGTGCGCACGATATACCGTTTCCCCTGCTGGATTCTTCAAATTGCAATTTACGCAAGTAAGATAAGGCATGAATAGCCGAGCCATTTCGTTCGTCGAATCGTTAAGCTCCTTAAGTTCTGAGTTGATTTGCACGATTACTGACAAATGCGACAGGTCGACTCAATCTGTGTGGTTCTTTCCTCAAAAGACCATTTCAGACACCAATCTACTTGATCTTTACATGATCTGACCAAATTTATATCTGGACTTTAAAAGAGACTGTGACCCCTGAGTTTGTTTCGGCCTTTCTTCTCGGAGTAGTCAGATAGGAAACGCTGTACTCATCTAGTTTTAAAAATATGAGAGACGTGTACAAACCTACTTACGGAAATAAAATCATTTATCATTATCATTTACCATTAGCCTTGCTTTAAAAACATATTTTGAAGGGCCAATGTTACCTCATTTTGGTGTAGTTCAGTGAGATCATTGATTTGCTCCTCCAGCCGCTCAGTCTTGAAGCGTTCCTCCTGTAGTGCGGCCGACAGGAACGATACCTCTTGTGACAGGTTCTGTTAATTGAGATAAATAGAAATTAACTTCAACCATAACCGAAATTCATTCAACCAACAACCAAGCGACCAAGCTAATCATCATTAATCATCATAATTTTAGCCAAAATACGTCCACTGCTGGACAAAGGCCTCCCGCAAGCACCGCCATTTCGACCGGTTCTGTGCTTCCCGCATCTAGCAGATTCCTGCGGCCCTCACCAGGCTAATACTAATAAATTAATCACGACACGGTCGAGAAGGGTCTGTCAATAAAATATTCAGTAGAATTATACAATTGGCTGATATGGCAAATATTATGTTTCAGAATAAAAACTTAGTGTCTCAGAAAATAAAACTTTTCAGTTAGGTGAATACCTTTCGATAGGAGTGACCTTCTTGTGTTGTGCATGCTTGCATAGACTTCTACATACCCATGACACCACGGCCCGTGGTATGAACTATCAAATTTACGTAAGTCATCAACCTAATAATATTTCCACTGCTGGAAAATAGGCTTCCTCTCTCTGTAAGAGGGAGTGGACCATAATCCACAATGTGGGCCCAGTGCAGGTTGGAAGATTACATGTCTTTGAATATGGTATTAAACTGATTTTTGAAAAGTGTCTTAATTCGATTCTAGAGTGTTAATAAAACACTAAAAAACAACATTTTTACGTACTTAATCGATTAGTGCCATAAAAATGCATTTAAATTTTACATTTTCTAATTTCGCGTGTAATTGGACGAAAACGCTGGACGCAGTGGACGCAATATTGCTCTGTAGGTATAACGTCAGTTTTCTATTTATACAAATGCGCTGATATTTTATAAGACTTTATAATAATTTTATAAGACTATATATAATAATAAAAATTAAGAGTTTATAATTTAAAAAATGAATAATTTTTCTACTTATCGCTGGTTTGCTGTTCCTGAATACAAAATATTATTTAAATAAAAATTGCTTTGGTTACGAAAATTTTTAAAGTACAAAGTTGCTCAGTTGACATGCCGTATGACGTAATATAACATGGCGGCTACTATTTCATGGATAAAAAAAAACTGAAATCTCTAAATTGTATTTTAAAATTTATTTTGTTGTTTCATGAACTAAAACTCACATGTTCCGACTGCATTTTGCCTAAGCTATCTCAATAATATATTTTAGGAATTTTTTCTCATATAGAATAAAATACCCTATTGTTGGTTCTAGGACATGCCGTTTGCTCACGATGTTTTCCTCCACCGTTATGAGAGCAGTGCTAATGAAATATTATTATTAAAGTAAAGTAACTACCTCGGTTAGTCTACGACTCACAACTCGTAAGTCGCGGCCGTTTTCACTGGGCCACCACTTCTTACGCAAATCTAATAGCATTCGCACTAATATAATTCACACATCAGCCGAAAGACGTTCACTGCTGGACATAAGCCACCACCAAAAGGGGGGATTTGCCATAATCGCCACGCTTGGCAGGCGGATTGGCGATCGCAGTATGGTGGTCAAATGCATTGAGAACGCTGCTGCCCATTCTCTAGTAAGTCCCTTAGTCGCCTTCTACGACACCCACGGGAAGCAATGGGATGGTGCTATTCTTTTACGTCCGGCACCACACGAAACATGACACGCAATATGACACACGCACACGTAATATAATTACATGCATGATATTTCTACGCTAAAAAGTTACCCGTGAAAATCCCTGTCTTTGCTGTGGTGCAGTACTTAGGGTGTAATAATAAATAAGTAATATCGTACCTTCAGTGCATCTATCTTCTCAGACAGCCGTTCGAAATCCTCCCTGCGTTCGCGCAGCTCGTTCAGTATCGGCTTCAACGTAAACGTCGTCTCCGAAATGTTGTTTGAACCGGGCTGTGCTGGGTACCTGTAGCAATATATGATATGATTTTCCGCCATTTATGCGTTCTATTACTTGTGGTCCTGTTGTAAAGGGAAGTTACTTTGATAAGTTTACTCCAACGGTACATTCGTTCAAGAGCCAATAGAACTCCGCCAACTGGACCACAGAGAAATAATTAATACTTATAATACCAGGATAGTTATTATTAGTAACTTAATATTATAAATGCGAAATTAACTCTGTCGTGCTGTTACATTTTCACGGCTAAACCACTGAAGCGATAGTTATAAAACTTTACAGTTAGGTAGACTAGAACCTGGAAAAGGACATAGCTTCCTTTGTATCCCAGTTAGTTGTGTTAAAAATGATGAAATAAAATATACACAGAGACGAAATTTTTGTGTATCAATATTACACTGGTATTTTCCTTATTCCCCCAATCCCACATGGACCAAAAAAAAATTGACAACTTTATCTTTCTTCGCATAATTATCATAATTGCTGTTTGCTAGCCGTGTTTGACAAGGTTTTTATTATATCAATACTAGCTGACCCGGCGAACTTCGTACCGCCATATTTTATTTCTCCAGTCGCGACTGAGGAAATAAAATATGGCGGTACGAAGTAAAATCAAATCAGTTGGCTGATTGTTTCGTCAAAGATCTGTCAAAGTCTTCTGTTACATACCGTCAATGACTTTTTGTATTGGATTGTAAAAATTAATTCTGATCGAATCTACATATTTTTTATAAATTTTCTTATATACAAACCTTGCCCTGACAATAAGGAACACATAAAAAAAGAATCATCCAATTTAGTGCAGTCGTTCGGAAGTTATGCGCGTACATACACTTTGGGGATTCATTTTTATTTATATAGAAGAAGATTGCTTCATAAACTCTAAAGTTACTGTTCGATTGTACAAGCAAGAAAACCCACATTTACTGTAGGTAGACGCTAAGACTGGCTTATAACGATAGCAGAATATAAAAGCAACACTAGGTAATTAATATTTTTTCCTTGTTATTTCTTTATCCTGTTAAGGATAAATTCCTTAATTATGAATGTATTTTTTACCAGTCATCGCCGATGATCCAGCTACAAACAAATTGTTTTATTAGCCTGTATTTTCCCACACCAAACCCTCCCACCTCTCGCTGCCCAAAGACAAACTATTAATAATAGGTGTATATTTGAGTTTTTAGAGTTCGGTAGCCAAATGGCAAGAAACGAAATCCTTATAATTTCGATTTCTTACATCAATCTATCTGACCTTCTGGATGTTACACAGGTGACTCAAAATCAAAAATCAAAATAAAAATCTTTTATTTCACATAAACCTGCAAGGGCACTTATGAAACGTCAGAAGCTAGGTGCACGGTTCCAATTTGTCGCTTCCTATGGAGAAGAGCCGGCAAGAAACTCCACGGTTACTCTTTTAAAAATAATTGGCTTTTATAATGTTTTCAAATTACAGTGATATTAGGTATGGGAGGACAGTGCAGGCCTGTCAATAAGTAAGGACTGTGAATGACGCTCCAAGTAATGATACTTGGACCGTCATTCACTGTGCGTGGATACGCACAGTGTAGGAAATATTTGATGATGCAGTCAAGAATGTTGCGCGCATATCCACATGAAGGAAGATTCACTCGAGACTTAATCAATAATGTGATAAAAGGAATACTCACGGCGCCCCCTCACTGGTTACGGACGAACTAGGCGATGCTTCCGGAGAGAACTTGGGCGCAGGCGAGGTCGCAGCCCGAGGCAGTGTGGAGCCCCGCGGCGCCGCTGCTTCTCCGGCCTCGGACGCACGGGAGCCTTCCGACGACGCGTTCGCTACCACGTTGTAGCAATACTCAATACATGGTGGTTATAATTAGACTGCTACAAGAATCTTTTGGCGCTTAAATGACATTGAGGGGCGTTGTTGGTAAACATTTGTGAAATTGTCACAGAAATTGTATTGACAATACAAGATGGCGGTGTCAGTTCCGATTTTGTCCAAAAGAACCTTGTAGCGTTGTACATAGGTCGATAGGGAGAACGCAAAAGACCGTAGAAGAAAATGGATAAAACAAACAAACGACTTTCAATATAGCCGCTGACGACTCTCAAAAATAGGTCATATACGTTTATGTCGATTAAGAAAATGCGGTCCTTTACGTTCTCGCTATAGGCTCATGTTATTAAGGTTGATTTTGTGAATTTTCTAAAGGGATTTACTTAAGTGTTTCATTCAGGCTGAGAGGTTGTCAGAAAAAGACATGAATAGAGAAGTGGGAAATAATTTTGATAGAATCGTGAACAGGAGTGGGGTTGAATTTCTCTAGTCTTGTGCCAAAGTGGATTGGTCACAAACCGACTTTTGGAGTGTTGTCTAAGAAAGAATAATAGAAAAATAATGTGAACATACAAAAAGATTTGAGACAGAATCATTGGTCATACTCATAACAAAGCCAAAGGTGTTTTTTTTTTAATTCTGTGATAGAGATCGATTGATATCATACAAAGTTTCACTGGCAAAAGGCCAAAAATATGCATATTGATAATATGCTTGAATTGGGTGATAAAGGCATAAATTAAGTCAGACAGAGTGGTGAAAGAGATGGAATTGTGACATTTTCAAGTTTGTAGAACATTGCAAAAATCTTAATTCTAAGAAACCCTACCTCCAGCTATAGCATTTATTATTTTCTCATAAATAAGTTAATCATTAAATCACCCGTTATTTTATTAAATTAGTACGTAAAAATAAGTTAGTACGTTTAGTTCTGCAAAGAATTTCGTGTAAACATAAAATCTGTGCCAATTATTGCGGAAAGCTTTTCTAATTTGTGTCCAAATGAAACTAAATGAAAGCAAAAGACTTTTCTAACTTATATAAGTACTCAGGTTTATTTTGAGATAAATATCTTATAGTACTTGAGCCTTGAAAGGACCTTCCAAGTAATCCTTTACAAAACTGCATATTGTTGTACTTAAAAGCATCGAAGTAATACGTACGTAAAAGAATCGAAGAATAAGTCAATAACAAAACATAATACAGTCAAGTTCACGTTAATTCAACTAAACTGATCAGCTACAGTAGTAGTTTGTATTGTAGACTGCACTTACAAGTATACAACGTGTAACACAATTAACGCAAGACCTCATACACCCCAATTAAGAGTATTTAGTGAAAAGCATGATACGATGAGCAAAACTTTTTTTTGGCTAAATTATTAAGAAAATCGTGTTGACTTCAAGCATTTAAAATTTAGTCCTAATTCCCTTGAAATAAGATTGAATTTTCATTGGCTTAATCGGCGGTAGGTATGAGAAAATACATAATTTAAAAAATATATATACCTATGTCAAAATTTACTGAAATTGATTCAGTAGTCAATTATCAACAAACTACTTTAAGGACTTGCATTTCTTCTGTTATACTTCGTATATTTACCTTTGTACCATAACGTATTGTATATAAAAACGTTTATTTACCTCGTAACTCCGCGTGAGGAGGCGCTGGCGTGCAAAAGGACACGGCATGATAAGCAACACAAATTGACAGTTGTATTTAGACACAGAGTAATGTACTAATGGAGTGCTCATACGTGTACAATGATCGAGATTGTATTGCAAAATTATTAAAAGAAATAAGGCTTATCATCACACACAAGTGGAGTAGCGACCTTGCATCAAGACACATTTAATATTTTCCTGGCTTATGGGACACTAGTGTAATTTATGTCCACTCTTGTCCATAATTTCATGATCACTGATTATAGTGCAGGCATTCCCTCTTTATAAATGTTTAATTTTATTGTTCAAGTGTCACCAACAACTATCTCGTGTTCGCCGGTCGCACTCGTTTAGAGTTACTATAATAATGTGTAAATCATACCAGGATTTATAACAAGGAGGAAGTACTCAAGAAGCAATACTACTTTCGGTAGACGTATTTTAACAACACAAAACAGTTCATGACTGGTCACAACAATATCTGCATGTTAATGCAAATATCGCCGCTTGCGCATTAGCACTCCATTAGCTCACTCCTCTGTGTGTGTAGGCTAGATGACAAGCAGGGTTCACAGCAATTACTAGACAAATGGTGTGAGTACTATGTGGTCTGTGTTTTACTTAATATTATAGGTGCTTATTGCTACATTATGTGTAGTATGGAGGTCAGTTATTGTTGAAGTAAGGACTCATGTAGGTAAGAAGGTTTTGTAAAAATGGACACATAATATTATACATAGATAAAAAATTGCACATTTAGATTAAGCTACGAAAGGGAACGAAGTTAAGGGTCACTAGTTATGTTATAAAAAGACAAATATTTTTAAAGAATTCCTAAATCTATTTTAACACTTAATCGTAGTTTTATAGTAGGCGGTCGCTCCAGGTCAAATGCTGGTATTCAGTTGCATCCGGTTAGAGAGAGAGAAGCCGACCCCAACATAGTTGGCAAAAAGCCTACACAGGCAGGCAATAGTGGTTTTATAATTGTTTATCTAAATAAGTAATACTTTTTTTTCATTTTCTTTAAAATACCATCTCTATAAATTACCGTTATTTTATCCACATTTAAATAAAAATCAGACATAAATAAATTACTTATCATTTAAAGACACATTACAACACACGATAAGCATTACGAATACAGTTCTTAGTCACCAAAGGACGTCATATTAACACAAACGAAAACAAAAAAAAAACTATATTACATTTCTTACGGCACTTCTTGCACTTATTAAACAACATCGCATCACAAGCTCTTCGCTTTGACTCGGTAAGTATACTGAGTGACTGTTTAGACTATTATGTAGAAGACAGCAGAGATTACGAACGATACAGCGATACTATATGCTGTCAAACTGTTTAGCGAGATAGTGAGTGATAATTTGACTACCGCGAGTCCGTCAGGTGTTTAGTCAGCGAATTATTAGTCATACAGGTTTTTCATATGTGTACATGTTTTTTGCTCATTGCTTTACAATTTTATAAATGTTGTGTTTGAATCTCGTAGGAAGATAAAAGATGATTTTATCAGGTTTTTGATGGCGACTATCTCAACCGAGGTTATTGTTCTGGGTTTCTCTTACAATTAATAATATTTTAGTTAAATACTTTGTGTACCTAGTTTTACTTTAGATTCTATTATTGATAAAATTTATTTTTATTTAAATTATTTTGGAACGCCGACGTCTCCCCTCGGGGGGATGGAGCTAATAGCTGTAATACACTTTTTAAAACGAATGTAGCTGTTAACGAACACAAAAATATTCCAATAAAATATTTGATTTGAATTAAAATGGCATGAGCACTAATCTTGTTAAAAAAATTATCTCAGTTTAGAATAGTTACCGTAAAAATCAAAATATTTTTTAAATTATTTTTGATCACTAACATACTAGTATCAATTGTTATAACTTTCCAAAGTTCAATGTTCACAGTTTTATCATCAATATTTATCTTTTTAGGAAGATCAATATGTCAGTAACAACAACGCGATAGGAAACACAATCAGTTTTTACATAAATACTCATTCACTGATAAAACATTCTACCCAAACCAACGATTCTTTTAAGCATCGACATCCGTTCACATATTTTTACCCGACTGCCACAGAAATTGGATAATATTTTAGGGTGTACGTGTGTATGTCATGTACTAAGTATCCTCCAAAACTGATTTAAAGTTTTTTTTTTTTTCGCAAATATACTAATTTGTCTACAAAATACTTCTTAGATAAGTTTAAATGATAACTGATAACCCATAGTAGGTGCTCTAACCGCGTGATGCATCATTCTCTTTATCTTAGTCTGACCATGAGTATAATAAGTACATACATACATAAATATAGTGTACACATAATAGTATTGTCTGTGGCAGACATGCTCTGCTTTGAATTTAAACGCTTGTGTTAAAACAACTAAATAGGATTGTTTATTTTAGTGATTTTGTTTGATTTGTGTTGAATATAATTATTTTTGATTGCGTATGTGTATTGATTTATATTCTTTATTGTTCCCTAAATGATATGGATGCGAATCTGATTTTTTTTTAAATGTATATCTGTGGTGTCTGGGAGAAACCTGATAACTCCATTTTCGTCATTTTTTAGTTTGGTACTATATTGTTATTTAAAAAAATCATATTTTATTTTGGCCTATCGCTGATAAGTGTAACTATCATAGGAGTGGGAGAATCGTAGCGGTAAAAACGTGACTATTCATGATTTTTTATTAATGGTTTGGTACAAATTCGATAACTAAACTAGTCATGATATTATCAAACGCAAAAAATAAAAAATTTAGATCTTATTTCTGATAACTCCCACATATCAGCTCTGTATCAATTTTTTTTTTTTTTATGATTTTGTAAGTAAAACTGACTTCGATGATGGTGATGGTGACGATAATATCCCATTGGCTTTATTATGTAGAAAGAGGAAGAAAGGTTGTGGTCCTTATCAAAGAAAGCTACGAAAGGAGCGTACGGAAAAACGTCGAAAAGGCGAGGAATATGTAACTGCAAAAGGAAAATGTATACCTAAGCGTTATCCGGGTGAATTTTCAGATAATTGTAGGGCAAAATGTCAACAAAAGCTTGAGAAAATTAATTTGAACCAGCTTTACATTGACTACAGGGAATTACCGTCTAGAAAAAAACAAAAGAGATATTTGAGTGGATTAATTAAAATTAAACCAAAAGAGCGTACAAGAAGAAATTCATTTATGAAAAACAGAGAGGTAACAGTTATTTACAATATAGATGGAACTGAAGGAAATATTTGCAAAAAATGTTTCATGAAAACATTTGGTGAAGGCAGAGGTTTTATAGACGAAATCGTAAAGAAGCACATTATAATTCGAAAAGAGAGGACAAGGAATTGAGTAAGCAAAGTGAAGGAAAAATTGTTGTTGCTGCATTCGATCTACAAAAATGTTTAGCGACTCCTTATCTATCAGCTGGAATATCGTTTTATAAAAGGAAGCTATGGACTTTTAATTTAACTGTTCGTAACATCACAGAAAAACGAACGCACTGTTTTGTTTGGTACGAAAGTATCGCACAAAGAGGTGCGGATGAGATTGCATCATGTTTGTTTCGATTTATTATGGAGCTACCAGATACTGTAGAGCAGATAATCTTCTACTCAGATACCTGCCCAGGACAAAACAGAAATAATATTTTACCATTCATGTTTGCATTAGCTGTCAATCGAAAAACCAGTTTAAATGAAATCCATCACAAATTTTTAGTGCCCGGACATACGCATTTGGAATGCGACAGCGATCATGCAGCGTTAGAAAGATTTATAAAACATCATAGAGTTTCAATTTCTGTTCCACAAGATTGGGCAAACATTATCCAAATGACTAGTCGCAGATACACAGTCCAAATGATGACACAAGAAGAGTTTTTAGGATTTTCTCAACTTTTCAAAACAATGTTTATGAAAAGAAACATTGATACCGATAAAAATCCTTTTATTTGGAACAATATTTTTTGGATAATGTGTTCTAAAGACTCTAATGATGTGGCTTTCAAAGAGTCTTTAGACTCAAGTGAACCTTTTAGATACTACTCATTTGTTAAAAGGGGACGGGTATCATCGGTTGCTACTTTGAGCATACCAAGAGCATATTCGAGTCCTTTACCTATACGCTCAAAAAAGAACCATGATATTATAAGTTTGCTACCTTTTATAGATCGTGTTTATCATAATTTTTATAAAAATTTGAAAACCTCAAACACGAATCCTGACTCTGTAAGCGACTGTGACGAAAATTACGAATAAACTATATCACTAATGTTCTACTAACTTTTGATTTCAATATGTTAACTCCATTGTTTTCGATTTAATTAGTTAATGTTAATTTGGTTAAAAAATGATAAGTGTCATTAAAAATGAAACGGCTGTGTTTTTAGTTTTAGTTAATATATTTAAAAAAACCTGATTAATAAATAGTTACTGCAGCAGTGGTTGGCTTTTTCTACTTTACCTAATTGATTTATAAATTAAACTTGAACCTTAAAATTCGTATACTGAAAAATTACGTTTTTGGACTTAACAGGTTTCTCCCAGACACCACAGATATATTCAGGGTCTCCGGTAATTAGTGGATAACCTTGAAATGGTTCATGGTAGACATGGTGTCTTTGAATATGTATTTAAATTTTTTGTCACCGCCTTCTGAAATTAAAGTTATTTTTCACTTTGTAGTGTTTTTTCGAAAGTCAGTTGTTTTTTTTTTCAAAAAAAAAAATACAAATAAACAATGTTTTTTTCTGAATAGCCATTACTTCTACCATAAACCATTTCAAGGTTATCCATTAATTACCGGACAGCCTGTATAGCTAGGCAGCTATATTTTTTTTAATATATTTTTTTTATTGATTTAAATTTCATTGTCGTTGTTGTTTCTGTGCAATTTTAAGTTAGCCTGATTTCCGAAATTAATCAAAACAAGATTACTATGCTATACTACTATAGAAAGTAACGTCCTCGAACGACGTACCCTCCGATCATCTGTTACGTCCGGCGCACCCTGGCCAATCGACTGCTGTCGATTGGCTACATAATCCTTTCACTGAGATGGCAAATATAAGTTTAAATCGGTCCTTATGGTGGAAAGCTTCAGGGTAAATTCAAATTTTCTTACGTTTCTTCAAAATCCATTAAATTACTTTTTTTATGAAATAGTAATTCAATCGAATTAATTGAACTTAGAGGGTTGACTTGATGATTTTAACGTTCTGTAAATACGTGTTACGGTTGCGAATTATATTTTAATCCGCATACAACCTGACACAACGTCAAATTGCAAAAAAAAAATCGAGGGCTACCCTGCAGCATTCACCTTAATAGGGCCGAATGGACTATTCGGCCCTTGACAGAATTTTCACAACAAATGCCTTATTTGCCATCGAAGACGCTAAGAAGAAGAAGACAACTATAACTCGTGCATCAACGACAGTATAACTAAATAATTGGCGGATGTGCAACTATGAATCTCTATATACTTCCTACATATAGGTACACTAATTACGACTTAATTACACAGGTAGTGCATACTACTAAGTAACTACATAGGTAGGTATTTACGGCAAGCATTCACACTTGATAATTATCTCAATTGCTTAGACAATTTGGTAAAACATTTTAAGGTTAGAGTAACAATAGGGTTCTTTTTTTTATTATTATTACCTTTGTCAGTTATTTTTATATTTATTCATGTTAAGCGGTTCATAAACTGTTACATTTCAGGTTTTCCCAACTGATTTCGGACTCAGACGGAGCTGATCACGCGGCCCAAGCAACGAATTCGAAACTAGTCGGTTTCACCCGAAATTATTTATGAGAGTGAACCGTAAATGTTAATAAATAATAAGGTTATTTACCAATTTAAACCCTTAACTAAATGAATAATTATTATAGTTTTATGTGATGTTTTTATTTTTATTATAAACCATTAGATTACACTCTAAAACATGATGTAATGAAGTTAATTACAGATGTTCTACACACTTATGGACATATTATATACTCACAAGGACCCGTGTTCTCTGTGAGACAAAATACATTGTATATTATATAAACGTATATTGTTCAGTCTTATTTCAATAAATTAATAGTACTGAAGTTTATGAAACATTTAATGATAATGTTGATTTTTGAAATATGATTTGGTATTATCCTAGTACCCTTTTTTAAAATGATTTAATGGCTCGAATGTTTTTTTTTTTTAAATCATGTTTAATGGATATTTGTGAGAAACATAATGGTAAAAGCAAGTACTTATGTCGATAGTTTGATTTAGAATCCCGGAAAACGTTTAGAATAGTAACTAAAATCGTAAAAAAAAAAAAAAATATAAGCGAACAACCAAAGCTGTACTGACTACATAAAGGCAGTATTTACAATAAAATTATAAGAATTTTTTTTTTTTTTAGAAGTAAATTATCCGTAGGATACATACAGCATGCATCAGAAAAGTCATAGTTAAGGGTGTGGGTACAGACCAACAAACTGAACCACTTTATCCATGGGAGCAATATCGTAATCGCGAAAATATAATCAGCCATCCCATACAATTGGTTTTTTTTTTTGTGGTTTGGAAATCATCAAATAACTCTCTGTCTCTCTCTCTTAAAAGTCTGACACGCCCTCCCGCTGCACCCAGAGCGGGAGGGCGTGTCAGACTTTTACTGACTAAAACCCACCCGTGCTCCCTCAATTGCCTGTGTGCCAGGGGCCGCGGTATCTCTTTCGAACAACCCGGACCCCTGGCAGGCATCGCCCCTTGTGGACCCCACCAGTTGGTGCTGACAGGGTTGAATAGGTATTTGAAGGAGTAATAAAAGCCGATAGACCGATCAGGTTAAGCTACGCTAGCCGCGGTTGGTCCGCGGATGGCTGACCATCATTACACACCAAGACCCTTCTGTGCCTCGGAAAGCACGTTAAGACGTTGGTCCCGGCTGTCATTCATGGATCTTTGACAGTCGTTACGGGTCGTCAGAAGCCCGAAAGTGGAGGTCAGATACGCAGTCGCTCCATGTAAAATATCCGGTATAATCCGGTTAGACTAGAAGCCGACCCCAATATAGTTAGGAAAAGGCTAGGCAGATGATGAGGTATTGCAGTTTTGTATGGGATAGTTGATAATTTATTCGCAATTACGATGTTGGTCAAATGGAGAAAGTTGATCACTTTGACGGTCTGTAAAACACATTTCTGATACACACTATACACGAAATAAAAAGGTTTAAAAGAAACAGAAAAGAAGATTTAAAATAAATAATAACTTCTAACATTAATACGTTGAACAAGTATTTTCTTGATAATATTTTGTAGCCGGGTCTAGAATTACATGACGAAAGTAATCTGTATTGAAAGATGTGTACTGTATGTTTGTTTATAATTAAGTGATAGCTACAGGTGTCACACAGCAAACATCTATAGGCTGTGGACAAACTGACGCTGGTCATCTATTAGGCGATTCACACACTAAGACGCATCACGCGTCGGGGCACTGATAATATGATTATTTACATACAAATTTAATAAAAACGCTGGAAATTCGAGCACCCCGGAGCGTGGCGCTTAGTGATCCGCCTTAAGCTGGAAATAATGTGACGCTAATGTCGGTATTATGTAGCAATATAATTAGCATAATCAGGCTATAATGTTCCCACTGCTGGGACACAAAATCAAAAGTCATTTATCCTAACTAGGCGGAGAGTAGGGTTCCCAACCATACTGTTAAAAACAGTATTATACTGTTTTTCGTTCGTTAATACTTTTTACTGTTCTATAAAAAAAGGATACAAAATACTGTCTTTATGTCCGCTGGCATCCGGAGCCATACGTAGTCTGTATAAAATGTAAACGTATACAAACTACATTTCAGAACGAAAATGTCAATGTCAAGTGAGTGCCACGCATGCGCAGCGCAGAACGCATGTATGCAAAAAAATTACCGTTTTTTGTTTTGCAATTGTGCAAGAAGCTCCAAAAAATGTGTTTTTAAAATGTCAAAACAATAAAATACTGTTTCCTTTTGTAAATAATGATGATTTTAGTTCTCCGATCTTAATATACTTCATTTCTCGTACAAAAAGTTGGGAACCCTAGCTGATTTTGATTACATAAGACAGTCCCCCAAAAACGCCCGGCCTTCAGGCAACCTCTCTGCGAGAGTGGGTCTCAATCCACCACGCGAGCCCAGTGCGAGTTGGTGGATACAACATCATCATCATTCTCCTGCCCTTATCCCAATTTATTTGTGGTCGGCGCAACATATCTTTCTTCCACACTTCTCTATCAGTCGTCATCTCCGTAGTAACACCCGTTCTAACCATATCATCATTCACACAGTCCATCCATCGTTTCTTTGGTCTCCGCCTACTCTTATACCATCGACATTCATGCTCAAAACTTGCCTCATTCCTCCGTATCACATCCCCATACCATGACAACCGAATCCCACACAACTTTTCACAACATATAGCAACATATTAACATCATAGAACTTTATATTGAAGCGCTATTTACTGCCAGAAATATATTGCTACGTGTGACTGTCGCATTATCATTAAGTAACACTATTGCCAGATTTTGCTTTGTAGATTCGTCAGTGTGTCCGCAGCCTAGCCTAGAGTAATATTACTCTAACGTTAGATCCAGTCGATTTTTAACAGTGCACCGCCATATTGTCTTTGAGATAGTGAAGTTACCGGTGATGAAGCTAACATATAATTAATAATTGAATTTTTATTCTGACGCCACAAAACAGCCCTTTCAAAGACTTCGACACGTCAACGCTAGCGCATAGTAACTTTACTGTTATAACGTTGCATTGAAACTTTAACAAAATGAGGTATATGCGAGTATTTCCGATGTTTTTCAGTGAAATCGTGGCAAAACTTATACGAACTGTACAATCGACTGGATCTAACTTCCGTAAGGCCCTCATTCTTATCAATACTTATAGCTAACAACAAATACAGTAGTGTAATGTACAGACCGGCGAGCTGAGCGATGTTGTCGGCTGATCCGAAGCGGTTGGAGCGAGAGAACAGATGCGCGAACTCGCGAGGCGCCGCCATGACACTCCCGCCGAGACCTGTGATGCCGTCGCGAATGTTGCCGCCTACGTTCCTGGGAGGGTGAAGATGATAAGTTTTATTGATATTTTGTTTAGTGAATAAAAAGATAAATGGCTATAATAGTTTATGAAACTGTTCGCCTACGGCTCGGTTTTTAAACACACACTCGTTGGGGTATATTCATAAACATTGATTCAAGTTAAGAGATGTTTAAACGTCAAAAATGTATGGTTATACAGTCGTTAATTATTACTTAATTTTAAGCAACGTTTATAAATAATGGGGGTTATGTGCAGTTTCATACACTACTCTATCTACTCTCCTACATTGGGATTGAACCTACTAAAAAATAGTTTTGTAATTCTATAAAAATGGTGCGCCCCACATATGCGTTCGATTTGAAAAAAAAATATTGACGGAAACTCCTTGGTCATATTAACTTCTTGGATTTACCCTGTATTGTATTGGTCAAAAAAAAAAAAAAAAACATTATTTTGTAAGAGAAAAAATGTTTACGATCATATTTTTAAACGGTATTAAACGGTGCTTATTAAGTATGCCAGTATAAACTCGTTTTGAATTTATAATTCAAATTGTACGATATGAGAGTAAATAATACTTTTTAATCAATGTTGTGCATGTGATGTAGTACATAAGTCTTTAGGCCGCATAAGGAATTATTAACCAAATGCTTCTTTGTGTGAGTTAGTAATGTGGTGTGGATAAATGATTTTATTTCTGTAAGTAGGTTTGTACAAACACTTTTACACTTCCATCATATTTTAATAACTAGATGAAGTCGGCGTTTTCTCTCTGACTACTGTGAGAAGAAAGGCTGAAACAAACTCAGAGTTCACAGTCTCTTTCAAAGTCCAAACATAATCTTGGTCAACTCATGCGACCAAGGTGGTGATTGGTGTCTGAAATGGTCTATTGATGAAAGAACCACACAGATTAAGTGGACCTGTTCAGTCAGTGCACGTATTGTCAGTAATCGTGCAGTTCAACTCAGTATGGAGTAGTGGAGCCTGCCCCAATAAAGCCTTCAAAAGAAATTTTTATCAAGGAATGTTATCTAGTGTCTCAACATAATCAGTCTTTAACGTTCCCACTGCTGGGGCATGGGGGCTCCTCTCTGTAAGAGGCAGTGGACCATAATCCACCACGCGGGCCCAGTGCTTGTTGGTAGATGTCACATGTCTTCGAAATTTTGGTTCTAGGACATGCCGGTTTCCTCACGATGTTTTCCTTCAACGTTGGAGACCAGTGGTGATGAAATTATTTATACAAAATAAAACGCCTGCCTGGATTCGGTCCCAGGACCTACAACTCGTAAGTCGCGGCCTTTACCACCGGGCCACCACTGCTCTTATAGTAAACTCGTGTTTACTATAATAATACACGCACGCACGATATAGTTCGGTTAGTTTATTTTAGTTATTTTCATAGCGTTATGTCCTACGGCATTCTGCTATGGGGCAAAACCGCTGACATTCTAAATATTTTTGTTCTTAAAAAACGAGCTGTTCGAGCAATTTACCAACTAGGTGCTAGAGTTTTTCTGAGATATTTTTTTAAAGATATTGGGATTCTCACGGTCGCATCGCAATTCATCTTGGCCAACATCTTATATTTTAGGCAAAATATACACTTGTATACTAAAAACAGTGATATTCATAATATTAATACTAGAAATAAGGACAAACTACGTGTTCCCTTTCACCGGCTTCATAAGGTTCATAACTCTTTTGTTGGTCTTGGTATAACTTATTATAACAAGCTTCTCTCTTCTTTGCTAGATTTGCATTTTAGTGCGTATAAAGCTAAAGTAAAATCCACCCTCTGTTCAAAGGCATACTATTCTATCAACGACTACTTAAACTATAAGAATTGTTGGTCGCTATGATCAAGTCAAGACAATGTTTATGTTCTTTCACCAGTATTAGCTTGCCTACTGACAGGTTATATAATTATGTTAGTTCATATAATTGTTTATTTTATTTGCCTGTATAATTCAGTTTATTTCTGCTTCAGTACTATGTTTTCAATGGTTTGTTGGTATATTGGCGTGTGCTAGCTGACACATGGCAAATTTAATGTTTTTTGTTTCGTAATGTTAATTACCTACTATTGTATAGAATCAAGTTCTTCTAACTTAACAGACAGCTGTGCTGCTGCACTAGGAAGTGGTGAAGGGCGGGCGTTTTGGGGAATTGTCTGTAATTTTGACGTTCAAAAAGAGCTGACTCTCAGCCTAGTTTGAATAAATGACTTTTGAAATATATTATAGCTTAGGCAAAAAGCAGTCGGAAAATGTTAGTTTTAGTTCATGAAATAACAAAATACATTTTAAAATTCAATTCAAAGATATCAGATTTTTTAATCTGTTTTTAAACAGGATGAAATAATAGCCGCCATGTTATTACGTCATACCGTTGTTTTAACTAATCAACTGAACCACGTTTTGTTCGTTTTCGTCAAATTACGCGCGAAATATGAAAATGTAAAATTTAAATGAATTTTTATGGCACTAACCGATTAAATAAAAATGTTGTGTTTTTTTTTTAAGTGGTTAATTAGCATTTTAGAATCTAACTAAGACTTTTTTTTAAATGGGTAGAATTTATTAGTGTTACTATAAACTGAAAAATGATAAAAATATACCTTACTAAATCGAATTCACTCACTTCAACCCTTGTCCCATATCTCTCAACACCTCCCGCGGCTGCCTGTGCGCCTGCCCGCTGGTCCCGTGTTGCTGGGAAGCAAAGAACTTCACACTAAAGTTAAAATCTATTATGTCTTAAAGTATTAGAGAGGAGATTGTTAACTAAAAATAACTGCAGGAACTTAGGACATTAAGCTAGCACTGACGAAGATCGGTACAAATAAATATTTGCCAAATATGAAAAAGATATTTCCACCACCCAGCTAGGCGATTCAATTGAAATTGTAAAAACTTTTAACAAAAAAATTAAACCGCCGAAAAAACTGAAAAGCAAAAACTAAGTTCAGAAGGCGGTGACATAAAATTAAACAAACATATCCAAAGTCACCGACACAGTTTTTTCGGCGGTAATTTTTTTTGTTAAAAAGTTATTAATTTTTTGTGGCTATAATCCAGTAATTACTACATGCTTAATTTTTTATTACTTTTTGTATTACACAACTCGCCATTAAAATCTGTGAGTGTACAACCAACCAGAGTTGGATTTTTTTTCCAAATTTATATGGGACCAATAAAAAAAGAATGATTAATTCTTATTATAAATAGAATTATTATTTAATTATTAAATATTAATTAAAATCGGACTATTCTGTAAAAAGTTATGCGTGGTCATTTAAAAAAAATATACGTGACGACTTGAGAACCTCCTCCGTTTTTTCGTCGGTAAAAAATATATGTTAATAGAAATCGTACAACAAGGTGCTTAGTGGAAAATAGCCCTTGAGGCATGAAGCATAATACATGCAACTGGAATTTACAGATCCAATATACGGATTTCATAATGTTTCTTGCACTGATTGATAGGGATATTGGGCTGTATGGATTCCACTCTGGAGGAATAAAAATTATAAGATGCATGCATATATTGATTACGTTCAAATCAGCATGCATGTATTTTTAAAGGACTTCATAAAAAGGAGGAGGTTCTCAATACGGCCGTTTTTTTTTTGTTGTCAAATTACATCAATTATGAACCGATTTGAATTTTTTTTTTCACTTAGTGTATTTTCATGACGTTCTAATAAGGGGCCATCCATAAATTACGTCACACAAATTATTATTGTTTTTGACCCGGCCCCCGTTCTTGTCACAGGTGGTCACACTTGTAAAACCCCCTCCCTCCCCCTTGTGTGAGGTCACATATTTTTCAATTCTATATTTAGAAGTAAGAGAAGGTAAGTAGTTTTAGTATTTTAGGTTTTAACATGTGACATCACAAAGCTTTTGACCCCTCCAGGCCCTTGTCACACAATGTCACATTTCGTGGACGCCCCCCCCTTAACATGTGACATAATTTTGGATGGCTTCCTGGCCTCTTATTATTTAACAAGTGAAGGTATAAGAAGTCGGTGACAAAGAAAAGGAAAATACAAAACCAAAGACACCTACTTCCAAACTTAGAAACAGACTTCCAAAGTTAGACTTCAGAACCTTTATTATAAAGTTTCCTTGCAGTTGATTCCTGGCAGTTTTTGCTGGCCTACATATCCCAGCAAAAACTGCCAGTAAAAACCGTTCGAGGAACTTGCAAGGCCGTAGGTTTATCGTGGTATATAAAGCCATAAGTAATGCTCACCTCCCAGTTCTTGATCCGCTTGTTATATCCCTCCAGCTTCTTCTGTAGCTGAGCGATGCAAAGCGCACTCTTCTGGTTCTTCTTCTCGAACACTGCTTTGATGCGTTGCAGTTGCTGTTTATCTGCGTTCGCTGCTAGTTTCAGGTACTCGTTCACATTGTCTGGAAGATAAAGATGTTCTGGTTATTTTTTTTTATTAAAAAGAGTTTGAACCTTATTACAAAACATGGTTTCTCTATAGATTAGGTTTGAACCACCGAGCCAGTTATTCAATTAAGAACCTAACTGTAATAGAAATGCAGTTCTTTATACAAAAATGACAGCTTAGTTCTGTGCTAAGTTGTCATTTTAGTATTACGAACATTGCCTAAATCGAAATAAAGTTTGAAATACAAATACTGGCTAAAAGTTTTGGTTATGTATAGAAAAATAGGCCCTCTAGTAACCTTACTAGAGGGCCCATTTTTGGATTTGTAGGATGTATCTCTACACATTCTCCTCATCTGCACTGGTTTAGACTGAATTGGTCGTTTTCAATCTAAATTACTACTATAGAGGTTAAATTATGTGATTATTAAAAAGGTAATCTCTGGAAGATCTGATGTAAAAAATATTTCACTGATACTTAACATAATCAGTCTTTAATTTGTCCACTGCGGGGACACAGGCCTCTTCTCGGTGAGAGGAAGAGGGCCATAATTCACCAGGCAGGCCCAGTGCGGGTTGGTAGATGTCACCTGCTTACGAATTTTCGGTTCTAGGACATGCCAGTTTTGTTTTACTTAACCGTTTTGAAGCAGTGGTGATAAAATAATTAACACAAAGTATAGCGCCTGTCTCCGTTCCAACCTACAACTTGTAAGTCGTTGGCGTTACCACTGCGCCACCACTGCTCCCCTACAGAAAGCTACAATATTGCCGAGGGCCATAGCACGGAAGCTAGTGAGGTAATTTAACCTTTTAACCGCTTACGTCGGATTAATTAGACAAATATTTTCAGGTCCATTTTGCCAGGGTCGTATATTTACGACTAAAATACAACAGTTCGTTTAATCAGTTGTAAAAAGTTAAGTATTGTACATCCCTCTTTGTTGTAGGTATTTAGTTTTCGATTCACTGTGCTGGGCGCTGGGGGCACGTCAACTGGTATGCGGTCGGGCGGTTAAAATGTTAAAAATGAAAAAGTTCGACTCACCATCCCGTATAGTCTGTTCCAGCCGTATGAGGTCCTTGGTGCGCTCTATCTTGGTGTTCAGGTGCGCGATGGCCGCCATCGCCTTTGATGACGTCACGTTCGCACCGTCGCTCTCGTCTTCAAATGACAGGTACATTTTACAAACTTTATCAGGAACACTTTACTAGAACGTCACTAACGGTTCTAGAAACCAATGTCCTTTTGGCTTAGGTAGGCGAGTTGAGACACTGAACTCAGTATTTGCATCAATCACTGATTTGTAAAATAACTTTTCACTGTCTTTCACAAAAATCTAACGTTCACACACTCATACTATGACGTTGTAGTAGCTTTGAAAAATTAATAATATCACTATCGATTGAACGGTAGGGAAAATAATCATCTTTGTTCTGTTTGTATCGAAAGTTATATTTAAAACTTTAAAGAATTAGGATTTGAACTTCAGAAATAAACGTATGGCAGTGATTATTTGTATATTATTAGTGAGACGACGCTTGAAACACTTCTAAGGTCTGTAGGATATAGATGAAGTGGTAACTTAATCGACACGGTAGCATACTCCTGTCATAGTTGGATGGTTTTATAAAGTATTGTACCATTCCAATATGGTATTCTATCTAAACTAATAGATTCAATAAAGAGAAAAAAATGTTTTTTGTATGTTTGTTTGTTATGCTCTCACGCTAAAACAGCTAAACGGATTTGGATAAAATTTGGCTCATGAACAGACCATGCTCTGGATTACGACATAGCATTTTCACTTTTTATCTCGATATTCTCACGGGATCGAGACTTATCTATACTTAAGAATATTTCTGTAATAACATTGACCAATACTGGCTGTCGACTTTACCACTAGCTAAGCAATTCGATTTCATTCTGTATACTAACATAGATAAAAGTCACTTTTCGTGTCTGTGTGAGCGCTTCGTCCTTCTAAACTCCGCAACGGATTATTTTGATGCAGTTTTCATCATCATATAGAAAATTTATTCAGGCCAAAGAAACCAGGCCGTCCAAAAGCGCGCTGGGTTGATGATATCGTCAACGTCAAGGGGAAACAAATGTATGAGAGACACACGGAACCGAGAAGTATGGCGCAAAACGTGGGGGGAGGGTTATACCCAGCAGTGGGCGATTCCGGGCTGAGATGATGATGATTCCGGAAGGTTTATGTGTACGTGTAACGGAAAGGGTACATACATACCAAGGGCACGGCTTCTTTGGATGATATCAAACGATATTGGAAGGGTTTTTTAATCCTATCTCTACATGTTCGGAAGTTATGAGAATTTTTAACACATTGATACCAGAAACAGAACTTTTCAAATTGAAATAAACACATCACTCAGAAGAGATTATCGTGATATTGGCAAGTAACGTGCAAAGTTATTGACCTACGTAGTGCGGTGACACGTTTGTTATGATTTGAATTAAAGAAACATATGAAACCGGAAATTTGGTAATCTATCTTAGAGTATTTTATTTTGCGCTGAAACTATGTATAGTGATTCTATAACTGATCTATCTTTGTGCTTAAGGATAGCAATAGGGTTTCTGTTATATCCTGCATATAGTGCAATAAAATTTAACTTACATTTAATGAAGGAATCTCGAAGTTTTGACAAGACAATGCGAAGCTAACAAAGAAAAGACACTAGGTTTGTTATAAAATAAACCGTGATATCGTATATTTTATAATCAATTTTTAATTGTTTTTATCAGTGTAGCAATGACCAGCGGCAATAGGTCGGTGTCCAATACTACACAATGTATAGAAAGAAAATATGTTTGTTTGCCGCAGCAACATGTGCTTTAAAAAGATAAGATAACTAGAATATTGATAAAGTGATTGACGTTATTTAGATCACAGAAGTTATTGTTTATGCTTTATTGTTTTTATTTGCAAAATTTTAAGCGTTTTATTCCAAAACAAGTTTTATCTTCAGATCCAAACCCTGGAGACATTTTTAAATTTCGAATTTTAATCCGACTATGGTAAAGTTCTCATACCAAAACTGACAGCTTTAGTGCCGGACTATATTGTCAGTTTTGTGAAAAGAACTGTATTTCTATCAAAGCTAGGTTGTTATTACAAAAACTGGCCATGTCAGGAGAAAACCTCGTTTTGTAATAGGACCGTAACGCCTTTATTATAAAATGAGGATTTTTATTTAGATCAGGTTTAAACCACCAAGAATGTTTTTTAATCAATAACCCAATACGCATTGTGATCTTAATTTTAAAACTGGCTTCGTAAAAAGCCAATTTAGCTTCTGTGTGTATAGAAATGTAGTGGTTTTTACAAAACCAACAACTTAGTCCAGTAATAAGCTGTCAGTTTTGTATTAAGAACTTTAGCCAAATCTAAATAAAGTTGTAAATTAAAAAAATGGATCAGAGCTTCAGGCTTCACAATATATTAGCCTCAAATAATGCATTTATTTACAACTAACGACCCGCCTGCTTCGCACGTTTTTACAACTTGAAAATGCACCGAGAATTCTTCATTATATGTAAGTTTAATAAGAATGTATTATACATACTAACCTTCCACAACAAATAAGTTCTCTACACGATGGTGTAAACTGCATCAATCAAAATCCGTTGCGCAGTTCGGAAGCACAATGCGGTCACACACAGGCAGATACGAAAAACGAATTATTTTATGTACATTATAAATATTATAATAGATATATTGTTACATTTTCCTGTAAATCACATCTAACTTTATTATTTTATTGTCCGTCACCATTTATATTAATAACTGATCTAATTCACAGTCATTATTCTAATTTTAGCACTATTAACTGTGGTTAAATCAAAGTCTAAATGTGCACTAAAAATACTGTTTCATTTTAGAATTGGTAAGCTGATGTGTATTAAATATGACTTGTTATCATGAGGAAAAGTATTGCCGATATAAAATGTCCCTATATATTATAATTAAATAAGTGGGTAATATATGTTTCCAAAATCGTCATATCGAGCAACATATAGGGATATTTATGTTTACAGGTAGTTGATAAACAGACTTGGATAATAATGTTGGAGTTTCTTTTTTTTTTTCCCAAAAATAGCACTAAATATTTCTGTATTCATCTATCTCATGGGTTCGCGTCACCGACATGCTTAATGTAAACAGTACCATCAAAAACAAAACTTGTAAAAAAAACAAGTCTCGCAACTCAGTTCTTCTACCATAAAAAGTTGTGAGATCCATGTAATAACAAGTCGGTTGATTTATTCAGTCCCTACTTAAGGGACCTTCTGTCTTAAGTTATTACGTAATTAATAACAACATCTTATGGTGACCAAATCAATATTAAAAATCTTTAGGTTTACTACTGGTTCAAATTGAATGAAATTTGAAATATACCGTGTTTATACAATGCTTGCTTGGTTGGTTACTAGAAATACAGGTTTCTAGTTTTACCCACAACGAAGTTATAGGGAGTCGAAAATGGCCTGATCTGCTTCGAGAAAAGGATGGTAATAGCCGTGCCGCTTTTTTTGCTCGACTTGGCGGGGGCACTGCCGTGCCCCCAAATATCTGTAGCTACGAGTATGACGCTAAGGAGACTGGTTTTTGCGAACGATGTACTATTATTGCAGTAAAAAAATAAAATAAGTAGGTAATTACCTTGATTTGAATAATCCCCATCTTGACCTGAAACGCCAAATAAATATTGTTTAGAAAATATTTTAAACAAACAAAATATGGCTTATGTCTGGTGGGCTAATGCCCGTTGATTGATGTTGGGTTGTTGTTGTATATGCTTTACGCGTGCTTTACGCGTATATGCGACGGGCGATGCAGGACGTCAGTGTGATGCACGGAGTAAATACAAAGAGGAGATGGTGTAATTAGATTTCCCTTAGGAACAACGCGTGACAATTTGCGGGGTGAAGGGGTGTTAGATCCCGCCCACTTCTTAATTTTTCATCTACCGGTCAATAGCAAAACTACTCGCTCGTTCGATAGATTTTACTTTCTAGTGACGTAAGTATCTCACACTAGATGTCACTAAGTGCAGGATGCAACAGGGTCGTACTCAGAGTTTTCGTACCAGGGCGTACTCCATTATTTGATATTAATTTTGCGAACCATCTTGATACATATTTTTTTAAATGAAATAGTAATATTAATTTTTGTAATCCTTTACTGTCTTAGATTATCTTCGGAAAGAAATCTAGAACATACATCATTTAAAATTTAACTAAATAAACTAGATAGGCTTTAAGTACTTTTAATTAAGTAAACAGTATGGTAGTTGTTCTTTACTTTCCCTCTGTGAGACAACTCGTATAGACCATACCAGTTGTCACACGGAAGCAAAGTACTTTAAATAAATTAATTTAGATAGAATATTTTATTTATAGGAGATGGTATTTTTATGAGTATTTCCATTTATGAGACAGCTGCGGGACATTCTGTACAATAATTGGATTCTAATTACGGCCCTGTGTTTTTGTAACTTGACAGGACGAACGCCAACAATACACTGACTGAGGCCACGCCCACTTAATGACGTCAGGACCTAGGCGAGAATCACAGTGCACGGTTGTTTAGGCCGTCTCCTCTTTGTATTAACTCCGTGGTGTGATGTGTAGTTCGCATGTGGTGATGTAAATACCGCCACAGGTTAGGCAGCTATAGTACATACACATTTCACCAATGAGGGTTTTCATGAATATTCAAGCCACCAGTTGGCGCCACTTTGACAAGAGGTCTTCCAGTTCGAAAATGAACTTAAAATATTTGATGTCATTCGTTTTATTTTTTCGTTCACCTTTCAGTCCGTAGGAGCTTTGACACTTTTGACAGGTGCCCGGACCTGACGTCTCAGTGCTGCCACCTAGTGAACGTCATTTCAGAAAACCCTCATTATGTTTAATTTTCATGTAATAAGGCATATGCCACATATGGCCATCAACCGAGCACAAATCCAGACTCTGGGTTGCAACTGAGAAATTCCAGATGCTAAAACCCAATAACACTTTGCCGGACCTCGGGAATCAAGCACAGAACCTCATGCTCAGAAATAGCGCTTACTGCTATAAGACTAATGAAGCACTTATGTTTAAGTCCCATGTTATAGGCGCATGCCAAATGCCATTAATCATCATTATTATTTGTATTAACTTTGTATTTGAGCTGAACGATTACTGACATATGCGTGCACTGACTGTACAGGTCCACTCAATCTTTGTGGGTCTTTCCTCAAAAGACCATTTCAGACACTAATCCACATGGTCTTCATATGATCTGCCCAATATTATGTCTGGATTTTAAAAGAGACTGACCTCTGAGTTTGTTTCGGCCTTTCTTCTCAGATAGGAATCGCCGACCTCATCTAGTTTTTTTTTTTTAAATAAGATTGACGTGAAAAGTGTTTGTACAAACTTATCTATAGAAACAAAATCATTTTATGATTTATGTACCTCTATAAGCGGGCGAGCCATATTCATCGGCGGAGGAGAGCGCGTACGACACGTTGGGACTGTACACCGTGCTTGCATAGTCGCCCGGCGTTATCAGACCTGGTAGTATCTTCTTCTGTGGCGAGTCTTCCAGGCTGTAAGGAGAAAATAAAGAGATCAGCATTAAAATACATACCATGGCGGACTTTAAATCATCATAACACAACTCATCATCTACGTAACCTTTTCGCATCTATGTTGGGGTCGGTTTCTACCCTAACCGGATGCAGATGAATACCAGTATTTTACATGGAGCGACTGCCTATCTGACCTCCACAACCCAGTTACTGGGTAATACGATACCCCTTGGTAAGACTGGTTGCCCGACTTTCGGGTTTCTGTCGACCAGTAACGACTGCCAAAGATCCAGGAATGACAGCCGGGAACAAAGGCTCAACGTGCTTTCCGAGGCACGGAGGGGTCTTGATGTGTAAAGATGGTCACCCATCCACGGATAAGACTGGTTGCCCGACTTTTGGGTTTCTGTCGACCCGTAACGACTGCCAAAGATCCACGAATTACAGCCGGGAACAAAGGCTTAACGTGCTTTCAGAGGCATAGAGGGGTCTTGGTATGTAAAGATTGTCACCCATCCAGGGATCAACCACGGTAAGGATAGCTTTACCTGATCGAACGACCCGTGCAGCTGTTATTACTTAGCCACAAACGGGTAAATATCAGCATGCAATAAAGCATTTTCTGTAAAAGCCTTGTTGTGTTTGGTTTGCAGGAAGTAACTACATTATTTTGGAGTTACTGATTTCCTAGAATAGATAGGACAGACAGAATAACAAACATGGATATGCAATTAATGTAATTTTAGTTATATGCGTTCTTTATCAGTTCAAGATTTGCCTCTTCTTTTGTCTCTTCAAGTCATACACATAAATCGCGCCTGTTTCCTCCGAAGATGTAGGCAGACGAGTACACTATCTTTGCAGTCATCTTTTAAGTTCCATGTAAGTAACTGGCACGTTAATAACATAATAGATAGGCAGATAGGCAGTCGCTCAATGTAAAATACTGGTATTCAGCTGAAACCGGTTAGACTGGGAGCCGACCTCAACATAGTTGGGACAAATTTATTTTATTACTTACTACACTTTAAGTTTTAAAAATGTTCTCAAGTAAGTGAAATATTTGTAATTTCTTATTGAGAAATAAATCTCTTTAACCATACAAAGCTAGACAAATTGTTTGTAATCAGCATGTTTCCAGATTCCAGTCTGTTATTCAGCATTCAGTTATGAGTCACAATGACACTGCTTTTTTGGGGGTAAGTCATCAAATAACTTCTCCCGCTCTGGGTGGAGCGAGAGGGGATGTCAGACTTTTACTGACTAAAACCCACCCGTGTTCCTTCAGTTGCCTGTGTGCCAGGGGCCACGGTATCTCTTTCGAACAACCCGCACCCCTGGCAGGAGTCATAATGTGTTTACAAACATGATTATAATAATGTTCTCTGGCAGCGCTGGCGCCGATTCATACCTAATATAGATGTAATTACGTATATGTCGCAGATCATCATCATCATCTGCCTAGCCTTTTCCCAACTAGGTTGGGGTCAGCTACCAGTCAAACCGGATGTGACTGAATACCAGCATCCTATATGGAGCGACCGCCTATCTGACCTCCACAACCCAGTTACTGGGTAATACGGATCCCACCTGGTAAAAGTGATTTTCTGACTTTCGGGTTTCTGACGACCCGTAACGACTGTCAGATCCACGAATGACGCTACTTTTTTTTCTGGGTGGAGCGGAAGGGCGTGTCAGACTTTTACTGACTAAAACCCACCCGTGTTCCCTCAGTTGCCTGTGTGCCAGGGGCCGCGGTATTTCTTTCGAACACCCCGCACCCCTGGCAGGCATCGGCCCTTGCGGGCCCCATCAGTTGTTGCTGACATCTCTTTGAGGCGCGCGTGGAACACATCGCGCCGTCGACCCAGGCTTGGTCCTTACTGGACAGCGAGCTACCCATTACTCGCCGTCCGCAAGCCTGCGCCTACGGCGGCCGGGAATCAGCCTGGGATTCCCGACGCCCAGGGCGTCTCCTGCGAAAGCTACGGCCGTGAGGGCGCATGTACTGCCTCTCCCTCACGTGCGCCGCCACCCTCTTTGCGAGCATCACTGCTTCGCTGAAGGAAGCGACAGCTAGCCATGCACTCTCGCTCCGTATCATGGCCTGGACCAGGGCCGGACGCGAGAGATCGCCGCCGCCGATGGCCTCCATGAGGACACGGCGGTGCTCCACCCAAGCCGGGCAGAATCCCAAAATAACAGTCGCAGTCTCCGACCACCAGACCAACGAAGAAGTCATCTGGTATAATTTGTCCATTACCATTCTACTATACAGGGTAGCATCGACGCGCAAACTCATGAATTCAGCACATGATTCTAGACATGGCGTAGATATTTTTCGTCGGTTATCAAAAATGAATCAGCTGTTTCCAAGAAAGTGCAACACCATTATTTTTTTCATCATTTCAGCTGCAGACGTCCACCGCTGGATATAGGCCTCCCCCAAGCATTTGGGGGGTTTGCCATAATCGCCACGCTTGGCAGGCGGATTGGCGATCGCAGTATAGTGGTAAAACGCAAAGAACGCTGCTGCCCATTCTCTAGCGAGTCCCTTAGTCACCTTTTACGACACCCACGGGAAAAATTGGGATATTTTTTTATAATTGACGTAAAATATAAACCTAGGGATTCCAGATTCATACACCTACTGAATCCATGGTACAGGTTGCGCGTCCATGTCCCGGTTACCACGTATTTATTTAGTACAGCTACTTACTCTCTTGAACTGTTTCCTGTGGTGTTGGCTGATAGTGGACTGTTGCCCAAATCTCTGGAGTGAGACTTGACGTGGTGCGCTCTCTCGCCATGACGCGACGACGTACTCGATGACGGCTCCTGTAAATGACGAGAGAGAGATTTAGAAAAACTCTCAGGAATGGGTGAAGTGAGGTGTACCTGTAATTATTGGTAGATTTACAACGGGTGCGGTTGCGGTGGAAAATTATCAGGTAAGTTGTACCGTTTTCTTAGTTAGTGCGATATTTGATCGATGCTAACAGTTTATTTATTACTTCTGTAGGAATACAATACAGGATAAGTTTTAATCCAGTGCGGAAACTATAAACATGAATTCAGCATATCATTCTAGATCCCCCAGCGCAGAAATTTTTCGTCGGCAATACAAAAAAAATAGTCAGCTGTTCCATACATTTTGACCGCGTAGGTATTGCACTTTTCTATGAAACAGCTGATTTTTTTTAATGTCTAGAATGATATGCTGAATTCAAGGTTATAGTTTGCGCAATGGCTAAAAACTTACCCTGTATACGCTTTGAACCGGTCAGCTAACGTCCTTACGTAACATACTCACTTCTAGACAGTTTAGAAAGTCTTTTAATAGTATTTTAACTGATTGAAATAAATAAACGCTTTTTTATGACAAGTCATAACATAAACCCTGGTAGATCTGTTATTTATTTAATATGTAGAAGCCGTACAGTCTTAATGAAATTCTGTGACCATAAATACAACGAATCCTTGAGTTATCAGACTGATCGATAAAATATTCTGTATTAATAATGTGTTTATGTTATAAGTTATGCTAATACTATTTATCAAAACGAATGAAATACAAACAAGATAAACGGAACCGATATTAATTGACAAAAATTTTAATATATATTCGTCTTATTAGCGTGTCGATGGCAATCTAAAAAAGACTCGGCCCAGAATTCGGCAACGTGTTTAGAGCCATCACTAGCGTCCATCAGTTCCTGTAACGTGCAACTGACAGGACACACAATCAAACTGCCTACCCTTTTTAACCGAATTCAAAAAGGAGGAGGTTCTCAATTCGTTGGAACCTTCCCCGATTACTAGTATATTTTATTGGAAAGGCTATAACTTCCCAGGTGGTCCCATGATCATCAAGTCATGATCTGATGATGGGATCCTGGAGAAATAGAGAGAACTCATCAAATTTTATAGCCACACTTGAAGTGATCTGAGTAGTTTTTGGACGAGTACTTTCTCGGAGTGGACCCATTTCAATTTGTTGAAGATCTGATGAAGAACTTCGGAGATAGGCAACGAAATTCCTCAATAAATGATAGCAAATGGACTGCGATTGCTGAAATCTCATGTCTGTTTATTGTTTACACCACTTCATAACATAACATCACGCCGGTAAGTTGTGAAGGGGTAAGCACATGTGAACCACAAAAAAGTGGAAAAAAAAACAACCGACTTCGAAGTCGGTGACTTTGGACATGTATTTTTTTTTTCATCGTCTTCCGAAATTAAAGTTATTTTTCACTTTTTAGTGTTTTTTTGGAAGTCGGGTGTTTTTTTTTTCAACTATATTGGGGTCGGCTTTCAGTTTAACTGGGTGCAAACGAATTCCATAATGGTATGTAAAAGATGGTCAATTGGTCACCAATCCACATACCAACCGCGGCCAGCATAGCCACAAGCCCTGACAGGACACACAATTTATTTATATTTATTCAATTTGCCCGGTTTTTTACAAAGTAGATTATTCAAGACAAGAAAACAATTATTTACTTTGACCAATTCATTATTGTACCAAAACATTATGTAACGTGTGTTTTTTATAATAATCCTAGTCTATTCAGACAAAACTTTATTCACTTTGGAAAGGGCTATATCCAGCAATGGACTGCGACAGACTGACTTGATTTATAGCCTCTTATTAAACCTCTTCATGCCTATAATATGTCTATCAGACAATAGCCATGACAAATTAATTTATATATGGCAATGATGATGATTGATAACTAGACATAAAGCTCGAACATCATGTCAAAACATTGATTGACATGACAACTGAGGTATTCAAATTCATTGATTGATTTTGTTCTGTGAATCTGCTCGCTTATTTTGAAAATTATTAAAAGATTTGTGTACAAGTAAGATAGTATTAGGGATCCAGGGTCTATGGCAACAGTGTAGCATTTTACGGGTTTGATTGGAAGTCTCTGAGGGGTTTCAAGGCCACCGTATGATTTAAATCGTTAAAGTACTCAATAACACTCCACCTATAACCACAGGATATTCATTACTGTATCCATTACCCAAATGATAAAATCAAAATCAAAATCAAAAGTCATTTATTCAAATTAGGCTGAGAATCAGCACTTTTCGAACGTCAAATCAAAAAACGTCAAATCGTCAGATAAAATACTAGCTTCTCCTCACAACTTCGTCCGCTTGAGATTTCTTGTTTTAATATAAAATATCCTATTTCACTTGGCAATACTGTATCTTCCCGGAATCTGGACAAACTCACAAATACAGCCAGACTCACAAAAACAGATTTAAAGTTCCGATACTTTAAATCTATACAAATAAAAATAAAACATTTATGTGAAATAAGGAAAAAGCTTTGCTATTCAGGGTGAACACCGGTTCCACTGAAAATCTCGCAATCCAATTAAAAGGCGATCAGACCAAAATAACACGGCTATGTGTGTGTATGTATTAGTTCAAAAACAACAATCCGCCGGGATTTGATATGTACAAATAATCCACAGGAGGACAAAAAGAATTCGCACCAATTAGAGTTCTGCAATTTCTACCGCCTCTACAGGGTAAGTTTTTAACCAGTGTGCAAACTGTAACCATGAATTCAGCATATCATTCTAGACCCCAAGCGCAGAATTTTTTTGTTAGTTAGACAAAAAAAAATCAGCTGTTCCATACATTTTGACCGCGTAGGTATTGCACTTTTCTATGCAACAGCTAATTTTTTTTGTATAATCGACGAAAAATTTCTGCGCTGGCGGGGGGGGAGGTCTAGAATGATATACTGAATTCATGGTTACAGTTTGCGCACTGGATAAAAACTTATCCTGTATTCTTAACGAGGCTTATGTGATATAAACCTACGTCTCTACGATTCTATAACCTTACCACACCCTGGAGGATTACATCCCGCATACCTACATACCTTTCTCAATTGTTAACAAAACCGCATTCAATTCCATTCAACAGCAACTTATTACCAAACAGACATTAGTACAACATTTCATACCGCCTAGGTTTCTTTATAGGTGTTCCGATCTAGGTTAAGGGGCGTGCGCATCAATATTCGTTCTACATAATTAGAGAGTAGGTACTATCAACCGCTCGCATTAGTAACACTAACGTCGAAAATCGACCTTACTGTTGCCAAGTAATATTGTTACACTTACGTGCGGCTGATGAGGGGCTTGTGACTTAGTACACGGTTGGTCCGTGGATGGGTGACTATCTGAACATACCAAGACCTCTCCGTGCCTCGGATAGCACGTTAAGTCGTTGGTTCTGGCTGCCATTCGTGGATTTTTAACAGTCGTTACGGGCCCGAAGCCTGGCAACCAGTCTTACTAAGTAGTATCGAATAACCCAGGAACTGGGTTGTGGAGGTCAGATAGGCAGTCTCTTCATGTAAAATACTAGTATTCAGCTGCATTCGGTTTAACTGGAAGCCCACCACAACATAGTTGGGAAACGGCTAGGCAGATTATGATAATGTATACTGGCGGTCGACCACTTTTCAACCTTATAGCTTAAGGCATAAGGGTGAAAAGTGCTCCATCATTGTCCGCGGTTATATACGTGCGGCTGATTGTACGTAAGTACTGCGAACCTTTTAAAGAGTACTTTCTACTTTATAATGTCGTAGGTCGTAATGTCGTCGTCTGATGCATTGAAACGGTACTTGAACAATGGTGTTATGTTTTAGATGTTTTGTTCTGTTGAAGCTATGTGCAAACGTAAACTAATTATTAACCCCCATCTTCATAAACGATGATTAAAGTTAAATGGTGTTTAAACGTCAAAAATGTATGGTTAAACAGACGCTAATCATCATTTAACTTTAATCATCGTTTATAAATAAGGGGGTAAATGTTTAAGTTGAAGATTTACGGAGTGTAGGTTACAATACAAAAATTCTTTTACTATAGCTACATCGTAAGTTGCCGATCGATTCTGCTAAAATCCGGCCGTTTTAGTTGAAGTGAGGTCATTCCACCAGAAGCCTAGCTTCTGACACTATTGATAACTTAGATTCTTTGAGTTAAGGGGAACCTAGTCGCGGGCTCGAACTCACTGGTGTGCCTGGCTAAAAAGCACGCTGTCTCACCAGGCATCGTGTCTGACAGAGGTAGTATCAGTGATGAGCAGTTAGAAGCTAGTCTACACGCACAACGTTATTGAGCGAGATGCAGGATCATTTATAGTACAACAGGCGCGTAAAAAATTAAGAACAGTCCTCCGGAAGATCGGGTTTTATGAAAAAACCGCTGCATAAATCAATGACCAACAAAGTTTATTGTACTTTTCGATATTTGAGCTTTGTCGGTACCGACTTGGTTTTTCAGATTTTACACTTCTTTTATTACTTAAACACGCCCAAAGTTAGTTTAAATTAGCAAGAAAAACGAATCTTTGTTGGCTCCTAATTTTTTAATGGCTTTTTATTTTAGTATTCTGTTTCCGTACCGACAATATTAATAATGAGACAAAACCATACCATGTTTAATTTTTGATGTACTTTGTCGAACAGTGGCGTAATACACTCCCGAAGTTTGTATGGAAAAAATGTGGACTAGATTCACCTTAAGTTCGATTAGCATAATAATCAGCCTATAGCTAATGTTCCCACTGCTGGGACACAGACCTTTTCTTTATGAGAGGGTGCGGGCCAAAAGTTACTACTCACACTCATTCAGCTCTGTTCAGCTTTTGTCCATAGAAAACAACGATTTTGTATGAGATCCGTACGCATCCGTTCAGCCGCGGAAAGCGAACGCACTCTATACAAAATCGTTGTTTTTTATGGACAAAAGCTGAACAGAGCTGAATAAGTGTGAGTAGTCCGTTACCCACCCGGCGGGCCGGACATAGGACATGCCGGTTTCCTCACGATGGGTTCCTTCACCGTTTCGGGAGCAGTGGTGATGGAATAATTTACACAAAACTCGTGCCTGCTTGGGTTCGAAACCACGACCTTTGAATTTCACACGTTTCCTTACTTAACGTTAACTTTAAATAGTGTCGTTATGAGCGACAATAGTTCTTATTGCAATCCGATACGAATTTAAATCTGTTGTAATAAATTCGAATAATTCGTAAACATGCATATAAAGGGACTACTCACACTTATTCAGCTCTATTCAGCTTTTGTCCATAGAAAACAATGATTTTGTATAGAGTTCGTTCAGCTTTCCGCGGCTGAACGGATGCGCACGCATCTCATACAAAATCGTTGTTTTCTATGGACAAAAGCTGAACAGAGCTGTATAAGTGTGAGTGGTCCCAAAGTCGTTTAAAATGTAGATATTAACTATTGAATAATAAATAATCCATCACTGAATGCAGTTTGGCATTTGAAATTGTATGGTATATTTTTAATTATAATTATAATTGTTGTTAAAGGGATGAACTGCTTTTAAAGATAATTAAGAGGTGACTTTATTGATTTTTTTGATGCACCTGTACGCAAAAAAGACTTGAAAATATCTTTTTCTTTTTTGCTTTCAAAATTATTTACGGTTAAAGAGATACCTAAACTGCTTTAAAAAACCACCTTTTTGACCGTTTTCAAGAAATCTGCGCCTTAAAGCAAAGTATCCTCTAAGTCGAAATTTTTAGGCATGTATTTTAACATCAAATAACTTCTCTGGCTCTGGGTGGAGCAGGAGGGCGTGTCAGACTTTTAATGACTAAAACCCACCCGTGTTCCCTCAGTTGCCTGTGTGCCAGGGGCCACAGTATTTCTTTCGAACAACCCGCACCCCTGGCAGGAACTACGTTGAGCTTGGCTTCCGGTTTAAATGGATGCAGCTGAATATCAGTACTTTACATGGAGCGATTACCTAGCCGACCTCAACAACCCAGTTACTAGGTAACACGGTACAATTCTATACCATTAGTATGTTGTTATAGGCAAAAAGACTAATTGATCAACTTATTGAAGTGAAAACTTATTTAGGCGCGTTGAGCATTTTTTGAGATGGGAAAAAACAATTGAACTCGCGACACTGTTACCGACAACCACTGACAACACGAAGTTACAAACGAACAACGTTGAACGTACGTTGAACGTTGTTTAATCTGACGATTGAAAAATATTTCCTGACGATTAAAAAAATACAAGAATTGTTCAAGTTTTCACTTCTGTGGCACTCCCGGAGTGCCACTACTTTTTTATCTGCAATTCCTTGCTTCATTGTCTACCAGTCCTATCATGGTATGACTCATAAAATCCACACAACTTTCACAGTGTAATGTCTCGTCTTTGTTTATATTATTTACTTCCCTGATAAAATTGATACGCATAAAAAACACAACTACCTGCATTCCGTACCTTATAATACGCAATTTCAAGGTGATAATGAACTCGTCATCAGTACCATTCACGTGAAACATGTGGACTCATTAGAAGACTAGCACTAAGGTACTATAATACTTTTGTTTAGTTTTGTTTGAGGGGCGTGTGGCTAAGTAATATCAGCCGCACGGGTGGATGGGTAACCATCTTTACATACCAAGACCCCTGCCAGGGGTGCGAGTTGTTCGAAAGAGATACCGTGGCCCCTGGCACACAGGCAACTGAAGGAACACGGGTGGGTTTTAGTCAGTAAAAGTCTGACACGCCCTCCCGCTCCACCCAGAGTGGGAGAAGTTATTTGATAATTTCTCACCCCAAAAAAATAAAAACAAAGACCCCTCCAAGCCTCGGAAAGCACGTTAAGCCGTTGGTCCCGGCTGTCATTTGTGAATCTTTGACAGGCGTGACGGGTCGTCAGAGGCCCGAAAGTGTGACTCCCAGCCTTACCAAGGGGTAGGTGTTACCCAGTAAATGGGTTGTGGAGGTCAGGTCACTCCATGCAAAATAATGATGACGTTTAGTTTTGCTTTACCTAACGAATAAGTTTGTATTTTGTACTGCGGTAATACATTAGCATTACACAAATGTAGTGGAGGAAAATTTGTCAGAAAATACAGAATGTTGTTACCTACATTAGATCATTTTTAATTGAGGACGTTTTCGCCCATATTCATAAACGATGATTGAAGTTAAATGGTGTTTAAACGTCAAAAATGTATGGTTAAACAGACGCTAATCATCATTTAACTTTAATCATCGTTTATGCAAAGGGTTTAATGTTATTTCCTTTATTTGACTAAATACACATAAATTACATTTTTAAATAATAGTATAAAAAAATATAGAAATATTTAATAATATAAAAATAGTAACCCACCGGTATCGGGAACAGGGTCCAAGCTACCGGCGGTCAGGTCTCCAGGGAGAGGAACCTCCTAACAATGCGAGCCGTGTCAAGAAGTACCGCTTTCTGAATCAGGCCCTTGATCCAGCTGCCCAACGAGAATCTCTTCAGGTGTTGGTCGAGTTTTACTGTTACTATTTTTTTTTTTTGTGACTTAGGTCACCTAATTGTTATTATCCGTTTCGGCATTTATCTCTACGGTCATCAAACTACTTAAATACGAAATAAGGAAACTGTAGCTGATGTAAATCTGTACATACAAATAATCATATCACCAATACATTACTGCATTACATGCTCAAATCACTATCAAACACATTTTACGATCTTGCAAAAGAAATACTGCTAGGCTCAGCTACTAATACTATTGCGACTTTTAATGCCAATTTCACCAATGGAAGTGAACGCGATTAGCAAATACAATCTGCGTTCCAGTGCTGTCATTGTCAATCAAAATCAAAACTCATTTATTCAAACTCAGCTGAGAGTCAGCACTTTTTTAATATCAAAATTACCTAAGACAGTCCCCAAAACGCCCGCCATTCACCACTTCCTAGTGCTTTAGAAGGGAAAATGAACTGGCGTGAAAAAACAATAATTCCACTCACTACAGTGATGGCACAGACAGCTCTTGACCGCGGCTTAGACGTGCTGATCACATTTAATTTTATTGGTGAAATCCGCCCTTAGTACACGTGTAAAAAGTCAAAAATTCTACCGAGAATAGAACCCCGGAGTTTTTGGCGGGATCGCGTTGGAACATGTCGCACGAATTTTCATTTTCATGGAATTTAGTGAAATAGCGAATTAAATTGTATAATTTTGATAGTGAATTATTCAATTTAGTTACGTGTGAGTGCACCAGTGTAGTGAAAGTGAAAATAAGTGACTAACGTGGACTTTTCGTGTTCCCCCAAAAACTCCTATTAGGTTGTTGTAAAGTTACTACCGCTTTACAATAACTTTGACTTGACTGACTAAAGACGACTATGAATGTTTTGTAACTTCGTGCCCGATATCGGGCCATTTACTTGTTCTAAAAGAAAAATTACTTGACACTGGCTAAATGCACAAACCGTGTGAAGCCAAAATTAAAAAAAAAAATAGAACCCCTCGGCACAGTTAAAAGCCTAACACACTCACTCCGCAATTTAAATCCTCACCTGACCTAGTCCTAAGTGGAAAGAACGTCGCAGAATTTGCAAACAAAGTCACGGGGGTCACCAGTTATGAACTTATGACTTACGACACATCAGAAATTTGTATCCTTGAGATAAAGTTGAAATAGCGTCTGGCACTCGACGTATGCCTGGCTGAGTTTAATTAGCTAATAAATTCCCAGTTCGGAGATGTGTCCACGGGGAAACATTAGTTTGACATATTAGAGGATTATTGGAATAGATAATTAACTATTAGGATGTAATTAAATGTGTCATCTGGCGGTGTGATGCCGTTCAAATAACACTGCGTTTTCTACTGGTATCTAGTATATGAATACCTATGTATTAATGGGAAAACTTGTCAGTAAAAAAGTGTTCTTGTATCAAGATAAAAAGCCGTATCGATCTAATTTATGAGCTGTGAGTGTATCATGCCACCCATATAGGCTCACAGACACACAACGGTCCAAATTTAACTCAGAAGATCCGTCTTTTTGCTGCAGGGGCTAAAAACAACGGAACACACAAGCGTTAACACTTTGCGGTCACCAATCCCTTGTAGCGGCATCAACAACGCTTCATGCTAACTACGCATCATACTGACGTCACGCAAAATCCTGCATCGCGCAAGCAGAATTTACCGCGCAAGTAGTTAACGTCCCGACATCAATCGCCGGGCAGTTGCCCACCAGACACATTACCCGTCTGGTCGGAACATAGTCCCTTTTCTATAGAGGTTGAGTGAACTTAACACCCTGTCCCTCGTACCTCCATACCCTTTTTGCCAAGCCTTGCTTACCAGTATTTCCTTCGGACATATCACCATAGCAGTTAGCGGAACCTTCGTTCAAGTCCATCTGTATTCCGTTATATAAACAGACAACCATAACTATTTATTACCCCATTACAGCAATTTTACACTTATATTAGCAACGAGGTACCAATTAACTACCGAGGACATAAAAACAACATTATAGAACAATTACGGCTGTTTCGCACATTGATTAGCACAATGGAACTGCATGGATGAACTTCTCTTATCGATTCCCTTATCTAGATTAAAAGTAGACCACTTTAAATAGGGGGTTATACTCAATCAAGCCACGTGCAATAATTGATGAATAAAAAAAAGTAATAACCGTACCAATGTTCAAAAGAGATACCGCCGCCCCTGGCACACAGGCAACTGAGGGAACACGGGTGCGTTTTAGTCAGTAAAAGGCGTGTTCCTGCTCCACCCAGAGCGGGAGAAGTTATTTGACGATGTCCCACCCAAAAAATGGCCGTACCAACCAAGTCATCATAATAATCTCTTTTCATCGCGTTCAGCACCCTAATTGAGTAACACACACTCGAATCACAAACTGAATAATTTTGAAGGATTTTGCTTCATATGTTCGAAAAATATATCTGCTCAACAACGTAAATAACGTAATTATTGTTGCTGAACTGTCAAAAGAAACCTACTTATGTACAGACGCCAGCACATCAAGCTACTCCAAACTGTCAAATTTCCCCAATTGAACATGAACCATATGCTTCTGGAATAAAGATGAAAATCTATCAAAGAAATTTGACAGATTGGGGTAGCATGATGTGCTGGCGTCTGTACGTATTTTTTTCTGTTCTTTTCTTCTTGTCTGTTTATCTGTGTGTGCAACTGTGCATAAATGGTTAAATAAAGAAATAAGAAAAGCCTTTCCTAATGTAATGTAAGTGTGATGTACGTAATCACCCTGCAGAAGCACTAGTGTGAGTTTCATTTAACCATCTACACCAAACGCGCTCATTGCGTTTGGTGAAGATGGTTAAATGAAACTCACTCTAGTCCCTCTGGTCTCCAAGTCGCGTGGAAATCGTTTGTGCAAAGTCTTATGCGGCCCAGTGCAATTTTTATGCAAGAACTAGGAGTCATCTCTTGCGACTATGAGCCAGAATTGCGAGTCAGGCATGTTGGCGAATGGTGCTATTGCCCATAAAGAGAAGAGGAAATGGCTTTGACCACACGGAAGATGCCACAAACCAAACTGCCTAGCCTTTTCCCACCAACGTTAGGGTCGGCTTCCAGTCTGACCGGATGTAGCTGAATACCAGTCGGTACATCCCACAAACCACTGCATTTAATCATTTGCGAACGACAAAACGCTATATAAACACTTCCTTTAGAATCAGTGAATCAGTCGGATTTATCCAAAAAGCGTTGTAATAAAGTAGTAGGGAAAAGACCCCTAAATTGTTTACTCACACTGACAACATGATGCACGGTCGAAGGCGACTGCACCCTGGACCTGATGACGGCATCATCCGTCACCACAGCCGGATCCCTAGCCAGGTCTGCAGTAGACGGCGACTGGCTGCGACTGGACCCCTTGCTGTGCCCGTGGCCTACGTGGAGTGTGTCCATCTCCTGAAGAAACCCTCACATCCGATCCACACACATTAGGAACTTGCGTTATCTACTGTTTATTGCTGTGCTAGTTCATAAGCATGATAGGTCGGTCAGTGATCTCGCCATCGCGTAGTTTTATCTGAAATAATAGATACGACCAATTAGGAAAATTAGTTCTGTGAACTGCCATATGTCATATTTATATTTTTTATCATTTTTTAAGTACGAAGGCGGTGTAATTAAGACAGGCTCACGAGTATAAAACTTTTTGGCCACAATGAAAGTAAAATTCTTTGTATTCCTTGTTTTATAATTTTGTAAGTATTGAAATTGCATAAGATACTCATAATAAAGTTGAATGTACATCAAACATGAATGACATGTGCAAATCATTACACAAAGACAGAATAACATGCATTTGCATATTAGATCCCGCACTCGTGCGAACTGTGTCCGCATCAGCAAAGCAGTCATGCGTTAAAATCTGCGTAAGTTGCCTTATCTATAATGGCTAGATGTTCTCATTACTTCCCTTAGAACACCATAAGGGGCCGGCTGCGATAATGTGCATTGTTTTTTTTAGATTCACAAAGTATCTTAGAAAAGACCTTGACTGCCTAGTCTGACTACGAGTCTACGAGATAGCGTGACATAAAATTTCCTAGATCAAAGAGTTCTAAACAAACTATAAAATTCGTATACGTGTATCTCGGCATTCAGAACAAAATATATCGGCGTTTATATCGAAGGCTTAGATTCTGTTATGACTGCAGATAAGCCGATAACTGGATTTGCACACATGAACGCTAAGCACTAAAACAAACGATATATTTGGCGGCGATTTATTGAGGGCGTGTGTTACTCAATACACTGTAGGATTTATTAGGTGGTCAGACTATTTTGGATCATAATCATGCTTTTCCAGAACTATGGTTAGTAGTTATCCGACGAAACAAATGGTACTGAATAGGTCGATAGCTTTAGTATTTTCTACGAAGTTTCTGTCTTGGGGTTGGAACGAGTTCAAAATGAAATTACAATTCTCAGTAGGTATCCTACCGAAGGATATTTATGTGAAACGTAGAATAACGAGCTGACCAATAGCTTTTAAGAACTGTTCTGATGGTTCCCCTTGGCCACTTTTTTTATATAATCTATCAATTGACAAGAAAGCCAACAGAAGGATGGGCTATAAACACTGTTTTGAAAGAAACCTAAGACAAGCCACCTTGAAACCTCGAAAGTAATCTTTTATCTAATAATTTTAAGTTTATTTTTCACTTTAATAACCAAAATACAGGTACGAATCACAGGAGAGGCCACTGCTCAGCGGGTGCCAGGAAGTCTAGCCGTCTGCCAAATTGTTCAAACATTGAACTACGGCATTTCATATCGGCACAAAATGTGAGTGCTAAGCTTGGGTGTCCCCCAATCCGTAACCAAATACTGTTGACAAGACTTTAATATAACACGAAAGTGCCACTTCAGGTTTGCATAATAATCTTAAGGCTGTTGCTGATATAAGTAAGTAGTGTTCATCACTTCTAGGGCTGGCAGTGTTATTGGGGCTTTTCATCTTCTTATGTTTCTGTTAAAGACCATCTGGATAATGACTCGAAAATGGCGACACGAATGGATGGCCCTTTACAATCTCCTCCATGGCTATTTACAATCATTCGCCAGGCTTCCAAATCGAAAATGACACATTTTTGGTTACCTGATTGGCCTTGCCGGACAGCCAATAGCTGTCTAAAGATAGTGGTCGTGTATTTGATTTAAACTGGGAAAATTTTCGGGTTTTGCAAATGTGAATAGCGTTTAGAGGATTCCTAAGATAACATTGATTGATGATGCTTGTCCATAGCTATACTGCTGAAGAGGTGTTAAGCGACAAGGCTTTAGATAAACTTCACAATAGACAAAATCTGGTTAGATTTTGTTAGAGTAAGTGACTGAGGTTTCAGTCACTTACTCTTTGGATGAAACAATCGTGACGATCAGGATGCATTAATCAATATATCCATAAAATCACTTTATATTGCAATTAAAATATTGAGGTAAACAGACATAATCTTAATTTTAGTGCTGTAATAAATTGTCGAAATATTACCGCGATTGACCTACATTTGATAGCCGGTGCTTTGCGAGGGAACCGTTAATCTTTACGACTGACTGATTGGATGTAGTATGAATTGGATACTGATGTGTTATATCAATTGCCTATTGAAGCCTTAACCCGGGAATAGCCAGAAAAGAGGGTAGTTTACAATTATGAGAAAGTGATTAAAGATTGTAAATGATTTAGGGCAGTGGCAACAACTGGCTCCGTCTCACGGTCGATTTACTTTGTGAAGTTTATCATCGCAAAGTAAAGGCTCTCAAAGCGGTGAAGGAAAACATCGTGAGAAAACCGGCCAATCAAAATTCGAATACATGCGACATCAACTAACCCGCATTAGGCCGCGTGGAGGATTATAGCCTACTCCCTCTCACAGAGGAGGACGTCTCAGTCCCAGCAGTGGGAACTTTGAAGCGGTGGAAAGTAGGAATTGAAGACTGTGAAGCCAAGTCTTGCAATTAATAGGCGCCATATTAGGCGGAACTGCTTTGAATTGCCAATCATTGAATTTAGGCAGGTAGGGTGGCTGGTAGCAGCAGTTGGATGATCGTTGAGGATTGAGATCGAAGACGTGACGCCTGCACTCTTAAACTACTAATAACTGAAGATGATGATGAAAATTCGGCAGCAAATGCGATGATGCCGACTAAGAAAAAATAAGTATGGAAGAAACAGAGATGCTGCGCTGACCCAAAACAAATTGAGATAAGGGCAACACGAAGGTGAAGGTCGCAGGAATTCCCTGGATGCGGGAAGCACAGAACCGGTCGAAGTGGCAGAGCTTGGGGGGAGGCCTATGTCCAGCAGAACGCCTTTCGGCTGAAATGATGATGACTATGATGATGAAGGGCAAAATAATGATGATGATGAATTGCGAATCAAGGAAGCACACCATAAACGAATTAGGAATATATGTATATCATATTATCCATTCTGTTTCTAGTCTAGTCTACTGTTGTATTCAAAGGTTTTTTGTTTTTTAAATGTCTATATGAAATGTATTGAATTGTAATTGATTAATTTTGTTTTGTTTTGGGGTGCATGTTTTATAGTTCATCAACCTCTGTAGTCTGTACATGTCTGCAATAAACTGATTTGACCTCGCCGATCTCCGCGGTGGTGATCCAGTAAAACCATGTTCATTTTCGTTTTAACTTCAACTCAAAATGGCCGATTTTACCGTTGTTATATTTTGAGTACACCTACAAACAATACGTTCTAATCTAAAAGGTGAGACTTGTGAATCACTCGCCCTTTTGCGGTTTGTCTGGTATGGTATGACTAAGACGTTATAAGGTTTACTGCGCAAATATTCCGTGTTCAGCATCCTTAGTGAGTATTAAAATAACTGTTTTTAATTAAATATCACGATCAATAACCGCTATTGCACGTGTGAGTAGTGACGTACCAATCCAGTCAGTGCGATTATCTAGACTTCTTCAGATTAAATAATGACAACTTTTAACTAAACTCTAATGTAATTGACAATTAATACGGACAGACTCGGGCACTTCTCCCACCGCCGACGATTAGCCAAATCAAAAGTCATTTATTCAAACTAGGCTGAGAGTCAGCTCTTTTTGAACGTCAAAATTACATAAGACAGTCCCCCAAAAACGGCCGCCCTTCACCACTTCCTAGTGCTTTAGCTGGGAAGGAAAAGTGGCGCAACAAACTCCCCAGCAGCACAACTGTCTGTTAAGTTAAAAGAACTTGATTCAATACAATAGTAAGTAATTAACATAAGCGAAAAGCGAGTAAAGATAGCGGAGCTAACAGCGAGTATGTAGTTCAGATAGTTTTGTTGCTGGGCTATGAGCAAATGCGCGAGTGTGAAAAGTATAATGACTGCCCAGTCACTTGATGGTACTGGTATGGATGCACCAAATGAGTCTCTCAGCCAATTTTACTCGCCAAGCCGATGAGTTGTATCTCTCCACTAGTTTGTCGACGAGTCTATAGATGAAGAACCAATCTTGACAATGAGAGTAAATTAGGTAGAAGACATTACTGTCTCAAAAAAAAAAAAAAAAAATTGGAAAATACCTCTCTAAGCAAGAAAAACCGCAAACAGATCATGATATTACTATAATTTATCAAAGGTATGTGACTAGGTTATTTAATATTAAATTATAACGAAGTGAGTTCTGTAGAGACGAGCGTGCACTTCGTTATAAATTAATATAGGCTCATAACCTTCGCGGAATACTTAATCATCAGCGCTCATACATATCTAATGGCATTAATTGGTGAACGGCATAAGATGCAGAGCATTAGTCCATAATGCAGCCTTAATACTACAATCTTTGTTAATTATACATACAATGTGCTAATCCAGACATTGTAACATCGATTGAATCGATATATGAATACAAACTAAGATTTTTGTTTAAACTTGCAAGATAAAACATGCTAAGTATCATGTTACTGCGACACGTTCTTGACGAATATCGGAACACAATCTACCCGCATTATCAAAATAATTTATGTCGCAAATTATTAATCTATACAGCGATGTGATATTAAAAGAACAACCCTCGTCATGTGGCACTTTTCAGTTTATGTTGTGGCCAAGGTCATATTTCTATTGCACGAGCTACGGAACCCTCGTACATGGCAATCAAAGCCCAAACACTATTACAAATTCAAGCAAGTTACTTGAAATTAGTCTTGATAAAGGCCATACATAGAACATATGATACGTCTGTAGATTTCATTTCAATTTAGAACTATCAAGGCTATATCTTTCTTTAATACTAAATCAGAAAGTTCCATTAGCTTTAATACGTGCCGCAAAGACTAATGCAAAAACCAAATCGAAATAAATCGCGAAGGAATGACATCCGTCACCATAATTCTGCTCTACATTTACATCTGACCCCTAACATCATTGTATTGTTCGTGACGTTCGACTATTAGCAACCAAATTGAGAAGTATCGCGAAATCGATACCAATCAAACGAATAACCGCACTTTGAATTCATTCGAGTTATAGTTCTCGTTTAAATTCTGTGATATCGCGAGGATGATGAGTCAATGCTCGGGCAAGTATAATTTCCTGTGCAGATAGTCAATTATAACAGTGCATCTGCTATAATGACCGGCGTAAGATGATTAATAGTTTATTAGCCATTATTGACCTGATTCTCGTCCATTAACTGTTCATTTCCTCCGGCAAACGCAGACACTCTAAGAAAATGGCGTCCATTATAATGTTTTTCTAGTCATACACATCTTCACGTGAGTTCTACAAAGGGGCCCACTTCTAACGATGCCCTTTCCCATTTTCCATGCTCGCATGTACTTTCTCCTCATCATTCTTTATGTGGTGTGCCGTTTGCGTGCATACCACCAGCCATTTTTCTGATTGCTCGCATTTCTAGTGCGTTAATTTTGCTGCTGGTACCGCAAAATGCTCTTTGATAATTTGGTATGCATAGACATAGCCACAATGTAATTTTTCTCTGCAGCACAATAAAAAAATTCAGTGTATTGAAAGCCACCAAAACGGCCAAGTGTCCCACTTTTTTTCATCTGATGTTTGTGGCGAAAACAAATTCTCAAGGCTCCCAAACTAATGTCGAAAACAAAATGGAGCTTAAATAAGATGTCTAGTATGAAAAGGGTTCCAGCTATAAAAATATTTGCCGAGCCCCAGTCTGTATAAAATAAACAGCACATGAAATATAGTGACATTAGCGTACAAAAAAGAATACTTTATGAATAAGGCAAACAGCCTAAAAATGACGTAGACAAGCAATTTTACCATGGGCTCTCGCCATTTATAATAATTGGCAACGCAGGCAAAATCTGTACAAAAACAAATAAGCGACTGTTATTTTTGAATTTGGCTAGTGGCTGAAATAAAGATAAACACACAAACACTCGCCTTCTTCCCATAGGGGTGGTTAGCAGAAACCACAGAACGCCACCTGCAGGCTTAGAATGACGCTTTCTATTTCTACTCTACTCTAGAATAGAAATAGCTTGTGTACATTTCTCGTTCAAAACTGGTAACTGTCTACACGGAAATGTCATTTTTGTCTACTCTTCCGTCGTCAAAACGCTTCTCTAAGGTTCTCGTGCTTAGCCTGCTCCTACGATCCTTAGATACTCCTTTTGCCTCGTTTACATTCATACAGAAGCGCACGCCGTAGATTCGATGTAGGTGTGAATTTCTTTCATTCGTCAACTCTCTATTTCAGTGCCTATTATTCTCCTTCCTGATTTTCCTCTACAAACACAGAAATTTATTGGCGATAATAGCCATCAATTACCATTTGTTTCATCGTTCAACCTGAGGCCACATGTTTAGTATTTTGTACTTTAAGACCTTTTACTAAATATTATTCACACAACATAAAACACCAATTTTTTACACCCTTTCGTAGCTATCATAATCGTAAAAATTTGTACCGACCATGATTAGATAACATGGCGTATTGACATATTGAACTATGACCACGGAAAAAACGTTTGACCCATTCTTATCAGCTAATAACTCGTGGGCCTATCTTGGCGGCTGCAGTCATAATATTAGGATAGCGTACTTCTATTATTATTAATGATATATATTTCAAGTGTTTGATTATGATACTGTGAAATAATCAGGTCGCTTCATAGTTTTAAGTTACGTCAGTCTCGGGACGGAATTAGATTGCGATGATTTTTTGAAAGTTTGACTCGAGTTTTAAATTAACAGGAAATTCACGGAATTTCACGTGTGAAATAAGATCTAGAAAAATTAAATAATGACTTCCGCATTGGATCCTATCTCGTTTAAAGCCAAGTAGTACGTTTTGTGGGCAGTGATTACGCTATTATTTATTTGCAAGCAAACTATTATAAACGTATTAAAAACGACTGCCAATATGCTCGGTGATTTTAAATCAATAGTAGTAGTCTTGAATATCGTATTTAAAAGGATAGCCAAAATGTCAATATACGTACTGTAACAAACCCCCAGAAACCAGACATCCAAATAAAATATTCATGGCTTGTTAGCCACGATAATGTATTCGTACCTTTTACGTGGTCCTCTGAAATATTTCAGCGTAATCTAGGTAAACTGACACAAACAACTACCATCTTTATACCTGGAGTGCAAAGTCCAAAACAGCTAAAATTATCCGGCGTACAGTAATCTAGTTTGCGTGGGACACTGTACCCTAATCAGAGTCATAATACAGACGAAATGGAGAGCGATGCAAAGAGATAACAGTATTTTTGTATTGTTGAAAACTGATGGAAAGTTAATTGCATACATTATAATGCTCACTGCTGAGTTGTATATTCATAATGCTCTGAATGGTCGCTGGCTCTCTCTTGCAACTGTTTCAACAATATATTATTTTGTAATAACAGGGCTGTGAATATGAATTAACTAATGAGCGATGAGAACTTCTGCCAATTGGCTGTTAGTCCTATTGGATATCTTGCAAGTTGTACATTCTACAAAAAATTGGCGCCGGTCTATTCATATTTTACGGCTGTCGTAGTTCTTTTCAAGGAGTACTCCGACTTTACATTGCTTTATGTCTCTTACAACGTAGTCACACATTCCAGTAATGCCATTCTTAATCCACACACTACATTTATAATTTATAACTGTCTACCGCAGCTTCAAGCGGAAGCTGTGCAATGTTTTCCTTCACATTTTTTCTGTGAATAACAAATTTTAATGCTGGTCCGCAAAAACAGACCCACATAACCGGACGGGCTTGACATGTTCTCATGTGAAGGAGAGCCAAAAACTCCAATATAACGTTATGAATAAATCAAATACAGGCCCACGGTAAAGGCCTTTAAAAATTGTTCCTAACGTTATATAAAACATTGGACCCTTTCTAAAAGAATTTCCTGGGAAAATTCGATTCCCAAATACTTGTACATTTTTGTATTGTTCACGTGTACAAAGTATGAGTTTGTAAAGTTTGCCCCCAAGAACCTTTCAGCGTTCCACGGAGCGTGATATCACTTTCATAATCACTAAACTTTGTGTAATATTACAGCAAAGGGAACTTCTGTGAATTGATATTGTTAAAGGCTCTCTGCGGTCAACCAATTAAACATTTTAGCCCTCTGTTGAGTATTTCTAAGGAAGTTAAATAAGCATTAAATGTCGTGTTGTTAACGATGGTGGCATTGTCAAGAGAGAGGATTTTAATAGGTATTTTATTATAGAACAAAGCTACGGCGGGATTCCCAAGTTTCATTACACGGGTCAGTGGTTGGTAGGCTGCGGTAACCTTGTTTTTTCTTGATGGGAGATAATTACACACACATCTATTGTTGGCGATGTTTTTTGGATGACAAAGGTTTGGCGGCCAGATTGTACGCTTTAAACTGGAAGATACAGCCAACGAATGACTTGAAATGCTTAGTAGGTAGACAACGTATACTTCAAAGAAATTCACATAATAGCTCAATGCTACTCGTGTATCGAAAAATCGATTTTATACTCGGTACTTCATTATCCGCGGCTAGCTACTAAGCCATTATTAATCAAACGTCAAATCATTGCTGTAGCTGTTGTTTAAAATCCTTTACCACAGTTACTTATACAATCATGCAAATGGATCGTATCAGGGCATTGCACAACCGGACACCTGGGATCGCGTCGCTCGGTAATGACATAGTTATTAGGTGAACGCTGCACTCTAGAATGCTAATTGTACTTTTCCTGTTGATGTATTCAGTTCCGGAATAGAATTTATTTTGGTACCGACTGTAAACCTTGACATTCATGGTTTTGTTTCGGTTTTCGCGGTCATAGCTTAGTACTGGTTTGAAGAATCTTTATGCAAAGCACACAACATAACATCACGCCTGTAATCCTCGACGGGTTAGGCGGAGGTGAACGTATTCGCCGGTTATGTTCAAGTCCCATGTAATAGGGGGCGAGCCATTGCCATCAACCGAGCAAAAATCTAGCCTAGAATCCGGGTGCTTCTGAGAAATTCCTGAAGAAAAAACCGAATAATACCTACTTCGAATCGAACCCCAGATTTTATGCTCAGCGGTAACGCTCTCTCTAAGCGCTAGGGTAGCCCGCGAAATTCTTTGAAACTTGTTGCAATTTACTGGTCAGAGTTAGGTTTTATGTCGATCAAAATATGATTTCGGTATAAATTAATAATCATTAAAATCGTCAAACCTCTCTCAAGTCAAAATTACCCTATTGGATGACTATTTCATCAAACCATGAGATTATAGGCCAATTATCACTTAGTTAGAGCATGTACAGATGATTTTATTGATTATATTTATGTAAATACCCATTTGTTGCGGTCGCGAATCATATTTTGATAATCATAAAAGTTGAGAATTAGCAAAAAGATAAGAAAATTGCATTTCGCTGTCAACCTTAGCTTCCCCCAGTTGAGTGGTGGCGACATTTAAATCGACGCCTCCGTCCGGCGCACTTTGGACAGTCAGCCCTGCTTGCTGACTGGCAAATATTTCTACTACTAGGTAAATGAGTTCTAAATGTGATTCGATACGAGAAATGTATCTAGATATCCAGATTTGTATATTATTTGCCATTTCTTCCGTAACACGGCTTGAATTTCAGCGAATGATTCGGTTCTAAGAATTGATATAAGGAGTTATTGAAATTTTCACTTTACAGTGAAAATGTATGATTAATCAACTTATCATTTAAGTGTTACTTTTATTGTGAATTCAATGCACTAATCCATCTTACGTGATTGTCCATACAATCGCAGTAAATTGAAGAATTTTGCGGTAATTCTGAGAATTAAAATACTTAATTTAATTAAAAAATTTAAATGAAAACGCTCATATTGTAATTTAATTGCTGCTTACATAGGACCGACCCTGAATTAATAGTAATGAGTATTGCTTTTTTAGTTCTTCGCTACTTTCTCAAGATTATTTTAACCGAGTATGTTTGACCTAGTTCATAGTACGCCGCATAATGTATTTTTAGTTAAAAACCTTTTATTACACACTACGTTATCGTATTTTATCGTAGCATTTATTCGAATTAGATAAATTTGTACTTAGTATTGGTACTTTTTATCTTATCCAACTTTACAATGAGCCGCAATCCGGTATTATCCTCGATTGTAGGAAGGACATAAGGCCAATAAGTACATTAAGTATGTAGGGTACATGAATATAATAATATGGATGAGTCATATGGAGTAGGATGATAACATTTACTTTTATTTGGTGTGTGTAATCTTGTTTGAATGTTCCGTTTAAATTACTTCTACGTTTGTTTAATCCAAGACTGAGGATTTTGGAAATGCAGTGGTGGGCTTTTCTTGTCTGGGATTAACACCCGGTTCGGCTTATTAGTCGATTATCACGAATTCACTCGCCCGAAACGGGCGAATTGACACTTATAAATAATACGTTATTTTGTGTAGACAATTAGCACGAACTTCGACATCGTCAATCCAAAAATACGTAAGTATTAGGCCACAGGCACGTTTTGAACAGTGTGAAACGCCTGCAGAAAATAATATATTATTTAGTGTAAATTCGCCCTTTTCGGGCGAGTAAATTCGTGCCAATCTACTAATAAGACCCCGATTCGAATCTCCACATCTCAATGGCCGAAGGCTTGGCTGCTCCAGTGGCTCTATAGCAGTCAAAACATCCCTTACTTTTACATACTTGATTGAATAGCGGATACTTTTTATCATTTTCCAGTCATGAGTCTCATTGCTCAACGATTAGCTCACATTTCTTCAGAAAGGTCAGGTGATGTATGAACATAACCGAGGCAAAAGGAGTATGTAAGGATCGTAGCAGGGCCTGAATTCACTATCACTTTTCACCAGCATTCCTTGCTCGTAGCCACGTCAATCACACACGAATTCTGCTAATATCGTATTAATAATATCGACAAATTGTCTTGGAACATACAGAATATGACATTTCGATTCCTTACCGGTACATTGGTTTCTAAAAAAAAACGATATTGACGTCGTTTGAACGTAGAAAGATTCCGCGGGGAATCATAACGATACAGAATTGAGACCCAGGTGGCGATCCGTAGTTTCTGCCTAAATCCATGGGAAAAACTCGTGTAATGTATGTATTTTCACATTATGACGGGGTTGACGATAGAAGAACACTGATTTTAGTTTCACTCCTTTTCTCTGTTCATATTTCGTATCCAAGACGCTCAGTCAGGGCAGAGGCAGTAACCTGCCAAAGTGCGTCATACTGTGTCAACAGGCGTCAACATTGACCATTGTCCATTGTGTAAAGAAGCAGCACAAAATTAACCACCACATAATAACCAGTTTATAAAGGGAAGTATTCAATTAGATGTATTATATCCAACATCACAGCACTCAATGTTATAATAAAAGAAATTATAGAAATGAAACATGGAATTCAAAATGGATATGAGCCAAATATTTGTGTGACATTTCCTACGCAATTTTTTGCCTATAATTTTAGAGAAATAATAATTTTGCTAGAGCTAAGCTGACAAAGAACAATATCATAAAAGTGCAGTTCTTACAGCTAAAAAAAATACTGAATAGAAGAGCGTTTCTTGCTAGATTTTTATTACACCTGCTTACCAACATAAATAAAATACAATAAACTAAAAAAAACATTTACTAATATTCTATATCTGTAAAGATTCTTTCAATTACAGTGAAATGTATGATGGAAATTATTTCAGTAAACTGTTTGTCAAGGCTATTTATTCTATTCTAAAAAATTATATGGTTCCTTGAAAAGCACAATGAGATAATTATTATAATATTATGAATTCATTATAACTAATGAAACCAGTTTTATGAGTCACAAAATACTTTGTTAACCTTTACCATATTAGACTAGAGTCCATTCACATTTAATTTTATACATATTACATAAGCTCGAGCCTTGTTCTAGTGGGGGTAGGCAGAAACTACATAATGCCTCCTACGACAATCCTTATACTCCTTTTGCCTTGTTTAATTTAATTAATTTTTTTTTAAATGCATTTTTACAAATTACTTGGGTACTTAATATTAATGTTAATACTAATGTTAATATTGAACAAAAGTTACCTTGGGCCCGCAGTGAATTAGTAAGACATAGCAGAGTTGAAAGATTGAAGTAGGTAGTAGGTACTTGCAGTTGACCAGTTTTTCTTAAGTTTTGTAAAAAGTAAAGAAGTGAACAAAAAAAATGTGATTTGTCATGATTTCTACGCAATATTTCATTTAAATCTAAGTAAAAAAAACTATCCAGTTTTTAACATTCTCTGCTTGTGATTTAAGTACCTATTTTTATTTCTTGTTTTTGGTATTGAAAAAACTGTCCTTGAGTGTTAAAATTCTTGTATTGAATTAGATAATATCTAAATGGGTCAGCATCAGCAAAATTTTTTTTCAACTGACAAGTCAGTTAATTATTTTTCCATATAATAACAGTAACTTGTTTCTAAACTTGTACATAACTCCACATTATTTTGAAGAAATTCTTTGTTAGTGTCCGTAACTTGTGCACTATGTACACAGTAAACTGTGATTGGTTTAACAGATTGCCAATCTCAACATGAACTAAGTACCTATAGAGTTATCTACAAAACAGTACAGCAAACTACCACATGCTTAGAATACCACAGATAAACACAGCATCATGACTAATAAACATTTAAAGAGTTCAAGTAACAAGGAGGTCTGTAATTCTAATTAGCTATAAGGTTTTGTTACCTTTTTTGTGAGACTGGCAGTTAACAATGTGGAGGGTGGCTGAATAAATGATAACTAAAAAAGGTGACCATGGTACAAGTTAGTGTCATGACACGGAAGGTCATTATCTAGGAAGTAGATACTCTTGAATAATATTAATACTGGTTACAGAGATTCAGATCTACAGAAATATTGAGATGCTCATTCTAATTTTTAAATAATAGCATTCGCATACTGATCAACTCGTCTAATAAAACCAGTAATCTTCAATAGTGAAGATTAGCAATGTTAAACAAGTGATTTATTATTAGCCAGTATTATACGAAGATTCAGATCTTTGTCATTCCAAGTTTAGACTTGCTAAGCATCTACCTACTACAAAATAAGCTACTGACTCATCATAAAGAGAAATATAAAAAAAAAACAAAGAATAAAAAGATGATGTATTTTATCTCATTTCAGCACACTTATGTGCAGCAGTTGTTCGATGCACTGGCAGCCGGCCAAGCATCACGCAAATGATACGTACACATTCAAATCACAGGCCTTGGTAAGCCGTCGAACAAGGAAGTAAGTACATGGACACATCACAGCAGCTCATACTTTTGCCCTAACATTACCTTGAAAGGTTCATGTTTGTATGACGTTGACGTGCCTATACATTGTTATAACGTCTGATATCACGTACTTAGGGTAATGAAATTATATCTTTGATAGAACCAAGACCCGATTTTTTTTTTCGATTCGAATTCATATACCGAATGCTGCGATTTGAAGTCGGCATTTGACAATAATACCTACTCTATGCTTTGGCCTTTAGCTTTGAAACAAGAGAACTTGATTTATGTTATCCAGGCAGCTTACAGTAGCATATCAATAATTTAATAGAAGAAAAAGAAATCACAGCAAATTATTGTTCAATTAAAGTAACACTTTACTTACAATTTTGTATCACCGAGATGTTCTTGAAAGTTTTAATTACATTTCTTTGTAACACTTTATAATACGTACGGTCTTTTCCATGAATTAAACACCACAGTATCTAATAATTCAGATTGCGATTGTAGTAAATGACAGAAAACAACGGAATAGAAAAAGACGTGTGGTATGGTCGGATGGATGAGCTGTTCTTCTAATATTTTTCAATAGATGGCGTCGCCTTCGATTTAACCATAGACGATGGAGGAGTATGATGAAGGACCCAAAATAATAAAAATATTGCCATGCTTTGTTTGTAAAATAAAGGCAAGTTTGAGCAAAATTATAAAAGAAAACAATCTTGATTATCCCTATAAGTTGTAGTTTTATTGATTAATTAATAAACTAAAAATAAAATCTCTTTCTCTTTCTTAGAAGGTTGAAAAAACAAAAATGCCACTAAATCGAATCAAGCACCTGTGGTTCTACTTATCAAAATGAAATTGCTGTTCATTGGTACGCGCATCACTAGAGAATGGCTGGGCTGATTTAGCTATTTCTTGTTTTTTTAATGTTTGTAAAAGTCCGAAATTCAGAATTAGGTTCTTACGGAAAGAAAAATTGAAAAAGTTTTTCGGAAAATTTTGAAATTCTGGAAAAACTGACTGTCGTTTTTCTATGGGATTTTTGTACGAATTTAGTATTGAGAATTGGACAGGACAACGTCTGTCAGCTGATTATTCAATAATAAACTTATCAACAATTGGATTGCGAAGATTACTTAATTCCCATTCCCATTAAAGAGGATACGCTTAGGTGGTCTGCGAATTTAAAATTTTCCTCAGTTTTTGTAAATTTTGAAAAATTATCGCGACCGGAACACGTATGTATTTACAGAATTATAGTCAATGAAATCATCGATGCTACCTCAGATCATAGAAAATGATCTGTGGATGCAACAATTCATAAAAAAGTCATTTAATGGGATTAAATGAACTTATGATTTTAATGTTTGATCATCAACAAGAAACAAAATCGTTTATTTGCGTAAAATATGGTAGGTATGTACAGACACCAGCACATCAAGCTACCCCAATCTGTCAAATTTTTGTGTGATAGGATTTTAACTTTATTCCATACATAAAAGGTTCATGTTCAATTCGGAAAATTTTACAGTTTGGAGTAGCTTGATGTGCTGGCGTCTGTACACAAAAGAAGTTTTATAAAAATGCAGTGCAAAGACACATTCCGTCATGTAATGATGGCATCCAAATATTTAAAATATATTAGATTTTGAAATTAATTTTATTCATTTTAAATTGCTTTGTTTACAATTTGGTAATATCCATGGCAGCTGTGTTACTTTTCGGAATGTAAATCTGTTCATCATTTTTATCTTTCGGTCTCTAATAATGAACATCCATCGACTGCTAGTGCTACGTGAGCGACATCTAGCGGGAGACAATCATACTTTCGGAACTCATTCTATCTCACTTGCACTCGTGGATTCCGTGCGACCGAACGGTTCAATGACTTTGGCGACCGTTTCTATTTTCTCTCTGGTTTTGTCGTCGGGTCGGCCCGCAAGGAAGGGGTCTTTGTTTGCGTTTCACGTTCGCGTCGCACGGTATCATCTGCGAACTCGGCTCTATCGTATCGTTACCGAGACGGAATGTGCCCGCATAAGTGGAAGCGTGGGTCTCGCTCCTCCCGGTCGATGTGAAATGTCGTGCAGTGTGCCAGACTGGCGCCGTCATCTAGTGCAAGTGCAGTGAGGTGCAGTGGTGTGTGCGAACGCGCGTGGGTCGACTCGGCCACGGCGAGCGAAGTGCGCGGAGGTGGCGGCGGCCGCGCGGCCATGACCGGCGATATGCCTCTAGGGAGCGCGCACGCGTTCGGGCGCGCGTTGCTCCGGGACGGGGCGCTGCCACCGCTTGAGCCCGGCCCGCCCGCGCCACCGACCAACAACGCGCAGCCGCCCGACAAGCGGCCACCCGCGGCGGCCGCGAGCCCCGAGCAGGTCATGAAGCTCTACATGAGCAAACTTACCCCCTACGAACACCGTGAGATTTTCGACTACCCCCAAGTGTACTTTATAGGCGCGAACGCCAAGAAACGGCCCGGGCTGGTCGGGTTCCCGAACAATTGCGACTACGACAACGAGCAAGGCTCGTACATCCACATACCTCACGATCACATAGCGTACAGATACGAGGTTCTGAAGGTGATCGGCAAGGGTAGTTTCGGTCAGGTAGTGAAGGCGTACGACCACAAGAAGCGCGAGAACGTCGCGCTCAAGATGGTACGAAACGAGAAGCGGTTCCACCGCCAGGCGCAGGAGGAGATCCGCATCCTGGAGCACCTCCGCGAGCAAGACAAGGACAACACGATGAACGTGATCCATATGTTCGACTCGTTCACGTTCAGGAACCACACATGCATCACATTCGAGCTGCTGTCAATCAACTTGTACGAGCTGATAAAGAAGAACAAGTTCCAAGGGTTCTCGCTGCAGCTCGTCCGCAAGTTCTCGCACAGTCTGCTGCAGTGCCTGCATGCGTTGAACAAAAACAGGATCATACACTGCGACATGAAGCCGGAGAACGTGCTACTTAAGCAACAGGGACGCTCCGGAATCAAGGTATTGTAACTACATTTACTAACACCCTAATGTATCATATTCAGTTGCATAGAACCAAAACATTCAAAAACGCTGGCTGTCTGACTACTTTGGCTGGACGAGTCGACGAGTGACACTGATTGTCAGTCTAAATTAGTTGAAAATGTTCGACGCAATGAAATCAAGACAAAATTAATTCGTTAACCTCTGTAAATGCATTCTTCTCGGGGATTTATGTATAACAAAAAATTGTGAATACACAGGCCTTGTATCGTGCTAGTTCAGTTTAGAACTTTAGAAACTCATTTGTATCACAAGACAAATAATCACAGATCGTGAACACCTGTTCCTATAGTTCATTCGGCGCGGATAAAATCAATAAGCAGTCTGTGTAACATTTTTCGTAAACATTTGCAGCTGTGTGCGTGCGAGTCCGATCAGCTGGCCACACCCGCACCCCTATTTACCCACCCACTTTAACACCACCCGCACCCGCGATAACTGTGTTATTACACGGTTCGTTAAAATCGTGTGCATATGACTGTACATTTTATTATTCGTAAATGGATTAAGCGTTCGTGGAAAGGTATCCGGTTTTCTGATAATAAGATGCGTTATAACTTGCATCAGTTCGGACGATAAACGTTATCATCTGTGGACCGCGTCTCGAGTCGCTCACCCGATCGCGTTCTATTTTTAAACTTCCCGATACATTCAGTAAGTCGGTCTCCCGCCATGTGATGCTACACTGTAGTTATTTACGTCAACACGCATCCGCGTACATCCAAAACACGGTTAAGACTTGTAACCAATGAAATACGAACCAATGTCACTGCGACGACACTGCATCGGCTAAAAAAGAAACTGGTTAAAATCACATGAAAACCTTCGACCGTTCACTAGGTAACAAAAACACTGACCTACAAGTTGATGATTGAGTTGCCACTGTCGAAATTTTCTTGTGAATCTTATAGTTAACGGTTTTATTATTATTCTGTGTAAAGAAGTATGGTTTATAGTTATTTGTATGCAACGTTAAACAGGAAAGCTGATGTATTTTTAATCAGCTATAGGTAGAGTTTGCTTGCGTAATTAATTTATCTAGGTTGCGTGCAGTGTCAATGACGCACATGTAATCAGGCAATATTATGTTCTACCTGAATGCAACTGCATATGTACCAAGTACTTACCCATATTAATCTAGTTTATTATTAACAATTTTGTGGGCACAAAATGCCTGACGTGATAAATTCCAGTCTTCCCAATATGAAATTGAACATTTAACAGTGTTTATTCAGGTGAGATCTAGATACAACAGATATGCAGGTTGCCGATAAGATAAATTCTCTATTGTAGCATATTGTTACTACGCGCGTTCAACGGTACCAGCGCAGGCGCAACGCTCACGTCACGTCGTTCCTACTGAAGTCCTGTTCGCACAAGCTCCCTGCTGAGCGTAAGATAATTTTACATACTGAACGTTGCTACCAAGACCCACATCAACACTTCGAAAAGGAGTGATTTAAGTTAAGTAGTCTACAGGCCAAACGCAGATTCATAGTTCCAACTCTCCCAGTAAAATCGGCATATGCTCAAAGGCTTTCTCGCAAAATTTCTGCACGTACACGTCTATAACGCAGTGATCAAACAGTGCAATATAAGAAATTGCACTCGCAAACAAATAAAAAACAGACTAACATCCTGGTTACTAAACTTGTCATATCAATGAAGCAGAAAAGGTAATTACAGTGGTTAAATAACCTTTGCGCATACATTTACGTCCGTACCTCTCTCACGTTCTGTCTCACCCACAAATCTCATCATTAAGCACCCTCAAACTCACCATCTCACCATCACATGATCACACTTACACTCCACACTCACTCAAAATATAGCGTTTTTTTTTCTAGTTTCATTATTATTTTTTCTTTTATTATTATTTCATTTTATTCTAGATTTGATTTTTATTTTTAGTTTAATTTTGATTCTTATTTGGTTTTTTTTTCTTTTGTAATTTGAAGCAAACATACTTTGCATTTATTGCCAATTATGTTTTTAGAGTAAATGTTAAGCTGGTTAACCCTCGGTATTGGTGCCCAAGATACAGGCTTGCCTAGTTTCGGGCCAATGTAAAAATCTGTGTGAATGTTTTTTAGCAATAAATTTACCGTTACCGTTATCGAAACAGCGCAGTTTTCATCCATTGTTTTCGTTTTACAAAAATTCATAATCATTAGCTAACAGCCGTTAAAAATAACATGTTATTATTATAAAAGAGATGAATATAGCAAACCGTCATATTTTTTGCCCATATAGCGGTAATTCTTAATTTGAAACCGGTTTTATAAGATGCTTATTTGGCAGAAGTTACCGTAAAAGTTTTGTGTCAATTAAGGTTATAATGAGCGAAGGAAGGATGAAGTTTCGTCTGCAAAATATTTTCCTTCATTTATCTGCGTCATCGGAGCAAAGACAATGAAAACTTTCATATAATTTTCTTCTTCGTGTAGCTGTTTCCTGCTGCCACAGTAATCTGATTCATTGTTCATTTGTTTTAAATAAATGCATCAGTTACTTAAATTAATTATTTTTATCTTGACCACATCGGTGTAATAACTGGTCGTGCAGATTTATCGTGGTCTAAAAACATGTAAAACACGGAACGTTAATTTACTGCCTTCTGATTACTCACTAGAGCTTGAACTAATTATGATTCCAGGCATAATAATATCTTGCTTCCATGCCATATTAATAGACAAGATCGTTCTTCAGGAGATTTTTGCACGTAGACACTAAAACTAGTGCGATTTGAAAATTGGACAAGCATCTTTGTGCTCCGAAAATGATTCCCAAAAATTGCAATAAAGACGTGTTGGTCCTCAGTCTCATAACTCAAAAGTACCTGCTGGATTTTGAATCCTTTGTTTTTTTTTCGTTTGGGGTCGGGTTTTTTTGTAGACATCAAATCCGTTGAGCGTCTTGTAGCCATAACACTATTATTTAGGTATAATTAAGCAAAAAAATACTCTGTTTCCCAAACCAAAGAAGAAAAAGGATATTTGTATCGGAGTATACGAATTTCAAAATAGAATTTTGGCTGCTACTAGAACTAGCTGCCATAAACAAGCCGCAAGCAAACTTTTTAACGTTTTCAACGCATTTCCTAGAATGATTCTTTATTTAAAACAAAAGCGGTTTTCACATCACCGCGAGTCGGTTTTGCGAATTTTCCACTCAGTTTAGTGCGGCAGGCTCGCATCACGACCGCGTCCAATGCCAGAATGATATTTCTGACATGGCGGCGTTTTGTAGTTGCAACTCTGCGGTCTGTCAGTCACGCGACGTTGAAACTAATCCTTCGAGCAAACCGTGTCGACAGTTTAATTCAAATTATTTTCTAGTTGCATTCTTACATTTGAATTAAGAATTCGTGCGCGTGATCAGAAAACCGCAACAATTAATGATTGATGCTAATCAATATTGGGGACGACAATTTCCTTTTTAATTACTTAAATTGATCAACCCAAAAATCTAAATATCTTTGCAAAGGCAATCAATTTACTAATTTGTGACGACTTTGGATTAACGGATCAAGCGATTATTTCGCACATTAAATAGCTAAGACAATACGAGACAGATCTTTCGAAACTTACCAAAACAAGTTTCACCTTAACACTGTCCCGGGTTCCCGAAATAATGGAGGCTGCCAACACAAAAAACATGTGTTTCCAAACAAACGGGCCGGGACGCACAGCGACCTCACAAAGGAACACCTGTACCAGGTAGATTTATAAATAAAACCCGACTAACTGGAGCAGGTTCCATAAAGAGCAAGGCATATACTCTGCCCATCTCAGTGAATAATGCATTGAAGGAATTGTATGGATCACTTGACTCGTCACGACACAGACAGCCGGCAGTAGGCGCAGAACACTTAAAACTTTATCCTCCGCTCCAAATATCGCGGTTTTCATACTGGCAAAGAACTAGATAGTGGTTTTCGCTCTAGTTTTGACGTTTGTGAAGTAAACAAACGAATAAAATAACATTTTATTGGTTCAGACTTCTTTCCGAGTTCAGTGGGGCTTCAAAAATATCCCTGAACTTTAAATAACTGGAAATATTCAGTAAAGATGGCGTGCTGGCACGTTTTTGAAATTAATTTATGCGGCAGTTTTGTACGAATGCAGCTTTTGAGCGAGTTATATCATTATTTGGACAGGTGGACTTAAGAATAAGACGGAGGCAATTCAGACTATGCCATATTTCGTGCACATGTTGACGTGAATTATGTCTGGGGGGCTACTCGGAGTAGGGACGGGACAACTGTTAAATCGTGTGGTAATTTATTCTTAGTTTGGGACCCAAACTAATCATGGGTTCATAAGTGATACGGAGTAGGAACCGCTCGTAATTTCGACCGAGATTACGGATTTCGTGCTTAGAGAGTAGGCCCCCTAGTACACACAGGATGCGGAAAACCGACAGTTGTGGAGTAGCTTAAACAGGAGGCCAGCAGTGGACTGCGATAGCCTGAGTTGATGTAAGGCCTTGTAAGGAAAGAACTCACGAACTCACAAACCTACAGTCCACACATAACAACACGTGTATAAACCGTGTTCGTTGGCCACCTTATTAGGCTTAGACACACGTGTGGACATTACAATCGAAGCTCATGCATTATGGCCGTAATTACTTGGCGATTGATTGGTATTCCAAGGGCTTCCTCGTCTCCAGTTAGCATAACAAACAAACATTGTCTTTACAATTTTAATGAGTATTTGCTTCATCACTGTATTAACATTACATAATATTGTGCTGAATCTGATTGACATTTTCTGTAATCTTGAGGACGTTGTCGTTTGGATCTACTAAATGAGCTGCGTGATTATGAGCATTAGAGCAAGGTTGAAAATTGCAAATAGATCGTAGGTGGTCATCGCTCCCCATGAGATAAGTGGTCAGGATGTTTGTTTAACTCATTACTAGAGTTTACTCTAGGACGGTGACCTGAATCCATTCAAGCAATTCCTCCTTAACGCTTTATAAATGACAATCTCAATTTATGAACTTTACTCCCCTGACATTAGGGCTTTGGCGCCAACAAGTCGACTGGCATGGCCTAAATAGAGACATTAACATAGACGTTTGACATGCTTCTTAATGAAAAGAGGATTACTGCCTTTGAGCCGAATTATTAGCATAAATCTTTATCCCCAATAGTCTTTGTTTCAACGGTGACGCACGCTAGTATCAGTTGCATTACAAGTAGGTTTGTGTTACAAAGAGAAGTAGTATTATGATATTTGCATAAACAGAACAATCTTAACGATGTCACATTTGTATTAACATGTTTTATAATATTATTGTTGTGGCAACAATAGCACTATGTGGCGGAAGACTGTGTAAGGTTAAAGTACTCTAGAAATGGCCGATCAGCACTTAAAAGTACGACGTTTATGACTATTACTGGACGTATAATTTTCGCATTTGATCGCTCACTGATAATCCTTGTGCCTTTTAAGTCTGACTTCTGTTCTCTATGGTCATTTTTGACGTTTACGGCGGCCATTGTTGGGAAAAAAATCCGCTTTTAATTGTAGAGCATCTCGTTTGTATATCTTTAATAATTTCACTGATTAAACTGAATCAAATAATATATTTTTTATTTTTTGTTTGTTTTGTACAACAACATAGGTACTTGCGGTTAGTTATTATTTTCTTTATGGTTGTATATCCATTTAAAACAATATAAGGACACAATGAATTGTACTTCATTGGTTTAATAACAGTGTAAATAGCATTTACATGCGCAATCTAGGTTGTGCAGTAGAACATCGCCTTTCTAGTTCACAAGTAAATTCAATGCGAGAAGCGAATTAGTTCCTCGTTTATTATTAGCGAATTAATAATTTACTGCATATTAGGTATGTGGCTTATTCCATGAAACATTATTGTTTTCAGAACATATTTTCCTGCGTATATAAATTGCTCACAGTTACTCTTTGTCCTTCCATTGAACCCTTAAATAGAGGCAAGTAGAGATAAAATAATAGACTACGAAGACTTTTGCGCAGAGTGAGAGGGACAAATTAGCTATATAGTTAAAAAGGTTGTTATTGTTGTTTGCCTTTGAGATTGGGTCGCCTTGTGTACAAGTCCTTACAATAACTGAGATAAAATTGGGTCATTCGGTCGAGACTACTCAAGACGTCTGTAATCGATTTCGCCATCTTACTCAGAACATTTTGGTGTAAATGAGACGAAAGATAAAGCTATATCTACTTGGAAATATTTATCGTATAGTCTACAGATAGATTATCGTAAATAGATTGCCGATTCTGTTTAGTTTTGCTGTTTTCCAAAATTGTAAAATATATATTAAATATTATAAGAAGGACAAAAGTAAGATAAGTTTATGTTGTACAAGTTAATACAATTACATATGATAGAGTAACTAATGTAGTTGTACTATATTGTACCAATGAAGCTTTTGACGGACACACATTCGGGATCTTTGTTTCAAAAACCAGGTGAAATTTGATCAAGAAATTAGCAACTATAATCGGAAGACGTAATCAGTTGCAGTATTTGTGATGATACAGTTAATTTAAAATGCAGTTTAAGGAAAAATATGTAACGAAATCGAGAAAGTAGCTGCAGTGAAGCAAAATCATCATATTTCAGCAGCAGGCTTATAATTTGTTGAGCTCAATGTATTGATACATAAACTCACGCCTTCTTTCCAAGGGGTAAAGCAGGAACCACAGAACTTACGCGAGTAACTAAAATTGCTCCATCCTGGTAAATTCTCGTCAACTATGACGTCACGACTACATCCAGCAATTTAGGGCAATGGCAACATGTAGCAACCTGTTGCCAGAGATACAGCCACACAATACCATGCAATATGGAGCAACTTAAAAAACTAGGCAATGCGCGCCCCCCGCCGCCTCCGCCGCCAGCCAGTTCCTCTCGCAAAAACGAGACGTAGTTATACGTACAAACGAGATAGAAAGAAAATTTATTAAAAATTTTCAAACCGATTGGATGTTCGGCAACTTAAGAAATATATGTATGGAGCAATCATAAGCAATATTCCCGATACATATCCGCAATTTATTGTTGTTGCTCCAGATTGCTCCACTTAATTGAACCAGATTGATCAATCGTGTGTTGTCGAGCAATAATTGCTCAAAAAAATTGCCCGTGTAAGAGCAACTTTACTTACTCCTTTTGCTTCGTTTACGTTCATACATCTGAGGCCCTAGTGTGAGTTTCATTTAACCATCTACACCAAACGCAGTGAGCGCGTTCGGCGTTCCGATTGGCTCTGGATTGGTGACGGACCAATCGAAGCGCCAAACGCGCTCACTGTGTTTGGTGTAGATGGTTAAATGAAACTCACACTAGGGCCTCTGGTCCATACACACATGCCAGTTATGAGTACTGCGCACCTGACCTATAATTTATACAATAATAATAATAATTCTGAAATTTAATTCTGTGATAATAAAACAACTTACTAACAACAACAACAACTTACTAAAAACTTAACTAGTAATATTTATGACATTAAACACGCAGTGTTCTTCCTCCTCTCTTCTACTTGATCTATGCTGTGCCCGACAGGGTCCATAATTGTAACTAATATAATTTCCCTACCAACTTTGTACATTATGGTACGCAATAAAGAATTGATAATTGAGACCTTTCTGCAGAACATCACCAATAAGGTCACTATATGTCCTTCTAGGACCAGGGCTAGTGCTTCTAGTGGATATTATTAAATAAGTGAACAAGGTATTTTGCATTCAAAATCGCAGTCTTATAGATAACCTTTGACCGTGTTATTAAACTAATATTAATCTGTATTGCCAATATCACATTGAGATGGCCATGTAATCCATATCGTGCTGTTTGTCATTTGCAATCAAAAGTTTATAATTAATCTACTATATATCTATGCTTATATATATATTAATATTATAAAGCTGAAGAGTTTGTTTGTTTGTTTGGTTGAACGCGCTAATCTCAAGAACTACTGGTTCGAATTGAAATATTCTTTTAGTGTTGGATAACCCATTGATCGAGGAAGGCTGTATAACATCACACTAAGACCCTTAGGAGTCGAGCAAAGAGAAAAAAAGTCACGAATATGAAGTAGTGCCCACGGGCAGGCGATTCGAAGCGCTGGGGTGGGTCGGGGGAGCAAGAAATTTGACGCGAACGAAGTCGCGAGCAGAAGCTAGTATTACATAAACAAACAATTCATTGTCCCAACTGGCGCCCAGAATTAGTTGTCCCAATTGGCGCCCAAGTCTAATTGCAATACTTGGCTAAAGCAGTATTTAATATGAAACAGGACAAAAGCCTTTGAATCTTGTCATAAACATTAAAATAATATTAAGGTTCATTATCGTTCTACCCATTACCATTGAGAATAAGCAAAAACGTTTAGATACCCACCTTCGTTGACTATTGTCATAAATCACTGTACTAAGTCATTACTATGTGGAAACCACACAAAGGGTGAAGTGTTCATATTAGTATCTAATGATAACTGATATACACAGTAGACTCGGGGTTCCTATTCATATCAAAATTACCTACATTCGTATTAGATCAGTGATGTACTGAGGCCCCATCCTGTGTTCGATCCTCAGACAGGGCAAAGAGTTATTATTGGTTTTTTTTTGCATTAGGAATTTACCAGTCATAGCCCAGTGTCTAGATTTGTACCTGATGGCTTGCTTCTGGAAGCAAAGACAAGATTGAGACCTAAATATAACTGGCGAAAAAATAAGGATGTTACTATCCACTTCAGCCGGCTCCTCCGGGAAATACAGTCGTGATCAAGTAACGTAGGCCATTGAAATAATCTATAGGTAGTGGTAATAGATTTCTAGTCTAATTGCGTCACAGGCACACGGCAACGGGCGTGGGGAATTCGCTGAAATTGGGTCAGAGTTGACCGACACAAAGTGACTATTAATAGACCACTTATCAATCGACTAAATGCTAGTAGATGGGGAATGGATTTAATAATGTTATCAAGAAGTGTTCGAGTTGAACTAAGAAGACTGCCGTATAACAAACTCTGTTTAAGCCCGAAACAACCAAAGGTATATTTTCTATATCCTTAACACAGGTTATTCTATAATCTATCTAGGAGAACAGCACCTCTCCCACCTGATTTTTGATAAAAAGACCTACCTTTATTTATAAAACTTTGTTTCCTTAATGTGGTGGGGAAATCATTAAAGACACGTGAGTGAAAATTTTTCACCAAAATAAAAGAAAATTATCTTCTGCTTTAGTAAAAGTAAAACCCGTCAGCGAAATAAAACTTGGGTTTCTTTCAGAAGCTGTTTAACTGAGTTTCCCGTATAAGTCACAACTAGCTCCCTGGACGAAGTTTCAAAGACTTGAAGTGCGACTGTGCCGCCATTGCCCGGGGCACGTCACCAGACGTCTGAGCAACATTTTTAAATCCTCACTCATTAATTTGGTTAACTTTTCGCTCTAAACTAAAATATGCATCGAAAATTCGTGTTGATCATTAGCGAAGCCGTTTGTGTTTACTACACAATTTCACGCGACCTCTTTTCGTTTTAATTAAGCCGGGAAGTGGGTAGATAGATATAGTTTTAGCTACGTATCTAAGTGCGGAGATAACTTGCTTTAATTGAATAGTTTCAGGGATTCATTAGTTTAATGAGCTTTGCCGTAGATAACCATTTCGAACAAAAACTGTTGGTAAGTATATTAGTTTGTTGTCTAGATAAAATTAATTTGAAACTAATGAAGTAACAAACTAGGGATGCCTCGATACGCCTTTTTTCCGATACGATACCGATATCGATAGGCTTAGTGATTTCAAAAATGAAGGTAAAATAAATAAAACACAAGTCAGGTAATTTTTTTAATTAATATAAAAATAACAAATAACAAGACAAACTAAATAAAACCGTTTATAACTATAGACAGGTTGAGATTAGTTAATAGTATATTTAGCATAGTTAGTTGCAACGAAATAGACGAGACAACACCCGCGTTTACATTACATTTTAAAGCGCGAAATTTGAAAAGTATCGTTGAATCGGCCATAAAAATATCGCCGATGCCGATATATCGACAAACTTCGAGTATCGCCGATATATCGGCATCGGTGTCGGTATCGGATGCAACCCTATAACAAACCGTGAATGATGGAGGAAACGGAAAACGACGCAAAAAGACTGGATTCCGCACTGTAATATAGTGGAACTTAATTAATAGCATTTTAACACGGAGCAGTCGCGATGACACTCACAATTTGCCTCTATACCTGACACTGAGTGTCAAGTGTACGCAGCTAAAGTCTAACGAGCCAATTAGAGCTTACAGTTACCTGTCGAACCGTGAGAATAAAATAACAAGTCTATCATTGCAACAAATGGTTGAATTGGAGACGCATTTATTTACGATAACGTAGATAAATTGCTTTTGTACGATAAAGTCTGAGCTACATATATTAGTTTATCAGTCATAGAATTGCGAATGTGACCGGCTACGAAAACATGCCAAAAGAAATCTGAAAAGACAAATATTGTGAAATCTCTAGACATACTTAACAAATGACAAAGCGAAAACTAAAATGTAACGTTGTAAAGAGGTCACACATATTACTGAGACCTCCCTCTAACTAGTCTATAGGGAACAATGCCGGAGAAAATTACGCTACGCTATATACAGGGAGATACACAGATTTGAAGCCTTATTATAATGAAAATTTGCATAAACCGCTAGAAGAAAAAAATAATACAAGAAGAAGGATGAAAAATACAGCCTCGGAATAAATATTCAGTTAACTTGTTGACTTCAGTATCTCAATTAAGAAGGTTTTTTCGAGAGTTCCTTTTCGACGGGAATATCAGTGCACAAGCGGACGAAACGGTCGCCCTAATAAGGTACTCGTGAAAATGCGTAACCATTACGTTGGGTAGACACGAGTGAGGCGTAAGTAGGTCACAGACGGGAGCAGGAGCGATCGATTGCACCAGCTACACAACCAGATATCGAGTCAAGTGGTCCTGCACTTACGTTACATTTTTTACTCTGTATCAATGAATACTTCCCAGGAATATTTCGTAACAAATGCAACATGCAACTATGTACGGATTCTTAAATGCAACTGTGTCACGTATACTCGAGTTGTGAGTACTGAAATGTCAGTTTTCTGCACCACCTACCAAGAAAACGGGACGTTTTCTTCGTCGTAAATATTATACTGTACTTTATTAAGGAAATGTGACGCGCCAAATAGGTTTTGATAGCAAACGTCATCGATTCAGTAATAGCTGTAAGTGGTCCGTTTTCGTATAACGTAGTAATTATTGGCAAATTATACTAATATTGTAAAGAGGTAAAATTTGCTTGTTTGTGTGTACGAGGTAATCTCTGGAACTACCAGTCGGATGTGAAAAATTCTTTAAGCATCTCATAGCCCAAATTCTTGAGGAAGTTTATGTGCTATTTAATATCACGCTACGACACTAAGGAGCCGAGTGAAGAAAAGAAAAAAAAGTCAGAAAAACGTAGTAATATCGCAGGATGTTACAGGATAAATATATTTGATGTTAAATCAAGTCATGCGGTCGAAGGCAAAGCTAGTCACTCCATAGTATAAAACAAAGTCGCTTTCTCTGTCCCTATATCCCTAAGTATGCTTAAATCTTTAAAACTACACAACGGATTTTGATGCGGGTTTTTTTAATAGATAGACTGATTTAAGAGGAAGGTTTATATGTATAATACACCGACCTCCACGCGGGCGAAGCCTCTGGCAAAAGCTAGTATTTTATAAATTATAGTCAATATTATTATACTCCACAATGTGAAACGTCCTTCTATTGTCCTATGTCTTGTTTGAGTGTAAGTGAAGTGGCTGAAAACAAAAGACTACTTTGCCCTTTCAAGTAATGTTATTTAGTTTTCCATCCCTGGAATATTGTGTCACAAACCTTTAGAAAGAACCCTGTTTAGTGTGGTTAATAAGGGAATTATTCCTCAATAAAACTATGCAAGATCTTATGTATTTATTTAGTATTGTATCGGCTCATTTTAAGTGCTGAGCAGAGGCTTTTATCTGCCCTCGCCATTTTTCGCGTCTTTTTCCTGTTACCGAAGTGGGACCATAAGGAATCTTATCCATCTCGCCACTCCATCGTCTGGGCCTGTCGTGATTATGTCAGATTATCACCTAACCGGCATCGATAAAAGTATCGGGCCACAAACTCCTTATCTAGTTGATAACCCAGTTCCGAAAACAGAAAATCGAATGATTGGTTCGTTGTCTGTGCTCGTGAATGTTTACTGGACAGCCAATCGTGGTAATTGGTCAGGTATCTACCATGTTCAGTTAAGGGCTAGTTGAGACTAGCTGTCTTCAGTCACAAGTGCTCCTAAGTGCTCTCCCCGACTCGCACAGTAACTGTTAACTTGTGGTCCGAGAGACGAACTGAAGCGGAGATGCCCGATTATTTAAAACACAGTGTTGTTTTTCTGAGAAATGGTGATTAAATAATCTGGTTTTCTTCATTCATTTTGTCTTAGTCACTACCGAAGAGAGTTAAATCACTCTTGAATAATGCCTACGTGCGCGCACGTATCGCGCATCGACTACCAATTCTTAATAATTATTCCCGCGAACAATCAGACAATAAATTGTTGTAGTCTTGTTTTAATTACACGTCGTTGCGCATTTTAAAGTATCATTGCAAAATGTAGAAAAACTATTTAAACTTCATTAAAAGTTTGTCTTGTCTGTGAAATCATGGTACGAACCAGTGAACGAGTCGCCCCCAGACATATTGTGAGAACTTTTATCCTCCACGTGCATTTTAATTAAATTAGGTTTAAAGAATCTTTATTCTCATAAGAACATGACATACTGACTACGAACACTTAAAATTTAAATTTTAACTGCATATCTGTATGAATGGCTTAGTGAGGGGCTCGTTGCTCAGTAATAAGTCATTCGTGGATCTTTCACAGTTGTTACGGGTAGTCAGAAGCCAGAAAGTCTGACAACCAGTCTTACCAAGGGGTATCGTCTTACCCAGTAAATGAGTTGTGGAGATCAGATAGGCAGTCGCTCCATGTGTATCCGGTTAGACTGGAAGCCGACCCCAATATAGTTAATACTTACTACTAATAACTTAAAAAATTCAGAGTTCTAGTTATGCAACCAATATTGTTCTCGCTCCGATGCATTGCACCAACACCTAGGGCGGTTGGAGGAGCGCCAAGCCAAGCTCACAATGCGCACAGCGACTAAATACGAAACAATTATTATTTAAATTCCAACAATAGAAAGCAATCTTTTGTAACATTAATGAGAGATGGGAGACTGAATACACGGCGTCTGCGTGGCCATGATCGTGAACTCAATAGGAAATTTAATGAATAGTCGAAGAAGTAGGACGAAAATCTATTGACGACCTCCTTTACATCTCCACTAAGAATATGTACTTCGGAACAGTTACTCAAATCAAATGTCATTTATTAAAATCAGGCGGTGAGGGTCAGTACTTTTTGAACGGCAAAATTACATAAAGCAGTCCCCCAAAACGCCCGCCTGCTTCGCCATTTCCTAGTGCTTTAGCTGGGAAGTAGAAGTGGCCCAACAAACTCCCCAGCAGCACGACTGTCTAATAAGTTAGAAGATCTTGATTATATACTGTAGTAAGAAATTAATACGAAATTAAATTATTTGTCAATATGTCAGCTAGCACACGCCAATATACCAATAAAGCATTGAAAACTATACTCAAGCACAAATGAAAACAATAACTACCCGTAAAATAAAGACAGATATAATGATCAATTTTGAATATGGAATCCAGGGCATTGTTATAAATCTAGAACTTTCAGCCAGCTTCAAAGCTTCGCTCAAATAACTAGAGATCCGGCCTTACATCACAGTATTTTGTTAACTAAAGTTTCTAATGGGTTTCTAGCTGGAAGTGATTTAACTGTTATAAATGGGAATAGTTCCGATTTTACGGCAGCTGCTAATGTTAGATTCAATTCGTTCAGCTAATGTTAGATTTAATAGCAGTTATAAGCGACTGAAAACACGGTAGAATGGTTTTAATTTTCCGTCATTAAAATCATTCTTTTATAATGCTGCCGACGTTGGAATGCTTTCGAGGAAAAATGTCACCTACTTTACTCATATAGCTAATGTCAGTTATTACTAACTTTCTATTTCATAGTAAAACTGCTAGAACAATCAGATGTGCTGTCTTTGGAACAAGGAATAAAAAAGTATGACTCGTTGAAAAGTACGTAAAACAGTCTTAGATCCGCTTAGAGAGGCAGAATTCGGATTCTCGCAAATTTTACAAGTGAATCAGCAAAAATTACGTCAGGTATCGATAATATTGCCATATACTTTTTGTTTATCCTCTTTTGTCCATAGTTTTCATTAATCTTTCATGATCCACAGTTACCCAGGCGCGGTCCGAGGGGGGGGGGTCCTAGGGGTCATGACCCGCTCCACCCCCCCCCCCCCCCAAAGCCGTAAACGTAAAGCTTAAAATAGTAAATTTTCGAAAATATAATATTTTCATATTCCCCAAAGTCTTTGGCTGCGACCGCGCCTGCAGTTACCAAACAGTTTCATTAGTCAAGTTACAACAACTAAGATTCAATGTTAACAGTTTATTCTTAAACTGTTGCGGTAACACTGATTGCGTGTGCGCAGCAAACAAAACGTTGGCAGATTTTTTTTATCTCTTTTTAATTTTAGAACGGCCTCCCACGGGCTAAGGAAAGTGGGTTAATGCCAAGCCCACACGACCTGTGCCCCGGTTGACTGACATGTCTCTCCTTAGTCCGTAGCCTTATTGTCTTTATTCTTTAACCGAAGCAAAAAAAAAAAGTAAGAGTGAAGAATCTGTGGCCGGAACCCGAATCGAGGCCATTGGCAAAGATCGAATGTCGGTCTTCATTAGACTGTCTGCTAACATTTCAATGTGTGTCGTTTAGACTGTTATTTCACGTTGATTACGTACGATAGGAACCTAGAAATGCATTCTGTCTACTATTATACTTATGCAGGGTGCCGGTAATTAATGGATAACCTTGAAATGTTTCATGGTAGAACTAATGGCCATTAAGGAAAAACATTTTGTATTTATATTTTTTCTGAAAAAAAAAATCCAAAAAGAACCGACTTCCGAAAAAACACTACAAAGTGTAAAATAATTTTAATTTTGGAAGGCGGTGACGAAAAAATTAAAATACATATCGAAAGACACCGACTTCCAAAATTACATTCATATTTTTCACTTTGTAGTGTTTTTTCAGAAGTCAGTTGTTTTTTTTTTGGATTTTTTTTTAATAGAAAAAATACAAACAAAAATGTTTTTTTCTGAATGGCCATTAGTTCTACCATGAACCATTTCAAGGTTATCCATTAATTACCGGACACCCTGTATGTACTTGTGAGTTATTCTTAGAAATGCTGATAGTCAAACGTGGCCTGTTTATTGGTTTGATAACGTTAACTACAAAAATGACTGTACTTACATGAGTCTTCAAACTGACTGTATGGACGGTATTTCTATTTTTTCTGTATCAAGGCTAGTTTGTTCTTTGTGTTCTGTAACTTGGCGATCAGTGTTAAACACAATAAGCCATTCAGTTGAGGTATCACGTTCTGTGTTTTTCTTAGCAAAGGGAATTTCATACAATCAAGTCAGTCAAACAACTATAAATAGACCTCTTATGAATTTTCATCAACTCCTCTTTCACACGTCAAATATTGTTACATACTACATTTTTACCGTCAATAAAAACCTTTTACTTTTCATCATGTTCATTCTCCCATATCTATCCGTTCCCAAAAGTAGTACCTACTTCACGTTCAAACAATAAATGGTTGTCGTTTCGCCCTATTTGTCTTGCAGGCCATCGCGCGTACCAAACGGTACCATCTGCTTATATAACACATACACGTGTCACTATATATAGTTTATTGTGCTCTTCCATCTGATAGAAGTTACTGTAGTACGTAAAACTGTTGGGTTTGGATCCTGAACATGTATTTTATTTACACCTTTGTCGAAGATCTCATGTTTTCTGCTATAAGTAAATTGGCCATTGGTCACTTCTCCATAATGATACAGATATATTTGTATGTCTGTTAGTGATTGTAATAGTCTGACTTACAGGGTGTTTGTCCTCATCATCATAGAAAACATTGTCCCACCTACTACCTGTACAGACCCTTTTGTGCTATGCTTCCCTGGTCTGTGCCAGTCTCATGTAGATGTTACCACGATCTGGTTTACCCACTCTTCCATCGGAGGTGGCTAGGACACCTAAAAAGTCAAACGCAAACACCCAAAACCCATCGACCTAGTCACTAAGGAGGTCACCAGTTTCTACCACCTAAATAGAACAGTAATAACTATATAACATACGAGATAAACATCTTATATTTAATGCAATTAATAATAGAGAAATCAGCGTATTGTAAAAAACCGTTAGCTTCTGGGCGTGGGCTGGCTAAAACAATTTGATTCATTGTATGACTTGCTGCTTGAGGCTTTCCACTCCTCACACGAGTTTCGCGTATTAGAAATCTTAATTTAATAGTCAGCTGTATAATTACGCCAACACTTCAACATGTTTTGATTCAAGACAGTTATTTGGTTTAACAGTTTATGATAACCACTTTATAAACGTCATCTTGACAGGGAGGAGCTCGTGGCTCAGTAATAACAGCTGCACGGCTCCATCGATCAGGTTCAGTTACGCTACGACTACCTATAAGACCCCTCTGTGCCTCGGGAAGCACGTCAAGCCATTGGTCGCGGCTGTCAATCGTAGATCTTTGGCAGGCGTTACGGGTCATCAGAAGCCCGAAAGTCTGACAACCAGTCTTACCAAGGGGTATCGTATAACCTAGTAACTGTGTTGTGCAGGTCAGATAGGCAGTCGCTCCATGTGAAATACTGGTATTCAGATGCATCCGGTTAGTCTGGAAGCTGACATAGTTGGGAAAAAGCTAGGCAGATGATGAAACGTCACCTTGACAGTTTCTGGTTTGATTATTTAAGATTCTAACATCGTCATTAGCCTATAGCAGTCAACTGCTAGAAATATTCTTCTTAGAGTAAATACCAGCCACTGAGCTCTCGATCTCCATTCACTTTTATCCATCCACCATCATTTACATGAAGATAGTCAATCAATTCCCAATTCACAAGTAAAAAACAAATAAAATTAGTATTAAAGCAGTAATTCTAATTGCTAGTCCATTCGTCCACTCGTTTACAAAATGCGAACATTATAAAATCCGTTAATTGCTCTGATCCCATTCCACGTCGCGTTTCATTGCCTTTCAATACATTTGAACCGACGACTTGAAACTTGCCCGGAGCTATTATATTCAGTGTGAATTTGTTTGTATTGAATTTACGTTTATTACCTATTTCAATATTGCTCCGCGGCTATTGGGCAATAAAGGGCCTTACGGTGGCTGGTTTCCATTTCCAAAGGTTTTCCGTTTCTGGGTCACGTTAATTAAAATGACAGGATCCGAAGTGTGAATGTTCGATTGAGTTTGAGTAGATACTGGAGTGTAAGAGGTTATCTTCAGATGATAGATGGTTGTGTATCAATAGAAAATTATTATATTGATCATTATTATAATGGATATCGCTTCCTGTACGTCTTAATTCAGCTCTATTCTCTTCGTGAGACTAATTATGCTCTTCAAGGCATCTCTTTAGAATTTTTGACCATGAAAACCCAACATTACGATTACACGTGATTTTATTCTTAGGCATCTTTGTTATGGTTCCCATACTCATTTCCTTCATCTATATTTGGCAACTAAAATAGGTTCGGGCTGTTCGGAGCGTCAATAATTGAAAACCGCCATTTCAACCATGATTATTTATTATACCTATCTGTTCAGTCACGATCATTCAAGGTCCAAACTAAATGGGTAACCAGAAATGTAATTATAGTTAGGTACGAGGCAAAAAACTTGGAGGCAAAACGTAATTTCTTTGATTACAGCCAGTTACTTAGCTTGCTTGCAGGCAACAATTGAGTTTTTAAGGAATTATGGAGTTAGTGATCTTATATTTTACTGCGATGAAGAATTTTGTGCTAAGTTTTGTTCTGATTAATGTTTATAAAGATTCCTTGTTTCTGCCATAACTTTCTGGCTTTAAGCTTAGTTCGGTAGACTTCGAAGGTATATGTATTTTAAATGATGATGTATTTTACCTTTCTAACGTATTCATAGCAAGAACAGGGAAAAATAATAGTTCCGAAGAGCTTGCTGATGCTGCGTGGCACGTTTTGGCTAAAGCTGATAGTCATGATAACTATTATATACAGAGTTTTTTGTCGGACTCCTTGTTTCTGCCATAACTTTCTGGCTTTAAGCTTAGTTCGGTAGACTTCGAAGGTATATGTATTTTAAATGATGATGTATTTTACCTTTCTAACGTATTCATAGCAAGAACAGGGAAAAATAATAGTTCCGAAGAGCTTGCTGATGCTGCGTGGCACGTTTTGGCTAAAGCTGATAGTCATGATAACTATTATATACAGAGTTTTTTGTCGGACTCCTTGTTTCTGCCATAACTTTCTGGCTTTAAGCTTAGTTCGGTAGACTTCGAAGGTATATGTATTTTAAATGATGATGTATTTTACCTTTCTAACGTATTCATAGCAAGAACAGGGAAAAATAATAGTTCCGAAGAGCTTGCTGATGCTGCGTGGCACGTTTTGGCTAAAGCTGATAGTCATGATAACTATTATATACAGAGTTTTTTGTCGGACTAAGATCCAAGGAGGTCCTGTCTTGCAAAAAGGATAATCAAGAAGACAGCAAAAACTCAAGCTATAAGAACACGACCTCAACAGCCGTTATCTTTCAATTCAATCACAAGCAAGTCATATCAATTTTAAGAGTCCAACGTTCATGCAATAACTCAAATGGTGCTCAAACGATACGTTATTCCGATCACAATAGTTTCATTCACTTCTCAATTGAGCACTTGTTGTCTGTCAGCTCAAATCAGAGAACATTCATACTAGCATTGCCATCTCAATACGAAATCCACGATATAACATTTTCAACCTTATCACTTCTACCATGAAAGATAATATTCTCTAATGAATTCTCTCCGTGATGAAACGCCTGGCGGTATTGAGCACAAGTCACGACCTGGGTAAAAGAGTCATATTTGATCAGAATCGATTACGAAAAGTTGATCGACCCTCTTGTCTCGTTGTCAAAGCCCAGACAATGCGTAATGATTTCAAAAAGATAAACTTTTGAAGGGCCGTCAATATCGGCTGTTAACGAAATTATTTTGTACTGACAGACGTTCTTGACATAGCGGAGTGCGTTGGAAAACTTTTCTAAGAAATCAATGTAGTCGATATTTAAGGTCATAATTTTCCTATATTCAAAACTAACGATTCTGTTATTTGTGAATCTTGCTAGTGTTAAACTGTTTGCATTTCGCACTCAACTCTCCGGATTTTTCTTTTATATGCAAGCTGGACTTCATTAAACGGTGTATTTCTGTCCTTAGTCTTCTATACACCATTGACAGTACAATAAGCAGTGTCAATTCTTAACGAACCGCATAATTATTGCAGTACGTAATTATCAAGAATGCTGCAATCTATTCTCATAACAACGTCTGTATGTTGTCCTCTACTTTTCAATACTCAATATATTTATTACCTTCCAAAATGTGAACTGGATGCTAAGTTTTTCGGAGACATGATCTATGGATCCAGTAGGACAAGGCAAATCTACCAGGGGAATTTTCACAAAATAGTCTTTTACACGCAGTCCCAGATATATATTTCTTAGCATAAGTTGCTTTAAGCCCAATTATTCTTATTGGAGCAAATTGTAACGAAAACGTCTTTATTGCAAATGATTCTTAGCAAGTAAGGAACCATAATCGTAGCCTCATAGGGTCATCTTTTAACACAAGTTAAACCAACAGCAAAATTGGAGAAGTCAGGCAATCTTGTATTAGAACAAAACGTTTTTCCGGTGATTGTGCGCGGTCCTGCCGGTATGCGCCGGACACGACAATCGCCGGAATTGTCTTAGCATTTAGATAATGTTTACTATTGTTTAGATATCCTGCTAGCGACATACGTTTAGTAAGCTTTAAGGATGAGGCGCTTTGGGTAGGAAGTTGTTAACTGATGGCTATATATAGAAGTTGTTTTTCTTCTGACTGCCTGGTTGGTCTAGTGCCACTGCTGAGCTTATGAGCTATGGTCATCATGGGTTCAAATCTGAGATTGGGAAAAGTGTTATTGGGGTTTTACATCTGATTTTTTTCTGTATGTGTGCCCATTTGATGGCAATAGGCTCGCCACTTATTAAATGGGACTTTAACATAATCAGCGTAATGTGGGTGTACTGGAATTACAGGCTTGCTATGCTATGCTTCTTTTGTTTGATCTGTTCGTTTTGTGTGATTCATTGCAGTAAGACCATCAATGTTGGAATCATTACTAAGCTTGTTTCAGTCACGACGGACCGTTCCTTACGAATCATTACCTGGTTTTGTTAAGTTTAGTAATTGCGTCATTTTGACCTTTATTTAATACAGAAAACTTAACGGTTCTCATTGTGCGTAATTGTCTTTTAGGTTTATTTTCCTCTTAATATTTCAATAATTGACTCATATTAAGATATGTACCTTAAATAGTTACCAAGGCCAAAAGCCAAGGGTATTTGAACTCATCAAACATAAAACTTTTATTTGGGTTATATTAGACGGCAATTTGCCCTCAACCAATAAAACCTCCTAATGAAATTAATGGACGATCGTCACAAAAACATTTTGACGTTTGTTCGACAGCAGAGGTCATTGTTAGCTGTTCTATACTAGAGGAGGGAGAGAGGAAACGGATGTCGTTCTTTCCTTACCCGTCTCCGAGGACATTGATCGATCGATCGACATTTACATATGGAGTTATATTACTCATAATAATATTTATTTTAAGCTTTTATGGATGGACTGTAGGTACGTCCGTTCCCAACGCTTGCATAAAATCCTCTTTACATATTGCTTTTTTTTTATCGTGCATCGTGACCACGTTCGCACGGACGTGAAAATATCGCAGTGGGATTTTATCGTGCACTGGATTTTTAACTCTCGGTGTTGAACCGAGAATGCATTCAGAAACCAACAGAGTGTATCCCAGCACGTCAAATAAACACACTCTTTGATTTCCAACTCTCGGCTCTAAGCATTGCGTTGAAAATCCAGTGCGTGTAAAAATCCCGCCGCTCTTTTTTACGTAGCCTTAGTGACGTAATTTAGTGTTTGAAGATTTTTTGTTCTAGGCCAACAACTGAAGGTGTTCAATAGTAATTATACTTCGATTTTACTGTATGACCTCTTCAATGTTTTACAGTTTTTAGTCACAGTATTTTGTTAGTCCATTAGTTTTATTTAAATCCCACTTTATTTTAAGTCTCTAAGTAACTTATTCATTTTATACGCCTCGCAATAAAATTATAATACTTTCGGAAGTTAAGTGTTATACTTTTACGTGTATTGTAGCTTGCATTACGCGGTTGAATTTCACTTCTTTCCGAGAGAGCGGTACTTTCAAAGCAAAATATCTTTGTTTTGATAATATCCAAGTCATGATTTTTAGAAAGCATACTGATCTGTTGCTAATGATGACGTATTGGTCATTCTTGATGAAGCGCGGTTTCTGCATCAGTGATGATAACGGAGATTGGACCATTGTTAAGGCTCCTGCAAACAGGCGCGACGCGGCGATGAAAGCTTCATGGAAATTGTTCTACAAGTGTCGGATCGCGCTATGGCGTCGCGCCTGTTTGAAGAAGCCTTTATGTGGCGTGGTTCGATCCGCACCAGCGCCTAATCAGGCTACAGACGCGTAACACTGCTATTTTAGGCTAGTCTACTATCGTCAAATTTGCGTAAACACCCCACAAAGGGCGGATCGCTCCTGCAATCACACGCATGGCCCGTCTCGCCGTAACAGCTAGAAAACTTTACTTAATTATTAAATTCACTTACCAACTTACCTAGGATTAAGTTGCTCTGTAACCGGAACAGCTGGCCACCTGACTAGGGGTCGTTAATCTAAGGCTCGAAGGCTTTAGTCACGCGAGTCGTTGACTACTTCAATCGTCTAATTTCGACCTGAAAATAATGTTATTGAACGCTTTTGACACTGCGGGGTCGTTGTCCCCACCATAGTTCACAGTTCTCGCCATGGCTTTGTTTGTGTTGATAACAGAGATTGTACTGTTGGGTGACTCGTCAAGAGTAATTAGATTGATCTGTTACTGTGATGACGTCATGTACTCGAGGTTGTTCAAAGAAATCAGCGCTACTGAGTGTAAGTCGACGTAATAAAATCGCGGCGGGATTATTTCGCGCACTGCTTTTGCAATTCTAGGTGTTGAACCTAGCATTTAAAATCGCATCGAAAATCGAACTGTGGGTTTTACTGTTCAATTTTAACATTTCGGCGCTAAGCAGTGCGTTGAATATCCAGTGAGCGAAAACATCTGAGGGAACGTGGGCTTAAACACGATAGAATTAAAAGAAAAAAAAAAGAAAGAAAAAGTAACGGAACTGTTGATCAAACTACAAATCTATTCACATTGCAAATGTACTTAAAGTTGTCTAGAAAACAGTGCTTTGCCGTCTAATAATTGGCCATTTCTCTCAAATGACAACGCAGTTTGCTAGCCAAATATATATGAAATTCAGAATCTAGACCGTAGCACGTAGTTCAGCCTACATTTCGCACTGCCGGACATAGGGAAAGTGTTGTTACTAGTCAGCTAGTGCCGCTAGTCGGCCAATTATCATGTCCGTCCGAAATTGTTTCGAATATGAATATACATAAGTACCGGAATAGGTACTTTACGATTTCCGATAGTTTGCAATCACGATACTTGGTCGACTACTTCAGTTCTGTTTGACAAGCTATCAAATGTTTTAGGAAAGTAATGAACGTTAGACATTGGAGAGGAAACTAAAAACCTTATTTTTTAACTCTATACTTTATAATATTTTATTATTATAATATTATAAAGCTGAGGAGTTTGTTTGGTTGAACGCGTTAATCTCAGGAAATACTGGTTCGAATTGAAATATTCTTTTAGTGTTGGATAGCCCATTTATCGAGGATGGCTATAGGTTATATAACATCACGCTAAGACCCTTAGGAGCCGAACAAAGAGTAAAAAAGTCACGAATACAAAGTACTCGCACGGGCAGGCGATTCGAAGCGACGGGGAGGGTGGGTCGGGGTAACAAGAAATTTGACTCGAACGAAGTCACCAGAGGCCAGTACATAATATGGTGGATTCGTTAAGGTAGCCCGCGTATTTGGCTTGTTCATGAAATAGTCATTCAATGGATGAATGGATTAAACGAATTTGGAGAGTTGTAATGACGATTATAATTATGTATAATCGTAAGAAAATTTCAATTTCGCGGGAATCCTTGGCGCTTGCCCCTTGAATAAATGTTATATTACAGAAAATAAGCGACCGAGGCCAAATAATACTAAAGCTTCGGCTGCTAATGTCTTCCACGATGCACACAAAATACTTCGTAGCCATTATCGACGAAGATGACAGATTTGCACTTGACCCGCTTTCGAATAAAGGCCAAAATGGTTAAAACCACGTTAAATAGAGAATCAGCTAAGCCCACTAAATTGTCTAGACTAGAAACAAAGGCAGTTAACATGTCTAGCTTACGTTACATCTAGAACATGACGCGACAAGCTTCGCTCGACTTGTAAACTACGCTTGCTGCTTCACAGTGAATTTTCATTGAGAAAATTAATTATGAGATAGTTTTGTAGAGTGGTGTTCTTTCAGTTATAATTATTTTCCACGTGCCATGCTAGACACAAACTTCGGGTTAATTCCGTAACACACTAACAGTTGCAATGGCTTTCATTTTGACAGTTTAACAACATAGTGCGTTATTTACTTATGACATTCAAATGAAAACTAGGAGGTCTCATCATAAGCTTTCACGTTTAAAAATAAATACTTGTTTGTACTTATACTTTGTATAAAACTACTTACCTTTGAGTCTGCGTAACAGCCTTAATCTAAATAAAACATAACGACTGTAACCACAGATATAGATAGACCTAGATAACGCGAGAGCAACTACTTCGCGTGCCTAGCTTACGTACAAAAATCGTAAGTGGCCAATTTCGCGCTCAGTCTGCATCGGAGCATAGCGCTAGTCGGACGTCAGTTAAAAATATTAAAATGGTTAATTGTGCTGTTATAAATTGTAAAAACTGTACAAATGCGAGGAGAAAAAATAAAGTAAACGTTTCCTTCCATCGGTAAGTCATTTTATGATTAATATTATGCGTAATTAAATTAAAAAACAATTATTTTTAATCTAATACCCTCAGTAATACCTGGTAATACCAAATTTGAGAAAAACAAAACATTCCTATTACATTGTAGCTTTTACTTGGAGCGGTCGATGAGACGTTTTGTTTTAACAAGTAATGAATATCGGAACAAGCGATACTATCGTATATCGTTTCGGTTTTGTAGTACAGGGACTTTTATCATTTTTCTGTCAATTTTAGCGATTAGTGCTGTTCATCATATACAACACAAATCGATTCTCAAGAATCGATTTCGGAAACAGAGGAATGATTTTGTATTATATAAGTACTTATTATATAGACAATTTTAATAAATAATCGTAACGTTTCGTGATTTTTTTTAGTTTTCCACATGAACCCAATTTAAAACAAAAATGGATTGAGGCGACGGGAAACAAAGATTGGTTCCCAACAAAGCATAGCATTATTTGTTCAATACATTTTGAGGAAGCAAGCTTTGTTGAAGGGAAAAAGCAACGAATATTGACAAAAGCAGCATATCCGACTGTTGATGTACTGAAGATCACAACTGATGAAGTTAGTTAATTGATAAGTATATATATGTACCTTCGAGCTTTTAGGAGTGTATAACGGTTTAAATGTTGAATTTTACTTGTACTTGTATTACAGAATATAGATCCAAAAGTGACGCCAGAAAAAGCTACATTATCGCCGAAAAAGAGGAAATTAGAAAAGGTACTTTATTGCTTTATACATATTTTTATAGGTGCTTTTTTTATTACATACAAGACCGGATAATAATCAAAATAACAAAATTTATAGTAGTGTACAAGTACCTACTAGTAGTACCTACTAATGTATGTTTTCTTGTGCTGTTTATCTTTTTATTATTATAAACACGCCATATAATACAAGCTAGCTGGTCTGTAAACGTTTGAGGGAGATCTCTGTTCAGCAATTAAGGTCTTTTAACACTGACTGCCGACTTCATCTAGTTTAAAAAAAATATGATTGACGTGTAAAAGTGTTTGTACAAACCTACTTACAGAAATAAAATCATTTATCATTTATCATTTAACAGCTGACATGATAATAGTAATTGTTTTGTTTATAATATGATTTATGTTTCAGGATGTCAACGAATTACATAAATCAAACGAAAACACTCCAAAGAAAAAAAAGATATTAATAAAATTAAATCAATCAAACGAAAAAGTTAAACAGCAAAGAAAACAAATAAAAATTTTAAGGGAACGAAACCGTCGCAAAGTCCAAAAAATACACACCTTGGTAACGTTATTAGAATGCTTAAAAAACAAAACCTTAATTAATGATGAGCAAGCTAATGTGCTTAAAACAACCAACGTTACAACTCAAGCACTTTATTTTAGACAGTTGAAGAACAAAAACGTAGTTAGTACGTCGAAGTATTCACCAGCATTACGGACTTTTGCTCTGACGTTGCACTATTATTCAACAAAAGCTTACAATTATGTCAGAAAGGTTTTTAATTTGAGCTTACCACATCCTCACACTATTCATAAGTGGTATAAATGTATAAATGGTAGTCCTGGCTTTACCACTGAATCTTTAGAGGCGTTGAAGTTGATAGCGAATGAAACAAAACGTCCTTTATATTGCTGTCTTATGATTGATGAAATGGCAATTAGAAGGAAAATTGAATGGGACGGAAATAAATTCCATGGTTATGTAGATTTTGGTAGCGTATTAGATACCGAAGAGGTTCCTGAAGCTAAAGAAGCACTGGTATTTTTAGTCACTGGAATAAATGCTAACTGGAAGGTGATATTGAAATTTTTATTAATAATGTATTTTTATTGTTTATGATGATATTTTATTAATTTGCTTTTATTTACAGGTACCTGTTGGATATTTTTTAATAGATGGAGCAACTGGTCAGCAAAAAGCCGATTTAGTGCTACAATGTCTAAGACATTTAAACGAGTCAAATTTAAACATAGTCGGTCTTACTTTTGATGGATGTCCATCTAACATAACAATGGCAAAAATATTGGGTGGCAAATTTGAACCAAATAATATGAAAACAACGTTTGAACACCCTGTTACTAAACAACCAATTGCAATTTTTTTAGATGCTTGTCATATGATGAAATTAGTGAGAAATTGTCTTCAATCATGTAAAAACCTTGTTGATGGTAATGGCAAATATATTTCATGGGAGTATTTTGAACATCTGAACAGACTTCAAACTACGGAATATTTCCATTTAGCCAACAAATTACGGAACCACCACATTAATTTTCACAATCAGAAAATGAAAGTTAAGTTGGCTACCCAACTTCTAAGCAAAAGCGTTGCTGATTCTCTCGATTTTTGTAGAGAAAAATTAAGAATTTCTGATTTTAAAGATTCATTAGCTACAGCAGAATTCATACGTATTTTCAACGACTTATTCGATGTACTCAATTCCAGAAATTTAAAAAAAAATGATTATAAACAGCCACTTAACTTAAATAACAAATCAAGAATATTAGATTTTTTGGATAATGCCGAAAATTACATTATAGGATTGCGAACTTCAGAAGGAGATTTATTGACTCAAAGTCGCAGAAAAACAGGATTCGTTGGTCTTTTGGTTTGCATCAAAAGTACAAAAGCACTGTTTCAACATTTGATTGAAGAAAACAGAATCAAATTTATGTCGATGTACAGATTCAGCCAGGATCACCTAGAGTTGTTCTTTTGCAATATTCGGGCTCATGGTGGAAGTAACAATAATCCTACTTCAAGACAGTTCCAATCTTTTTACAAGAAACTGTTGAGTCACGTTGAAATAAAAAATAGTAATGCTGGTAACTGTGTGGAATTGGAGCAAATTTCAATACTAAATTGTTCTTCGGCGATACAAACAATTAATGCTACCACAACACGCGGACCACTAGCAGATGATGAAACAGATTGTACGGAACTTAATATAAGTAGTCTCCGAGATTTTGATGATTTTTGCAACACGTTGCCACGAATTACAGAATTTAGTGGGCAAATTATCACATACATTGCCGGATATGTAGTAAAAGCAATACAAAATAGTATCAAATGCGACGAATGTATCAGTGCGTTGTCTTTACATGAAAAAACGGACATTGATCATACGTATGAATTTGTTAATTTCAAGGATAAAGGTGGTCTCGTTTATCCCACAAAAGATGTAATTCAAATATGCAAAGTTGCAGAGATAGAGATTCGGGATATAATTAACAAATCACAAAAATTCAACATGAGGCCGTCATTAAGTAAACTCCTTCTGATTAATAAGATTTTACGTTATTTTGTTAATAGTAACATCTTCAGTAGCATTGCCATTCATCAATTCGATCAATCGCCAACAGAGAACCATTTAGTCAATTTAATTAAGACAGTCGCATATGGATGTGCGTTTTCATTATTTAACAAAATTTTTGAGATCTGCTGTAACAAAAAGACAATTATATAATAAGCTAATTTTATTGCAGGGACAATAACTTTGTCGTTGCGTCCTTAATATTGTGAAGCAAAGTGAAACTACAAATTTAACTTGAATGAATCAAAGGTTTATTTTCAAAATACTTTTAATAAAGAACATAATTCTCTGATTTTGTTGTTTTTCTTCTTATAAATGGGCTAAAATGGAAATAGGTTGACTCTTATGCCCGGTACAGATTGGTGCAACGTAACATTAAATTTTACATAAATGAGCCGTCCAAATTTATGCAATGCAATCTGAAATATAACACAATAACTATGCGAATTTGTTTCAGTGTGTGTTGAGTTTCATGTTACGTTTCACCAATCTGTGCATTAGTGACAAACCAAGTAAAACGTACTGAGATCATTATCGTACCTTAATTTCAAGGCATAACATTTTTACTTACTGGTATGCTTACTTACTTAACAAATAATCAACTTGAATTTTAACAAAAATAAACTTTTATAATAATTAGCAATTTAAACTTAAATAAACTTTTATAATAATTAGCCATTTAAACTTTAACGTAAATTAACTTATAAAAATAACATTATTTGGCATTTTGCAACTACTAATTTTAAATTATAATTATAGGAACTCCAGTTTCTTCTAAACAGGGCGTTTTAAAAACATTCAGATTTTGATGAGATCTTGAATGCTTTATACTGTAGGTATACCTATATAATATTGGAAAAAAATTATATTATTATCTTTTTGAAACACCCTATTTTTGATTTTTTTTCTTCAGTGATATTTGCGCCATAAAAATCTTATTTATTTTTCAATTCTTCGAAATCTTTTCCGACGTCAGATGATGAGATATTATATTCCCAATTTGACGTAGTACGACCGGATCTAAACAATTTTTTCAGATCAAAATTAACTTTAACATCTGAAAGTATAGTCACTTTGGGTTCTATTCTGTTTTTTATGCTGGTATTTGACTTCACAGTACATGACTGCTCTAAAGGATCCGTTTCATTTTCTAAATTGTGGTCAGTAATCATGACATCGTCTTCATTAACATTCACGTGGAGGGTTTTTTTCTGCTTCTGCCTACGTCTGTAATATGCTCTCGAATTCTTACGCCATTGATCTCGCTGTTTTTGCTGTTCATCTATGCTCTTGTCCTTTATACCTATAACACTCTTGTTTTGCTTTTTATTCAAGTAATTTTCTTTATCTTTTTGTTTTCGTAGCTCATGTAATTTTGGATCTATTTTAATTTTATTATAACGTATTTTACTTGCTTTTCGTTTTGCTTCTAAAATTTCTTCTCTGGATTTTTTCTTTGTTTCCGACATTTTGATAGTCTACAACATTTACAAGAAATCATTAGGGAAATACTAACAATTTTGTAAAAAACATATATTCCTAACTGCCTTATAAGCAGATCAGGAATTTTATTTTATGTCATTCATTTTTCTGTTTATCTCATTCCTCTGTATATCTCATTACTCTGTCTATCTCATTACTCTGTCATAAAATCGATTCATAAATCGATTTGAACGATTCTTAATAATGCTTTAGGTACTGTACACAAATACTCAATAAATAGTATTCGTATAGTAATTGAGAAATGGTATATACAAAGGCGAACTTTATTCAAAATTGAGTTTTCACCCAGCAAATCTTTAAGTGATAGAAAGAAATGAAAAAGGGAAAAATACAAGAAGCAACGGGATTCTAATCCCGTTGCTTCTTGTAAACACTAGAACTAAAAGAATTCGATCAAAACAAGATATTTAAATGTAAGGTGTTTTGATCGAATATTTACGTGTTTATAATGTTAAACTTACTTGAAATTATGGCAAAGATATCCAAAAACTAGCACGTCGTCAGAACGCAAGCGCTCGAGCACGCAACCTCTCACTACAAAGACTTTCAGCGTACTGCTGGGTGGGTGAGCGCTGGCGCATGGCGGGGGGGTAGGACGAGGGGGGCGCCGTACGCGGCGGCGTCTTTGAATCGATTTGATTTTCCCATCACTAAATAGTGCTTGTGACGTCATAATAGGTAGTCAAAAAATGGCACGCTTGGTTTTCATACAGATCGTGATACTTGCGTTATCTAGGTCTATCTATATCTGTGACTGTAACGCTTGACCAGACAAAAGACTGTTGTCATTACCGGTGGTAACGCAACCTAAATATGTTTTGCCTTCATTAAGATCTACATTAGATAAATGCAAAAATGCCAACATTCTTTTTATTGACAAAGTCGTTGGGTTATCTCGTTGGGGTAATAGCTGTTCCCTTATTGAAGTGACCTCACATATTGCAGATTTTTACCTTATCGTCGTACGTAATTAATCAGTAGAATGTGAGTTCCTCAATATTAATTCTGCTGGTATGTCGGTAACGAGGGTCAGATTCAGATGGCCTTTGGAGACAAACAAATAATGTTATATTCTCCTTTGTTTCTTCATCCTACACTGACTTATGGTTCATGGTTTTTCTAGAGAGCATTTTGTAAAGGATATGTTTAAGTCAGTTTTACGAGGTTATGATCTACAACTGATTAATTTTTCTGGGCATGTGAATGAGCAAGATGTCATGAGGAAAGTTTTGAGTATGAATGTAGATGGCTATAAGAGTAGGGAGAGACCAAAGACACGATGGATGGGCTGTGTGAATGATGATCTGGCAAGAAAGGGGGTGACTACAGAGACGACGACTAACAGAGAAGTGTGCAAGAAGACATGTTGTGGTGACCCCAAATGAATAAGGGCAGGAGAATGATGATGCTAACTTATGGATTTTGTTTACTACGTCGTGTATGCATTTTTGTTATAATTTTTTTCTATACAAATATTATAAAGAGGTAAAGTTTGTGAGGTTGTAGGGGTAATCTCTGGATCTACTGTAACGATTTTGAAACTTCTTTTACCAATACAAAACCACGTTATTTGTGAGTGTCATAGGCTAATATTAACCCGAAAAATGAAACTGATTTTTTCGTGGTATTCGGATTTGCAAAGTAAGTCGGAGAAAAAACAGTCAAACGAAAACGTTTCTTACGAACGCTGCTTTAACGATGAGAGATTTAAGATTGAGTTCTAGAGGAAAGTTGTAGAGCTTGATAATGCCTACCAAAAAGTCAGCGACAGCATATGTCTAACTTTTATACTTAAGTCACAAAAAGTAGTTTTACATGTAAAAAAAAATATTTAAATCATGTTTATTGGTCGTATTATCAACAATTATGAATTCTTATCAAAATAAGTAAATTTATCGCCTCAAGTGTTTAAAACAAAAGAATTTTTCCTTAAACTGCATATAATTTGGACGAATGGTTAAAGAGATAATGCAACGTAGGTCTAGAACCGCGACCGTGTTGTAATCTATTGAATATCGCTCAGTAAGTCAGCACTAACCAAACCACGCTCATAATTTCATCACAAGTAAAAATGGGCACGGGTCAGCTATTTGATAATATAAACACTAAAACGCACACTATGCAGCCATGCTTATTTATAAGTTGGGGGATTACATCGCTGACAAAAATGCTTGGCTATATACGCTGCTTGTCCTGCTACACAAGGTAGCTTAAACTGAATTGAATAGCATTTGAAAACATTGTTGGAGCTGCTGAAGATTGTAAAAGCTAGATATCTTTGCATTGTATAAATTCAAACTTTTAGTATTGTATAATTGCATAGCATATGTGTGAGCACTATGTTCCTACTATAAAGCTAACATTTACAGGGTACTTCTTTCATTGACTTATATGTGCCCTGGCAGCTGAGAGTATGTCAAGCTCACTCAAATGTCTCGCTGGTGGTGGCGAGTGTGTTGGATCATTAAGTTCCCTTCAAAATGGTTGAGCTGAATGGTGCTGATCCATACGTCATGTTCGTGAACGGGTGCCGCCAGTAGGGACTGGTCATCTCTAAGCTCCCACACGGCTTATTTTAATTTTTGTATTGTTATTTTATTTTTGTTTTAATTACGGACGCTTTTAATGTGCACGTCTTTTTACATCGTTGTCACATTGATAATTTCAACATAATGATGTAACCAACTTTTTGTAACAATATCATGATTTTAAGAGAGTCCATGGAGTTTCTTGCCCATTCTTCTCCGTAGGTACCTACGCTTTGGAATGGGCAACTAGCTTCATCTTTCTAACTCACCGACCTTGACAATTCAAAAGTGCCTGTAATTAGTTTATTTCAAATAAATGCTTTGAGTATGAGTTTGACTAACTTATTGTTATTTGTTTCAGGTAAATTACATTTCCTTCTTCAAAGACAACCAATTAAATTAATGACGTAAGTAAAATATACCGTTACATAATTCGACATCTTACCAAGTAAATATCGAAGTATCCTTTTGCCGCATAGATCTAATATACATAGAAATAGGCCATACGTATTATTAAGACGGCATCCCGCATTCAGTCTAGACTGGTCCGTCGCGACGAACTGGAATCTAGATTGAAGTCGTTTTACAATGCCTTCTCGACAATGGAGTACTCAGTTACTTAAGTTCATTTTGTTAGTGGCAGTGAGCTGGTCTTGGTTGTCATTAGTTATATCGTGGCGAGGCGGGCAATGGCTGATCATTGCGTTATGCTCGTGAACGCGTGCTGCTTGTGGTGACTGGTGGACGTCTTGTTGACCATGGTTTTGTCATTGTTATTAGTAATTAACTGTTTATTTATTTTGCTCCGAAGGTCCTAGCTTAACATTTATTACTTCAAGTTAAATCTAAATGAATATAATGTAGCATTGCATATGTAAGCGGGCACACCCTTTATTTATACCTGGAGGCTTTTATGTGGGTATTGAGTTCCGTTTACGTTATTGTTTTGTTTTTATTATTTACTAGCTTTTGCGAGCGGCTTCGCCCGCGTGGAGGTCGGTGTATTATACATATAAACCTTCCTCTTGAATCACTCTATCTATTAAAAAACCCGCATCAAAATCCGTTGCGTAGTTTTAAAGATTTAAGCATACATAGGGATATAGGGACAGAGAAAGCGACTTTGTTTTATACTATGTAGTGATATCTGTTTGAGTTTAGTTACTATGTTTTGTTGGTATATTGACGTGTGCTAGCTGACATAATATGGCAAATAATTTAATTTTATGTTTTGTGTTTAGTAATGTTTACTTACCTATTATTGTTCAGAATCAAATTCTTCTAACTTAAGAGACAGCTGTGCTGCTAGGGAGTTTGTTGCGCCATTGCTTCTTCCCAGCTAAAGCACTAGGAATTGGTGAGGGGCGGGCGTTTTGGGGGGATTGTCTTATGTAATTTTGACGTTCAAAAAGTGCTGACTCTCAGCCTAGTTTGAATAAATGACATTTGAATTGATTTCATCTACTTTTAACACAACATCACGCCTGTATCCCTGTAAAGGTTAGGCAGAGGTGGACTGTACACCCACATTTCGTCCGTTATGTTTAAATCCCATGTTATAGGGGGCGAGATTCCACAACTTCTACCACCAGTATCATCTCTACTATCTACTTATACTCTATATAACACTAGTATATAATGTCAATGCTAGGTCGTTGGCCAATCCGATTTCATTGCCGAGGAGGCAGAAAACCTTTTTAAATACCTACACATTGTTTGTAGTGCCAGCCACGTGGTTCAACAATACCTAAGTAATTATTATGTTCATTTATAATTCGAATTCAAAATATTATCCTACCATATTTGTTGTTAGCATTCGTTTTTTGTGTTGTCTGTACAAATCGTTTAACTTTGAATTTGTGAATAAATATTAACTTCATGTTTGATATTTGTCTAAGCCAGCAAATATGATAATACGTCAGTTAGTTTTATGGTTGTCTATATTTTAGATCTGAAATGCTTTATTTGTCTGTAGGTTTTAAATTAATCATATTTTCTCCCACATACATATTTTCCTTAAGTATACGTTTATGTACTGAATCGTGCCAAGCAATTTTATCATTATTTACGGCCGAAATAATTAATGTTGTATCTAATTTATTCCATTCTAGAACATTGTTTGCTCTACATTTTAGCATTATCTTAGCATCGATTAGACGTAAAACTATTGTGAAATGTACTGCTTTTGCTAAGTAGTATAACGTGTTTATTTATAGATGGACGTAACCGACATTGCGCAAGCACAGCTCGACATTTTCGAGTACAGAAATAGTGTGAGTACGGCCTATTTATTTGGTATAAAGGGTTGCCAGATTATGCGAAATGTACAAAGGTGCAATCATATATCAATAGGCCCTGTCACCCACCAATTTCAAGACCTTTAAAATTGTTTTACATTTAAATGTATCCACTGCTAAGTCGGTTTACGAACGCTCTAGTACAGAAATAGGCAAATTGATGAGTTAAGTATGTTATTATGACAGTTTAAAGTGTTATATTTGTGCCACTTTAATAATAATCCCTTAAACTCTTCTAATACCACCTGTGGAATCTAATGAGGGGTACTTACAAGACTACACGCCTTTCTATCCGTTCAAACGCGTTACAAAGTGCTGTAATTTGTATAATATACTTTTGCAAAGAAGCTATAGATTCCGAAATAATAGGGTGGACATGGACAGCCATCAGCCTTGCGTGTTAGTAAGTCGTTGGCGTCCCTCACCATTCTCTTTCTATTTTGAGTAATGGCTAACTGGTCTGACTTGTCTTGTTTGAAGTGATATCTGTCGCAATCTTACCGCAAGGACCCTGTATAAACAATAAATGTTTCTTTAGGATTGGGTCGGTTGAAGACTGGTTTTATTGGGTCGTAAGGAAACACCAGATTGTAGCTTTTTGAGGTACGTGGGCTTCTGTTCTGATTCACCTGATGTTGGTAAATGCAATATTGGAAAAAAAATATTGTTGAGAACATGTTTTGTTCACAGAATCCTACTTTTTTTAAACAAATTCTAGTACGAAGTGCTAGCTATATTTGATGAATATGGTTAAAAAAAATTACAAGATGAACAAACAGTTTTAGGATCATTCGCGGAGTCCACCCGGACCTGCCACTACTAAAATTATTATTGTCCATCTATTGTTATTATTAATAATGATTACTAACACAAGTTTGTAAGTTCGCAATTGTACTAACAAATATGGATGTAATTTTATGGTGAATCCGAAATAAATGATTATTTATTTATTAAAATCATCTCCTAAACATGCAATGAACTTTCAAATCGATCGTGCTTATGAAAATGCTAGCGTGCTCAGTAATTAATAAATCGATATCGGTCGAATACATTAGCAGATTTGATTAATTACACCGACGAACGTGTTTTCGTAAATACAATGTTGCCATAACTTACACAAAATTCTGACTAATTAGTCAACCGTAGTACTGGAATTGCAACGAAATGCTATTTGTAATTTGCAGCGATGGTGATTAATTAAAAAATGGGAACACGCTGCAATATAATCAATGGCTTAAACGAATAATTGAATATGACTGAAAAATTTACGATCTATGCGCACAACCTTAAGAAATTGCGCAATAATTGGCCTGGTACGCTACTAACGAACATGCTGCGAAGGCTTGCGTGCAGACGTATGTGTGGGATGCTGCAACTATGAATGCTAGATGTTATAAGCTCATAAAATAACGCATACAGCATATAATTGTGAAATAATAACCTGATGCCTATATTGTCTACACTGATAGCAGGCATAATGGGCCACGCGGTCCTACAATTGGGAGTTTAGTGACAGCAGGCTTAGCACAAGCACCGATTTGTCGTCGGAAGAATAGACATGACTATTAACTAAATGACGTACAATAGGAGAAGATAGCTATGTTTTTCTATTCATTATCACAGTTATGCGTTGTAAACGAATCATGATTTTGTAGATAACCGTATATACGAGTACTTTGTGGCCGTTGAGTAAAAAGTTTGTTGTCAGTGTGATTTTGACAGTTTGGGAAGAAATAGTCTACATTTCTATGGACCTAGACAAAGATCGTTAGAAACGAAAGACAAAGTGACAGATTATAGAAGGATATATAAGGTGCGATGTCCAAAATGGAGAAACGAAGTGTCATTTTGTATTGAAAAACCACTGTCTATGCTTCGTAGAAATGGAAAACGTCATGCTAAGCCTGCAGACAAAACACGGCAGCACAGACAGCTTATCAGATTAATCATCATTATCATTTCAGCCGAAAGACGTCCACTGTTGGACATAGGCCTCCCCCAAAAGGGAGGTTTTTGCCATAATCGCCACGCTTGGCAGGCGGGTTGGCGATCTCGCAGTATGGTGGCAAAATGCATAGAGAACGCTGCTGCCCATTCTCTAGTAAGTCCCTTAGTCGCCTTCTACGACACCCACGGGAACAAATGGGATGGTGCTATTCTTTTACGTCCGGCACCGCACGGAACACTTATAAGATCGCAATATATTTATAGTGATATCGACACACGCTTTGACATTTAGGTACCACACAGAAGATTGTGTCGACCTTTAAAGTACCCTTTGGAATGCCATCCCTGAACCGTACTACGTGTTTGATGAATTTCTTCATTGAAACTTCTTAGAGAGAAGTAAAATAAATAATTTGAACAGAAGCAAAACTGGACGTTTCATAATAACACCACCCCTATTTTACCACTGCTGGGCAGCATTGATCACCACGTTGGGTAAGGGCAGATTGGCGATTTCAGACTGATAATTATATTAACAACTTATAAGTCAGGGATTCAAGTTCCGCCGCCAGCCCGAGCCTTACTTCCTCGTAGTGCCATCCACAAAGAGAATTCGCGTCTCATTATACACGTCTGGAACCGGATTAGGCATTCACGCAAAAAAAAAACAATTTCTATGAAACTAATTAATGATTAATCATGTTCTTTAAACTAGCCACAAAAGTCTTTGTTGTAATTGATTACGACAAGTCTAAGCAGTAGCGACTACACCATTTTGTTGCCTGCACACTTTATTCGGTTAGTCTGTAATGTAACCGAACACCGCGACTAATCGCACCCGATCGTGCGTTAATCGGAGTTACGGACAAAGACACGTAATTCCAATTAGCTATTGTTTTAAAGTGTCAAATGTTAAGGTGAAACTAAAAAGGGAAATTGGTAGTGAAATAGCTGGTGTTTTAGGTAACTGACTGACTGTATAGTTCTGGGATTGAATGATTGAGTGACTGACAGAGAACTCACAGCCTAATACGCTGAAGACAGAGAACTTGAATTTTGGAATATATCCATTGTTCTTAGGATGTGTCATGATGAGGTGTGGGATGTCAGAACTAGTCCGACATAACCCCTCTTTCCTCCCAGACGGTGGGCATCCATATAAATTTACCCACGAAAGTACACCTACAGAATGGCAAGGGGGACATCGACGAGCAAACTGAAACCATAAATTCAGCACATGGTTCTAAACCCCCTACCGATGAAATTTTCGTGGGTAATAAAAAAAACAACTATTTAAACGCCGAAATTTAGCGACGAAAAATTACCAGAATCATGTAAGTACTGAAACGCTGCCACCCTGTAGATAAATGTGCACTAAGATAGAATATTTTGAAACCCTACCCCGTTATTGGTAACAGGGTGGGTTTGAAGTTTGCTAGCAAATAAGCCACGGATAGCACTGCCTAATACTACTACTACTGCGGGTGCGGGTGCAAGCAACTGAGGGAACACGGGTGGGTTTTAGTCAGTAAAAGTCTGCCACGCTCTCCTGCTCCACCCAGAGCGGGACAAGTTATTTGATGATTTCCCACGCTCAAAAAAAAACCCCTTGGATAGCAGCTAATAAATAATGTTGTATAGTATATCTGCTGGTATTGAGCTGCATCTGGTTAGACTGGAAGCCGACCCCAACATTGTTGGGAAAAGGCTAGACAGATGATGATGTATAGTGTAACTGCAGTCTGCTAGTTGAAGAGGAATTGCATACAATTGCTAAGGGCAATGTTTTCGCTATTGAGGCCAATCAACCGAGTTGTTCATCCTTCAACGTTCATTACTCCTCAGAACTAATTGTGCTATATTATTGTCTGTTGGGTGTTCCTTAATGGCTACAATACTTCTTAGTTGGTAACTTATTTATAAACTGTCCTGCCTTTTTTTAGATAAGGCCTAGTTCTGTCTGGTTCTGTCTAATTTGCATTTGTCTACTTCAGCTAGATGGAAAAAATATGTGGTCCTTCGAGCCGGATATGAATTAGGTACCTATGGAAATGAAGCTATAGAACTCTTCTGTTCAAGCTACTACTTGACCAGTGAGGGGGCTTTTTTGGTGGGAAATCATCAAATAACTTCTCCCGCCTTGGGTGGAGCAGGGGGGCGTGTCAGACTTTTACTGACTAAAACCCACCCGTGTTCCCTCAGTTGCTTGTGTGCCAGGGGCATCTCTTTCGAACAACCCGCACCCCTGGCAGGACCAGTGAGAGGGTGATTTAAATTCCTAAGGATGAAAAATTTCGATGTTTATCAGAAAAACCAATGGTAGGGGTATAACAGTGGAAAAGATGTCCGTTGTCGGCACACGCGATGAGAACCACATTTTGTTAATTCCGTCTAGAATTCTAGATACGGTCAGCTCTTACATAATGTATGTCTACCCCCATTTTCGTTGATTACACCACCATGACATGGATACATACCTAATATCTTCGATGACACCTCGATAAATAATATCATAAATTGTACTTTTATGACGTAAAAATACATTTTTTTATTAATATGAAGACAGCCTTCATAAGTTATGCCTTAAAAATATGGTAATAATTAATGTTATGTGCCATCTCATACTTAACAGTTCTAAAGGAAAGCAATAAATAAAAAATGTCGTAATTTTATCTTTTCTTTTTAATTAAAACATAATTCAGTTAAATTTAAATACTTTATTATTATAGTTGTAAAAACATTAGCTTTTTGCACTTCATCTCCATTTAATTTGTTTACTGTGCCAAATATTATACTCATCTGTCCTCTTAATTTTCGTAAAAAGTAGTACAACGTTTTGCTTCACCTCTTAATATAAGATAAACCTTTGAAGACATAAAAAATCTTGACTCCTTTTATTTCATTTTCGCATAACCAGCTTAGCATTTCCTGTGGTAGGGAAAAACATTTTATCATCTCCCCTCTTTCGTGCCATCACGTTGAACGTTACCAAATCCCTTCAATCAACGTTTTTGCGAGAGAGAAAACCTTATTACAACAATCCATAATGATTTCTTGTCTCCCAACATACATCTACTTATGTACTAAAACATAACAACTTCAGAGAGATACGATTTGGATATATAAACTTTCACACCAAACCGCATACGACCGCAGATTTTCTACTTCACAATGCTGTTGCAACTGTTTGCATGACATCCTACACAAAACGTCTATTTTATACTTATTTACAGCCCCTTTACAAAAAGACTTCTGCCAGCGACTTGAATCGCGTGAAACCTGTAAGATACGCAATATACTGAAATAAGAACCACATTTATGAAACACCCGCCCGCGGTTTGCGCTTAGCGTTCGTTCTGTCTTTTTTTCAGTTTGCTCGGCTCCTAAGGCAAAGTCAGTGACGTTCCTTAAGAAATGGGCTTGAAAAGGCAAAAACTGTTTTTCAAATCCCACTGGCAGTTCCTGAGATTAGCGCGTTCAAACAAACTTTTCAGCATTATTATACTATTATAACTAGCTTCTGTCCGCGACTTCGTTCGCGTCAAGTTTCTTGCTCCCCCGACCACCCTGTCGCGTCGCTTCAAATCGCCTGCCCGTGCGAGTACTTCGTATTCGTGATGTTAATAGCCTATACAGCCTCCCTGGATAAATCGGCTATCCAACACTAATATTATATTTCAATTCGAACCAGTAGTTTCTGAGATTAGCGCGTTCAACCAAACAAAGTCTTCAGCTTTATAATGTAATAGGTATAGATAAGCAGACATAATCAGTCTATAACTTTCCCACTATTGGGAGACCAGCAGGCCTCCTCTCTGTGAGAGGAGTATATTAAGTATACGTAGATGTTAATCCACTTTTAGTTGAAGACCACAAAATGAAGAAACTTGTGACATGGTAGAAAGGACTTTTCTCACGATCGACTTATTTGGAACTTGTCTGGATAACCATAAACTGAGAACATCGTAGTTAGCGGTACTTTAAACGCATATTTTATGCACTTTGAGTACCTGTGCGATGTGAAAACCTGTACTACTTACTATCCATGTGGGGTGTATAGTTTAAATTTCTATGAAGCATGTACTTAGCGTCTTTAGTAGTAAAGCAAATACATACACTATCCATACTTTTTCATCTATACAATATTATACATTTAAGTCGTTTTTGGTGTCTTTCTGTATAACCGCGTTGTTCGTCCAAACGCCAGATTTTGATGGGTTTTATACCACTATTTAGAGGATTTATTCCGAAAGCTTTTAGTGTATAGAACATTACTATTAAACTTACATGTAATACAAAAACCTCGATGTTTTATCAAGTTGTAAAAGCCGTGCGAAGCAGTCGAGGGTCGCTAGTCATATCATAAATTACTATGCGATTTCTTCTAGAAATCGAGTTGGAATTACCCCCATCGAAACTTACAATACCAATGTCACGAAAGGTCTTCGGCTCACAAACAATATGTCAATATTAAATGTACAAAAACAAGTACCTACTTAGCGATCTCTATCAATCACGAGCTATGATCGATGGTATATTTTACTTTATCTCCATAGCCCCATTCACTTCGACCCGGGAGGTCAATGGCAACATTGAAATACCTAATCTGTTCCCGAAGCGCTGAACAAGCTCGTTCAGATACCAAGGTTTTTAGATTACCCCGCCTCGTTGGTCTAGTAATCAGTGGTGGCAAGCGCTCCTGCTAAGCATGAAATCCTTGGTTCGTTTCCCAGGTCTGGCAAAGTTTTTGGGTTATTCCATCAGGTATTTCTCAGTGGCAGCCTGGAATCTGGATTTGTTCCCGGTTGATGAATTTGAGTATTTTTTAAATTTGAGTTGATACTCAAATTTAAAAAATACTCAAATTCATAACCAAGATATAAATCCGGTGTTTTATTTTTCCGAGTTCCGCAAAATAAACTTCATGGTCCTTCGAGCCGGATAAGTGACATCTGGTAGTGTTTTGTGATTCTTGGCGTAGGAACCAGGGTGGATCGCCCTGAAGCGCCGCACACCCATACTGGAGTGAACAGTACAGTGACCAGTGCTGCTGCAGCGGATTTGGCGTGGACCAGCACCAGACGGTGGCGCAGGGTGCAGGGCAAAGTTTGACGCCAGCGGACTGAGGGTGGAACAAGGCGGACTGGAATGGTTGAGACCCAAGGCTTGCGGTCTATTACTGAGACTTGGCGAACAGTGGGTGTATTATGGGTACACCTCTGCTTATCACCTCAGGGAATGTAGGTGTGATGTTATGTGTCTATGCCCTATTCAGGTCGACCAGGTCAATTGCATCATTGAAATACCTAATCGATTCTCAAAGCACAGATTAAGTTCGTTCGTTCGAATAGAATCTGTATCATAAAAACAAGTGGTTGAATTTCATTTGACACAGATTTTGTCGTGTCTAGTCAAATCAAATCAAATCAAATCAAAAGTCATTTATTCAAACTAGGCTGAAAGTCAGCACTTTCTGAACGTCAAAATTACATAAGACAGTCCCCCAAAACGCCCGCCCTTCACCACTTCCAGACAAAAATCTACAAATAACAATGTACTCTTCGAGACACGGAGCTACTTAACCATTCTGAAAACTACTCGGCGAATAAATTAGCCAGTAGCCTTCAACGAATCGATCAATGTCCACCATACATAAAAGAGAATACTTCATTCAAAACGTAACAATGCACGGTAATCATAACGCAATAACATAACAAAAGACGTTACGTTTCCATAAACTTATGAAATGGTTTCCAACATGGCCACGCGTGGTGACCAAGCGAAAGTGAGGTGACACTGTAGAACGAGAAAATCTCACTTTAACGACCTTCAAAATAAATTCCCCATAATTCTAGGGTGACTCAACAAGGTCAGGCGTTACGTATGAATATGGAAACCGAACTTTATTAGAGGTTTACTCTAGTGATTGATTCTTTTGCTTCGTCCGCGTTAACCAATTTAAACAAAACCTTAACAAATTATACACGTAAACCTTCCTCTAGAATCACTCTGTCTGTTGGTGAAAACCGCATGAAGATGCGTTGAGGACTTTTTGAGTTTATCGCGAACAGACAGACGGATCGAAGCGGCGGGGGCTTCGTTCTATGTGTAGTGTTTTTTTTTGGGTGGGAAATCATCAAATAACTTCTCCCGCTCTGGGTGGAGCGGGAGGGCGTGTCAGACTTTTACTGACTAAAACCCACCCGTGTTCCTTCAGTTGCCTGTGTGCCAGGGGCCACGGTATCTCTTTCGAACAACCCGCACCCCTGGCAGATGTGTAGTGATTGCCTACATAAATTGCCTCGTTGGACCAGTGGTCGTAACCACTTCTGCTGATTATGAGTATAAGACTTTGGGTTCGATTCCCAGGTCGGGCCGTGTTATTGGGTTTTTTTTTTCATCTGGAATTTCTCAGTAGTAGCCCGAAGTCTAGCTATGACATGGGATATAAAGATAACTGACGAAATGTGGAAATACTATAAGTACACCTCTGCCCGACCTTTCGAGGAATACAGGCGTGATGTTTTGTTATCTAAACTAATATTATGAAGTGATAAGATTTAAAAAAATCAAGTCATTTATTCAAACTAGTTAGCACTTTTTGAACGTCAAAATTACATAAGACAGTCTCCCAAAAACGCACCGCCCTTCACCACTTCCTAGTGCTTTAGCTGGGAAGAAGAAGTGGCGCAACAAACTCCCTAGCAACACAGCTGTCTGTTATGTTGGAAGGACTTGATTCTATACAACTAACATCTTCAACAACAATAAAGAGAATTTCATTAATAAAAATTTAAAAAGAAATGGTTGATTGTTACGCTTTTACGCTTAAACGGCTGAAGGGATTTGAATGAAATTGTACATGGATAGACCTTGACCTGCGGAAGGACATTATTTTCATCCGGATCGCAGACGATACCGCGGGCGATAGCTTGTTTAAGTCAAGAGTTCTATGCTATTTCATTAAATAATAATTAAAAGTTCATAATCGACCTTAACGAATTAAGGACACTCTTAAATCCGTCTGACCTTTGCTTTAAAAAGTTGCTCAAGCATTCTTGCTCCATACAAACTTTCTTCGAGAGATAATTTGGAAAGATTTATACAAATTACGAATAAATCATCACACTTAACCGACACGCAATTAATTTTATATTACGATTTTCTATTGGATTTGGCATTTGTAAGTGAAAGCTTTTGATTTTGTTCATTAATTTGAATGACTTTACTATTTCCGATTATTTTTACTAATCTATCTATCTATCATGTCTTTATCATCTGTCTAGCCTTTTCCAACTATGTTAGGGTCGGCTTCCAGTCTAACCGGATGCAGCTGAGTACCAGTAATTTATTAAAAATCAATTGCCGTGCAGTGTTAGTCTAGCAGAAACTCGCGTTTGGTTTTGTTGTTTGCCTCAATATTGGGCAGGTTTAGGAAAAAAGAAAATTTGGAAAAAATTCAAAGAAAAGCCGAAATACCGATTTTGTCTCACGTGGTACGAATACCTACTTCAATAATGGGTGGACCGGTCTTTGAATTTAGCAGTTGGCACATATTGCGAAAATAATTCGAGAGACGGATGGAGTTAAGCACTTCCTTGTAATATAACTGTAAAGACAGATTGTACTTAATGGCCGTCACACAAAAAACAAAACGGAAATATCTCCGAATTGGAATTTCCTTTAATTAACGGCTAAAAACATCATGCAAACGTCCTGCACACTGTCCTGTAGCTCTCGTACGCACGGGCGAGCTTTTTAACACGACGATTGTTATCTTGCACTTGATTGGCAACGCACTGCTTAGCGCCGAGAGCTGAAAAATCAGCAGTGCGGTTTTCGACGCGTTGGGATGTGCTCTCTCTCGGAATTTTTTTAATGCTAAAAGAGCGGAACATGTCTTGATATTTTATTGTTAAAATCTTTTATGTACCATTTTTGATGCAAAATAAAGATATTCATTCGTCATCGTCGTGTCAATGATTCCAATTGTTGGTTTTAGATGAGCTTCGACCAGAATTCGACAGACACTTCGACAGCGTTATCGTTGGCTTCGCAAAGGTCGTGCATAGCGCAGTTGTTACTGCACAGAGAGCACGGCAAGAGGTGGGGCATAGTTAGCGATGTGGCTCCACAGTCGCACTGCATCTCATCGGAGTATTCTATTCCCTGTTGGATTCTTAATGCTCAAACTAAGAGTTATAAATCCAGTGCGCGAAAAAAATTGCCCGTGCGTACAAGGGCTTAGCATTGCAGTGACTGCATATTTGAGTAACGACGACTGTTTTATTGCTAAGTGAAACAATGCTACTCATGGCTTGAATGCTGTGGTCCGCACACCTGTGTTGCCCTCATTGTTCATTCCGCAGCTGCCAGCTCTTGAGATCATCGAGAATACTTTATTATTGTTGTCCTAACATCGACATATTCGTTTATTGATGTTGTTTTGACGTTATGAATGTATTCTCTTCAATGTATGTGGCGCCAGACTGGTGAAGAGAAGTTTATGTTTATTACCATCTGCATGAAGTTTGGTGTGGGTGGAATTGTGACAGTTATAATTTTTAATTACGGTTACCATTTTAAAGTCAAGTTATGCCCTACGGGGTTTTGACGTCATATCCAGTCCATTAATTTGTACGTATAACATGTATGTGAGGCTAATTAGTCAATTCGCACGAATCGGGTGAATCGACAGAAATTCTTAGTAGGCAATTGGTCCGTTTATAATATTATGCACATTATGCATGCAGTGACCTTTTGTTCATAAATTTATTGAATAAAATAATACATATATTGAAACTGTCGATTCGCTGTATTCAGGCGAGTAAATTCGTGTGAATGGACTAATAATAAGTCGTCTGCGATTATTACTAGGAAAACGCCAATACTCAGACAGCTGTAAAAAGGTCATTGATTGTAGTAAATATGTATCTAAAACTACATAATTCAAAACTCGAACTGCAGCATGAAATAACGCATGTTAACTACCAATCGATACTGTGTAACATCGAAATAACGTTATTTCTGATGTGTCAGTCCGTGTTTCAATGTCTGATATTTATCACGGGTTTTAGGCAGAAATAAATATACCGTTATGCACTCACAGCTCTGTGTTTTGACGTACGATGTTTTTATTTTTTTGAGTGATCTTTTGATACGAATCAATCTCAGTTCTTTGAAGCGTATTTTAGATAATTTCAGCGAATTTGTATCATTGTAGCTAGACCGAACATTTATAGAAGTTTGTAGAATTTACATTTCATATAATCTTACTTCTTTTTCCCATGGTGGTAGGCAGAAACTATAGAACAGAATGTTGTAGAATGTGTGTGAATTTGCATCGTCTAGCTAGCTAGATGGATTATCTCTTAGCCTTCGACCATAGCCGTAGACGCTGTAGTATAAGATTTTAGTTATAAGTAAACTTAGCCGGTTTCGTAGGATGATAAAATCCAATCATACTGCCAACTCAATCTTACCATTAGTAAATCGAATTCTGGAAAGACTAAGTAAGATCTACAAATACTAATAGTTCTAAGTCCCAATCATAAGTTAATCAATTTTAATTATAGTTGAACATTCAAAGCAATTACCATAACATAAAGAAAATTATTTCAGTACTACGAGGCTAGTTTGTTAACAAATTAAACACCATGTACTCAGCTAGTACTTTGATATTATCATGTATTTATCTCGCCCTTACTTACTTAAGTATAGGTAGCCTTGCCACAGCGCAGGAAGTCTTAATAGTAGCTACTTTAATTAAACCAGTGTAAAGGAGAACAGATCTTTGTTCTGTGGCCTCAGTTTTTGCCACATTTTCGAACGTATTCCATATAATTACATAGTTGGCATATGTCTTATTATGTAGCTACATTTTCATGTTAATTTTATTCGGGTCAGTGCCCCAATTCCGTTAGAAAAAATTGCAATCGCAAAACAATTTGGCAATGATTCATCGTTTTACGCTTGTGTACGGCTGTTATTTCAATGCAGTGTTTCCTCGTACGTAATGCCTCGATAAGATTGCTTTGTATTGTATCTCGTATGTTATCGAGAAAGTCCTCAATCTTCGTTCGGTGATATATTGGAAAAACAAAAGAAAACCTCGCGATTGATCACTCGATATAAACAAAACACTATCGTAGTCATCGTCTCAACGCTTGGGGGAATATGACGTGAAAGTGAATAGGCGCACCAACGTAATGGTCACATTTCCCATAAATACGTTGACACTCGTCACAGTTTTCACTCGGGGACAAAGCATAATGGTGCAATATGGCGACTTTCAAAAAATCTGTTCAGACGACTGACAAAATTATATCCGGTTTGCGCAATGCAATGCGCAAGCGCATGTGACCAGATCATCTGCGTGCGCGCTTTGTGCTGCCCGCGTAGAAAGTGGGCGTTTTATCGCGCAACTCAACGGTGTAGTAGGCGTTTTTTTTTTTGTCGTATTGTCGTCTGCTGCAGCGGCTTTCCTAGAATTGGACTGGTTGTGAGAAGGGCATCAAGTTCGCTTAAAGGCGTGCAAGAAATTTTGATCACTGTTCGAACTTTACCGATTGTCTCGATTCACTGAATACGCATGAATATGTATAGTCGATTTGACCCAACCAAAAGCGGACGGCCTGAAATCCGTAATATCATTTTCACAATAGACCCTTTCATCTTTTATCCTGAATGAGATTATCCTAAGCGAATGGAACAGTTTTTCTGTACCACACATACATAAGCTCCCAACATTAAGGATCGGCTTAGTAAGTTGGCGTGAATTACTTTGCCTATACGTCCACGATTAAATTGCTGGGGCGCGCGCAACGGAGCGACGGAACCTAAGTTTTTCGCTCCCAACTCTATTATAACGATGCACGCTCCACATAGCATGCGTTGCACAACTCTAGATCATATCTCCTCGTCATAAAGACGACTCTTCAGTAAATTAAGGAGCAGCTGGTGTCGATTGCTTTTCACGCTGTACGGAATATGATTTCATCCGAGTGCAGGGAAAGCAGTGGTGTATTGCTTTCGCGTATATAAATGTATAAAAACGTTGACCTGAAATTAAAGATGTCTGACGGATTGCTTTGGAAACTCCGTGGTGGATACGTCGTATGTTTTCGATGTAATCGTGATGAATTGTGATTATATTTTTGAAACGTGACAGTTTGGCTTACACACACATTCTTTTGTCGATGAGACGGAAACTTTGAACGTTCAAACAAAAACTGACGAATATCAAACAATCTGGACGCTTGATCTAATTTATTCCGTGGTTAGAGATATATTCAAAGTTAATCCATACTTGAGTGTATTAAAGTCGTTTAGGCGTATACAGAAATCAGAAAACATTGAACCCATGAATATTAATGGTGGCTACAACGGAAAAGTTTTAATGTCTGCCCGCCAGACTATGATCATCGATCCGTGACACGTCTGTCGGTTCGACTGTTAGAACAAAGATGTGTTTTTTTGTATAACTTCGTTAATACTTAATTATATAATTAGGTGGTAGATTGATAGCGTCAGCCTTTGCTCTGTTTCTCGGTATTCTACTAACTTCATTTTTTGTTGACTTTTTTTGTGAATCCTTGAACAAAGATTGAGAATTGGCTAGTGTACATTTTGACCTAATTAAAGGTTAGAGATACTAGGCCTTAAGTTAGTGATAAAAACTAGAAAATTACGTCAAATCAAATAATCCAAAAACGATACCTATAACAATATCAAAGAACTGATATTAATTCCTTATACCGTAATACTTACTTAGATAATAGAAATTCGTGATGGAAAAACGAGATTGAGCACATCTGGCATTCGTACGGCGGGAACTGGGCACGAATTGTTGATAACACTCCTCAGGCCTCTGAATATTACATTCAAGCTGAAATATGCGAGAAATAGCCTTATTTATGAGACTTTCTTTACAAGGCCGAGAATTTCATGATTAATCGAGAAATTACGAGGACATTTCTGAAAGTTCAGTACACTTTTCAAGCCTCTTTGGACGATAATAGGACGTTTCCGTGCTAAATTGTTTGTACATACGTAATAATAACAATGTATAAAATAATAATAACATGTGTTATCTTATCATTTATCTGTTATCGTAGACGTGAGCTGGCCTCGATTACTTGTAGGACAATAATACGTTTTGAAAGATTCACGCCACTTTTTATCATGGTGGATAACGTCGAGAGAGTTCTTTTGACACCACCTTCAAATGGTTGACTAGCAAATCCATCTTACAAGGCAGTATTTGATCCCAGGCCTCATAAGATTAGATCATCATCCTCATCATCATTCCCCTACCCATCTGTTTTGGGGTCGGCGCAGAAAATAAATCCCAATGTTTTATGAACCGACTGACGTATTATCTAAAAACAACCATATACCTTACCTACACAATAAAATTTTAAAAAAATGGCGCTAAATAACAGCCATTTAAATTCATAATTATAATAAACCCAGTGTCACTCTAACAATTGGGACGAATCTAACGACGCCTCTCAAGCTAAAATCCATCAAGCCGTTTGTTTAGCCTACAGAGCGCGAAAAAGAAATCCATACACTAAACATACATACACCAGACATACATACACTCGAAAAACATAACCCTCCTGGCGCACTCGGGTAGAAAAATGAATTTTAACATAAACTACTAAGTTACGTGTTCATACATAAGCATGCATTAGCTTATACAATTTTGAACACGGTATACCGTGCCAAAAAGGTCTGAAATTAAAATACGGCACAAAGATCTCGAGCTTAGATTCTAGCCAGACATTTATAGTGAGTTACACTGCTTTAAACGGCCACCACCTCGGCTTCTCGCTCGCAAATACTACAGATAAAGTTACTTAACAAATAGGCGTCATAACTTTGATTTGCTAGTCTTTCAAAACCTGGAGTCTGTGCAGTAAACTATTGTATTCAAGTTAACGTCTTGTAAATGGAAAATTTGTGATTGCCAGTTGTAAATGATAAATGATTTTATTTCTGTAAGTAGGCTTGTACAGAGTACTTGTATATTTAAAAAAAAAAACTAGATGAGAAAAGCCAAAACAAACTCAGGGGAACACAGTCACAGTCAGATTATGTGAAGACTATGTAGATTGGTATCTGAAAAGGTCTTTTGAAGAAAGAACCAGACAGATTGTGTGGACCTGTCCAGTCTATGCACGCATATATCAGTAATCGTGCAGTTTAACTCAGAACGTTAACAAAATTGGTCTGTGGCGTTTATTTTATAGCCCATAGTACTCCTGGCCCATGTAGACGTTTGTCCTATTTCAGCAATGGATATGTTGTAGTTGATTTGTCACTATGATATTTAACTTCTCAATTCTTGCAATGTCTCATGGCTGTTTGGTGTTGTGTTCTGATCCATCCTTTCTTGCCGCAGTTTAGTTCATTTCTCCATCTTTGCTTAGGTCTTCCCCTACGTAGTGTTACGAGAAGCGATCAAACAACAATACCCCAGTGCGGGTGTAACTCTTCAAGAATTTCAAAGCTGCGCAAAATTACATTTAAAAACAGCAGCTGCACCTGTAACAGATAACAATATTATGACACATACAGATAAGAACTGATTGCGGATGCATACATACATAACTACGTATCATGGCATAGCTGCATTGGCATCGCACCTATGGCTTAATGAGTCATTAATGACTGATTCGGAAGCTATGATTTCCTGCTAAGATTGCTCACTTCCTGTCCACAATAGTCATATTTTGTCGAAGATGAGCTAAAAGTGAAGCAGGATCTAGAATAATTTTGTTGTTTGCATGATAATTAATTAGTACTGGAATGTTTAAGGTAAATTGTACGAGTTTTGTTACAGCGTTTTCCCAGACAGTATGGGATTCAACGCTTTATAGGAAAAGGTCTTGGTATCCTGCTAAATATTTACCTGATAGTCAATAGGGCTTTTTATATATTGATCCAGCCTATTGCAGAGTCCTCTGATGAAAAGACTGCTCTCAATGTTGTGTCACAATCCCAACTCACAGTCTGATTCCATCAATGCAGTTTATATAAACTTCCAGACAGTTGGGTCTGTCTCTGTTTGTCTATCTACAATATCTTGATTCTTGTTAATGTTTCTTTTTGCCAGACAGATCGGTCTTAGTTTGTCTTGGTCATCTCCTGTATCTTCTCTTTATGTATCTTCATCTTTGTTGATCTTCTCCTATCTCCTTTTCTGCCACTGGTCGGCCTGCTAGTCTCGCTTGGCTTACTTACTTACCCAAGCCAAGTTCAAATCTGTAAGGAGGTACTGTGAAGATAAAATAGATTACAATCGAGGTACTTAAAACCAATGAGATCAGATATCCATTACACTGTTCCAATAACCTTGCTACTCATTACGTTTTTATAACTGCTGCCAATTCTTTCTACCACTTAGTGATAAATGCTTGATTTAGCCTTGTAAAGTGACAAGGCCTATGTCGATTAGGTTTTTTGTTAATTGTAGATTGTTTTGTAATTAATGGAAGGTGTCAGTTGGTCAAGTTCAGGCCACGTTGGTTTCTTGTATTCCGCCCTATCTTGTGGATTTCTTTTTAACACGCTTTTATTAGCTTCACCTGTATGTTTGTTTGTAAGCATGTTTGTAACCGACTCCTTTGGACTTGATTTTGACCCCCTTCAAACGGTTAAATTACATTTAAACTTTGTAGACTTATCGAGAACCGATGACAATTCAATAATTTCGTAGTGAAAAATCACGCTTTTGTAGTTAGCAGAACTAAAAAACAGAAAATACGTAATAGTTAAAAAAAAAACTAAAAAACATGTTTTAAAAACCAAACTAAAAAAGCAGAAAATAATTTCAAAAAAGCGTGGGGTGATTTTTGAGGTATTTTTTAAATCAATTAATATCAAGCACCCCACGCTTTATTTAAAGCGTGTTTTTTAGTTTTTTAAACAATTATTTATTTAATATACGGTCACCAAAAGAGATAAGTAACCAAGGTCGTCGGATATAGTTGAGGTTTAGTAAAATGCCGATGGATGTTTTCGAGTAAAATGTAATAAAATTAAAGGAAAACAAACAGTTAATTTATAAAAATAATTTTCACATGCTAGAAGTGTTGCATGCAAGGTTCGGGGCTGAATGTAGTTTTTGACCTACTTGTGCAAGAGTCCCAACAAAACAGGAAAACCAATACACGTTGTATTTCAAAGAAACTTTCCGTTGTCAACTTTTGAAAGAATTAGAACTGTTTCATGAACCACACCAGGAGTCATGGTTCCTGACATCAGGATTTGAGAAAATTTATTATTTAAAATTTATGTTATTAAAATAATGAGTCATGATTCTATCAAATCCTTAAACCGTACTTCAATCAAATATAGTATAACCAGCTTAATATTGTAAATGCACTCAACATATTAACCTGTATTTAATGACTTATATAATTAGCAGAATTATTGGCTAAAGTATGTTAATTAACCAAGTAAATATACCTATGAGAGTTTCTTCGTGTAAATACAGTGATTAATAATTCAATTACCAGAAAGATAATGATCATATGAGGCGTCGGATTTTGTTACTTTATCAATTCGAGGTATTCCTAATCCGATGGCCGGCACTGTAGCGCCAGCAACGATCATGATTTTAGCTTTGAATCTATATTACATACTGCGGCATATATGCGTAGAATGCGTACTGATACTGTTATCACACTGATACATTAGAAAATAAAAAAGATTGCTTATTATATGGTAAAAACAGACCAAAACGGTACACGAAAAAATCGTGTTGCGCCTATCACAAATACATGGAAGAAGGGAAAGAAGATAAATTAATTGTTAGGCATGTAGGTACGTAACCCTAAAGTAACCCAAAAAAAGATCCAACAAGAAGCTGCATCAGACAAGTTCAAACAAGATAAATGATTTAAAATATTGAATAAACACGTAACCCGCCTGTTTTCAGCTCCCTGATACTCCACATTTGTGCATATTACATAATTCATCCGAGTTTGGAAGTCTCTAGTTCTCCAGGCTACGTATACGGAATAATGCTAACGATACAAAATGTTCAATATGTAGGTTAGATAAATGAATTAAATAGGAAATAGGTACCTACCTAAATGCTTGTGTTCGCGGATATCTGAACAGAACCGCACCAAGATAACCGCCTGCGATAAAATTTTATTACATTTCGTGACACAATTCCTTTAGTATCATCCATAAATATGATCAATAACTCGACGATGCTTTATTCACTTATACTTCTGACTCGTTCTAGATTGCTGTCGCTTCTAAATCCTCCTCTGACCTTTAATTATGCGCTTAATTCTCATTGTAATCCCATAATCTACCTAACATGGTCAACGGGCAATTTGCTGTCGCGCCGTCTGATCAAGAACTGGGGCAAAACAACGGGCCTTTTCATCCTCACTTCAGTCCCCTGAATCATTAGCGAGTACACCCACATTTGCAATCCACTGTCCTCATTACAAGAACGTTGGCCCAATCAATTCATCATTATAATCGCAACAGCGTGCGAATAAAAAATGACACCTACACGCGCCGCCGAATTTGGCGCGAAGAAAAACAATGGTCGCCATAACGGAGCGCGCATTGTACCGGCGGAAAACCAGAATATGTGTCACACGAGCTTTGTGTCATGTCAAACATGTCATCTACTTCGCTCTCAGTTTTGGGCGGGTCGTTAAACTCGACATTTAACAACCAAGCAATTAACATTTTAAAAATTGGAACCGTTTGAAGAATTGTGTCAACTCCGCTACAGTGAGTGCACATATGTGTTAGTCTTGGCTCTTGACGTATTACGTACATACAACCTCCAGCCTTTGTTAGAGACTGCATAAATACTACACATGTGTTGTAAACTGCGCATTTTCTGGAATCGTTACTAAATGTTACTTTCAAATCATCATGAATTAAGTCGTTCGGTAAATAAAATTTATCTTATCGTCGGATACACATGAAACTCCTCCAAACGGATCTTGGACAGGAAACCGACTCAGATTCATTTAATGACATCGTAATTTCGTTCTGAAATAAAAACGGTCGTAAACAGAGTCTGTAATGTCAAAAGTGAACATAGATTGGAAAAAATATTTGTGTTTATCTTCAAGGGAAGTGGCGGCTGTGTAACTATGACTGGCTGTCTCTTTCATACGTTATCTTGTACATTATCGCACTACCAATAGACAAAGCACTATTTTATTCATTTATTTGACTATTAGTATTTATCTCAGAAGTTATTTTCGAAATGTATATAAAACAACTGACAGTCAAAGCAGAAATACTGCAATATGGGCGAAAATTAATAAAGACGAAATACTTTAAGCGAAAAAATCAGCAACACTATGTTTAAGAAGGCGTGAAGACTGTGAAGAGTATCAATTTTACCGTAGCAACGATAAATTATCCTGTAATACAGCTTAATTGCATCCGACGGTAATATGGCCGCGAGAGCCGTTAAACAAAACTTCTCGGAAGACGAATGCAGTGTAAGTAACGGTAAAAATGTGCGCTGGCGACGATCCACGCATGCAGAGTGGACGCCTCAGGATAACACACGGAATTTGCATCGTTATGGCTGGTTAAATCCATGTGTATGTCCAGATATAACTTCTAAACATGACACGAATACCAAATTGGGGTTTTTTTTAAGTTTCGTAACTGATAACATCTTCGGCAACCTCAAAGTTGTACCAGAAATATTCAAAAAGACGTTACTAGTTTCTGCTAAACTTCATATTGCAGCCTTAATATATATTCAAATATTTATACCGTGTATACAGTATCAAATATTTAACATAACTGCTGGCATGACAGCAAATTGTTTTCGAACACAATTTCCTATTTATAAGTCTCGATTGGTAGTAAAGATACATAAACATTTAGAATTGACGTTTGTAGATGTTCAATATATAAATTTACTGGCTGGTCGTAGGTAAGATGCGCACGAGTTGCGCAACAGTGCGAATATCCGTAAGGTCAACGCACCGGACACATAAAATGGCGCCAAGTGGTTATAATACAGAACATGTTGATTGCTTTATTTTTATCTTGACAACCTATCTATTGGAAAAATATAGCATCATATAAAAAATGAAGCTTTTATAGCTGAAATGTTGACGGTGTCGATAAAGTAATATAAAGAAATTAGCACAACAAACTTTCGACGGAAATGTTAGAAAAACTATAACTTCCTACGATGATTATCTTGTGTTATTGTTTTATAATCTGAACTACGTCAGTGAATTGTCTACGATTTGTTTATCTGCAGTCATGATCGGCAGTTAACCCAGTCAATCATAGAAGTCGGCGACCCGGATAATGCCTACGTGGAAAACGCAATTTAATGTCACTAAACACGCACATCAGATTTACTATTTATTCTAAAACCTATTTTTAGACATTTTCCTTATCCATGTTCACATAAGCTTCCAATTTTCTTCTTTCTTTTCCTTGGAAGAGACGAGTGTTTTTAAATTGTTTCTTTTTTTTTCACAAGGAGATAGGTACATAAGGATTATTTTATTCACAACGAAATTCTTTCTTTAGCTCGTGTAGGCTTGGAAGATCAAAAAGATTTTTTACGCGATCAACTCTTGCGCGGACCATTTCACCTGAAATATTTAACAAGCGTCAAAGCAGGCGATTTGTACACAACGGTACATTTCGGTACATTCATTATTCAGTCTATATCTCTGATCGGGAGCGTTCAGTCGAACCTGCAGCGTTTTAGCGGCTTTTGAAGCACTTTGCAATGTACGGTAATCACAAATTGTTAAACGTTGCACAAAGGTCATCATGTACGGAATTAAGTGCAGGTTAACATGCCAAATGTGGTAGGATGCGTCCTAAAGTTCTAATGCACAGTAGTTTAGTTTCATTTGAAATGTCCTCTTTGGTGATTATGTTACTTACAGAGCTCTTGGGGATTCCTCATTATTCTCGGAAGGCAGTACTGCTATTTGCTTGAAAATAAAGTATGATTGCATCAATGCATCCATCTGCCCAAACTGAAAAAAAAAACAGAATTAAGACTGATCTATTCATGTGCCCGAAACATTTCATTACTAACTATGAACAATTCTTTGCTCTTGCCAACATTATCATATTTAGTTCACAAATGTAGTTTCCAATTTACATGAAACCTTGACCACTGTGCTTTGTCTGTTTCTAATTCCGTATACAGTTGTCGTGAGTCACTTTGGCTTGGAAGCGAAACTCTAAGTACTACTCATAACATTTGTTGGACTTTACACATTTTCACCCTCAAGTGCAGACAGAAATAATGCAACAATGGCTATCATGTCAGTTTAGTTTCCGCTACTTTCTCCATTACTTAGTTCTCTTAATTTATCAAGAGACCGTGCTACAGCATCCGCTTGACTAATATCATCTCTGTAAATAAAAGGATACAGATGGTTAATAATATTGATTTATTCAACAGACTGGGCTGATTAAATGAAGTACGTGTCGTCACTATAATACAAGAAGAATGGTTTCATAGAGAAAGTCTAGACCTAATCATTCGAGGCAGCCTAATGACTATTAAAAATCTGACAATGGCGCTCTGTATCTGAAAGAACAACTACAATATGCTTGTCATTTCGACGGTCGCGGCGTCATCGTCTTCATTCGCTTATGTTCCTGTCGTGTCTTTAATGGCTTCGTCCAGATGTTTTTCGACGTCTTGCTTTTTCTATCTCAAACTGAAAATCACATGTTTTCTTTTATTACTAAATTATAAGTGTGTCGAATTGATAATACATGGATCCTGTTTGAGGTGAACGCTCCAAACTTTCCGTTAGCTATCGATTATGTTTTTTTGTTTTAGTTATTATTGTCTGTCACAGTGGTGTTCGCGACAGGTTCTTCTTTGCCCATAATATTATCATCTACTGATGGTTTCATTAACAAAGTGATTGATTGATATAACTGTAGAGCTTAAACGTTAATCTATTTTAATAATGATTGATTTGCCAACCCAGTCGTAACAGAAAATAATTGTCTCAAGTTGTGCTAGACATAATGCTAAAGATAAAATTACCAAATATATCAACAACCTTAGCATAATTTCCCTTGTCATATGCTAGGATTACGAATTTACTTTATAACATACAGCTACACAAACAAATTCAGAAGCAACACGAAGGCAAACAGTGCTTGCTGTTCCTACCAATACAGTCGTAACACTCCTCTCACGCCAGTTTAATTCCAGCAATGAATCTTTTGTGCAGCAAATGAGTTCTATATATTCCGTTTACGTCCTTTTTATTACAAAGAAAGTACATAAAAGTACCCATATATATGATATCGTTAGACAGAGTCAGTAATTATGAAAGAAAGACGTGTTTATTTTTATAAACTTCCCATGCGGGGGTCTTCAAGTGTCATCGGAGTACAAATACCATCTGTACTACAATGTTTAATGTTAATTAATTTGCTAGTATCTTTATTTACTTATTTATCGCTGTTTTCTTATTTTTTGTTATTATATCGATAAAATATGATTCTTTCTTGCAGGATGAATTGATCACAGATAATAATGTCCCATGCAACCTGTCACTATATTATTGTAATATGAATAGAGTAAAATAAAATAGAAGAGAATATAATAAAACTCTATTAAATTGTAAGAAGAAATAAAATAAGCAAAGACGATTATAACATCACAAACAGAAATTTAAACAATGAACAAGAATTAGTAATATAGTTCTTGCTGTGGTTTAGAGATAGCACTTCGTAGGACTTTATACCGTTAAAAGCAAGCTAACACCAAGTTATAATACATATAAAGCGAATGAAAATATGCATAAATGTGGTCCATACCGTAACTCATAAACGTTAACGAATCGGCAGGAAATATCAAGAAGGAGCCACTTGACCTATCGGTGACTTATCGCGAGCCAGCGCGGTTGCAAAACAACCACTCATGCATTTGCAAGGTTGCTGCAATTTCCGCTAATGCAAATAAGCTGCACATTGATTACTTTATTGGCTTTAATAGCTACGTTATTGTGATAGTTGGTACTGGTATAGTTCTGATTAGATTCATGTTGTTTGCTTCAGTGATTTGTTAACATTTGCCTCCGTAAAGTTGTCTTTTCCAACAAAAGGTGTCCTATTTCTTATTCATTTTCAATGATTTCAGGTTTTACCTTTGCTTTGTCATTCATTTCATATTTATCTCTGTTTTCTTCACCTTTATCGTCATTATTTTCAACATTATATCCTATTTATAATACTTACGTCAATCGCATCGAAAATATTCAAAAGAAGTTCTTAAGATACATTCAGTTTAGATCCGAAACCTATTTGCCTAATTATTACAGCCGCTGCAGGAAGTTTCACATTCTTCCGCTAATGGAGCGAAGAAAAATTGCCGATATGGTATTCTTGTTCAATTTGGCAAATGGTTCAACCGACTGTTCTGAATTGATGAGCAAAATTGGGCTGCGTGTTCCATCCTTCACCTTAGGAATCATCAACCTCTATGTTCCCTCTGTGCGGTGCATACATCGACATAACTCTTATATGATAAGAGCTAACAAGGCATACAACTCGGATGTGTCAGAGTGTTGATGATCTTGACTTATTCTCCACCAGTATTCCTAAACTTATAAAAATACTGTGTAAAAAAATCTTTGAAGATCACTAAAACCTGTTCAGTCTTTTCTTAAATCTCTCCGAGTGTTTACTTATAGTACTGTCGCTTGCCTGTCTGCTGTTTCTTGTGCTACCCTAATATTGTCAGTGAAAACTTTTAATTGGCCTTCTTTCACTAACGGCCAACTATCTGTATCCTAGCTGTAAGTTTTCTTAAGAAATAAAATTATCATGTATTGAGCCCAACAGATGGCAATCTTTCATTTGTCGTCTTTCGAATATTGCGTCAATTATTTCGTAACCGCCTTGTAATATGTCTATTACTTTGTAACTCGTTTACTAATCCATAGATCTGCAATTAACTCTGCGGTAGTTAGTCTTGTTCAGATACTGCCTTTCAACCAATCAAAGAGTAACATTATTTAAAACAAAAATATGAACCAGGAAATTCAAATCTTTGCTTCAAATTATGTTTACTCTTTGATCGTCACGGGTTATTAAGCTTTTCTAAACTACCCTATAGAAAAAGAGATGAGAGAATTAACGACGCAATTTTAGTGACGTCATTTGTAGCCAAGCTTTTGTTGAACAAATAGGGCAGTGACATCAGAACTAGGGGTGAGTTAAGAAGTTCGGGAATGATGTCACTAGAGAGTCTGATGGCATTTTTAATGGAAGGGTATGCCAAGAATGACATACATTTTAATTATAAATTAGAACACGAAATGCAGACATCATTGGCCTTAATTGAACAGAAGACATCGTATCGTATCGTTATGAAAACGGACTACAAAGTGTCATTAATGGTTTTATCGTTTAGATTTTTTACAAAAATTAATCATAGATTTTATGATGTCTTGGAAAGCGTTCCCAAAGGAAGTTATTAAAATTATAGCATATTTCAAAACACGGCAAAATCATCGCAATTTTATTTACTCAATATCGTAATAACTTCAATACTGAAGCAACATAAATAAAGGCTGTTCACTATCTTATGCATGATATAAAAAATAATTTACTTTTCAAACTAGCTTTTGCCTGCGGCTTCGCCCGCGTGTTTCTCGTAAAATATCCCACGGAAAGACGCTACTACGGGGCGGCGCGTGTCACATGTGGCACGTTACAATAGAAAGCCACTTGTGTCCCATTAACCGGTATTGACAGGTTAAAAGTACCCTATTTGTTAATCCAGGATATAAACTAGCTGTGTGCCAAATTTCATCCAAATCCGTTCAGCCATTTATGCACCAATCCGGTATATACATCCAGACAAACGGTCAAAAATTGTTCTACTACTATTTTATTATAATAGCTGTATCCATATAAAACATACCTTTATGGGCTATTGGGTTTATTTACAGTAACTAACTAGTTTTCAAATTATTCTACCATTTTATTAAGCGCATTTAATAATTTGTACCATGTTCTCATTGTTTCTAAATCTCCATTAGTTTTCTTAGTTTAAAACAGAATGGACTTTGTTTAAATAACATGGAAAATGTAGGGTAGATTTTCTGTTTTTCTTTCATTCAGTTTTCGTTCTGAAATTCCAAGGTTGTGTGGTTTTGTTCTAGTTATGAATTCATTATGAAGCTAGTAATTTGTTTTTGGCTTCTAGCAAACCGTCTCGATAGATTTTTCATTATTTTTTAACATAATACACTTTATCAAGGTTCTATTTTACTTCGCTTTCTACAAAACACTCAATCTCAGTGCATCTGCATCATTTTTCTGATCTTCCGTCTATCAGCGGATCTCCTTAACAGATGATTACCGAGAAAGTTAACCCGCTATCCATCAGTCCCGGTCAATCATCATAACGCTCGTTTCCTGCCTACCCGTTCTCTATTAATAGACTGCAGTTCTGCATGACAGTTCATTGTGAAGTTGAACGTTTATTTTGAATTTTAGATAGTTCCGTTGTAAGGAGAAAGGAGCTTTCTTGATAAATGATTTGGCTTAAATCTTTGAAGCTTGGATGGATTACAGTTGAAGATTATTGTAGTGAAAGTTTTGTGAGATGAATTTCAGTTTTGCAAAACGTATTAACTCATGAAAGAGTCTCAACTGCACTTGTTCCAATATGAAGAAACATTTATTTGGCAGGAAGATACTTAGCTATACTACAAGATAACAAACACAACAACCGATATTTGTCTGTCGACAGGATAACTTGGATATTCCTCTACGAAAACCAGTAATTATCTCAAAAACTGGTTCAAACTGCTGTATTTTTTTTTGTAATGTATTTTCTGGTGTACAATAAAGCATATATAAATAAATAAATAAATAATACAGTCCAGTAGATTTGAAACACATTCCTACCTGAACCAATCAGAATCTGAACCATTTTGAAGGATAATTGCTATTCCATTGCTTCAAATGTTCGAAAAAATTGTCGGCTCTGCGACGTAAATAACAATACAATTCAAATTATTTATTTTCTGTTCGCAAACAAGGCTATAAAAGCTTAAAACTAAGTGACACCTGGAATACCTGTATAGCAGATTACCAGGGCCCCACCACACGGTATGTAAACATTATTAGTTATTTAGTACCTGTGAAGGAATGGGGCATAACATAAACATTAGTAATTAAAAACAATAAAACAAAAACATCAGTAAGTTGAAAAAAAGGGTGATAGGTATGCGTTCGGAAACTAACGGAACGGACTATTTTGGATGACTCGGTAATTCATCAGTTGCATTATAATCTAGATTATGGAGCCATTCAACTAGAGCACTTTTACAAGCCTTTGCTGTAAGATGATAGATCTTTGTAGTACGATTTATCTTATATATAAAATTTCCATGTCACAATGTTAGTTACCGTACTCGTCCGAAACGGCTTTACCGATTTTTACCAAATTTTATATGCGTATTCAGTAGGTCTGAGAATCGGCTACTATCTATTTTCCATACCCCTAAGTGATAAGGGTTGTTCACCCTAAATAATTTATAAGGCAAAACAACGTTTGCTGGGTCAGCTAGTTTTATTATATATGGTGTTAAAAAATTAATGTTCCGAATTTCGTGTACTTGCTCGGTATCAAAAAACTAACATATAGCAAAAAAATAAATAGAAATTGAGCGATTTTAATTTTAGGTAAGTTCGATAAATTGCCAGTCGAAGAGAGAGTCGTCTTGAGAAATGTGATGGGAAAATTAGAAGCTCGTCGTGCTTGCGCGGCTTTCTGTGCCTACACGGTGTAGGTACGGTGCTGCGCATGTGCTTTTTTTAATAATAAGTATGTGGTGAAAATATTGCAAATCTTTGAAACGGTTTGTTGTATTTAAATATTTTTTTCGTGATTAGATTTTGAATGTAATTTTAAACAACTCCTTAAATTTCTAAACATAATTTTTTTAACACCTTATTATAAGTGGGAACCCAAGAAGCTGTCAAAATGAAAGCTGATGGTACTGTTAGTATGTTCGGAATTACCCCTCCTCTGTTCTCTGTTGAACGAGACCTCTAATCGAAACAAGTTCTGAGGCATTTGCACTCGTAAATGCGTAAACCTCATCATATCAACTAACAATTGTACTATATCACCAGACGCCATAATAGTATCGAACAATAAAGTTTTACGAGAACCATTGAACTTCGGTATTAGCCGTAAACAGCATGGTATTTGAACAGTTATGTTAGTAAACACTTTATTATTATGGTTTAGTGTTAACACCTAGGATATGGAGTTAATTGAGAGCTGTCTAACCTGTTATTGTATAAGGTTATATATAACTTGTTCATCTTGACAATACATAGTGCAGTTATTTTTTTTTTTCAATAAAAAATAATGGTGTCCACATTCCTGATTCCTCCATTGGTCCAGGTTATGCTAAGTGACGTTGTAGTATTTCGATCATGCATTTCTCAGTAGTTGCCCAGAGTCAGGATTTTTACCCGATTGGTGGCTAAAGGCTCGCCCTTGTGGTACGAGTAACTTAAATATATCTGGCGAAATTTGGGTCTACTATAGGTACACCGCTTTCAACCCTTCGGGGAATTGCTACATAACTGTATGGTACGTACGCAAAAGTGTCTCAAAGTGTCATGTCGAGGATAAAAATATCCTAGATTTTTCCTTTTTCTGAATTTGTAAAAAGATGGTGTGATAGCACCGCAATCAAATTAGTTCAAAGTAGGTATAGGGCGATACAAAAAGGGATAAAAGGTAGGCAATGTAGGAATTTCTCAATCTGAATACCAACTGAGGATTGGGAATTGGAAACAAAGGCTGTCTGTGGCTATTACCTGAATACCAACAATATTCTCAGGTAAAGTCTTGGCTTCCCTACATAAAGCAACATCAGTTTATAACGTTCCCATTGCTGGGACACAGGCTCACCTCTGAGAGGGACGCGGGCCCAGTGGGGTTGGCTTACCTGCTGCTTGGCAAAAAAAAAACTCTTGCTTTCCAATCATATGCCTACCCTTTTCCCAACTATGTTGGGGTCGGCTTCCAGTCTAACCGGATGTAGCTGAATACCAGCATTTTACATGGAGCGACTGCCTACCTGACCTCCACAACTCAGTTACTGGGTAACACGATCCTCTTAGTAAGAACAGATTGTCAGACTTTCTGGCTTCTGACGACCCGTGTCTGCCGCGACTGTCAAAGATCGACGAATGACAGCCGGTACAACGGCGTAACGTGCTTTCCGAGGCACGGAGCGGTCTTGATATGTAAAGATGGTCACCCATCTACGGACCAACCGCGGCAAGCGTAGCTTAACCTGATCGATCGTACGGCTGTTATTACTTAGCCACAAGCCACATCTTGCTTTCCAATATAAGACTAAATTATAAAAAGCAAATAAACGATGCCTTGCAGAATATGAAGCTTCGTCGGCTTACATTAGTGTTATTTTTTTCTCTCTACTCTTAAATATCGAGCTTTATTTTAAAACACGTTCATGCTGCTTGCCTTCATTTAATTTTATCTGCATACAAAACATTTCTCAGTAGGTGTTCTTTCTCTGTAAGGCCTTTACTGACCTTTCAAGGTGACTCATAAAGATTTCTTCCGCAAATCGCATACATAAGGCTGTTTTAACGACGTGACTATATCCCATATGTTTATAAACAAATCTGCGCAAGATAACACATGTTTTAAATTACTAACGGCAGCTGGCACGTATATAAAAGCGAGGTTCCTACTTCTTATGTATATGCATTTTTAATAACAAAATATATCTACCATGTGTTTAGATTATTTATCAGCTGGTAAATCTTAATAAGCATCATACCAAATGCGTCCATTCACAACTATGTTGGGTCGACTACCAGTCTAACCGAATGCAGCTGCATGAATACCAGTATTTTACATGGAGCGACTGCCTCCACAACCCAATTACTGGTTAACGCGATACCCCTTGATAAGACTCGTTGTCAACTTGTCAGACCTTTGGGCTTCTGACTACCCGTAACGACCGTCAAAGATCCACGCATGACAGCCGGGACCAACGGCTTAAGGACGGAGGATGCGTTAAGGTAACCCGAGAAATTCATATTTTCTTATGGTTTTCGCAATTTGCAGAACTATGTCATAACAAAGACAAAGACCTGCAAGTTGCAAAAAAGGCTACCCTGCTTCTTCCCCATAACGTGCTTCCCAAGCCACGGAAGATGCTGCGTAAAAATACAATCAAAGAATAAAAAACTATCGTTAATATCTCTTTAAAAAAAAAAACGTTGTCCCACACTAGGAATTTCTCCTTTATTGTGATTGCGTTTACAAACATTTAAACTCACATACACGAACAGCCAGACCCGGAACAACTACATGTAGGTCATACAAATATTTGTTCCGTGCATGAATCGAACCCGCGACATGCAGAGCAGCAGTCAAGCGCTTAACCACTGCGCCAACCGTGCCGTCAAAATCTCTAGTTACTAGGCGTAATCTCTGTCTTACTAGTAGCACTTTACTGACATAACCGTCAGCTGAGATTACGAGGTCGCCAACCGACCCACTTGTGCTATCAACTAGCGAGCACATCACATAACAAACATTGTTATAAGCTGTGCAACTACTGATATCATTCAAATTGTTTATTAGACAACCTGATAGTACACTGACCTGCTTCGGAAAGTTACTGCAAACATTTATCATGGTAAAGAAATGTATTTTCTGATGATAAGGAATTGCGAAATGTATTGTCTGTTAGCAATAAAGTTATTGTACTCAATGCTATGGTTTCTTAGAAGAGCGGTGTAGGACTTTGCAGGTAAACTGCGCAGGCTGTTAACGATTAGCATAGAGTTTAGAGAGAAAAGAAACATGCACGTTCGCTTTACACGTGTAATTATAGAACTAGTACTAGAACACAGGTAGGTCGTAGGGTCATCTAATCTGAGTACTCGCACTTATTCATTATTCGCACTATACCTCTCCCATTTATAGTACATAAGTATACAATCCTCAGTTTACTAAAGGCCAATTGTATCCAGCAGGATCCAGGTATTACTATATTCATCATCAGCTGTCCCTTGGTGACCTTTGTGCTCTGTACTCACTGCAACGACTATGTTACCTCTTCTTCTTGTTTTGGTGCCTCTCCAATTACTGAAGGTTGGCGATCAACTTCGAATATTTCTCCTTGTTCCTTGTGAGGTGGCTCACCAGTACTCCTGACTGCGGTCCATTCGCAAAAGCTTCTAAACCAAGACTTTTTCTTCGGCTAACACCAAGTCTCCCCGCTACTTTTCCCATCATTAAGTATTAGTAACTACCAACTAGTGATGCATGTTAGGAGGCAAACTTGAGCCACATTTTACACCATTGCTTTTAAAGAAATAATGCGACCAACTACCTAATGATAGTCACTAACCATACAAAAATAGACTGACACATCCTTCCAAACAAATTCACAATACAAAAGCCACTAACGGGTAGCTTCCTATAACAGTGAAACTTCAGTTACCGTAATTACTAACCCAGTGCTCTATTCACAAAAGTTTGTACCGTTAGAACATCTGTCAATGAAAACAATCGAATCTGTGCGACTACTGTTTGTTACTGAACTATAATACAATGTGGGTGTAGAGCCGCGGTCTGAATGTCAGCGTGTGTGAATAAAAAAAATCAAATTATGGCTTACTAGTTACTAATTCAGGTTATAAACTATCTGTGTGCTAAATTTCATCCACATCGCCGTCTGTGTTTGCCTGATTGGGTAAGAAACATCCAAATATACAAACTTTCTCATTTATACCTAATATTAGTAAGATAAGTAGGATGAATTTCAAGAAAGAATTAGTCTTCCAGATTGAAATTCTGCCATGGCAGCAAATCTTAGCCGAGATTAGCCATCTTGGGAACTGACACGACTGAAAAAAGAACTATACAGTAGAGAAACGACAAGATGAAAGATGATGTGGTTAGAAAGTGGCTGACTACTGGGATGACAGCTAATAGAGAAGATGTAAGATGAAGACAACCGACTAGGTGGACAGACGATCTAATTAAAGTGGCCGGAAGAAACTGGATAGCCATGACATAAAACCGCCAAAAGTGGAGAGATTTGGAAGAGACCTACACTCAGCATTGGGTGGCTCAGCAAGGCACGGTAATAAGGGTTGAAGAGAGAGAGAGAAGATGAAGATATCCAGCGTTGGCACCATAATACCAATTGGTATAAGAGTAAGAAGAAAATGTGAAAACACATGATAGAATATTTCAACTAGTTCAACTAGTAGCCTGTCAAAAAGCCTGTCAAAATTGGCTTTACCAACTGTACAGGCGCAATCAACCAAAAAAACTTCACAGCCTGAGTAGAAGTAACCTTAGAATAATCATAGGAACAATTACGGGCCATAGCCCCCTTAACATAGGCGCCACAGACAGCCCGCTTTGCAGGGGCTCGAGATTGATGCCGGGGAATCAGCCACCCACGACATCCTGGAATGAGGCCGTGGCTTCTCAACGTATAGAAATCCTCGGAACAGTGAGGTCGCTCCTCGAAGCCTGTGAAGCTCCCAGGAAGCTTCTGTGCTTTTGGCTGGAGCTAGGCTGGCTTTGTTAGCCAGAATCCCCACGCACAACGGACCGAATGGGAGGCTAGTTGCGGAAAAGGGAGTCCCATCATCATCTTCATCTAGTAGCCTATGTACACTGTATTTTTGGTTAATCTTATAAACAAACTCGTGTAATCTTAATAGGATTATCACGATAATCTTTGACGTTTCCAGATCGTGCCGTGTCTTTGTCTTTCGTGTAACATTTAGTGGATTATTGAGTTGTATCGACGATTTTATTTGTCGACGGCTAACCGCTCTAACCTTCGCTAATCCGATTACTTTTACTTCGCGATTTATTGCTTAAACCGTTGTTAAATTAAGGATTAATTGATTGATGGCTTTCGCAATAGTTAATTCTGCGATCGTGGTTTGAATTATAATGTTACAATACAATTGCCACATGCTGTAAAGATTGTCAATTGGGTATTAATTTACCACAAATCTGTTTTTTCCTGAAAACTGACTATGAATCATAAATATGTATAATCCGGTTTCAACAAATGCCATTTATAGAACTTCGAAATTACATTACGTATCAGAAAACCCGTGTGGACTGTGGATCCACCCACCAGCGTAGGTGTAATGTCTGTGTGACGACATACCGCGGTCGACGTCCGCTCATGACTGCAGCATACTTCAGATAATTTACTGATCTACTTGCGCATGCACTGATTAGTCAGCGGACGATCGTGTGATAAGTGGCATGCGAGTAAACTGGAAATGCATGTGAAATTGATATAGCACTCAATTGGCATAGCTGGCGCGGTAGCTGAGCAATTGGCTTCTGTAGCACGAACAGCAGATAACACAGCATAAAAATATGGCTTACAAATTGGTATTCCGGGACCTGGGTCTTCGTTCATGTGAAGTATGTTTTGTTGGAGTTATATTCTGATGTTGCAGAAAATACAGAAAAGGTTGGTTGAAATAGGAGGAACGGTAGAAGTCAGTTTTGGATTGAGAGAATTGCTAAAAGAACTCAACTGTGCACACAGCTGTACAATGGAGCTGTTCATCCCAGTATAATCCTTGTACCTATTATGATTAAGTGTCGTAACAATATTAATTTCATAAGAGGTTTTATCTCAAGTGCTGATTATTTCACATTCTCAGAGGAATACCTATACGATAAAACTCGTGCAACATAGACCTGTAAAAGAATTGACATTATCACATATCGCACACCTAGATCTAAACGGTGCTAAATAAAAAATTGGGAATTTTGACTTAGGCTTACCATTGAATTCCTTAACTCACTACCTATCGACCAATAAAACAGATTAAAACATATTTCTCTAGTAGAACTTGCAAAGCAAATATGTATACAGATAACTTCTCCGGTGCACAGGAACACGGTAAATAGTTTTTGACCTTTTCCTGCTTGCTTTGCTGCTTCAATTTCATTATTTTTACCTATTTTGGTACAGTAATTTTGTTTTGGATGCATCGTTTTCACACATAATTATACAATGAATGTATGTTAAATATTGTAGTTAAATCATTTTAAAAGAGTAACGGTGGAGTTTCTTGCCCATTCTTCTCCATACGAAACTACATTTTGGAGGGGCGACTAGAATCAATTCTATTTTAATGTAAATGTTGACGTTCAAAAGTGCCTTTTAAGTGCATATTTGAAATAAATGCTTTGACTTTGACTTTGACTTTTTTGAAAAAAGTGTTTTCATATTTGAAATAAATGCTTTGACTTTGACTTTGACTTTTTTGAAAAAAGTGTTTTTTTCAGTTAACTCTGTTTAGATCTAGGTGTGCGATATGCAAACATGATTACAGGATTCTTTACTTTCTTAGTATTTGAACGAAAGTATTGATGATTGGATGTCGTGACAGATTACTTCGAAGACAGGTCATTGTTTCCCTGGCATAAAGATGATGACGAATGATTCCGTGTATAAGAATTATGAGAATGAGTTGGCAGTAGTAAACACTAGATTAGTACTAGTAGTATTAGTATTAGTACTAGTATATTTGGCCTACGATTTACGGTATGTGGTGTGATATGTACGGTCACCATAAGATATATGTTAACCAGGGTCGTCGGATATAGTTTGAAGTTTAATAAGAAACCGATGCATGTTTTCGAATAAAATTTGAATAACAGAAAACAAACAGTTAATTTATCAAATGAAATTTCATTCGAAATCATCCGTAGGTTTCTATCTAAACTGCAACTATATCCGACGACGCTGTGTTACTTGTCTCTTTTGGTGAATGGCTGGACACACAGAAGAATCAAAAAGACTTTAAAGACGTCTGTCAGACATTCCGCAATTTTATATTATTTTAAACAACACCAGCTGGTTTACCTTCACAAAACTTTCGTTTTCTCCTAGCTCTTTCATAAAACTACTAACATTTACCAATAATATCAATAGAAAACCATTTCTTTGTACATTTATATTAACGATAAACATTGTATAGCTTTCTATCAGTGTATTTGACGTGTATATTTTCATGGCATTTTCCATTGTAAACAATTTCTCTAGGGTCTTAATAGGAGGCTCGTCTTAGTGACATGTTAACAGAGGAGTGAGAGTGATGGAGTGATGTAAAGGGAGAAAGTAGTAGGTCGAGGTCGCGAATATAGCGGATACGTTGAATGGCAGATGGAACAAAAGACGCTCCCAATATCGTCAATAGGCATCGGCATGTATTTTTCGTAGGCGAAGAAGCGACCGCTACTTGTTAGGTTTTATTCTATTCTGTTACGAAATTCTCTATAGCAGGTTGTATGGAATTAGGGTCGGCCTTTAATTACATCGCACTTTATGTCGTCATTAGCAAACAATGTGTGAACACTAAGCAATGTGGTCCCACTGCTGTTGGTTTACTTGATCAGCTTTTTTTAAATGTCTTTAAGATTGATTCAGTTTTTCACATTTGCAATAACTTCCTGATTAGAACAAATATCAATAAAATTAATAAATATTTCAGAAATTTAAAGCCCTCCGAGATTCGGGAAGAAATACTATCCTGTTAACTCCGATGGCGACGAGACTTAAAAAGCTGATCAAGGAAATCGAGCGTAGACTTGTAATGTAATATCCATAACATTCAAATAGGGGAAAAAATATAAGAAAACCTTGTTATATGACTTTATGAGTCCTCTCCTAACACTGAAGGAGAAATATGTATTTTACTCAACCATGAATCGAGGAGATCAGTCACGTTTGACACAAAGTTGGGCTCAAAATTCAAAGATCAAATGCCAGCGAAAAAGATGTCGCTACCCTGGTCGGGGAAGTCCTTCTTATTTATTTTTTATTCTGTGCCTTATCTTCCGGTGACTTTGGATTTTAGGCCTATAAGGCTGATCGATCGCCTTTAAAAAATAATGCCACTTTTTCACCTTCTGTCCTTCTCACCGAAACCCTACATACTCTGAATTTTGATATAATTCATAAAATAAACTTTACATCTCTATGGTTAACCTGTTCTCTAATTTAACTGTTGCCGTTTACTTTTAACTCATAAAAACTACTTTGACTCATTAATTAAAGTTATGGCTACTAAAATATCCAATGCATTGAAACTTCCGGTTAAAAGGAGAGTTGGTTATCTAAATCCAGTCGTGATAGGTCGTAAATGAATGCTTTTGAAAGAAATCTTGGATCTGATCATTTCATTTTATGGTCTTTCTTTGGATAGTATGTTTTATGGGAGACAGTGGAAAGCTTGCCCATTCTGATTGATATTAAACAGATATAGATAATACTTATTAGTGGATATTATATTTGTTGCAGAAATCCTGATTTTTTTGTTTCCAGACATTTAGGCATACTTTATTTAGCGCGAACTTTGGCTAAGCGTTACTGCTGTCACTGTCACACAAATGTCAAACTACAATTGCAAGACAGAGACGGGCACATGTCTAAGTTATTGCACGCGCCGTATGTCATAGTCTGCTCAGTCTTATCCAGCCTGTCCCACAGTGGAACGAATGTATGGGAGCGGTTGGACGTAGACATGTCCGAAAAAAAAGAGTAAAATTATGCCAAACTAATGATGCCATCTTATTCGATTACTTAATGCCTTCATAACTTGTGGTGATGAATTTCTTCATAACTCCCATATTTCGGGAGTAATTTGAGAAAATGTGAAATTTTACTATGAAAATGAGTGTATCGAGCTCTCTCCCTCCTGATTCCGGGCTTGTTTCAAGTAGCGGTCTCTAATATCATAATGCTAATACTAAGAGCTATATTTAATACTAAGACACATAGTGCGCCAAATGTGCACTTTCTGGGATAAAGAGTGATGTTTATTTTATAACACAATTTTTTTATTTTTTGTTTATTTTGTTGATTAAAACCGTTTTTCTAAAGGTTTACCTTATTACAATAACATTTCTGAGCAGCCAATTAGAGAAGATATAAGCTAATTAGGATATATAATTAGGGACTTAAGGTTTACATATAAAACTGATGCACTAATGATTACTGATAAGAACATTGCTATTATTTAATTACTAAATGGCTCTTAATACACTAATTTAGCATGCATCATTTACTAATTATCACAATAACTAATTACCTTGCAATATTTAACAAAGGATACCTGGGATACCTGGATTTTATATAAATAGGTCACTATTAGTAACTTTAAAATCAGTGTTGATTTACACCTCGTTGTATCCAAGCTAATCTCGCAATGTATTTTCCAAATTTTAATACAAATCTTGATATTCACGTTGCTTTATGCGCACGCGCACATAAAGATTTACGCGACTTTAACTATTTGTTCAGTGTTTTAAAAGATAACAGTTGTGTTCAGTTATGTGAAAGTGCTGAAACAAGTTTAAAAGACTGGTGTCGTCGATTTTGCTACCGCATTTATGCAAAATGGACACAGTCTGGAAGAAGCACAGATAAGTTTCGGAAGAAACATGAGATTTGGCTACAGGCTGCAATTCAATGGCCGGAATTACAGAATGAAAATATGGAACCTTCTACAGAAAATATAAGTGACGTCATCGAGCCCATAATTTCTCCTGCTAAATCTGATGCTTCAACTTGTACACATCCTAGTCCTCGTAAATCTTTTGAGGACCTTAGTAACCGGCAAAAAAGAAGACGCACTGAAGATAGTCTTTCATGCAGCAGTAGCAGCGCTGAAATTATGTTTTCGGCCGAAAGGGCGCTTCAAAAGGCAGGACAAAGCGATACAGCTTATGTTATGAAATACTTGACGGAGAATCCAGAAGAGGCCTCAAAAATCAAAGCCTTCATTGAAGGTAAATCAATTCAGGTACGGGAAATATCCCCTTTGAAGGCATTGGCTCTTTATGTATCGATGAACTTATCGAAATGGCACTATAACACTCTTCGGGATTTCAACACTCAAGAAGGAGCTCTTCAATACCCGAGTTACTACATGTTGGTTAAAGAAAAAATTAAGTGCTATCCGGCCAAAGAAGATCTCACAGTTACAGAGAGCTCTGCAAAAATCAAATTACAAGCCTTGATGGATTTAACCTCAAGAAGACTTATTAGGTCGTTAGAAACCCCTGTTGATCCCAATCAACAGCTCGTATTGACCAGCAAATGGGGTTTTGACGGATCATCTAGCCAAAGCATTTATCATCAAAGGACGAGTGAAGATGAGCAAATCGATCTTGCTAGTAATTTTATGATTAGTCTTGTACCACTGCGGCTCGTCTCAAAAGGTGTAACAATTTGGGAAAACGAGCGACCATCTTCCACTTCATTTTGCCGGCCAATATTGTTTAAGTTTATAAAGGAAACCAAAGAAAATGTGCAGAGAGAGATGGCTGAAATCGAAGCAGAGATTGAAGCCTTAACTCCATCCACCATCACTGATGGAATTAGTGTCAAACACCAACTGCTGTTGACAATGATTGATGGTAAAATTCATTCCATTATATCCAATACAGCAGCTTCAGTGTGTGACATATGCAAGGCTTGTCCTAAAGAAATGAATAATTTAGAGTTAATCAAAGATAAACACGCAAACGAGGACATGTATAAATATAGCTTAAGCACCCTTCACGCTTGGATTCGCTCAATGGAATGCTTATTACACATTTCCTACAAATTAGACATAAAATCATGGCAAGTAAGGGGTGATATAGCAAAAAGGCAAGTTGATGACAGGAAGAAAAGAGTTCAAGAGGCTGTAAGAAGAGAAACGGGCTTACTTCTCGATGTTGTGAAACAAGGCAGTGGATCCACCAACAATGGCAACTCGGCAAGGAGATTTTTTGAAAACTACACTAAATCTGCTGAACTGACCGGAATAGATGCTATGCTTTTAAGAAAAATCTGTGTGATCTTGCAGTGTATTTCATCAGGAGAGAAGATCAACGTAACTAAATTCCGAGAGTTCTGCTTTGATACTGCTAAGCTTTACGTGGAGTTATACCCATGGTATTATATGCCTTCTTCACTTCATAAAATTTTAATGCATGGGCCAGACATAGTTCAGAACATGTCAATTGTGCCCATTGGTTTTCTATCCGAAGAGGCATCTGAGGCTAGAAATAAAGATTTTAGAAAATATAGAGAGGGGCATTCTCGAAAGCATAGCAGTATCTCATGCAATGAAGATATTATGCACAATCTTTTACTGTCTTCTGATCCACTTGTTACAAGTATCCGTCCAAAAGGAAATAAGTTTGTAAAAAAATCTTCTTTTAAGGAATTTTATGAGCTTACGGATTCTGAGAAAAGTGATATCGAATTTGTTAACATAAATGATTTAGCGGACATCGATTCTGAATTTGAATTAATTGATGATGATGATGATGACGAAGATAATTAAATGATGTTATTGTTTTAAAATGTGTAACTTAGTAAATTAGAGCTTACATCTTAATTATTTATTGTACTTTTAATGAAACTAGGTAATTTATTATCAACTTACTTAAAAGTCATACTCTCATCAGTTCTTGTGAATATTTTTGTTAATATATATTTCTGTATATATATATAATATATTTATAGACCTCTTAATAAGTCTGTCTGCGGTTTAAAGTAAATACAAATGGGGAAAAAACGTTTTTTTTTTTAAATTTTCATTTCCTTTTATCCCAGAAAGTGCACATTTGGCGCACTATGTGTCTTAGTATTAAATATAGCTCTTAGTAATAGCATTACGATATTAGAGACCGCTACTTGAAACAAGCCCGGAATCAGGAGGGAGAGAGCTCGATACACTCATTTTCATAGTAAAATTTCACATTTTCTCAAATTACTCCCGAAATATGGGAGTTATGAAGAAATTCATCACCACAATTTATGAAGGCATTAAGTAATCGAATAAGATGGCATCATTAGTTTGTCATAATTTTACTCTTATTTTTCGGACATGTCTACGTCCAACCGCTCCCATACATTCGTTCCACTGTGTGTCCCTCTCTGCCCTGTACCAGCGATGCCCTAAGCCTACCCTCAGGGCCTTACCCCACTGGGGCCCTTAGCGAGCAGTCGCTATAGTTTTAAGTTTTTTAAGCCGTGGCAGGAAGTCTTAATTTATTAAAGTTACCACAGGCAAGCCCGGTTAAACAGCCGACAACCTCTTAGAAAAAAAAAACAGTCTGCTGTGTGGTGTGCCACTTTTCTTATCTCCCGCAAATGCATTAGCAAGATTGGCATGTCTAAGCAAGAGAGTCTGAATTATTTATTACATTTTGGAACTTAGAAACCAAACCGTCCACATTCACATTGACAAACAATGGTCCATTTATCACAGTCAGTTTTTTAACAGTGAATTCTATAAGAATAGATTGAATACTGACTGCCACGTTGGTCTCTAGTGGTCGAAAGCGCTAGCGCTAGTGTTATTGGGGTTTTCAGTAGCAGTCCGGAGCCTGGATTTGGCTCGTCCCTATTACATGGTACTTACACGTAACTGGCGAAACGTGGGTGTTACTATAGGTACACCTCCTTCAAGGACAGGCGTGATGTTAAGTTATGTGTAGATTTAAAGAGCTTAGTACAATGTCCTGTATTTAGTATTATAGTCTTTATGGTCTCCTGGTTAGAAATTGAATCATTGTAGGACCTTAAAGCGTTTGATAGCGCTATTAAAGTGAGTGCCGTGGATATTTTATCGTCCCTCAAATTGATTGGACGAATCGATTCGCCTGGATATGGCTGTAGAAATCGTTAAGTGTAATGGAGTAAATTAGATTGTTTCGGCTGTTTATTTGTAGCAGTAGGTACTGTGAAACCTGAGAGGTCCCTATATGTCCCTAGGTACCGAGGATTGATAAATGAAACGCTTGTATAGTCCAGTAAGGATACAATAATTTTTCCACATAACCTTCGATTATTCTAAAGTTTTTTATTTTCTCTGGGTGGATAACTTTAGTGAATCCAGTGCTATGTACAAAAATGCTAACAGTTTAGAGTTATGCAATAGGTATGAAGTAGGTATTTCCTATTATTTCGTGTTATAACAAGAATATAAAACTTAAATTAAAATGCTTTACTGATTCTTTATTAATACTATCTAAACTATATATTAGTGAAAATGCTAACAGATAGGTATTGTGGAACAACAGAAAACTAAAAATGTCCCGTAACTCATTCAATAAAAAATTTAAGTTTTTTAAATCATCTCCTTTACGGGCATAGGTATTAGTTACACCTTACAACAAAAGTTCTAACAACTAAGTAATATGCTGCAAAAGTAATCTTTTTTTTACGTTGCGATATGCGCAATATTGAATTTAAATTGATAATTTTGCGCCTACATATTGGTAATAATAAACTCAGCTTCCACACAAAAGTTTCAACAAATATGTGCTATGCCTTTTGTTTAATAAATAAAATACAACTTGGGTATTGCGGGGCGCGGTACAGGTACCTACGATAATGCGTGCGCCGCCGCCGCCGCGCCTTGTGGCGAAGTGTGGTGATACTCCACTGCGGAAATGCAGACGTATTGAATGAGGCACGAAATCATTTAATTATCGTCTCTTCTCAGAAATCACTAGGTACTCTGTTCCGGTCCGTGATTTCGCCCGTGTGTAACTAATTAATCATCAACAATTATCAGAATCCCGTCACTCCCGTCTAAAAAAGACTGTTTTGAAAAATACGCTGTTGTTCTGTTCTTTATTTCAAACAACTTAATAGGTACCTACCGACCAAGATCGTAATAATTATGTACACTTTCACTATGTAGCTACTTGTTATAGTGATAGGGGAAGAGCACAGAGACAGAAAGTGGAGATTTCGTTACAATTTTTTTTCGGGATAGTTTTCCCGGGAAAAATACATTTATATGTATTTAATATATTAAAAAATATATATATATTGAAGCGGTAAGTAATTGAATTCAATAAGTAGGTACCTGTTTTTGTTCCATCATTTTAAAAGTACCCTTAAGTGATCTCCCGAAAACCGAAACAAGAAATTCCCGCAAAAAAAAAAAAGATTGTCGTAAGGAAGTCTACACTTTTTGTCTCTGCTACTCGAAGTTTAGCTAAATACTATCTTCCTATTATGATGTTTGAAACATGGTGCTTTGCAATTTTCATAGAACACTAGTGCCTTTGGGTACAATTGTAACTAAATTACAGTTTGACTTTCTAGTATGGCGGCCATCACTTTGTTACGTTAGTATCTACTGCTCTGAAATATTACGTATCATAGTGTGGCATCTGCCAGCCTTCCTACGATATACTCCCAACACTAGTTGACGATAAATTTACTATGTGTAGTAGGAAAGTGTGATAACGGCAATGCTGCTATTATGAATCAAGCTCCTGAATAAGCAGCAATAAAATAATAATGCTATTATAATTTTTTATTATAATCAAAACTATAGAACCAAATCAGTCATACAGCTGCATTTTGTCAATAGCGAAAATAACTAAGACATAATGCACAACACCCGAATATAAATAGACTTACATACACGAATTAAGAAGACCAACTTTAACTAATATGACAGTATATGTATAAGCTATATGTCAACGACCTGATTGAAGAGTTGAGCAGCACAAGAGTTGGATGCCATATTGGCGGTGAATGTTTAAATAAGCTCAGTTATGCAGATGACATGGTTCTGCTCAGCCCCTCGGTCAACGGCCTCAGAAAACTAATTTCCCTTACACCAATTAACCTATAATGTTAAAAAGACAGAAGTAATGATTTTCAAACACGACAATGGCCCTAATAAGGTCTTGCCAATTACTTTGTGTGGTTTAAAATTAAAAATAGTTAGTCAGTTTAAGTATCTCGGACACATCATAACGGAAAATTTAAAAGATGACGATGACCTGGAGAGGCAGACGTAGCATCGCATATAGAAGTAACATGTTAAATAGACGTTTCTTCCATTGCTCGAAACAAGTAAAATAACTCTGTTCCAGGCTTACTGTCAGTCGTTCTACACCAATCAACTTTGGTACAAGTACACGAAGAGTGCATACAACACGCCTCGTGTACAATATAATAACGCATTTCGGGTCATGCTCAACCTGCCCTGGCGGTGTAGTGCTACTGAGATGTTTGCTGAGAGTAGAGTAACCGACTTCTTTGCGCTCATGGGGAAGCACAGGGCGTTGTTCTTTTCGCGTGTGGTGGCAAGTCAAAATAGTATTGTCAAAGCTGTTTTTCATACTGTGCATTTACTGAGGGAGACAAAATAAATGTACTCACCATTGTTACATTTGTTTTGGCTTCCTTGGTGTGAAATGGTGGGTTGCTGTATTGTTATTTTTCTTTACTTTGTTATTATGTTCGTTTGTTTAGTTTATCTTTTGTTTAAATTATAATTTTATGGGTGCTAAAGCCTGAAATAAACGATTAATAAAAAATAATCATAATAAATAAAAAAAATTACAAGTTTTACTATCATAATATAACGAAAAATATTTAAGAAGACTATAAGGGGGATTAGCATGGAAGCTATGGAAGGTTCAGCATCAGCTACAAATAATTGCTTAATGAACCTCTTTGTTATTGAGAAACAATATATTTATATACTTTATAAAAGCTTTCGTCTCTTAGTAGACGTTGTGTTTCATGTTGAACATTCCTGTTCTCCGAGGTTGCACCTGGTTTCATAATCTGTGCATTCGTTTAGTTAGATGACTAATTTGGACCTGGGTTGCCGAGTCCAAATCAGGCTCGCTTGTAATTATGTGTGCTGTGCTGCATGGTTTATCTATGCAGTAGACGCACATAGCAGAACATTTCATTTAATTTTCTTTGCAGGTTAACTTGCACTTGCAAGATATAACTTTCAGTATATCGTCAGGTGCGGGTTGGTCGAGTGTTTTGATGGGAACTAAATAAGGTGCATCCTACATAAGGTGAGGAGATACTTCACAACTGGACAGCTTTTGAGCCTGTATAAATCTCAAGTGCGTTCTTGTGTGGAGTATTGCAGCCACTTATAGGATGGCTCAGCAAAATACCAGCTTGCTGCCCTTGACTCGGTGGAACGCAGAGCAAAAAAGGCTCATAGGTGACGAAACGTTGGTGGCTGGGCTTCATGATCCCACTATCGCCCTTTTACTACCGAACTACCAAAAACACTGCAGGGTACCATCCGCACTTGGTTGATATCCCGACCAGTCGTACTCAGCGCTACTTTCTATTGTTTCTTTTTTGTTTGGGAAATCATCAAATAACTTCTCCCGCTCTGGGCGGAGTGGGAGGGCGTGTCAGACTTTTACTGACTAAAACCCACCCGTGTTCTCTCAGTTGCCTGTATGCCAGGGGCTGCGGTATCTCTTTCGAACAACCCGCACCCCTGGCATGTATCGGCCCTTGCGGGCCCCATCACTTGCTGCTGGCATCTCTTTGAGGCGCGCGTGGAACACAACGCGCCGTCGACCCGGGCTTGGTCCTTACCGGACAACGAGCTACCCATTACTCGTCGTCCGCAAGCCCGTGCCTACGGTGGCCGGGAATCAGCCTGGGATTCCCGACGCCCAGGGCGTCTCCTGCGAAAGCCACGGCTGTGAGGGCGCATGTACTGCATCTCCCTCACGTGCGCTCCCTCCCTCTTTGTGAGCATAACTGCTTCGCTGAAGGAGGCGACTGCTAGCCATGAACACTCGCTCCGTTCCATGGCCTGAACCAGGATCGGACGCGAGAGATCGCGGCCGCCGATCCCCTCCATGAGGACATGGCGGTGCTCCGCGGAAGCCGGGCAGACCTCCACCGTATGCTCTACCGTGTCCTCAGGGCGATCTTGGCAATGAAAACCCCCGGCGTTTCCTCCCGCCCTATCAATGATATTAGATGACTAATTTGGACCTCTCCAAATTAGTCATCTAACCAAACGAATGCACTGGGCACGCCATGATTGCGGCGATAAATTAAAATTAAAATATTTTTTGCTCAACACAATACATAATCATACATTTCTAGATGTCAAGTGAATACGCAGTCCACTGTGTTGCACCAACTCAGGCATGCAAAATTATATTAAACCAATAAAATTATACTATTTCATAAATTCACCTTAATATGTTTTACAATTTCATTAATAACTCAATGTAATACCATAGAAAATGTCTTAAATTCAAATTAATAAGTATGTAATGTCAGAATATATAATGTCATAATTACTAAGTAATGTCTATTACAAATATGATAATTTTAATAAAACTAAAAACAAAACGAACTCAGGTATTCTCCCTAATTATACGTATTATTATTAGTATTACACACACAAATTTCTATCAGAGAGGTATTCATTAATTGTGTAGTATGTCTTACTTATCAGTAGATTATTGAGTTGCTTCTTAAATAAATGGGTATCTTTAATACTTAACAAAGCATTAGGCAACTTATCATAAATATGTGGTGCCATTTCTAGGAAGTTTTTACGGAATACTGCTTTTTTGTGTTGCTTACTGCTTATTTTATTTCTATGTCGCGAATTGTGTAGTTTTTCAAAAAGGTGGAAGTTTGTTTTGACAAATTCGGCCACCTCATATATGTATAGGCAGGATACTGTTAATATACGGAAATTCAGCAAGAACGGTTTGCAGCTTTCCGTGCTTTGAATACCGTATATCGCCCTCACACATCTCTTTTGCGCTCTAAATACTGTCTCCTTGTTGGTGGAGTTACCCCAGTATATAATCCCGTATCGTAATGCAGACGTAACATATGCATGACACGCCGTAACCAAAACTTTTTGATTTACCTCCTTTGAGAGATTACGTAAAGCATAGGAATTCCCCTCTTTGAGGAGTGGCTTGAGAGGCGGCATGGCGTCCTTACCTTTCGCCTGACACAGTTCCTCACCGGACACGGCTGTTTCGGGAGGTTCCTGTTTCTAATAAGGCGGGAGGAAAAGCCTGGGTGTTTCCCATTGCGAAGATCGCCCTGAGGATACAGTGGAGCATACGGTGGAGGTTTGTCTGGTTTGGGTGGAGCACCACCGTGTCCTCATGGAGGCGATCGGCGGTGGCAATCTCTCGCGTCCGGCCCTGGTCCAGGCCATGATACGGAGCGAGAGTGCATGGCTAGCAGTCGCTTCCTTCAGCGAAGCAGTGATGCTCGCAAAGAGGGAGGCGGCGCACGTGAGGATGCAGTACATGCGCCCTCACGGCCGTGACCTTCGCAGGAGACGCCCTGGGCGTCGGGAATCCCAGGCTGATTCCCGGCCACCGTAGGCACGGGCTTGCGGACGACGAGTAATGGGTAGCTCACTGTCCGGTAGGGACCAAGCCCGGTTCGACGGCGCGCAGAGCGGGAGAAGTCATTTGATGATTTCCCACCCAGAAAAAATAAAAACCAAACGAATGCACAGATTATGAAGCGAACTGCAACCTCGGAGAACTGGAATCTTCAACATGAAACACAACGTCTACTAAGAGACGAAAGCTTTTTATAAAGTATTTATTGTTTCTCAATAACAAAGAGGTTTATTAAGAAATTATTTGTAGCATTTTTTTTTTGGGAATTTCTTGTTTCGGTTTTCGGGACATCACTTAAGGGTACTTTTAAAATGATGGAACAAAAATTGAATTCAATTATTTTACCGTTTCAATATAATTTTTTTTAAATATATTAAATACATATAAATGTATTTTTCCCGGGAAAACTATCCCGAAAAAAAATTGTAACGGAATCTCCACTTTCTGTCTCTGTGCCCTTCCCCTATCACTATAACAAGTAGCTACATATTGAAAGTGTACATAATTATTACGATCTTGGTCGGTAGGTACCTATTAAGTTGTTTGAAATTATGAACAGAACAACAGCGTATTTTTCAAAACAGTCTTTTTTAGACGGTAGTGACGGGATTATGACAATTGTTGATGAATCATTAGTTACACACGGGCGAAACCACGGACCGGAACAGAGTACCTATTCTCTATTTGAAATATAATTAGACATTTAAACAAACCTTTTTACAGTCCGACCAACCGATTTCGTCTTTTATTTCGTATGCATAAGGATGACATTAAAAGTGGTTACAATACCAACTGCTTACTGCAGATGCCATTTATCATGCTACCAAAGCAATAGAAGTCAAAATCAGTTGAATGGACTGTACAAAAGGTTTATTTAAATGTCTAATCTTATATCGAACGGAGTATAGTGATTTGTGAGAAGTGAGAATATTGAAATGATTTCGTGCCTAATTCAATACATCTGCACTTCCGCAGTGGAGTGTCGTCGTACCTCGCCGCACGCATTATCGTACCTACACCGCGCTGACCGCGCCCCGCAATACCCAAGTTGTATTTTATTTATTAAACAAAAGGCATAGCACGTATTTGTTGAAACTTTTGTGTGGAAGCTGAGTTTATTATTACCAATATGTAGGCGCAAAATTATCAATTTAAATTCAATATTGCGCATATCGCAACGTAAAAAAAAGATTACTTTTGCAGCATATTACTTAGTTGTTAGAACTTTTGTTGTAAGGTGTAACTAATACCTATGCCCGTAAAGGAGATGATTTAAAAAACTTAAATTTTTTATTGAATGAGTTACGGGACATTTTCAGTTTTCCATTGTTCCACAATACCTATCTGTTAGCATTTTCACTAATATATAGTTTAGATAGTAATAATAAAGAATCAGTAAAGCATTTTAATTTAAGTTTTATATTCTTGTTATAACACGAAATAATAGGAAATACCTACTTCATACCTATTGCATAACTCTAAACTGTTAGCATTTTTGTACATAGCATTGAATTCACTAAATTTATCCACCCAGAGAAAATAAAAAACTTTTGAATTATCGAAGGGCATGTTTTTCTGGCTACTGGACTATGTATCCGTGTAAATATAAATTACGTCGTTTATTCCACGTATTAGATCGTTACAGCTCCGCGCCTGTCAATCGTCTATTTTCTTCCGATACAAAACCTAAGCTGAAAAATATTTGAAGGATTGTTCTAGATCTCCTCGACAGTTCGAATGTGTCAAAGCCATTTCGTTACCTACCGCCTGGGCGTACGACGATAAGGTTGCATTTGGCAAACAACCAACCTTTATATAGTACTTAACTATTTCCAAATAGGTTGTGGGTTAATTGTATCATATTTTCCTGGCTTTTGTAATAATATTTTCCCCTTTTTCCTCAGCCTAAAAATATAATGTTTTGTAATTAAATCTTTCCGCATAAAATTTATTTGTGTGTTACAAAATCTACCTTTACAAACTTAAAATATCCCTTGCAACATTTTTGCCTTTTGTTTTAACTCACCCTAAAAAATCCCCCTTAGCCGCGGCAAGGCTTCATTTCAATTTAACTTTGGTATACTATACTTTCAGAATATTACACCAGAATATGCATCTTTATTCTGGTGTAATATTTATTCTAAAAGTATAGTATAACAAAGGTGCCTAAGGAGTTACTGCTCTATATTGAACCACAAAATATTGCACATTACCACAATACATATAAGACGCCTCAATCAATATGCGTACGCGGTGAGAATATTACATTATAGACAAACTTACGAAACAACCTGTGTTGAGTTATAAACTTATAACTTTGTTCTGAATTGTTTAAGATGTATGCAGAGAAAGAAATGCCTAGAAGCTTGGATATTGTTCTTGGAAAAGTGACACGTATTTGGGAAATTGTCACCAATTAGTCTGAAAAGATCGTGGATGTATAACTTACAAGTATAACAAAAAGTATCTATCATAAAATTAATTTATCTGCAATTGCTTCAATTTCATTCTTTTTACCTATTTTGGTATAGTAATTTTATTCTGGATGCATCGTTTTCACACATAATTATACAATGAATGTATGTTAAATATTGTAGTTAAATCATTTTAAAAGAGTAACGGTGGAGTTTCTTGCCCATTCTTCTCCATACGAAACTACATTTTGGAAGGGGCGACTAGAATCAATTCTATTTTAATGTAAATGTTGACGTTCAAAAGTGCCTTTTAAGTGCCTATTTGAAATAAATGCTTTGAAAAGTCAACTTTGACATAAACAAAAAACAAGAGTGGTTTGAATTCGTACCATCCCTTGAGAGACTGGTACGTTATGATGTACGAAAGTATGAAAGTAATGTATTGCGTGAGATGATAGTCAAAGAATCTGGTTAGAACTTTACATTCTGAATGTGTTCAAAGGTAATTTAGTTGGCTTGATTACTATTCCTTGTAGGTTACACAGCCGCTTCGATTTGGCTGACATCAGTTTAGCAAAACATCGTGACGAAACCTGTACTTATAGTTAACTACCTGTCGCCCGCGACTTCGTCTGCGATCCAGGATGGAAATTAGCATAATTATGTCCTTACCCAGGTCATGGTTTATCTGTGTGCCAAATTTCATCCAAATCCGTCCATCTGTTTAAGCGTGAAAGCCGCTGGCTAAAGTCTAAAATCGCCAACCCGTCTTGATTAACGCTCATGCTTTCTCTGTATGACAAGAGGCTTTAGCACTGAAGTGGGACAGTAATGTTCGGCTATTATAGGTGGCTAGAGGACATTCACTCCAATTAGTATTAAAGGGTAGGAATTACGACCTTTGATTACCCTTGAAACCAGATCCATCATAAATTAAAACGTTCAGCAAGCTTCACCCTAACTACGCAACGCAACCGTCACCAAAACCCGCCATTAAAATACCATACGCATATTTGAAAGCCATTACTTTCCTGTGTGCTTCATCATACCATAATGAGCAAGAGGTCGATGCCACCACAGTGGTTTATTGTACTGACATGACTGACCTCCTAGTTTACATTGCGCTTGCGCCCACGCAGCTTACGCTAACTGTTCACCTTTTTGCCTTGTAATGTCATCCAACTGTATAGCTAAATGATATAGCTTTTTTGCACCGAATTAACATATGTCTCAAAACACCCACAATTCACAAATAACCTGTGCAGTATTCATGAGTGATTGCTATTGAACTTGTATGCGCGCTATAAAGTCTAATATCGTCCGGTCTGGCAGTACACGCGTTTTCATTAATTCTTCTTTTACGACTGAATGGAGCTAAGAGCGTGGCCTCGTGAATTTGTTTACGTCAATCTGCTCAATTCACAGATGTTTAGCAATTTAGAGCTTTCATAAACACGCAAATTATGAGATTGTTCGCAAATTGAATTTGCCGAGTCCTTCCTAGTTGTTGCTACTGACTTATTGACGTACAAAATACTGTTCTGTCCTTGATTTTTCAATGGTCTTTTAGTCCTCCCAGATTTTGCTGAATATCAGTAAGTTCTTTATACAGCTATTGCTGCGGTTGGTCCATGGATGGGTGATCAACTTTACATACCAAGTCCACGTCGTGCCTCGTAAAGCAAGTTAAGCCGTTGGTCTCGGCTGCCATTCGTAGATCTTTGAAAGTCATTGATACGGGACGTCAGAGGTCCAAAAGTCTGACAACCAGTCTTACCAAGAGGTATCGTATTACCCAGCAACTGGGTTGTAGAGGTCAGATAAGCAGTTGCTCCATGTAAAATACTAATATTTAGCTGCATCCGAAGCTGACTCCGACATAGTTGGGAAAAGGTTTCGTAGATGATGACTATTGTCGTATGCCATGTATATTAACCTCAAAAACCAAACAGTGGAAGATCCCGGCAAACAAAAAAAAATAATCATGACTATTTAAATAACATGCCCATCATTTTAATCTCTTCTCTAACGTACTTCATCTATAAACGTCGTGTATGAATGGGTATAAAAACTGTCGGAAGGATCTCAATGACTCTGGCACGCCACGAGAGCCCTTAAATGGCTAAGACCTCGACCTTGGCGAATAGGGGCCTTATAATGCCTTCGACGATGATGCGGCTAGAATATAACGTACCTCGATTCTTGACTACTTTCTTTTCCTGCTTTTCATCATAACCAATCTTGCTGGCGATAATAAACCGCCGCCGCCGTCGCTGACTCAAAGAATGTTTAATTATGAATGAATTGTTAAAAAATGACGGCGTTTCGGTGTATATTAATACAAAATATTCGGGTCAAATCGTAAACAATGTAGACATCGTGTACTGAATATTTATTATAATATCTACTATTAAGTAGGCCAGGTCTCCAAAATTTGGAACAAAATCGGCGCTTCTGAAAACATCTGCGGAGCTAAAACATCTGCCGTTCCTCGGGTTCTGCAGAAAATAAAGCGATCAATTAAAAGAGTAAAATGATGAAAAGTAAAAAATCATCTCAATGAACGGTTTGAGTGACAGACAAAGTGGGTTAATTACTGATTGTTGCAAACAATAGGAAAGCCAGACAGCTTCACTATATAGTCGTAAACAACGACAATTAGGTCCCAATTAGAAAGTACTATTTTTTACTCTATTCTAAATTGGTTAATTTCCTTTAAAATGTAAATATATCTAGTATTCCCGCTACCAAAAGGTAAGGACGATGTCGTGACAAAAATTGAAAATAGTATTATGCTTAGATGGTTTGGTCACGTTGAGCGGATTAATGGAAGGTGACGGCTATGTACAGGATAAGTTTTTATCCAGAAATTTTTCGTCGGTTATACAAAAAATAATCAGCTGTTTCATAGAAAAGTGCAATACTTACGCGGTGAAAATGTATGGAACAGCTGATTTTTTATGTATAACCGACGAAAAATTTCTAAGCTGGGGGGGTCTATAATGATATGCTGAATTCATGGTTATAGTTTTGCGTACTGGATAAAAGCGTATCCTGTAGATGTGAGTGGAAACGCCAAGAAGGGACGCCCTAGGAGGACATATAGCGACTTTATTTGTGATATTCTTCAGAATGGTCAGGTCTCGCAACCGGCGCACGTGTATGACTCTAAATGAGGCAAAATGGAGTATGTAAGGATCGTAGCAGGCGTTCTATAGCTTCTGCCTACCCTCATGGAAAGAAGGCGTTTATGTATGTATGTTTCTGCTACCTTTGAAAGGGAAAATGTAGGACGTATATACGTACGACGTACGGACGTATATTTTATTGTGCTTAGTAAGTTTGTGATATTCCTGTGCGAGTCCAATAAATACTTTTTCTTTCTTTCTTTCTTTCTTTACGTACATACATGTCAGATTTTATCGTTGCGTGTAAGACTGCCAGAGGAAATAGCGGCGGTGGTATTCAAGGCCATTTAAGGTCAACAACTTGACACTAATTGGACCAATATGGGCAAAGTGGGGGAGATTTAACCTGGTACAGTATGTGTCACCTACGTTTAGACTCATATACGGAAAACTAAGGCCAAGTTCAACGAATCTCCTTGACTGTGGCAATAAACCATTAGATTTGCCGGTCACATTCCGAACACTACAAGCGTAATAAAATTTAATTATCACAATGAAAAAACTGTTAACGACGATGTAATCGAACTTAAAATACATATGATATCAGCGCTAAAAAATATCGTCGTAACTACCAATCATGAAAGATTCGTGACTGGTAACCCTATGTAAACAAGATCATAAAATATGATGGTAAATTACATTGTGCTACAGTGTAGCCTCGTGGCTCTGTCCGCATTATTACCGGAGTTATTGGGAAATTATTAGTGTCCGACTGAAAATAGATTTTCAGCCGAAAACTTAAAAGAAAAACAAGCCTCGGCTGTATTCTTATTTTCGGCCGAAAACAAAAATTACTCAGATATAAAAAAAAATCCGCGGCATGCGGGGTATAGATCCTGGGCCTACTCCTCACAGAGAGGGGGACCGAGTCCCAGCCGTGGGAACATTATATAGGCTTCTTATGCTACTTTCTATTGCTTGCCCAACTTACTGCGGTAGTTCGCTTTTAATTAAGTTATATTATAAATACTTTTTTAGCTGTCCACCGCTGAACATTCTGTCCCAAATTGCGTCAGAAATTCAGAAGCCAGAACTTACTTGTTTGCAGATCTTACGTCACGCTGCACACAATAGGTTTTTTTTTATTAAACATGAAACTGGAGTGTTAACCAACTTCCGCAAGCTGTTCCTTAGGGAAATCAGGGTGTTGCAGTGTTATCAGTGCTCAGGTGGATGCTTCGGTCGGGCAACACGTATCATTCACTTCAGTGTTAACGTTTTTTTTTTACATAATTGAGCCCTGGTTTGGTTTGAACAAACGTTACGGACATAGCTTGCAGAATAAGCAAGCTTAAATGGCAGTGAGCTGGCTATGTTTAGTGGAGGACCGATGGCCGGTGGAGCAGACCAGTCCAGGAGTGGAGACTAGATGGACTAGACTGGCTAGATGGACCAAAGACCTTAAAAAGGTGTCTAGGACACAGGAAAGGGACAGGGTATTGTGGCGCAGCCTGGGAGAGGCCTATGTGGCAGTGGGTTGCGATGGGTTGAGTTGAAGTATGATCAAAATGTCTGCAAAACTCTTTCCATTTTCTTGACAAAGAACAAAAGGGTTGACTGCCCGTGGGTGTCATTAAAGGCGAACATATTTTAATGAATATCTTCATAAGCTGTTCAATCAAATAGCCTTCTATGATCACCAATTCCTCTACCAAGCGTAAAGATGACGTCAAAATCCCCCACGGCCATCATTATAGCCCATATTTAGTCTATCGGCCGTTGAGATGAAGAATAATATTAATAGCAGCAAAAACCGTTTCGAACGTCATACTAATAAAATATGTATTCTAGTTTTTGCCTCAATATCTGAGCTGTAGCAACAAGTATCATAGTTTTTGACCTTCGCTCGGGTCGAGTCCCCGGCGGTATCATTACCCTTGAGGCCTTCAGCTAACTTGACCCTTCTGTTTCAACAAATCTGAACAAAAATCAAATGCTGTGTACTCATGAATAGTATACACTATTCTCGGGGTGGTAGGACGCCTAAAAAGTTCAAAGTTCATTCTTGAGACCTTTTATTTACTTTGCCTTTTTAAATTTTTTGCCCTTAAAAGGTTATAAAAGCTTTTTCTAACTAGGTACTTTGGGTTTTCTGAAAATCTGACAGTGAACCTCACCAGAAATACTTATTTATCGATAATAGAACAGAACCTATCATGGCCAAACATTTGCCCTTTAATAAATGTTGCATGATTAAAGATCAGAAATGTAAGGTTACAACAGACGTTCAAATCATTACTTAACTTTAACAAACAAAATAAAAATATTGTATTTCCCATGGGCACTTATGAAACGTCAGAAGCTAGGTGCACAGTTCCAATGGGTAATTTTTAAACCAACCCGCCTGCCAAGCGTGGTGATTATGGCAAATCCCTCCATTTTGGGGGAGGCTTATGTCCAGCAGTGGACATCTTTCGGCTGATATGATGATGATGATTTTTAAATAAGGTGGTTGGTGTCCAGAACCGCACTTATAGAGACAAAAACATCACAAGATGAATAATAAATCAAGCAACAAAAATAATTATTTTACAACACAAAGAGCTATAGAAGGATATATATATCATAGACTCAGGTCATCGCCCTACACTTAGACTGGTCTAGCTCAAAACCATTACTGGACACAAACACCTGTGTCTTTTGGACTGATTACATGCTTGATTGGATCCTAATACAATGCCACACTCAAATTGATCCAAATGACTAGGTACGTGAGTTAATTGACTTGGATCAGGAAATGTTATTGAACTAACGATTTTGTGTCGTTCATAAGCGTTTTGATTTTTGGTTTTGATTGTCGATTGTGGATGGTGTGGATAGTTTTGAGCATGAATTTCGATGGCTATAAGAGTAGGTTAAGACAAAAGAAACGATGATATGGCTAGACAGGGGCGATTACGAGCCCGGATGACGACTTCAAATAAAAATTGGATATGGGAAAGAAAATATTTATATATTATTCTTGTATGAATAGTATGTCTCTGTTATTTCGGGTTCTAGCTCTGTAAATACAGTTGATTGCGCCTTTCGCATTCTCCTGGAGACTGGCTCAGGGATGGCGAAACTCTAAACCTCTACGACCCATTTTTCCCAAAAATAACTACTAGAAAAAAAACTAAATACTTTCACAATAACAGGTACTCTTTATTTACAATACAGTAATCAACGTCACACCACCTTATTTAATGAAAGAACAAATTAGTGTAATTTCTGGTACTAGATTCATATATTGACTTATATATCATAGAACTGCATCAGAGAATGGAAGCTGAACTGGAACCCCGTGAAATAGGCACGGTTTCTGAAAGTAACGACTCTAGTTTGAGAAGATGAAATTATCACGCTCACATTTCTGAGGCCCTAGTGTGACTTTCATTTAACCATCTCGATCAAACGCAGTGAGCGCGTTCGGCGCTCCGATTGGCCTTGGATTGGTGAAGGACCAATCGAAATCCAAAACGCGCTCACTGCGTTTGATCGACATGGTTAAATGAAACTCACACTAGGACCTCTGTTTGTTACTGTGACCATAAGCTGCGTGCCCAAATTATTATATTGCGTGCCACGAAAGGCACGCGTGCCATTGGGTCGCCATCCCTGGGCTAGGTGTTTGATTTAGGTATCTTCTCGTCATAGTTATTATTTCCCAGTCGTGAGCACAGTTCTCCTGGACTGGCTTACCCAGATCACTGGCCTGGAAAAACTTGGCCAATTATTATTTAAGTTTGGTGGAAGTTTTTGTCGGGTCAAAATGATTTCTGGAACTAGGATATGCTCATCAGAAGTAACTTCCTTCATTATTATGGTTTGTGCAATATTATTGCTTTCAATCGTTGTTTGTATGTTACATAGGTGTATAATCAAGTTCTTCTAACTTAACAGACAGCTGTGCTGCTGGGGAGTTTGTTGCGCCACTTCTTTAGCTAAAGCACTAGGAAGTGATGTAGGGCTGGCGTTTTGAGGGACTGTCTTATGTAATTTTGACGTTAAAAAAGGGCTGACTCTCAGCCTAGTTTGAATAAATCACTTTTAATGTTTGATCTTTTTATTTGACTCTTCGTTCGTATAATACTTGGCATGTTTATTTTAAAAAATTAAAAGTCTTACAACCCGGAGGCTGGATGTGTGCCGGTTGATGTAAATAGGGTCGCCCCCTATTAATTGGGACTTATACGTAACTGGCAAAATGTTGATTGTACTGTAGGTACATCTCTGCCCAACCCTCAGACAGACTTCTTTGAAGTATAAAACTGAATCTTGTCTGTGTAAAAGTTGACCGTTGTTGCTTACAAGCAGCTCTCCTAAAGGCTTCCGCATACAGGCGCGACGTGATGGTATGACGCGACTATGGTGAAACAATTACTATGACAACTTCATGAACATTGATCTACCGCTGTCTTGTCGCGCCTGTCTGCGGGAGCCTTAATATTTATTATTTTTATTATTAGCTATTAACGTCCTACTGCTGGGCAAAGACCTTACTCTCTTTCCACCTCTCTCTGTCCAGAGCTGACAAAGACCAATCTTTCCTAAAGGAGTCCAGCTCATCCCGCCATCTCTGCCTGGGCCTGCCGCGATGTCGTTTGCCATGAAACGGGAGCCACTGGTTCATAAGTTTGGCCCATTGGTCGTCTGACATATTATTCACGGTTAAATCCACATAATAATTACGCAAAAACTCTTTCTCCTTTCTTTGTTTTATTAAGTTTCATGAAACATAGGTACTATTACTTCACTATGTCGCCTTATCAGGTTATACCGGGTTGTACCCCGCGGCATTGGCTTTAATAATAATGTAGGTACCGAGAGTTCTATACTCCGTGGGTGGCACGGCAACTCGGAGCATTGCTATTGAGTTAGCAAATACTAATAAATATGTCAGTAAAAGAAAGGTATACAAAGACCGTATATTGGATTCTTGGAATATAAGGCGTATTCAGTGGAATTCAATTTGATTGCTTGGAGCACTTTATGCAGAACTACAAAAATATTATTGGTCGAGATTTATTTTGTACTAGCTTTTGCCAGCGACTTCGTTTGCGTGGAGGTCGAAATTTATCCCACGGGAACGTACTACCGTGATAAAAAGTATCCTACGTGTTAATCGAGGTTATAATGTATCTGTGTACCAAATTGCATCCAAATCCATTCAGCCGTTTTCGCGTGATTGAGTAACGAATATTCAAACATAAAAACTAGCACATGAAATAGGATTACTTAATACAATTTATTGTATTCAGACACATATAAACTCATACCTGTCTGGGTATTCACTACTGAATCAACATGAATACTCCATTGCCAAAACTTTTTCGAAACTAAGCCTGTCTCAAACATTGTTACCTCTTTGATAAACGCCACGAACTAACGGCACCCCTTGTTAGGACATGTTCCAGGCAACAGTTCACTTCACACACAAAGACGTGCTTACAAACTACACAGACATTCTGAAAACATGACTCGGTCTAGACTAGACAATACAGCGCCCATAGACAGTCATTTATCCTGTTTATAGCGTGGCCAATTCAAAAAGTTTTCCTCTATGGCACACTCAACCCGTTACAGTCACTCACACAAGTGAACAATCATTTACAACGCACATTTGTTCAGTGGGACATTACTCATTAGTCAAGTAAATTATTGTATATTATGAGGAAATAAATGAATTTATTATAATCATAAATACTGTTCTGTCCATCGTATGTCATTGCTAATTACAATGACTTGACTTTATTATGTTAAATTCGCAGAATTGTCATGTTCATAGTTTCAATAAAGTTAGCTTTAAGTTACTGAGCTACAACCGAGGCGACTATTGAGAAAGCACAGACTTGTTGCTAACAATCAGATTTGAAATCTAAGACGCCAATGAGTCAACAAATATCAGGGATCAAGGATGTCAGAGTCGTTTTGTATCAACTTTTACTTATTAAAACGACTAGTTTAATCTGTTCAGTGCATCTGCGACCGGGGCTTAGATTACAGTTTATCGAGTGCTGGTCTTAAATGCGTGGGGTGTCGTGGACTTTGGATCGACTAAATTATGACTAACTAGGTGCTTGATATCTGCAACAGCTGGTTAACTAAACTAAAACTTGAAAGTTACTCTGCCTCTTTCACGTCTAAACCACTGCATGGATTTGATAAAACTTGGCAACGAGATGTATGACATCCTGATGAAGGGCATAGGGTACTTTATGTCCCGGTAGCACGTTCACGTGAGATTATTTTGCGACATCCACGCAGGCGAAGCCGCGGGAAGAAGCTAGTAGCTTATAAAAGTAAATATGCGTTAGCTCAGAACTGACAGCTAAATAAGGCTAAATAAGCAGTTTCTATGTAAATGAATAGACCTAAAATAAAGAAACAATTCTATCTCAAAATAAAAGTCTTACCATCTATCTGTCAGTCTATAATTATGCGGAATACATCTTGTTATTAATTAGTTCTGGCCCATAACTGCGTGATATGAGACTATGGGTCGTGGTCTCCCACGGTTACCACGACTGCTTTTTGTTAATTATTACAAACAATGCTTTCTCCCACTTGTTTCAACTTGTTTGTTTATTGCATCATATCTCCTTAGAGATTTACAGGAAACATTTCTCGGAATTAACGTTCGGAGTTTCAGATTTTATCGAGTCCCGTCAGTGGTTTTTGAATTAGGGTTGGAACGGACAGATGAACATTTTTATTTTTTTTATGGAAAGTGGCTTATGAAGTGATGGTGTCTTCTAATTAATACGTGAATTTGTATTAGCATTAGTGATACATAAAAAATGAAATGGTCCTATCACGATTTTACCTAAAAACAATGAAGAGATTATGTCATGGACTGTACCAATATTCTTTGTACCTATTTATACGGAGAAAAAATGATCCCATTTGTACACGATGTTATAAAAAAACATTTTTTTTAATAAGTATGTCTTTTTTGTTACAGGTAATTGACCTCATTCTTTGTACAGCCGCCAAATGGAGTAATATCACCTTGACTGGTATGAAAAAGACCTATTAATAAATTGTTATCGATTTGATAAATGACTAACTAATCGTACTAGTTTTTTGTTCTATAGAGGAACGATGTACGGAAGCTTGTATTAATTGGTTTTCTTAATTATTTAAATTATAAAGCATGATGGGTAGGGTCTGGACCGAGGTCGGACTTCCACTAAAATCTAGTCTTTGTCTCAATTAATGCATGAAACTGTACCTACTACTAGACGGTCGATATATAATACTAGTATCCGGTTAGACTGGAAGCCGACCCCAAAATAGTTAAGAAAAAACAGGCAGATAATGAGTATTATTTAAAATCTGAGAGCAACCAAAAGAGGGACGAACTTTGTCACACTTTTTAATAATAAATGTTACTCATATAAAATCGCTTTGTATAACATTTGGCAATGCATCACTTTCAACAAAGGGGCAGATTGGTGCCAGTTCCCCTTCCCCTACACACTGTCCAGTGTCCACCCTTTGTAATTTAATCAAAAAGCAATCACAAAATATACTTAACTGGAACGCGTGTGGGTGGTCTTTGTCCAGCCGTGGAATGAATAAGAACAGCGCCATTAGCAAGATTTTTTAAATTTGTTGTAAAAAGTTTAATTCTCAATGAGCGCATACGTTCATTTTTCCTCTGGCAATATTTCTCATTACCAAAAGATAGGTATTAAGGGTAATATACAAAAAACCCATAGGGGTCAGCACAGACAGTGGCAACGCTAAGTTATCATTATCTGCCTAGTCCTCTACTTAACTATTTTTGGTGTCGGCTTCCTGTTTAATCGGATGCAGCTGAATACCAGTATTTTACATGTAGTTGCTGTCTATCCGACCTCCACATCCCAGTAACTGGGTAACACCGATTAACACGGTATCCTTTGGTAAGACTTTCGGGCTTCTGCCGACCCGTAACAGTAGTGAAAGACTGGAATGGGCAACTAGCTTCAACTTTCCAACTGATCGACTTTTTGACAATTCAAAAGTGCCTGTAAATGGTTTAATTGAAATAAATGCTTTGAGTTTGAGTTTGAGTTTGAGACATCAAAGATCCACGAATGACTGGCATACTTTCCGAGGCGGAGGGGTCTCGGTATGTAAGAAGGTCACCCATCCACGGACGAAATGCAGCAAGCGTAGCTTAACCTGATCGATAGACGCTTGCGGCTGTTATTAGGCTGGAATGCAAATATTTGCGAGCTTGCTCGAACACGCCTCAGGAAATCGTCCTATTTATCAGCATTTTGCTGACCCTAAGAGGGACCAGATCACGAGGCAGATAAGAATAGTATTGATTTCATCATAATAGTCACGCCTCATGACAGAACTGGCAAGAACTATGACTATGACCATTGTGTTACAAATACATATAGGATCAGTCAAAAATCGCATGATCGTCGCTTGCGCAACGTAGAAAGTGTTTCACGCTACGCACACTCTGCTATTGTGATGCGAAATTCGGTTGGACATCGCCATTGTCTATCTGTCTATCTCAGAAGATCATTGTTAAGGGGCATGCGTCTATGTAGCTCACGAAATTAAGTTTTTTTTATACCAAATTATATTTACTGCAAATAAGAAATTACGACGACTTATGGCAAATGTCATTCCGAGAGCTAGATTGATGATTTTATGATTATAATTTAGTAATTATTTTATCATAATTACCACGTAGTGAATTCTCTAATTTGCAAAAAAAAAGTCGGAAATATTTAATTTCACCTGCGCAGGAGTTGCGAATCGTACGCACGATACGTATGACGTTATTTATGCATTGGACCTTGGCATTATGAGCTTAATGACTTGCATGATGTTGTGTGTTAGTGAAGCTATAAATTTTCCGTAGATAATAAAATGGAGTAGCAATATTGCATGGCAACAGAGGAATTTGAAATCACCAACCCATTTTGAACCAGCGTACAGCGGTGATCAGTGCCCATGCCTTCTTTGTATGAGACGAGGTCTTTGCTCTGCATTGGGACAGTAACAAGGTTTGAGGAATGGACTGAGATCGATTTGTCATTCGTGCAGAATTAAACCTTCTGTCTTCTTTATTGGTTCTTAAGTTCTTAGATCTTAAGACAAAATCTAATGTTGCCGCACTTGCATTGTAAAAAAATACATGACATAATTAATTTGTCTGTGTGTGGACAGCCTATTTCTGGATTTGTTTTTCGATCTGCAAAATCGGTTCAACACAATATTATTACATAACAAATAAGAATATAAGGCCCATTGATTGGAGATTAAAATTCAATCAACTGGTTAATTTGGTTCATCTTTTATTACAACAATAATAAGTAATTGAAAACGCGTGCTGAATTAATTTTAAAATTGGTAATTTGTAATGCAATTTTCAGGTTCCTCTGTATTTATTTTTATAATTTTAATGAATAAACACTTGGATTCTATATTATACAAAACATAAAATTTATTCATATAAACAAAACACTTTGTAAAGAAGCAGTCATCCTAATACATTATCGTATAAAGCAAATTATAATAAATGTAATTGTAATTAAAAAAATATTTTTAAATAACAATGTACTTCATTAGACAAAGCCATTGTACAGATGGACCGGTAAACCACGTAATGATCTAAAACTATTATTTCCTCTAATAAGGAAAAGCATGGAAAAATAGGTATAGTACATCTACATAGTGTTGATTCACGAAAACATCTGTTTAGACCTGGTTTAGACCTACCTAAACAAAAAAAAATGGTCATGAAACTCATGTGTACTCGAAATAACTGAAAACCTTGTAATTGTAGTCATTGTTGTCGAAATGAAATGTTTATTTATTTATTAAAACTTTATTCAAGAGTAAAAATACTTTACAAAGGCAGATATACTGTCTCAGGCATTTTCTACCTGTCATCCTTAGGGTCATGCAAAGAAAAATGCAACATTAGGGTAGGCGCGGTCCGAGGGCGGGGGTCCTAAGGGTCATGATCCCCCCAAAGCCAGAAACGTAAAGCTTAAAATAGTAATTTTTCGGAATATAATACATTTTCTTATATATATAGGTAGTCTTTGTCTGTGACGACTGTGACCCCCCAAAGTCTGGCTGCGACCGCGCCTGCATTAGGGCTAGATTTATCGTCATCGATAAATCAGTCGTCATTAAAACAATAGACCCAACCTGAAATCACCAAATAAATCAGCAGATTTGTTTTGGTTGTTGTTCATAATGATAAGTACAATAAGGCCTTTTTAGGTTTTCAGTTATTATTACAATTGCACCTTGAATTTAACCATGAGTTTAAAACTTTTGTTTGTAAATATTTTAAGCTAAGGAAAATCCCAACTGTAGTTAACATTATTAATTTAATTAAAGACGAACTCAAAGTAGCCTTTATCTGAAGAAACAACAAATTGAATATAGCAACATGTTTCTAATTAAATATTTTAGATTCCGATAAAGTTTTAACGCTTCGTTTGTTAATGTTTACTTAAATTAACCATTTAGGAAATAACACTGAATAGGCGTCAGCAAATCCACTGAGTTCTTTTTATTGTTGTTGTAATTAATTCGTTTTTTCATCGTCGTATAAATAAAAAGGCATTGAGGTTCCCGCAGACAAGCGCGACGCGACAGCGCGCCGCGATTCGGCTAGAACAATCTCTATGAATACTGCATGGAAATTGATCTACTAAAGTCGCATCGCGCAGATCTGTAGGAGTCTTATGTACGTCATGGAGAGTTTCTTCGAAACCCGTATTCCATTGCTACGTAAACAAATAACATGGTCCACGGACCAAGTATTTAATATGAAAATGAAAGAACTTAAATCTAAGAACAGTAACACATTAAAACAGCTGAACTGCCGATAGATCGCGGTATCGCATAACCAGCTTTAAGGCTCCCGCAGTCAGACGCGACGTCACGATGCGACAGTGAAAACGAATATGATTGACTAATTTAAAAATCGGATGACGAGTAAAGCCAAGTGAGTATACGCGATTCAGCGTTACTGACCGACTGGATCCGAGTAGGTGTACCCGATTCAGCGTCACAGACCCGAGCGTGATGGTTTAGTTACATTCACTGTTCAAAAAGAGTGCAAAGTGCTGAACTTTTCACTTTAACAATTTCGATGAAGTTTTCATAGAAATTGTTTTACTAGAGTCGCTGTCGCAATGCCGCGTGGCGACTGTCTGCGGGAGACTCAAAAGAAACTAGTGCCAACGCCCTGGCTACCGTTTCCTTGAACACAACTTGGCAACTATATCGTATGATATCTGACCTTGAAATCGGGCAAGAAGAAAAAACAGGCATTGTATTGTGGTCAATGATTGGGAAGCAACACGGCTACTTAGGAAGGCACGAAGCGACTTACAAGGTGTTTCGAATATTGATTTATGGCTAAGTTATATGCCAGTATTATTTATTTCCACTTGTGCAGAGCCTTATACAATATCGCCTGGGCAAATTCGTGTCTACTAGGAAATTACAAAAAAAGTTGGGTATAACTTTCAAGCGTCCGTTGGAGATAAGAAATAACTTTTGGCAAAACGTTACTGTTAACAGATACTGATATTAAACAGATTGTATAATTAAGTAACATACCATCACGCCTATTTTGCCCGAAGGGTTAGGTAGAGGCGGTTAGGAGGTGGTGTGTTGGTGGTGGTGTAGGTACACCTACATTTTAGAGGGAGAGCCTACTGCCAATCGGGCAGAAATTCAGACACCGGGTTGCTACTAAGAAATTCCTGGTGAAACCCAATAACACATTACCCGACCTTGGAATCCAACCCCAAGACCTCATGGTCAGCAGTACCGCTTCCGACCACTAGCTCACCGATGCAGTTTAATTTAGTATTTCTTTTATTGCAACAACAACAACCTTTACAAAGCTGAACTTAATATCTGAAATAATGATCGATTAAATATTTAATAAAATCGTATTAACAAAATATTTTAATCTCTCAGTACACAGTTGAGTAATCATCACGCTCATTTCACTTTGTAATTAACTGAGTAAATAATTAATAACATCGTACAAAATATTGATTGGCATGTGTAGCAAACAATTCCGTGCCTCGGAAAGCGTGTTAAGCCGTTGGTCCCGGCTGTCATTCATAGATCTTTGACAATCGTTACGAGTAGACAGAAGCCCAAAATTCAGACAACCGGTCTTACCGAGACATATCGTGTTATCCAGAAACCTTTGATCCCAGCTGTTTTTTGTTTTGGTGGGAAATCATCAAATATCTTCTCCCGCTCTGGGTGGAGCGAGAGGGGATGTCAGACTTTTACTGACTAAAACCCACCCGTGTTCCCTCAGTTGCCTGTGTGCCTGGGGCCGCGGTATCTCTTTCTAACAACCCGTACCTTGATCCCAGCTGTCATTCGTAAATCTTTGACAGTCGTTCCGGGTAGTGAAAAGACTGGCAACCAGTCTTACCAAAATGTATCGTGTTACCCAGTAATTAGAATGTGGAAGTCAGACAGGCAGTCGCTCCATGTAAAATACTGGAGTTAAGATGCATCTGGTTAACACTGGAAGCCAACCTCAACATGGTTGAGAAAAGACTAGGGGCAAGGCAGATTGATTTATTGGCAAACGGTATGACTCGGATTGATCTATGAAAACGTTAATCAATGGGGTGCAGTCGTTACCATCAAGTCGTTTAGTAAATAATGACGTAATTAATCGTACTGGTGTTGGTACATAGGTATTAGTAACAATACGCTAGCGCAATGCATTAAATGTCGAGTTACATAAAGAATAGGGGCACTGGTGAAGTCTAATGTCCGAGAGCTATTAGAGAGGCTGATGCTGTTGATTTCAGCACCCCAATTGTATAACACACTTTTATATCAAAGTTGGAAATATTCCTTTGAAAAAAAAGTCATAATCCATTGCTTCATATGTTTGAAAAGTTCTTCTGCGTGACAACGGAAATAACGCAATGAAAGGCATTGCCATTGTAGGGTAATTAGTTTAAGGGTATGGTTCTGAAACAGATAGTGACCGACTAACAATCTATTTATCTATACATATAAAAAATAGTAACGTAGTCAAAACCTAACATAGAATATTTTTGAAAAAAAAAATGCTTTGTTCCTAGTAAAAGTACTTTTAATTAAGATAGAATATTCTGGATAGTTTCCGAAATCAGCGCGGGCGAAGCAAAAACTAGCAAATTATTATAATGACAAACTAACAGAAAGTCGAATTAAAACAGCTGGTGCAACTTCACAGAAGTGTTGGGAAGCGATATCTTAACACGAAAAAACAAATAAAAAATAATATGTAGTCATGGTTGTGAAGATTCTAGCTGGCGACTTCTTTAGGTAACTTGACCTCTTATGTAAAACAATTTTTCATTAAAAAATATTTTCAAAATCAATGGCCTTAAAGGCCGCGCAAGTCATCTAATCAAATCAAATCAATCAAAATATTTTATTTCGCGTATAAACCTGCATAGGCATTTATGAAACGTCAGAAGCTAGGTGCACGGTTACAATTTGTCGCTTCCCGTGAAGAGCCCGCAAGAAACTCCACAGTTACTCTTTTAAAAATAATTGGCTTTTACAATGTTTTCAAATTACATTGATATAATATGTATGGGAGGACAGTGCAGGCCTGTCAATAAGTACCAGGTACTTAAAGAATAAAGAAAAGAAAATCGTCTACAAATCTACGGTCTGTAAGGCCTACAACGTTCTTTCATTCACAATATGTAAAAGAATCTACATAAATAAAATGAACCTATTAAAACTAAGTGACATGATTTCCATGATAATCACTAATAAAAAGTCGAAATTAGAACTGATGTAGAATGTCAAATAATGACGAGAATATGTCAGAAATTGTAAAAAATAAAAAGAATAAAACTTAACATTGTAATTTGGGAGCAGTTAATAGACTTTCACATAAATATGCTGTTAATGAGGTACCAGGTAAGCCACATGTGCAGTAGGAATTAATGCCAAACTTCCCTGTCTTCAACGTAGTGTTTTATCTTATATTATGCTTTTTTGATAAGGGCACGTTTGATATGAGTTTTCACGAGTTTACAAGACAGGCGCAACCCGCCTGTCGCTCCTGTCTGCGCGAACCTTTATGATTGTTTTCAATAAATATTATTAAAGAGCCGCCAAGAACTCGTTTACTAAACAAAACAGTGGCACGAAAGTGTTATATTTATTTAAGTAAACGAGTAACGTTATTTTAAGATTCTGTAACTATAAAATGAAATACGAAACTGTTCTGCTTTTCTATAGAATCTTGTTCTGTAAACCGGTAACTGTATACCGTGGATCTGTGACGTCATTACGGACGCACGCGAACATACATTATTTATGTATTTCTTAAAATAACTATTATGTATGTAGATATTATTTATTTCGTTTTTAAAAGGACTTGTTTGTTTATTTAATTCAGACAAAATAAATAAATTTAAGATACAAATATCATGTGCAATATTCCTGAATTATGTCTTGTTTTCCCAATATTACTTATTACTCTAATACATTAACAGAGTTTATAAAAACAAGTCCATTCTCTCTGAGCATTGAGCGTCGACTGACGTTAATTTTAGATAATCGAGATGCACACATATCGATATTCTTTTATCGATACGATTGTGTTTTGTCTTTTCACACAGATAATAAAGTACAAGTCCTGTAAAAAAATAATTAAAATTCACCTAGCAAGCTAAGAACAAAGTGGCTAGTTGAATTTGTCATATTCTGCAAAAACTTTTTAGAGTCTCGAACCAGCGCGTTTGTTTCATTTTTTAACGAATCAAACAAAATTAATTACTTTCTAAACATTTCTCCTTCAACATAAACTTTCCCTACAGTCAATAGCAAAACAAACAGGTTATTGTAGCGTACGACATCCCAATCTCGCCATTCAGAGCCAGTAACAGGGGTTCCCTTTCAGCGTAACATTGGTACGCCATCTCCATAAAGCTTTACGTATATTGCGACCTCCACCACAAATGTTTTGTTGACGTTTATTTTGCTCTAGACTTAAGTCGGAACCAATCGCAACCTATTGTCGACCCTTTGTTCCTCAATCTTTACTTATCGTAACACATTAAATCTCAAAACAATAAGCATCCTTGAAACTTAAGATAAATAATTAATGTGTACACACTGTTTTGCGTTTGAGGAAGCGCTAGTGTGTTATAATTAGCGTGGAAAAGCAAAAACACGATGATTAATCAAATACTCATACTGACTTTGAAATAGATTGCTGTTTACTCGGCCATAATTTTATTGTGTTCGTTAGATAGTTTCAATATGCTGTAATAGGGACCGATAAAGCTGTACATATAACGGCTTATACCTTAGGTTGGGTAGTAATGTAATTTAGTTTGCGTTGAGGATTAATTTTGAATTATACCCTGGGGTTAGCGTAGCAGACTAGACTTACCAAACCACAAGCGCTTTGTTTCTAGACAAACTATCGCAGTCACTGAATGTGCTGAACATATAAGTCATATAACTGTGGCAAAATAATGGTTTCTTTGCTAATAACGCTGAACAGCAGATTGATGAGGCTGGTGGGAAACCTATTGTTCTCTAATCACATCAAAACTTCATTTGCTAGCGTCAGAATTTAGAATTTACCCTTTTGTCTTGTCGGGGGCTAATCTATAACATCGTAATTGTTTTGGTAATTTATCGATATCGATAATTTCACGCTTCAAACATTTGTCTACACCGCTAGCTGCTCGCATTAGCAGCTTATAAATAGTGCGCGTAAAAATCACGTGTGTGTCGGTACACTAGCCTAGTCTGTCGCGAGATATACACGGGATCGCACGTCCAGATAAATTAGCTTTATTGCTTTCTTGGAAAACTGTCTGGCAATTCACGAGCAGAGTGTTTCGACCCCTGAATGTTTGGATGAGTTTCAAAATGATGAAATCTTCATATAATTTCGTTGAACTGAGTAAAGTTTACTCAACTTTAGAGGCCAGATAATGGTTTGTACATGTACCACTTGAAACGGCTCGGTACGTACATTACATACCACTAAATCGATTAACGGACCCTTTGCGAATCCGACCCCATCAGATGGGGCGAAGCAAACCCTATTAGGGCTGCTGTTCCTTTACGAGGGTGTGAGTCCGGAGCGTTTTTTAACAAACCCTCTCCATTTCACCTTATATTTTATTTTGTTGAACATTTTAACGATGCATAAGATAACAGTATTCCACCTCGAGCTTTTCAGAGAAAATTAGATACTGTCTTCAGATTTAACACGCGTCTGCTGAGATCTTGTTTACCAAAAAGGCACTCCTCATTTTTGGCGGCTAATCTCTTACAAATGATCTCCATTTTTTTTCTATTTACATGGCAACGACCTTACCCGTTCCCGGTCGCTTTCAAACGACTGCAACTCGACGCTTTTTATCCAGAGGAACTCGGATATCTCTGTCCCTGTCTCCAATCCGATTTCATGTCTTAAACAGGCTGCGCTTAATCGATTTGTCTCGCCTTAACTCGCCAAGATGCCATCAACGATGATATCGCTGTCCCGTTCCGTCTTTTTAAACCTGTCCTTGTGCCGCCAGATTTAATTTGCCTTTTTTGCTGCGGTTGAAATGTGGCATCGTTGCTGTTAGACGGCTGGTTTTAGAAGCGCTTTGCGTTGCACTAAATGCAGACGATCTGCAAGCTGACGGGGACCGTTTGTGCCTCACAGTGGTGCATATTAAATTCAGTCGGAATGCTTCGGGTACATAATGTAAAGCTGACTGTTAGTGGCTTTACTGTGGGAAGTATCTTGGTGTCGTGCCTATTTCATTGTGTTTTACGACTAGTCTGCAGTTGGATTCAAAACATGTGTGTAGATAGACTCCTGCTTTGTACCAAAAGCTGTAACAAAACGTTTACTGCTCATTAAGTAATTTAACAGTAAGAAAGCACTATTTAAAGTTTCACTTTTTATTGGTTCATTAATTTTTATTTCATTAATACACCGCTGCTTTAGTGGTTGCGTGGACTGTTTAATTTGAAATGCATAGCTCTTTCACTGTCGTACAATTTCGTTTATAATTAGAGGGAGGGGAGATAGTTTTAATGTCTGTTATATTATAAGCTGGGGCATTTTGTCTACTAATTAAGTGTTCATCTTTATTTCAACCTTCTCTGGTTGTGCATGATCAAGCCATCCGTTACAAGGAGCGTGAATCTACATCCTGTTATTATGGCAGTGGCCATTTCCTTTGTCCGTGACATGGCGAATATCTTCTTTTACGTTGCAGCATGAATCTAGTGTTTTATTCATTGTGGGCTTTTATAATTTGATAGTTAATTTGATGATGCTGAATTCCTTATGAACCTGAAATTAATGGCAAAAGATAATGAAACAAAAATATTTCAAACAAATCGCCTATAGAGCTTGGTGCTGTTAATACTGTATACCTAACCACACCATTCCACTGCTCAGCAAAGGTTCTATCATGAACAAATGCTAAACTTCAAAGCATTTTAAGCTCAGTAAACATCAAAATAAACCTCAAAGTACCGACCACACAATGCATCCGATAAACCGGAACCCTGGTCGTCCAGCGTTGCACAACGCGCTTGTAGGGTGACCATTTCTAAATCTAGAATGGAAATATTCACCCCTGTAATCCCCGAAGGGTTAGGCAGATAGTCCTACTTAATATATTAAATATCCTACTATTATAAATGTGAAAGTTTGTGAGTATGAATGTATGGATGTTTGTTACTCTTTCACGCAAAAAGGGCTGAATGGATTTGAATGAAATTTGGCACACAGGTAGTTTGTAACCTGGAATAACACATAGGATACTTTTTATCCCGGTATTACGTTCCCGTGGGATCGTTTTCGACCTCCACGCGGGCGAAGCTGATGGCAAAAGCTAGTATACAGGGTGTAACAGAAACCCTATTGCTATCCTTAAGCCCTAAACATAACAGCTGGTATAGAATCACTATACATAGTTTCAGCTCAAAATAAAATACTCCAAGAGTTGATACCAAATCGGTTTCATATGTTACTTAAATTCAAAGCATAACAAACGTGTCACCGCACTACGTAGGTCAATAAGTTTCCACGTTACTTGCCAATATCACGTTAAATCTCTTCCGAGTTATGTGTTTATTTCAATTTGAAAAGTTCGGTTTCTGGTATCAATGTATTAAAAATTCTCATAACTTCCGAACATGTAGAGATAGGATTAAAAAACCCTTCCAGTATCGTTTGATATCATCCAAAGAAGCCGTGCCCTTGGTATGTATATACCCTTTCCGTTACACGTTGTATAATAAAATACACCCACATTTTGCCAGTTAAGTTTAAATCTCATGTAATAGGCGAGCCCATTGCCTTCATCCGGGCACCGATCCAGACTTCGGCTGCTACTGGATAATTCCTGATGGAAAACCCCAATAACACTTTGCCCGTCCTGGGAATCGAACACAAGTTCTTATGCTTAGCAATAGCGCTTGCGACCACTAGACCAACGAAGCAGAAATTGAAAAGGACCTGACAAAAAGCCGGACATTTGTAAAAAAAACCAGACTTTAAACTTTAAAACGTTTCTTTTTTCGGTAATCATTTTCTTTTTATATTTTCAATTAAATCTATTTTTCTCGAAGGCCAGACCAAGTCCGAATGCCAAAAAGTCGGATATCATCATCATCTGCCAAGCCTTTTCCCAACTATGTTGGGGTCAGCTTCCAGTCTAACCGGATGCAGCTGAATACCAGTATTTTACATGGAGCGACTGCCTATGTGTTCTCCACAACCCAGTTACTGGGTAATACGATACCCCTTGGTAAGACAGGTTGTCAGCCTTTTGGGCTTCTGACGACCCGTAATGACTGTCACAGTCAAGTCGGACATGTCCGGATAAACCCGGACAGATGGCAACCCTACGCGCCTGCGCCCGCCATGTTACCATTTAGTGAACTCAGGCGCAACGTCGCGTGGCAACAACCGCTTCCGCCACACATCCTATTAGGTTGCTTCATATAGGCGGATTGGTGGCTCAGCCTGTGCATGATTTGAAGAAATTCATTTGTAATATTGTGTGAAGGTTTTTCAGTTTTCGTAAGCTTTAAGGGCTGTTTTTAGCTGAAACTGTACAAGGTGACAGGGACATCGACGTACAACCTGTAACCATAGATTCAGTACTAACATGAATCTGAAAACCCCCCCCACCTTGAAATTTATCGTCGGTGAATTTAAAAAAAAATGCTGGCTTGGCTGTACGTTACTTGCTGTAAAAATTTCAATGATTAGAGAGTTTAAAATCATGTGCTGAGTTTATGGATATAGTTTGCGTATCGATGTCCCCTGTATATAGGTTTTCAATTTCTTCGAAACTTACGGTGATGTTTGATTAGCAAATTTTCCTTTTTTAACCGACTTCAAAAAAAGGCGGAGGTTCTCAATTCGTCTGTATGTTTTTTTTATGTTTGTTACCTCATAACTTTCGACTGGGTGAACCGATTATGATGATTCTTTTTTTATTTGAAATCTCGTGCTTCCCGTGTGGTCCCATTTTAATTTATATAGATCTGATGATGCGTTTCGGAGACTGACGACGGAACTCTTCAAAAAATAACAGTAAATAAACCGCGATTGCTGCTATCGCATGAACAGCATTGTTTTGACCCCAAGGATGATGAAACTTCGAATTAATGAGGTGGGTAACTAAAAAGTGAAAAATAAAAACTTTTTCCAAAAAAACAACCAACTTCCGAAAAAACACTACAAAGTGAAAAATAACTTTAATTTCGGAAGGCGGTGACTTTGGATATGTATTGAAATTTTTTGTCACCGCCTTCCGAAATTAAAGTTATTTTTCACTTTGTAGTGTTTTTATTACACATTGCTTAAACTTAAGTTATAATTAGCGGCTGACTGTTAAACACATATTTTTGAAATTTAAACGCCTTTAAGCAACGGTTATGAATATTTCAGAAGAATTTAGGTAAAAAAATCATGACATTCAAATTCAAGGAACAGTGCGACATATCTCAAGAACGTAAGTGTTTCAGTTCCTGCAAACAATCGTTGTTGAATCTTACTAACTTGTTTATACCGACTGTGTGTGAAACTTGTATCTACTGTGGTCATCATCATCGTCATCATTATTCTCCTTTACCCAAATGATCAATGGTAGCTTGTAGAGTGAGCAAGCTGAAGTGGCAGTGGGCTGGCCATGTTTGTCGAAGGACCGATGGACGGTGGAACAGACGAGTCCTGGAGTGGAGACCGCGTATCGGCAAACGTAGTGCGAGACGCCCCCCAGCTAGATGGACCGACTACCTTAAAAAGGTGGGTGGGAGAGACTGGATGCGGAAGGCGGAGGATAGTGTTGTGGCGCTGCCTGGGAGAGGCCTATGTGCAGCAGTGGACTGCGATAGGCTGAGTTGATTGACCCAAATGGTCGGCGCGACATGTCTTTTTCTGACTCTCGTTTTCTCATACTTCTCTATTAGTCGTTATCTCGTCATCTCCCCTTTCAAACATCATCATTCACTCATTCACACAGTCTATCCATCGTTATTTTACCACCAAATTTTACTTTTGAATAAAGAAATATTTATAATTTAGATAGTTAATTTTTATTTTCTCTATTCTGCTCTGTGGTTTTAATTAATATTAAAACTTTTCTTCATAGACACTTATGTAGAGATCACGACCAGTCCTGAAGTCCAAGAGTCCAACGTCACCTTTTATCTCAACACCTCACATTACATCAACAAATAACAATTAAAAGCGAACAAAGGAACCCGAGTGTTTGTTTACAATCACCCTATCAGGTGGACGCCATACGATTCCTTAACCCACTTGTTTTTACGACCCTTTACAATGGAAGACCATCAATACAGAATCACTAAAGACTTTTCATTCATTCTTTTGTAAACTATATTTACACACGGCAACATTATCATTATTACTTATTACATCATACATTACGTCACAAGATTTTGAACCCTAGACGGTTGTTTCCAAGGTTCATATTCCCAGGTGCGCTATCGATCATAAAAAGGAGTGTGGCCATACTCTGTACTATGGTTAGTATTGTCATTGCGTTTAATTATTTGACTTGTCAACTCGTTCATTATAGAGGCACGTCACGCTACGACACCGATGCGTGGTAATCACGATATTTTCGATAAAGGCTAGAGCACATTGGAGGCTTTCGAGGTTTGTTTATCAACGAATACATTATTAATATCTTAAGCCAGCTAATGATACCTCTAAACAACGTTTTGACAGTTATGTCGAGTAATAACCACATTTGGAGCACATAACTGAACCACAATACATTTTTCATATAAAAAGCTATCAAGGTGTCTTTCCGATCGATTTTAATGAGTTTTAGACGAAATTAATGTCCTTTCCAAAATATGAACCAGATTCAAAATAAATTAAAGAAATTAATCAAAGATGAACTAATTTGGCATTTTAATTTGAAATGAAAAATCAGCTGTCGTTTTAGCTATTAGCAGTGTTCCAAAAATGTCGGAAACACATTAGGTTGTGTTTGATCTACAACCTGAGAATAACGTGGCCTCACCCTCTAACTCTGTACTTAATTGGTTTTAAGCGCATGCATGTATCGCTGGCCTTAATTTCCTGCATTATCTGTGGCTATACATAATGCCGCGGTCATTAGCTAAACACTGTTTAATTAACTAGCATAATGCGAATTGACAATGGTGTCATAGTGTACCTAAATATCTCCTGCTACAGTAGCCCAACTATTTTGACATTGACGGGACAGATCGACTCGACATTATTCCTTAAAGTTGGGAGACTATCTACAATGGCAAATACTTCACCACTTGAAACTGGCAGAATAGTCGGCATCGGCTCAGTTGCCAAACAATAAAAAATGGCAAATATTTTTGTATAATATAAAAAAACTACAACTCCTGATTACGAACATGATATCATATAGCATCTGTTTGGCTCTCGTTTACGTCAAATTCTAACTGTTTTTAACAATTAATTTTAATATTTTAGCTTCATCAATTAAATCATTCGAACTATCAATCAAGAAATTCATAAAAGTCCACAATAATTAATCCAATCCATCGCTGGCTCTAATTAATACAATATTTTTGGTCATCTATATAAATCATTGAAAACACGTGTGGGAAAGCTGTAGGTGTGAATAAACTAGTCAGTTTCCATTAGTGGCTTATGTTTCGGCTTTCTAATTAATTCTAAGAAAACATCGTAATTATCTCTTAGGTCATAAGTTCAGAAAATGGCATTTGATTTAAGAGTTCATGGAAGTTGTTGCACTGGCTTTTGGCGAACTGTAATTTTATTAGTCTGTGGCATTTCTAGGAAAATGTAGCCAGAGTTGCCGTTTGACTTTGAAATGATCGCAAGACTCCGAGAATCGAATGATTCTGACGTCAAAAGTGCTTCTATTAGTCAACTAATTAATACGGTTCTATCAACCGTAGAGGGGCTCGTGGCTAAGTAATAATAAACCGCATGGTTCGATCTATCAGGTTAAGCTACGATTGCCGCGGTTGGTCTGTAGATGGGTGCCATCTTTACAGTGTGACTCCTCCGTGCCTCGGAAAGCACGTTAAGCTGTTGGTCCCGGCTGTCATTCGTGGATATTTGACAGTCGTTACGGGTCGTCAGAAGCCCGAAAGTCTGACAATCAGTGGTACCAAGGGGTATCATATTACCTAGTAACTGGATTGTGAAGGTCTGATAGGCAGTAGCTCCATGTAAAATACTGGTATTCAGCTGCGTCCGGTTAGACTGGAAGCCGACCCCAACATAGTTGGGGAAAGGCTAGGCAGATTGATTTTGTTTTGTCAACCGTAAATATATGTATATTTCTTTAATCAAAGAGAGTGATGGTCACCTCAATTCCACCGAGAATTTATTTCGTGTCTTATTGAAAAAAAAAAAAAAACAAGTTTTTCTGGAAATCATCACAATTTTGAACCATAATTATGGTCATTGTAAGTAATTCGCAATAGAAATACAATAGTTATTTATCGTGAACATCGCAAACATGCGGTCAGCTGATGGGGTGAACGTCCAGCCGACGTCATTGACCCCACTAATGGTGTACAAACCTATTTACTGATGAAGTGTGATGAGAGTGAAATCTCAACAAGTGTATGTACATTGGTTGACCTTTGATTTTGACCGTTAGTTCTATAGAAATGTAGTCTATTTAGTAAGTGGAAAGGATCACAGCCTTGGAGATATTTAAATTGTGCGCATAAATAGTTGTAATTGGATGACCAGTAGAGTTTGTTGTCATCGCAAAGATGGAATTTGTTTTTTCTTAAATTATTAGTTGTTTATGTACAAGAAATGTGACCGATGGAATTTATGATCGGCATCTGCTCTGCTCACTTACACCGATCGATCCCCACAAACCCCGTCAGAGGAATTAAAAAAAAATCTTTCCTGAGTTATCACCTTCGGTATTAAGCAGAATTATAAGGCTGATGATTCACGATGATGATTTATGTAACTGATTTATATATTTGAAGAATTTGTGGGTTAGCCACCAGAGGAAATGCCCAGTTTTTTTCGTAACACTATATTCTAAGTCCCACATTCTCGGTCATTAGCAATGCCTGCAATCTGACACCAGCTGCCTTTCCATATATGTTGCAGCCGTGACTTACTCATATAGAGGAAGGTGAGAAAAACACTTCTAATTAAAAAGTCATTGAACTCAGTGGTATTGACTTTGAAATAATATTTGATAATGGAGCGGTAGCTAGCGTCAATATGAAAACGGTAGCAAGTTTTTATTTTATAGGGCAAGCGTCATACATTTGCGTCATGGAATTTTGGAACGAAGTTCTTTAACGCAGCTTGCGGTAACAGTAAAATTGTAGAATACGTCACGTAACGAAAAAGCGTTAGGCTTCCTCCATGCGACTTTTTATTATTTACAATATAAAGTCACAGACAGAGAGTGACATAGTGTTCAGGGTTCTCGAGGGTGCTGAAGCCAATAGTCTAAATGAAAATTCAAGATGGCGGCTCCGATAGTTTTCAAATTTTTCATCATGGGTGTCATTTTCATGGTTTTCTAGAGTGCTGAAGCTGATGTGAGGTCATACTAACGTTCGAGTACATTTTAAAGATTCGGTAAACGAAGTTTAATTCGCAGTTGAAGAAAATTAAGAAAATGCGTCGACATAACATCACGCCTGTATTTCTCGAAGATTTATACAGAGTTGTATCTAAAAGTACCTAGTCCCAAATTGCGCCAGTTATGTTGAAAGTCCCATGTAATATGGGACGAGCCTATTGTCAGCAACCGGTCACAAATTCAGATTCTGGGCTGCGTCTGAGAAATCCCAGATGGAAAAATCTAGTGACACGTTGCCCGGCCCGGGATTCCAAACTAGGTCTTAGACCACTAGACCAGCAAGACAGACAAAGAGTGACACTTTTCTACTTTTTTCGTTAACTTTTATGGCCAGTTCCAGTTACAAGTATAATTTTGAGCATTTTCGTTGTTACCAATGAAAGTGTCGATTTCATGCTTTTATAAGGATTAAATAATACATTATTATTGGCCAAGTCAAGTCACCTTTGAACCTCTTTCGTAATATCAAGCTTTACGTAAAACTTTAAACAATTATTAAAAGTCAAATATCAGATTACGCCATTCAGATGAAATCACTCAAGATAATCCACTTATGGTTTCTGTTGGTGTTGAATGTCTCGAAAGTAGCAGTTACAACAGAAAATAATTAATATAAAATACACTTACTTGTAATTATGTTACTTTTGAAAGACAGCTGAAGTGCTGCATATGATAGCATTCCCATATTTTGCCAGATAAATATATGTCCCAAACAGGAGTCTTTTCGGCTTATTATTCGACTCGCACTAGTTAACTCTTCTGAATCGAATTTTCACTTTTTAATATTATAATATTTTCTATAGGCTACTCGAAGAAGTTAATATATTTGTGGGCGAATCGACAATTGCATAAATTCGTACAGGCAATTGGCAAGTTTTGAATCAAACGTTAAGGAAACAACGAAAAGTTAAGAAAAAGTACACTAACTTTATTACATAAAATACAAAACGTGCCAGTTGCCCACTCGAGCGGGTTTCTGGAATTGTCGATTTGCCCATAAATAAATTAACTTCTTCGAGTAGCTTATAGAAAATATTATAATATTAAAAAGTGAAAATTCGATAAGGAAGAGTTAACTAGTGCGAGTCGACTATAGAATATATAATATTATTTTCGCCCATCGATTCGCCCGATTCGGGCGCGTTAATTCGTGCGAGTGGACTAAATAACCCGTATTTTGCCAACAAAAAGAAAAATCATTTATTAAGGCTGGAAATCAGCACTTTTTGAACGTGAAAATTATCCAAGCTCCATCAGCAGAGCGCTCGGAGCAAATGCGGAGATTCCCATAGTTCGTTTTTTAATGCCAGAGTTAATCTGACATTTCAAGTGTTTTCTGTTTGCTCTTTTAGTATACGAGTTTGACATTACACCTGTCAAATTAGTATCTGGTGTAAAAAAATACTGTAATTGAAAATCTAGCCGACCTAGACGCGTATTGCTAGGGTTGGATCGAGGTGGCACTGGAGAAGGAAACCTGAAAGGATTTGGGGGAGGCCTTTGCTCCGTAGTGGGACAGTGTCTAATAAAAAAAATGAATGAATTGAAATGTATTAGCTGTAAGCTTCTTAAAATGAATTAAAAAAAAAAAAAAATATCCCTACAGAATTTGGCGATCTTTTAGTAACCGCTTGTCTGCTAGACCAACGAGGTACTCCATAAAAACTATACTATTCCCAACTATTCTTGGAATCAAGTCCTACGTATGCTTCATCAAGATTATACCTCAAATTCCCTTCCCTTCTTCAGGAGGACTTTTGAATACGGCAATTATGTCAATAGGACGACGCGTCAGACATACCTAAATAGCCTTATGAGATAACATTCTGTCCTTTGCATCGCCCACAGGCCCTTTAAGTAGGTGCTTTATTATAAGATTGTAACACGGGAGAATTAGCAGAAGTACAATTTTCTATGGCGCTTCATCGTCATCATCCAAATAAAAATCTGACTTGAATTTCAGTACAAGCCCCGTATTTGACAGCACGTAACACGCATCTCACGACAACTACCTAATAGAACACCCACATTTCGCCAGTTATGTTTAAGTCTCATGTAATAGGGACGAGCCTATTGCCATCAACACGATACATTCATACTCCAAGCTGCTACTGATAAATTCCAGATGGAAGCAAAGTTCAGCGTTACCGAAATGAAAGACTTAGCTGGTAGGTATAGCTACCCACTCTTAATCTACGTCATACAGTTTCAACGTTAAACTACTATGTTATTTGTGGAATTATGTAAAAGAACCCTATGTCCAGCCGTGCACTGGAACCGGCTAAATTAACAATGAAGTTCACCAACAGGTCGCCCTTTTAGGCACAACCGCTCACCCCGTCGCACTTTCAGATTTAATTAATATTTAAAATGTTCGACAAAGCCAGTTCATTATCAAAGCATTAAGGTCTATTATTCTCCACCAGGATTATGTAAATACTCGTTATCCTACCAGCTTATACCTTAACAAGTTTATCTTGATTGATTATTATACGCTTTCGCAAATATATTTTCATTGGGACGCTGTGAAAAGGTCACCGCGATTTTTAATACTTTCTAATTAAAAAAATGTTGTTTTTATACGTGGTGTTAAAATATACTGCTTAACGTTTTGTTTACTTTAAAACTTGATGAGTTCAACTTTCGCTGTCATAAAATCTTGTCGATCGTTTAATTCTGATTTTATCCGATTCATTCCGATCGAAGTGAAAGAACTTGTGAGGTTAGCAATATGCTATGAACATGGGCTTTATTATGACTGTAATCATTCCAAAGATTCAATGTTACCCACTGGTGGCGAAGTCTTTCTTATATGATGCGCTTAGACTCGATCCCGTGTCATTCGTGCTCTTGATCCCACATCATATGCTTAGCCTTTTGTGAAATATGCTGGGGCCGGCCTTCTTGATTCTTATCATTTCACAACTTCAGTACTGAACGGACGGTCGTAACTTACCTCCAAATCATCATTATTTTATCCTAAGTTCTTGCAGACTGTTGGGCATAGGCCTCCCCTGAACGTGACCACCACGACCGTTCCTATGCATCTAACATACTTACCAATCACCAAAACTCGCCAATTTATCAGCGTAATTCTTCTGCAAATTCCCTGCCGTATCCACCAGCATGATCTATAGCCCCCTAGCTACAGATGTAGTCTTTGTTCGGTCGCAATATAGCCCAATTACCGACTGACGGCGGTGTCCGCAAGCGAGCGAAGCCGCGGTTTGTGGTCGAGCTGTGCAAGCGCTCAGCGCAATATCTCGCGATATGGTTTGAATTGCACACAAGTTTCTTTTATAAAGTAGGTACCTACTTAGAGAGTTCTGTGGGGAAATGGTTAGATTTAGAAGTATACTGTGTAACTAATGCTGACAAATAAACGTCAGTATGCGACAAACGTTCAATTTGTTTGACTTTCTCAACAGTCATTCTGAAATCAACTAAACTTGCACTAGAGTAATGTGGATATTCTTTTAAATGGTTTAAATGATTTTCAATTGTACAAGTCAAATGATAAAGAAAAAGATAAGGTATAGATAGGTATGTTCTCTAACGAAACGATATTTTTGTAGGATAGATTAGGTAGCTAATATTGTTGCTAAGTCTATAGGTCTAGAAGGTATCTAATATAAATGTGTCGAGATAAGATAAATACAAATTGTGTTAATGTTAGATTAACTAAATCATAGAACGAATGTAGAACATTTTGATGTAAATCATCATCATAAACACATCCTCTGCTGCTCAGAGATATTTCCGAATTCTGGGCCGCTTTCTTTTTGATGACAAGACAAGGCAGTCAAAACCTATTAACGAACTAATTAGCAAAGTTCTCATCCTATTCAGTGGATAGTCAATCAAGTTTCCTTTTAATTATCAACTTTAAAACCACTTTCTTTTCCATTGATGACACGGCACGCCTAACAGGACTAATTAATAAAACTCCCTAATTTCCATAAATTTCCGTGACTGGCGAAGCAAGAGTCAACTGTTCAATGTAGTTCAAGAGTATTACGTTGTTTACGTTCCAACAAACCAGTTTTCCATTCCTCCGTCCTCCTTGTTTCCATTCGTTCTACCTCGTTGGTCTAGTGGTCGCAAGCGCTACTGCTGAGCATCAGGTCTTGGCTTCGATTCCCAGGTTGGGCAGTGGTACTGGGTTTTCTATAATGAATTTCTCAGTTACAGCCCGGGATCTGTATACACTGTGACATTTTAGTCGTCTTACAACGGCAGCCCATTTCATGTATCCAATGACTACTGATCATTTATAAAAAATAAAAAAATATTTTGAACATTTCCATCATAAAAATGAAAATATCATTCACGCACGACGTAGTTTGAAACACCCTGTTACGGAGATGGAATTAATGATAGAATGTAATGGTAGGTAGGTAGATGTCTTCTACCATTTGATACGTAAACATTATTAACAGGGAGGGTGTTTTAATAGCACCTTGAGGTATTTTATGACGGATACATCGAGTGGACCACCTTTGTAAGACGACTAAAATGTCACGGTGTATATGTGCCCGGTTAAAGCTTTATATTACATGTGGGATGGGACGTAAACATAAACACAACAACATCACGAGGGGCTTGTGGGTAAGTATCAATAGCTTCACGGGTCGATCGATCAGGTTAAGCTACGCTAGCCGCGGTTGGTCCGTGGATGGGTGACCATCTTTACATACCAAGACCCCTCCGTGCCTCGGCAAGCACGTAAAGCCGTTGGTCCCGGCTGTTATTTGTAGATCTTTGACAGTCGTTACGTTCGTCAGAAGCCCGAAAGTCTGTCAACCAGTTCTACCAAGGGGTATCGTGTGGAGGTCAGATAGGCAGTCGCTCCATGTAAAATACTGGTATTCAGCTACATCCGATTAGTCTGGAAGGCGACCTAAACATAGTTGGGCAAAGGCTAGGCAGATGATGATGGGACTTAAACCTAACTGTCAAAATTTGGGTGTACTTATAGGTACACATCTGTATCACCCTTCGGGGAAACAAGGCGTGATGTTATGTAAACCAGTTTCCAAAAGCCTGTAAGTAAAAAGGACGTTTCTCGGTACCTTTCGTACTACTGAAGAGGTATTGGAAAGCAATGCATGTTTTGATACGTTTCGAGCATCGCGTGCAGTAGGCAATCGAAACGAGTGTAAACATTTCATGTACCTATTAGCGTGCACGTACTGTTAACAGCTGATTGACTTCGACTGCGATTATGGTATAAAATTTTAATGCTGTTGGTGATTTTTAACCGACTTCGAAAAGGAAGAGGTTCTTAAATTGCCTGTATTTTTTTTGTAAGATTGTTCCACAATATCTCCGGCAATCGTTAATCGATTTCAAAAATATTTTTGTAATGCTTGGAGTTTCCCTACGCGATCGAATCAGAAATGAAGAGATCCGTAGGAAAACCAAGGTAACCGACATAGCCCGAAGAATTGCCAAACTTAAGTGGCAGTCGGCAGGGCACATTGCTCGCAGACCTGATGGCCGATGGGGCCGGAAGGTTCTGGAGTGGCGACCGCGTATTGGAAGACCTAGCGTTGGAAGGCCTACTACAAGATGGAACGATGACCTGGTAAAGGCCGCAGGAACCCGCTGGATGTGAGAAGCACAGAACCGGTCGAAATGGCGGTGCTTGATGGAGGCCTTTGTCCAGCAGTGGACGTCTTTCGGCTGGAAATGATGATGATGAATGGATAGTGTATATGGGTCCCATATAAAGATTGACGTCGGTTAGTTTTTGCATTAGGTACGATAATACGTACTTATTTAATCCTTTGTACTTTGTGTATCTTGATAATGTTCTAATATTTCCTGTCACTATTTTTACATAGCAAGTAGTGGTATACGAATTGGTGTGGGATAAGTACCATAATTAAAGAGTTAAAAATATTATTTATCAAATAATGTTGTCATGGTACGGGCATGTGATACGGAGGAATGAGAAAAACATCGTGAAGAAAGTTTTAAGTATGTATGTCAATGGCTATGTGGTGGCCAATAATGCCACATACAAAAAAAACTACAAATCAACAAATGTGGAAAACACAAAAAGTAAAGTGGCGCCATCTACAATGCCATATGCGAACTACTCAAAACTTGACGTCACACCGCAGCTACATCACGCAATCTACATATATACAAAATCCCGACATCAATCGTCGGGCAGTTGCACACCAGACACAACACCCGTCTGGTCGGAGGATCCTCTTTTACCAATAGAGGATGACTGAACTTTATACCCTGTTCCTCATACCTCTATAGCTATAAGAGTAGGGGGTGACCAAATAAATGATGGATGGACTGTGTGAATGATGATATGGTTAGAAAGGGTGTGACTACGGAGATGACGACTAATAGAGAAGTGTGGGAGAAAAATACTGCGCCGACCCCAAATAAATTTGAATAAGGACAGGAGAATCAATGAAAGGATTGAAAATAAGTTCTGTTTAATAGTTTTGGTGAAAGACGGAAAGAAATCTGGAGTCATTGATGAGGTCAATCGATGGTCAGTGGCCGATTACAAGTAATTGGTTTAATCAGCTTATCGTAATCCTTTGCTAGACATACCTATGCATTTCCAAAGTCATTGTCTAGTGTTTGTTAATTAAATGGTCTCAATAACAGGGCAAATGCCTTTGCCATATTCCATTAGACATTTCTTGAATCTGATCAGGTCAAGGTGCTTACTCTGGAATATAATTCCGATAGATCGACATTGGTCAAACGTCAGTTGGTTGAGTTAAGCGTCAGAGATTGGCTAGACTCAGTGAGTCCAACCAATCCCTGACGTTTGACTGACAATTCCAATGTCGATCTATCGGAATTATATTCGAGAGTAAGCACCCAGGAGTCCCAGGACCGATCAGGTCTATGGTCTATGGAAGCTTTGCTTGCATCGATGCTTTGAAGGCGGACAGTTTATGAAGACACCTCTTCTAAACGAAACGTAGGTTTGACCAAAAATCGATCCAAGAAATTCCAAATGAAATTTGTAAAATAGGCTTTAATTTTGCGACGTAATGGGTAATCGATTATTTAATAGGGAAAATCGATAAAAATGAAAGCAATTTGCGTTGCAATATGCGACTGGTCTGTTTGGGTTACTCATTAGTGAAGTCATGCGATATCTTTCTAATCGAATTATCGCAAATTTAATGTTATGGTTCATCCCTCAGTTTTCTACCTATCTACACTGAGATCATCATCTGCCTAGCCTTATCCCAACTATTGAGGTCAGTTTTCATTCTTACCGGATGCAGCTGGATATCAATATATTACATAGAGTGGCTGCCTATCTGATCCCCAAAACCCAGAAACTAGGTACTACGATACCCCTTGGTAACACTGGTTGTCTGAGTTTCGGGCTTCTTACGAACTATAACAACGGTCAAAGATCCACGAACAACCGCCTAGCGTGCTTTCCGAGGCGCGGAAAAGTCTCAGTTTGTAACGATGGTCCACCCATCCATGGACCGAACGCGGTAACCTGATTGATCGACACCTACAACTGTTATGACTTAGCCACAAGTCCCCCTACACGTACGTTAAGATGGCCCTTCCCAACGTAATAAGCATATCTTAGAGCCCGTTAATTACAAGAGCGATGCTCCAAGTTTCTTGTAACTAGATCCACCATTTGAAATAATAACACTCATTCCTGGAACAGTGAACGTCAAAAGCTTTTGTTCTACAATATTTCTCCGAACATATTTCTTTGTAGTCCCCTTCTAAATTAAATCTTTGTTCTTTGTCGAGTTGCCTTTGTGACCTGTGGATCTTCTTGGCAACTTGGAATCTTGCAGGTGTTCGTTTGACGTAGGAATTAACTTTTGCCTACAATGTGTCAGTGGCTTTGTCTGTGTTTGTCTTTGTACTTAGTTTCGATAAGTGCAATGATGTACTTTGTGTCCTTAAAATTGGTAACTAAGGGGGCAGCGTCCTGCCAGGGGTGCGGGTTGTTCGAAAGAGATACCGCGGCCCCTGGCACACAGGCAACTGAAGGAACACGGGTGGGTTTTAGTCAGTAAAAATCTGACACGCTCTCCTGCTCTACCCAGAGCGAGAGAAGCTATATCGAAATTCGCCGAATCTGAATATTTATTTAACTCAATATCGTCCAAAATGTCGCTTCAAACAAATAGCCTTTCACTTTTCGATATGATGATTTACCACCCTCAAAGATAAAAAAAAAAAAGAAGGGGGCAGCGTCAGGGCCGGCGAAATTAAGTTTCTTACGTTTTTTTCAGACTGTATGTTAAACACAATACGATTTGCGATCGTAACACGTACGTATTTACAGAATTATAATTATCACTTAGTTCATTTAATCCCATTAAACGAGTTTTTTTAATGAAATAGTTATTAAATGGGATTAAATGAACTTAGAGGGTTATATTAATGATTTTAATGATTATAGTTCTGTAAAGCCATACTTGTTATGGTCGCGGATCATAAATTATAATCGACATATAACCTGTCACCACTGACCTGCAAATTAGGAACTTCGTGGGCTACTATTAGCGCATCCACCTAAAATCATCATCATCATCATATCAGCCAAAAGACGTCCACTGCTGGATATAAGCCTCCTCCAAAAAGGGTGGATTTGCCATAATCACCATGCTTGGCAAGCGGGTTGGCGATCGCAGTATGGTGGTCAAATGTATAGAGAACGCTGCTGCCCATTTTTTTGTAAGTCCCTTAGTCGCGTTCTACGACACCCACGAGAAGAGATGGGATTGGTGCTATTATTTTACGTCCGACACCACACGGAAATCCACCTAAAATAACACTTCCTAAACATCGCTCATCGTTCATTCCATGACCTCGTCATCATCAAATATAAACGTCATGCATTTCAATTTGTCATCATCGCTTTTGACCAGCATATTATTATAAGCAATTTGATTTGACGAGTTGAATTCTTGGAAGGATATCAGATACCTACGGTAATGTGGTTTTAACGTTATTCTCAGTCCCGATATCAGATTGCGATCTTGTGCTATCATTACCGTAGGATATTACAGGATATTACTTACTCTCTTATTTCCAAATCGTTAACCAGAAATGTCTACCGGTTTTCTGAAAAAGATTTACCTTCAAGCATTCTGGTGCTTTTTGTTGGTCTTAGTATCTTAAATCTACACTAGACTCCTAGCTTCCTTAATAGGAGCAGCCAATTAACTAAGTACACTACATACCTTAGAAACACTAAGTTTCTCTAATCGACTTCATTAATTCGTCCTGTCTGAAAACCTCTTATTGTGTTCGTAAACTCGCTGGCGAGACAACAAAGGACTTGATTAAGGGACTTCGTTTATTTACGACCTTGCTATCGTATCTAAGAGTAGAATGTAAATGGATTGTTAATGGGCTAAGAACAAAAACGGTGCGCGTGAAATTGGAAGAGAAACGCGAGGCGCGATGCAGTATGAATAACGTCACTGGCCTAGCCTCCAGGGAAAGCATTACTTGTTCAGTCATCCAGTCTATCCTTGCTCAATTCCACCAAGCCATGACCAAGTTTTTGCTATTATTACCAATATTGAGAAAAAGACCACAACGTGGCCCAAAATCCTCAAATAGATCAATAATAAAAAGGCCAAAGGCCAGTTTTGCTGCCCAATCTTCCGTTGAATATCAGGTAAGGTAAATCTCCTCAAAACGAACGTCTCATAAAAACATTTGCACATGAGAACTCCATTTGCTCTCTACTCTACTCTGTGTTGTTGGAAAATCTCACCGCCTTTCTTTACAAGTCGGGAAATGCACTTATCCACAGCGGTCAGTGCACAGATAGGTTGGGTGTACACACTTACGTTGGGTGTATACAAAGTTCTATATTTATTTGTTTGCAAGTGATTAATGGCAGGATATCAGGATGCAAGGGCTTGCGATAAGCCGGTGCTACGGCGCAGTAAGGTTCACAATAAAATCGTTTCCGTGTTCGTATCGTATAGGAAATCGGAACGGAAATCGGATGCGGAATAATTGATACAGTGCTGGGATATTGCGGTTTCAATATCAGAGGTTGGAGGGATTTATATTGCGCCGCAACTGCAATCATCTTGGAGCGTGATGCATTCTGTTTGTTGCGTAATCTTGGGTAGATAGGTGCGTGGTTGTTAACGTGTGGGATTGGTTTTCTATTGAAACGAAATCATTATTGCAATCAACAATTGTTGGTTATTAGATATTTTGTATCTTCAGCTGGAATTTTCAAGGGCTCTAGCTGAACATGAGATCCTTCATTTCCCAAGTCGGACAGTGTCATGGGTTTTCCATCAGGAATTTCTCAGAGTCTGGATTGGTACACGGTTGATGGCAATAGGCTCGTGCATGCTCGTACATGGGACTTAAACACAACTGGCGAAATGTGGGCGTGCTAGGTATAGTGTGTACCTCTGCTTAAATACAATAAATAAAAAATACTGACAAGCAGCGGCGAGGTGTCAATTTTTCTAAGAGAGAATCCGAAGCGAAGTCGGCTTTAACTTACTGAATTATCAATAAAGAATACTTACTATCACTCTAAAATTAGCATAGGAATGTAAAGAATTAAATGCAATGAAATTGAACAGCTGTAAACCAAATAAAATGCGCAATATTCCTCCATCTCGTTCTCGCTGACGCATTTTTCTATATCTGTCTCTGTCATAACCCGTTGTACAGCGGCTTGCTCTCGTTCATATCAAGCGGCATTTGACCTACAGTGACATAATTACGGCATCCCTGTTGTATGAATTTTTAGGTCCCAATTATGAAGATTGAACATTTGTTGTGATACAAAGCGAAAAATAACCGTTTTTGTTTTTTGAATATTATGGTGAATTAAATACCCGTAGTGTAACTATCTACAATAGTAGCCACTATTGACGTATCATTTTTTAATAGCGATAGAGTTGCCGATGCGAATCCCCGAAGGGAAGCTGGTAGGAATCGTGTTAAATGGTGCTTTCGCCACTGCATGCAAGTTATGGATGTAATGTGAAGTAAGGGTGTCAGTCCAAATATTAGAAATGAGAGTAACAGTACCAGTAGCTTCCATAAGTTTCTTTAACGGGCTATAAAAAGGTTATGAATCAGCCAAGAAAATTGCCTTGATCTCGAAAACAATCACTTACTACCATATTTGATTAATTCTGATTAAAACTGATCAGCACTTCGCACTTATCACTTCAACAAAGGCACGTCAGGATGTCCTTATTAATTGAAGAAATGGAGACAATGCAATTTGTACACTTACCATTATCGCTCTATATAGCACTGTGATGAATGATCCTGGACAGTGGTCCTTGCCGTCGTGGGCGGATCCTATTGTGACAGAAATCTTTTGTTTTGCGATAATAACAGCCAGAATATATAACAATTCTTTTTTAATGAAAACTGGAGCTACCTGTAGCAAGTAATATGTATTCGTCTGATGTAGCAGCGGCTTTATGACTATAGTCGCGTTTTCGTGTTCGCGTTAAGAAAACAGTGACTCATCGTTGTCACTTAGCTTAGCTACACCCCTTGGCCAATTAAATCATAGTAAATTTACTATGTTTATTATGTGAACACGGCTTTCTAATTAGAAAACCGTATTCACATTGACCAGTTGAAGTAAGCCCTTCAGACATACGTCATACTATGATCTAATTGATCATGGGCCGTGGCTAAGCTGAGTGACGACGATTTTTTTTTTGGGTGGGAAATCATTAAATAACTTCTCCCGCTCTGGGTGGAGCAGGAGGGCTTGTTAGACTTTTACTGACTAAAACCCACCCGTGTTCTCTCAGTTGCCTGTGTGCCAGGGGCTGCCGCGCCGTCAACCCGGGCTTAGTCCTTACCGGACAGCGAGCTACCCATTACTCGCCGTCCGCAAGCCCGCGCCTACGGTGGCCGGGAATCAGCCTGGGATTTCCGACGCCCAGGGCGTCTCCTGCGGCGACTAGGGTCGTGAGGGCGCATATACTGCCTCTCCCTCACTTGCGCCGCCTCCCTCTTCGCGAGCATTACTGTTTAGCAGAAGGAGGTGACGACTACCCATGCACTCTCGCTCCGAACGATAGCCTGGACCAAGGCCGGACGTGAGAGATTGCCGCCACCGATCACCTCCACAAGGACACGGCGGTGCACCGCCCAATTCGGGTAGACCTCCACCGTATGCTCCAGTCCTGTGTCCTCAGGGCGATCTACGCAGTGGAAACACCCGGGCGTTTCCTCCCTCCTTATCCGAAACAGGAACCTCCCGAAACAACCGTGTCCGGTGAGGACCTGCGTCAGGCGGAAGGTGAGGACGCCGTGCCGCCTCTCAATCCACTCCTCAAAGAGGGGACTTACCGCCGCATTTGTGGCGTGCCCAATACCCAATAAGGTCACTACTTATTATAATTATATCCTTCAAGGGCGTCCCCCGTCCCCCGGCATTTCCACTCATATCATCATCTGCCTAGCCTTTTCCCAACTATATGGGGGTCGGCTTCAAGTCTAACCGGATGCAGCTGAATACTAATAATAATTTTACTAACTAATTTTACTTGGAGCAACTACCTATCTGACCTCCATAACCCAGTTACTGGGTACCACGATACCCCTTGGTAAGACCGGTTGTCAGACTTTCGGGCATTTCCACTCACATATACCTTGTAAATACCTTTTGTTAGAACTGAATTGTTGACTGAATTGTTGGAGTTATTCATACTCTTACAATAATGTGCAAGCTTTTAATTAATTTTATAAAGTTCAACAATGTTAAAGTTAACATAACTCCCAGCTTTGATACGATCTCTGTGACCGGTCAAACACTCAGACGCTTTCAAACATATGGAGACTTAATTTAACTTTACTTTTGAAGAAGAAACCCTGCTATTATTAAGTTTGAGATACGAAGTTTTTATTTCCATTAGACTGCTTGAGACACTTAGTTATGTCAATATAGAGGTGTTATTGTATAGCTCGTCCTGACAAGGGCTAAAATTAAAAAGGTGATAGTGCTGTGGTTAATTCACCCTTTATTGCATATTATAAAATACAACTCCTCTCTTCTCGGCATGTCCTAGAACCAAAAAATTGAAGGCATGTGTGACATCTACCAACCCGCATTGGGCCCGCGTGGTGGATTACGGCCCACTCTCTCTCACAGAGAAGGAGGCCTGTGCCCCAGCAGTGGGAACTTTATAGGTTGATAACGAAACCGCCTGTCTGGGTTCGAACCTAAGACCTACAACTTGTAAGTCGCGTTCGTTACCACTGGGCTACCACTTACCACAAATACTGGTGAAAATGACAGATTTTTATGACGGCCGTTTTAAAATCACAGTCAAAGAATTTTTTTTCAAATATGTTCTTAAAAGGCACTTTTGAACGTCAGCATTCACATTAAAATAACAATAATAATGCTAACGCTATTTATATAATGTGGCAAACCCGCTTTCCTACGAAATCAAAGCTTCAGTGTGCCTTACGTGTGTATAACTCCAAAACCCCTTTGTCCGATTTATTTGATATTGGTTTTCATAGATAAGTTTTCTGGCTAAGTTTAACAGAAAGTTAGACAGGGCAAAGCTACTTTCCGCCAATAAATTAGCCACAATTCTTCCCTAATGCCACTTTAAATGTTGTGTTCGTCATAAATATCCCCAAATAACTACTTAAACAAGTAACCATTGTGTTTTAGGGGGTTACAACTGCTGTTACTAAATTAAAATCGATAGCTCAGAAGGGTGAGAACATTCGTTTGTACTACCCTCCCTTCAAGCCCTGATTGCGATTTAATTTCTTTGTGATCTACTGGGACAGTAAATGTTTATAGCTAGTAATGTTTTGAATTTGTAGTGTCTTGAACTAATTAGAAATAGAACAATAGATTTATTAACAATGGGAAGAATTGTCTAGTTCAATGTAATATTTACATAATTTAAAAGCTAAAGTCTAATAATAAGTTGGACAAGTATATAAAAAAGCAGGTGGACAGAATCATAGGGCGTCGTCAACAGATAAAGTGCCGAAAAGGCATCATTGTCACATTGTACGGCAATAAAGTTCAATATAAATTAATGCCATACATTGTATTACTAGCTTCTGCTCGCGACTTCGTTCGCGTCAAATTTCTTGCTCCCCTGACCCACCCTGTCGCTTCGAATCGCCTGCCCGTGCGAGTAATTCGTATTCGTGACGTTTTTCTCTTTGTTCGGCTCCTAAGGGTCTTAGCGTGATGTTATATAGCCTATAGCCTTCCTCGATAAATGGGCTATCCAACACTAAATATTTTAATTCGAACCAGTAGTTCTTGAGATTAGCGCGTTCCACCAAACAAACAAACATACTCTTCAGCTTTATTATTATAAGTATAGATTCTAGGATGTGCCAAAATAACTCAAATAAAGACAAGGTTTTGAGTAATAAACTAAGTAATTTTTACTTAGTTTATTACTTTGGTCTGTTAAAATGATTTCTATAAAATATGTATGGCCATATAACCATAACCAATAATATATGAACTCTGACAACCCGTCTTAACCAAGGTATCGTGTTACCCAGCAACTGGGTTTTGTAGGTCAGATAGGCAGTCGCTCCATGTAACTTACTGGTATTCAGCTGCATCCGGTTAGACTGGAAGCCGACTCCAGCATAATTAGAAAAAGGCTAGGCAGATGATGATGATGATGATGATGTATGCCATACCATGGTTGCACTGCCAAACATGTCCGGTTGGTTCTGTAACCGTCAACCGATTGGACGCCAGCAGACGGAAGAATAGACATGACTATTAACTAAATGATGTACAATAGGAGAAGATAACTATGTTTTTCTATTAATTATCACAGTTATGCGTTCTAAACGAATCATGATTTTGTAGATAATCGTCTATACTTTGTGGCCGTCGAGTAGAAAGTTTGTTGTCAGTGTGATTTTGACAGTTCGGGACGAAATAGTCTACATTTATAAGGACCTAGACAAAGATCGTTAGAAACGAAAGACAAAAAGACAGATTGTAGAAGGATATCTACGGTGCGGTGTCAAAAATAGAGAAACGAAATGTCACTTTGTATTGAAAAAGCACTGTCTATTCTTAGTAGAAATAGAAAACGTCATGCTAAGGCTGCTGGTGAGAGATCCACCCTAAAGATTGTATATTTTGCTGGCAGTACGACCTTGGTTGCGCCACCATGGTGCTCTAGTGAGATATAAGGCTTAGGATCTTGCGAAAAATCAATTGCCCCGAATATTATCAACTAAATGTCCACTTATTGTCGTCAAAGAAAAGGGAAACTCGCTTTCGATTGTAGAAATGATTGCCTATTATGTAACGTTACGTACACAATTACACATACATACTTACAGCGAACCGCATCGATCGGTTAAAATTAATACTGACAACTAATTTAACCCTCCACTGCGCACGGGTAAATAGTTGGGGTCAAAACTGCATACGAAAGTCTGTTATGCTCTGTTGACCCAAACCGACATTAGTCGCCGAAGCTTTTTAATTTGACTGGGAACTTCAATCAACAAATTTTGACATCAATTTATTCACATTATTACGGTTATACCTTTGTACTAAAGAGAAGAAAAGAGGGGCTTGTGGTCAAGTAGTAACAGTCGCACGGATCAATTGATAAGGTTGAGCTACCAGGTCGCGGTTTGATAACAGTCTTTACATACCTAGAAACCTCCGTGCCTCAGAAAGCACGTTAAGCCGTTGGTCCCGGCTGTCATTCGTGGATCTTTGACAGTCGTTACGGGTTGCCATAAGCCCGAAAGTCTAACAACCAGTCTTACAATAGGCTGTCGTATTACTCAGTAACTGGGTTGTGGACGTCAGATAACCAGTCGCTCTATGAAAAATACTTGTACTAATCTGCATCCGGTTAGACTGCAAGCCGACCCCGACATAGCTGGGAAAAGCCTAGGTACTCGTAGAAGATGATCAATTTTATGCCAAACAACAACAAGTTATACGTTTTGTATTGAATAATATTATTCTTAAAAGCTTGTAAATCATACTGTACACATTAGCAGGATCGATTGTAGCTCGCACATGCCAAATGTGGCAAAGTGTTGGCTATATTGGGACCAATGTTTATGGTACTGCCGTTATTTTGGGTTCCAAGGCAATCTGTGAAGGACGTTTATACAATGTATGTGCTTTTGAGATTTATTGAATATGCGAATGTTTTCGTTCCTTTGCTTGTTTATTCGTCAGTTAGATCTTTTTTGGGCTGCCTAAGGCTATATAAATCCTAAAATCGAAAAGTTACGCTCATAAGTGACCATACGAAGCGTCATGGTTTTTATAATAACTATACAGGATGGCAGGGACCATCTGTTACCATGCATTCTCAGTACTTACATGATTCTAAACCTTCCTGCGCTGTAATTTTGCATCAGTTATAAAAAAAAATCTCTGCCATACATTTTGACCCCGTAGGTATTGCACTTTTCAATGATACAGCTATTTGTTTTTGATAACCGACAAAGTTATCTACGCTACCATGGTCTAGAACTATATATATGCTGATACATGGTTTCAGTTTGCGTGGTTTATAGAATTATACAAAATTAGACAAAAGACTCTTCCACCTTGCCTGTCTTTATTGCCGCCATTGTTAAAATGTGTATTTCCTCATGATTTTCCTTCCCTAAACACAAAATTGGTCTAAAACATTTAATTGACACATACAGGAATCGTGCGTCCGCGCATCAAGCCTGTGTTGTCCTTCGCAGAATCCTGCGCTCGCGACGATGATAAATCATCAGTTTATATTTTTGCGGCTCAAACTTGTCACTTCCAAGTAATAAAATTATCTTGGCTGCCTACAGATTTATATTTTAATTATAGTTTTTCCTGAAAATGGTGATAATAAAAATAATACTTTTAGATTACTTGTATCCTAGATTGCCCCTTATATGGATGTGGTGATGAATTTAAATCAAATCAACTGGTTTTAAAGGTAAAATAATTATTTGTAAGAACTTCTTTGATGTTTCAGTTCACACCGTTCCTTTTTGGTATGTTTGTGTTTAAAGGTGTCAAAGGTAGTCCATTAGAGCCCAATATGATAATATGAAATCTTCATTCTCTTAATAGCATAATGACCAAGTCTTAATACATAATTTAAAGATGAGATTAGCACATTAGATACCTATTAGCGGCTAAATGAAAAACTGCTTTGACTTTGCCGCTTTTGAATATGACAATACACCTTTACAAAAAGGCAGACAGTCATTTATAAGAGACCCAGTACACTATTCCTGGCAGAAGCTCCAGTAGATATAACTGATCAATGATTTTCTCAATCGCCTTTTACGTCATAGTTTCATATTATACTATTGTTATCCGTCTCATAAAGCTGTTAGTTCTCCTAAGAATGAATAAATAAATAAATAAACTTCTACTTCCATTTCCTCCTCTAGATGAACGTGTAAATAAACACATCTAATCTTAACCCGTAACTGGATACGTGCATAACATTAGTCAGACATGTAACAAGCCCAGCTGTGTGTCACGTGTGACTCCGTGTGAGCTCCAAGTGCTCCAACGTAACGTCGCGTAAACTGTTATCAACGATACACAGCGTTTGTTAAACTGCAGTGTTTATTAATAAGTGATTAACTGTTGTTAAATCATAGCACGTCATTACGGATTACGACACATCCGGTTTTGCATTGTTTTGCAAAATGGCGCATGTGTGTTTGATTCATTGTACGTAAATGCGCTGTTGGAAGTGTCCGTATGAATGTCAATCTGTCTAGCCTTTTCCCAACTATGTAGGGGTCTGCTGAATACCAGTATTTTACATGGAGAGACTGCCTATCTGACCTCTACAACAGTGTCTGGATTTTACGTTACCCCTTGGTAAGACTGGTTGCCAGACGACTACGACGACTGACAACGGTCTACGATGGTCAGCCGGGACCAACGGCTTAACGTGCTGTCCGAGGCACGGAGGGGTCTCGGTAGGTAAAGATGGTCACCCATCCACAGACCAACCTCGGCAAACGTAGCTTAACTTGATCAATCGACCCATGCGGCTACTAGTAGGTACTTAGCCACGAGCCCCTTTTAATCAAGACACCACACTTAGTTAATGGGATGGGTAATAACTTGATAGCATTTTCGGCTCACACACACATCTACAACCCACTCATTCTTCTAGCTAAAATCAGTAGTCTTCTTTTGCAACGCCCTTAGCGTTGTCTATTATTTTCCAGCAACAATACACCTAAGTTATAATATTAATATACTCCCCAAAATACTTTTAATGATCATAAATATTACCCACATTATGATTACAGAGAAAAAAATACACAAACACAACCCCGCCCTCATAACGTGATTGAAAAGGGACCTCGTTCAATAAATGTTAAAAATATAGCAATAAACAGAGAGTGGTCGGGAAAAAAAATCATGGAGGCGTACACTGTTCCCACGGGTGCCGCTCGAATGTACCCCGGTCGCAGACACAGGGTTAAAAGAGTATGGGGCGCTAAAAATATCGTCCGCCCTCGTTATATGGACATTTTTATTGAAAATTATACTTGTGATTTGTTTGAGAATATTTAAATAAATGGAAACAGTGATGCAGTTACTGTGGAGTCATTAATTTCTACTATGCACTTAAGTGTAATTTATTTTTCAAAATATTGCAATGTCTCGTGAAACCCTTGGGGACTGATGGAATCCAAATGGATTTGTTGCCTACCATTTAAATTATACGTGGTTCATCCTAACGTTATACATATAGCGGAACGTTGTTCTCTACTTATCTGAATCACGTCTGTGTTGTTTTATTCATACTTTACTAATCCCTACTAATATTATAAATGCGAAAGTGGCTGTCTGTTACGCTTTCACGCCTAAACCGCTGAACCGATCGTCCTGAAATTTGGCAGAGATATAGCCTCAGATATGGAGAAGGACCTAGGCTAGTTTTTTACGCGATACCCGACCTCGATTTAAAATGTGTAAGTAACTCTGTTTCTGTCTGGCCATCTGACTGCCTGGCTGTTACCTTTTCACCCCCTAGCACAGATATAGACCATGAGCTGAGTTAGGACATAGAGAACTTTTCTATTTAACCTGGTGTTACGATTCCCCTGGGATAATTTACGACAAAAGCTAGAAGCTCATAAATTATCTTCTCAGGCCAGATTTTTCTTTTTTTTTTGCAACGTTAGGTAACTTAGCTAGTTCGATTATGAAACTAAAGACGACCGCAAAACCAAGCCCCCACTAACCCACTAACCTTGAAGATAGGGGGTAGTTATCATAAACAATGTGACATTGGAACTGCAGTGGGTCTAGATTAGCGATGTCGTAACTCCTAATAACTAATAACCATTTATTTCACCGCTATCGCCATAACGTCATGAAAGAAACTTGTTTAACTGAAGAAAATATGGACGTTTATCTTTTAGAAATAGAATTTTATTTTATTTGAGATTTATTTATTAGAATTGTAACAATCATTGCATGACTAGAAAAGGTTACTTCAAACACTGATTCACCTGAAAAAGATTCGTTACTGAAATGTGGTCTTGCTTGAGTTCTTTCTCACATAAAATAATAAGGAGAGTAGAAATAGTAAGTTGAGAAAAATAAGCATTTTAAAACACAACAAGAGAAAAAAGTAATAAATTAACTTTAAAAAACTGCCGTAAATCAAGCAACGTTTTAAGGCCCCGATCGGCTAAGCAGTCGTACCACAGGCCGTGCGTAGGCAGAATAATTCCCAAGCAACGGTTCAGATGTACTTGGCACAGTTCCAGCAGGCCGAACCTTTGTCTGTCCGTCTGTCTGGGTCTTTGTTTTTGTTATGAGGACACCCGCCCACGTGCCTGCAATGCAACTTAGTCATACATATTTTATTTAGTACTAGCTTTGGCCCGCGGCTCCGCCCGCGTGGATGTCGGTTATCGCATAAAACTGCTGGGACACAGGCTTCCTCTCTGTGAGAGGGACTGGGCCATAAATCACGCGGGCCCAGTGCGGGTTCGTAGATGTCATATGTCTTCGAATTTTTTGGTTCTAGAACATGGCGGTTTCCTCACGATGTTTTCCTTCATCGTTTTTCGAGCAATGGTGATGATATACGTAAGTTTTGTTATATGCAGCAGTATTAATAGATAGGCAATTTGTACCATAAATTTGCCATGTCGCTCTCAACGAAATTAATCAATCGCCGCCAAACTCGTTGAACAACTTCTGAAAGTGTATACAAAATGCGATGACGTGGCGCAATCAAAGGCGAATGGAGCCGATCTAAAGCGGTGTCGTGGCCGCTTTGTCATGCTAATTTGTGACCCGATCATTCCTCGCTTGACTTCATCAAATACCTGTTGATCCTACTCCAGGTCCATGAAAAACAGCACTCTATCTACCTCCAACAAATTGATAGATTCGCTCAAAGATAAGTGTCGTGTCGCGTTCAAAGGATAAAAAAATAACAATCTATATGTCGTGGCATATAATTTGGGATTTAGCAATGATTTTATTTCATCCGCCATTTCATGATCATGCCATTTTAAATGAACAAGATTAATGTGCGATAAATAATAATATTTTCCATTTCAAATCTACTAAACTGGCATAATTATAAAATAGTGAATAAAATATCCAGGGCCTAACTTGCTTTACGGGACTAAGGTGCTTATTGCCTTTTCCCAACAATGTTGGGGTCTGAACACCAATAATTTAATTATCACGACTGCCTAGTTACTGGGTAACATGATGCCTTTTGCAGTTTGCTAAGACTGAATGTCAGATTTTCGGGCTTCTGCTGACTCAATCAATCAATCAATCAAAATATTTTATTTCACATAAACCTGCAAGGGCACTTATGAAACGTCAGAAGCTAGGTGCACGGTTCCAATTTGTCGCTTCCTATGGAGAAGAGCCGGCAAGAAACTCCACGGTTACTCTTTTAAAAATAATTGGCTTTTATAATGTTTTCAAATTACAGTGATATTAGGCATGGGACTACCCGTAATGACTGTCAAAGATCAGAATGACAGCCAGGACTGGTTGAGAGAAGTCACTATGTCTAGGCTCCAAGAAGTTTAGCAACGAACAATTTAGATTTGGCACGTGTATCATAGGCGAAGCGAGAAATGGGGACCTGAACCAACTTCCCCAGACGAAACTTTGGAGAATATCCGAGTATCGATCGGATATCTGTAAAGGGCGTAACTTCCTGGACATTAGTCACTCGGCTCCAGTCTGACGATCTTTCTAAATCGAGGTATAGATCGCACAGATCCGGAGTTAGATCCGGAGACAGATAGGTACATCGTACACACTGAGACACAGTCTAGAGTCTAGACTCCAGACGCAATTGTTATTCACCACACCTCGACATGGGCGTTACGATCAGTCGCGACGATTCTATTATGATTTACGTGCGAAGATACTTTTGTGAAATTTTATCAATAAAGAAGACCTTTTGGTAAAAGTATTGTGATTTCGTATTTTTATTGTAGACTTTACACAATACATTTTTGTGTAATAAAGAGCTTGGAAAGCAATAAAATGAAGCGTTCCATGTAAAAGTTAAATGATAAATGATTTTATGTCTATACATAGGTTTGTATGGTTTGTACAAACACTTTGAATACACGTGATAGATAATTTCGGCGTTTCCTATCTGACTACTCTAAGAAGAAAGGCCGAAACAAACTCAGAGGTCGCAGTCTTTTTAAACTTAAGTTATAGAATTTACAGTAAAGTCCAAATATAATCTTAGTCAGATCATGTGAGGACCATGTTGATTGGTGTCTGAAATGGTCTGAAGACAGAACCACATATATTGAATTGACCGGTCATGTAATCATGCAGCTCAACTCAGAATTTAAGGGGAACCCTAGGGGGGGCCCCTAGTCGCGGGCTCGAACTCACTGATGGGCCTGGCTAAAAAGCACGCTGTCTCACCAGGCATCGTGTCCGACAGAGGTAGTATCAGTGATGAGCAGTTAGAAGCTAGTCTACACGCCACAACATTATTGAGTGAGATGCAGGATCATTTATAGTACAACAGGCGCGTAAAAATTTAAGAACAGTCCTTCGGAAGATCGGGTTTTATGAAAAAACCACGACATAAATCAATGACCAATAAAATTTATCTAACTTTTCGATATTTAAGCTTTGTCGGTACCGACTTGGTTTTTCAGATTTTACACTTCCTTTATTACTTAAACACGCCCAAAGTTAGGTTACATTAGCAAGAAAAACGAATCTTTGTTGGCTCCTAACTTTTTAATGGCTTTTTATTTTAGTATTCTGTTTCCGTACAGACAATATTAATAATGAGACAAAACCATACCATGTTTAATTTTTAATGTACATTGTCGAACAGTGGAGTAATACACTCCCGAAGTTTGTATGGGAAAAATGTGGACTAGGTTCACCTTAAGGCTTAAAGCTATAAGCCTACTGCATCTGTAAAAAAAAATTGGTTATTCTTGTCTCGAAGGTCCCTACACGATTGCATAGCACACATGTGTGAATGTAACCTCTGCATTTTAGAAGGAATGTCGGAACTTTTTGCTTCGACCTCTGAGCTTTTTTGTTGCGGTTCGTTCGGTTACAAGTTTGCAAGGTTGCGTATCCCTGCATTAACGTGTCGATATTACTGCAGTATAGTTGAAATTATTCGACATTCTAGTCACACAATGTTAGACAAAAATAACACAACATAACATCACGCCAGTATTCTCTGACAAGTAAGGCAGAGATAAACACACATTTCGCCAGAGTAAGAAGGGAACGAGTCTATTGCCATCAACCGGGCGCAAATCCAGACTCCGGACTGCTACTGAGAATTCAAGATAGAAAACCCCAATAAAATTACGCCTGTATTCCCTGAAAAGTTAGGCAGACATGTACACACAAATTTCGCCTGATTAATAGGGGTCGAGCCTTATGTCATCTACCGGGTGCAAATCCAGTCTCCGGGCTACTACTGAGAATTCCAGATACAAAAATCTAATAACACTGCCCGATCTGGGAATCGAACCCTCATGCTTAGCAGTAGCGCTTGCGAGCAGTAGACCCACGATGCACAGACAAATATATACGTATATCTCTACATAGTATAAAACGAAGACGCTTTTCGTGTCTGTACGATTAGATCTTTTAAACTACGCAACAGATTTTAATGAGATTTTCATCAATAGACAGAATGATTCAAGAGGAAGGTTTATATATAATACTAGTTTTTTCCAGCGGCTTCGCCCGCGTGGAGGTCGGTGTATTATACATATAAACCTTCCTCTTGAATCACTCTATCTATTAAAAAACCCGCATCAAAATCCGTTGCGTAGTTTTAAAGATTTAAGCATACATAGGGATATAGGGACAGAGAACGCGACTTTGTTTTATACTATGTAGTGATGACCTCCACGCGGGCAAAACTGCTGACAGCTAGTTTAATATAAATCGTTGGTTCACCTCAGTCTCCAACAAAAAAAAGTCCTAAAAACTTTCGAGTTTCGTTATTCTTTCACGTAACACAGTAGTTTACCGTTATAACTCAAAAGACAAACATCTATATTGTTAGATACACAGATTGGCTCCAGTAGATAGGTTATGTTCGTAGTTATTGCATTGTGGCCGTAGACTCGGCGGCTCCGCAGCCAAGGTCGAACAGTCACGCTATAATCTTGAAGTAGAGGCAAGTCTTTATAGTGTCTTGAATTATGACTTAAGTTCTGTTGTCTATGCTTAATCGTTGAGCTTCAAACGTGTTTGTTTTTTTATAGTTTGTCGGTTGGTTCGGTGTTAGTAGCAAAAAGTTCATGGATAGTTATTACGTGGTGTTTATGATGCCTTAAAGTTAAACTTTGTCTTCATAGAGACCAGAGCCATCCACCTGTAACCGTAACTATGAATTCCGCCCATGGTTCTAGACCCCTAGCTTAGAAATATTTCGTCGGTTATCAGAAAACTATGAGATAAGACACTAATCGTATGAAATCTAATAAAGCCGTGTCAGACTTCATATCTGGTATTTAACTCTAGTCTTGTTATGTAAGACTATATAAAAAGACTACTTATTTAGCATTTTATGATACCATCATACCGGTATTGTAATAAACATGGTACTGTATAGATCGTCGACATAATGAATTTCATTGTTGGCAAGGCAACAATAAAATATGGAAGCTGCGAGATGAAGTTAAACGGTTTTTATTGGATTTTATATAACACAGTTATGCTGATACGACGATTTCTGTTCTTTACACCTTGTAATACAGGCTTTTTCGTCAGTAGAGAAAGAAACGCCTAGTTTCCTATGTAGTTTCCTATTCCTGTGATATTCAGACACTCATGTGTGGTGTAATTTTCTTCTTTTTTTTTTCGAGATTATTGGGACTTTCTTGTGATCACAGTGGTCTTTTGGAAGCCCATGTTCAACTGTAGTGCAATGCGATTACGGTAGAACCATTTCCATACAGTTTTCAGAGTAATTTTTCCTAACTAATCAGAGCGTAAATTTCCCTAATTTTAACAACGTTCACAGTTTTATCTCAGTCGCAATCTGTCAATACTGAGAAGTTTTTGACATTGAGTGTCACTGCGATTCGATTGCGACTAGATTTTGAACTTTTTTAATTACGTTATTATTTGGTCTTCAGATGTCCGTATGATATGATATGGTTCCGTGTCGTGCCGCACGTAAAAGAATAGCACCATCCCATTTCTTCCCGTGGGTGTCGTAGAACGCTACTAAGGGGCTTACCAGAGAATGGGCAGCAGCGTTCTCTATGCATTTTACCATCAAACTGCGATCGCGAACCCGCCTGCGAAGCGTGGCGATTATGGCAAAACCCCCTTTTGGGGGAGGCCTATGTCCAGCAGTGGATGTCTTTTGGCTGAAATGATGATGGTGATGATGATGTGATATGGAGCAGGAAACGCCCGTAACTTCGGCCGAAAGTATGGATTTCGTGCTTAGGGAGTAGAGTAGACGTTCCCGGTGTGGAACTGTAGATACAGTGTAGACATCACCGTATCATGTTAAGTGAAATGACGAATACACGATGACTCGGATTATAATAATGAACCAATAATTAATAAATTATAATTGCATTTTTTATTATAATTAGTTCTCGAGTGAAAAAGCTCGCTGGCCTACATACCCAGATACGTGTGCATGCATGCAGGTGTCCGTGTTATTCCAAATTAATTGTTGTCTTCAGAAATTTTCCATTTTTACTAAAAAAACGTGTCTTTATTTACTGTTGGTGTGTTATTAACACCAATTATTTATTGTCTGTTTTCCTTGCTGTTGCTCATGACTTGCGTTGCATATAACATTTTACCTACTGCCTATTTCACCACTCCGGGGTCGTGTTTAAAAACAACCCTTTCTTAAGGTGAATACGCTAAAGTTCAACATCATCTGCCCTTTTCCCAACTTTGTTGAGGGTTTTTCTTTGGGTGGGAAATCATCAAATATCTTCTCCCGCTCTGGGTGGAGGTGGAGGGCCTGTCAGACTTTTACTGACTAAAGCCCACCCGTGTTCACTCAGTTGCCTGTGTGCTAGGAGCCGCGGTATCTCTTTCGAACAATCCGCAACCCTACAAAATCGATCAGTTGACTATTAATTTTGTATGGGAGGTCAGATTTTTATTTTTCATATTTTGACCCATGTTCCTTGGAGAAAGTTGTTCAATTTCACGGGTACTAACACCCTGAAAAATTTGGCTGATTCACGGCTACCGTAGGCGGGCTTGCGGATGGCTACTGAAGGAACATGGGTGAGTTTTAGTCAGTAAAGTTCTGACACGCTCTCCTGCTCCACCCAGAGCCGGAGAAGTAATTTAATGATTACCCATCCTCATAAAAAAAACCACTAGCAATTCGACCGCGCCTTCATCTGCGTGAAACTTATAGCTCATGTTACTCCGGTATAACGTACCTTTCCATAGGTAATAGAATTTTTAATTATTTTTAAGTTTATCCTTAACAAACAATTTCACAAAGTCAATCAAGTCTTTCCTCTTTTTAACACGCTTTTATTAGCTTCACCTGTATGTTTGTAAGCATGTTTGTTTGTTTGTAACCGACTCCTTTGGACTTGATTTTGACCCACTTCAGATGGTCAGATTTCATTAAAACTTTGTAGACTTGACCGATGAAAATTCAATAATTAAAAAAAAAACTGAAAAATCACGCTTTTGTAGTTAGTAGAACTAAAAAATAGAAAATAAATAATAGATTAAAAAATCTAAGAAACACGCTTTAAAAACGCAACTAAAAAAGCAGAAAATGATTTTAAAAAAAGCGTGTTTTTTAGATTTTTTTATCTTTTATTTTTAACATTAGTGTGGATAAGTTCAGATTTCTTCATAATATTTTCTTCCACCGATGTCCGCCATATATGTAAATATATCTTGTCCTCTTAATTTATAAATTATCTAGTAACTGATAGACAGGTACTAAGAGCTAAACATAATTAAAACGTCATTCTGCCTATCAACTTCAAACGTTTGACAAAGAAACAATTATATTTAAATCGTGTTTGAAGTTAATGTTTTTAGTAGGTCATAAATTTATAATAAAGGCTCTCGCAGGCAGGCGCGACACGACTTTAGTCGAACAATTTCTGTTCGAGTAGAGTCTTGTTTATGAAAATTATTCTAGAATCGATTCGACCAGCGCGTCACGCCTGTCTGCCGAACCCTTAAGTCGTCGTGCCACCGAGCCTTAATGTCTCTTTTTATCATTACCCAATAAACCCTTCCCGTTTTGGCATCAAGATAATTTCTTGAAAGCGAATAAATCATCGTCTCGAACAGGGTAAATTTTAACACTTGATAAATTGCAGACTTGATTGACAGACTAATCAATTTTTATTATTAAAAAAGCGGCCAAGTGCGAGGCGGACTCGCACACAAAGGCTTCTGTACAAAACACCGAAAAAACATTTCTTGTGTTGAGTGAGCCTCCTTTAATTTTAGCTTTAATTATTTGATTTTCATTATTTGTTTTTATAGCCGTTATATTAACACAGTCTGTGTAAATGTTAAGTGTCTACCTATTACGGTTCAAAAGATACAGCCCTGTGACAGACGGATGGATGGAGCCTTAGTGACAGTGCCCCGTTAGCATTCTTTGGGTACGGAACCATAAAACCTTTGCTGTATATAAGAATATATTTTAATGTTTACTTTTTCATTGTCCACAGGTAATATTTGGTTGCTGTCAATGAAGTTTTGTAAATAAAGGTGAAGGAGGCAATTCTGGTTAGCGTGTCGAGGGCAAGTGTTAAATTACTGTATTTTATTGTTTTCTTGTTAATTTCGTTAAAGGACATAACATTTGTATTCGATGTTTATGTTTCGATATTGAACCTTTGTCATTATGTCCTGATTTCTTGGACATTACTGGTTCTTAACTGGCTGATTCGTAGGGTAAAACCAGGATAGTTGCCCCAGGGGTATAGTTGCCCTGATTGTAATTACTCTAGTTTCGCGGATGAATCCCATGGTATTTTATTAATCTATTGAAAGACTCTCTAACTACCACTAACTTGACCGAGTCGCATGTCTGTGCGATTGCATGGGAAGGCAAAATACGATCAAAGTTTTTGTGGGATAGATGTCCTGTTTCTCGGCGGGCGGCGGGCTGTTCCTAAACGTAATTTATACGGATTAGGCAACTATCCGCTATGTGGGGTAGATGTCCCAATATATAGAGGTCCGCAAAAATAGCTAATACTCTAGAAATAATAAGGATAACGTTTTTTACTTTTCATTCGTTTAAAGTTAAAAAACCTAAGTATCGGCCAGTTTTACAAATAAAGTATTTTGCTTTTTGTACGGAGAGATATACAGTGATGTTTAAAAGTGTGGCTACTATCCGGCTGTTATCCTAGAGACACTTCTACTGACCCATGTTTAACTGTTTTCTAAAAGCTGCGGGGAATTTGCGTAACGCATTAACAGTAGCAATGACTTTCATTTTTAGCCGACTTCCAAAAGGAGGAGGTTCTCAATTCGTTGGAACCTTTTCTTTTTTTTATGTATGTTCCCCGATTACTCAGAAGATGGCTGGACCGATTTGGATTATTTTTTGTTTGTGGCAGCTCAACAACATTCAATGCGTTATTCATGTTGAGTTCGAACTTAGGTAGCAATGGATCAGCAATATCCTTCAAAAGTTATTCAGTTTCTGATTAATAATGTTTTATGAAATCAGTGTGCAGGACAACCGATCCTATAGTTTAAGCTTTATGATAAGGATAGTTTTAGGCATGTGTTATTTTTACTTTTCGGTATCATTTAGGTTATAAGCATTTTAGTACGTGACCAGATGTTAGGGAACTCACGGCGACTCGGGAATATTGGGTTGGTTTTATTGCCGAGCGTCGTAATAGAAACCATTGTTTAATTATTTCCTTATTCGCTGCCAAGCACGAAAAATAATTATTTCGTGTGCCCACACCTCGCATCCGAGTCGTCGCTCTAAGTAGTCTCGCTAGTCGGGTCCTGAGCATGAACAGAATCATCAATAGCTACTTATAGCCACGACTCGGATGCGAGTTGTGGGCACGAATTATATTTCGACTCATATGCTGGTGCTTGGCATGGAAAGTGTTAATGTTTTGTTATTAGTGTAAACGAAGATCATTGTCGGCGTCTATTGAGAAAAATATTTGTATTCCCTTTTTGTTCTTTAGATACTTTTTAATAATTTGTAATAACAGTTGGTGCAGGTATTGTTATCCGCACCTGATGTGTTTCTATAGTTTGAAATAAACAATCACGTAGCGAGTACTATTGCCCGACCCGAAACGTGGGAAATGGTAGGGAGAAACCGACGCCATTGAGCCTAATAAAAGGGCCTTACTTGTCCAAATATAGTTACACAGAGTACGTTATACAATACTGAAAGTTAGTTCCGATTCAGACTGAGTAGACTTTAGTACTCCTACCTTTGTCAGTGGAATATAGTATTTTTATTTATTAAGTACTACTACACCATGGTCCACCGTCGATCTTCACAGTGACACAGTGTCCTGTCGTATTTCCACCCTCCAATCCAGCGCACTGTACGACCCATCGCACGTTAAAAAATACTACCTACAGCCTACAATTTCAGACAATTTCAACATCTCATACGGGTAATTTGTAGGCAACTATTCGTAGGAAAAATGAGAAACGATAACGAATTGAAGCTGTTTATATTTCTATGAGAGACACCATTTAAATAAAATAACATAGAACATAACATCATGCCAGTATTTCCTGAAGGGTTAGGCAGAGGTGTACCTATAGTTCACTCACATTTCGCCAGTTGTGTTTAAATCCCATGTGAGAACGGACGAGTCTATTGCCATCAACCGGGCACAAATCCAGACTCCGAGCTGCTACTGAGAAATTCCAGATAGAAAAACCCAATAACACTGCCCGACCTGGGAAATGAACCCAGGACTTCATGTGCAGCAGTAGCGCTTGCGACCATCAGACCAACGAGACAGTATCAAGTAAATCTGTATAAATAATGGCTACTTAAAACATTAAAAAAATACCGACTTCCAGAAAAACACTACAAAGTGAAAAATAACTTTGATTTCGGAAGGCGGTGACAAAAAATTATAATACATATCCAAGTCACCGACTTCCGAAATTAAAGTTATTTTTCACTTTGTAGTGTTTTTCCGGAAGTCGGTTGTTTTTTTTTTAGAAAACGTTCACTTTTTAGTTATAGTACCTACCCTACACCAATTCGAAATTTCATCATCCTTGGGGTCAATACAATGCATATTTATGCGATAGCAGCAATCGCGGTTGATTTTCTGTAACTTTTTTAAGAGTTCCATTGTCTGTCTCCGAAACGCATGGTCAAATCTATATAAAATTTAAATGGGACTATTTCGGAATAAGGAAACCCCTTTCGAACAAAAAAGAAGTTTGCAAATCCGTCCAAATATGACGAGAGTTATGCCCGAACATACATAAAAAAATATATAAACACGAGGATTTGATAACCTCCGTTTTGAAGTTGGTTAAAAACCGCAAATCGCAGGCGCCACATACCGATTAGCAGGATTTACTGGCCCACTTTCCATATTTACATCGAAAACGAATAAAACTGATTAACACACAGATAATTGATGCAGAATTAATTCCGTTCCTCAAGCAAATGTATTAATAATTGATTAGCATTGATGACCGATCGATGCAAATTATAATTGCACCTTCTATTAAATTAAGCGATTATCAACTTAAATGTGAGCCGTTTAATTGGTGTAAACTACGGAAATTGCGGGTTTATGATATTTCTTCGGTTTTTACTATTTATCAAATCAAAATATTTTATTTTACATAAACCTGCAAGGGCACTTATGAAACGTCAGAAGCTAGGTGCACGGTTCCAATTTGTCGCTTCGTAAGGAGAAGAGCCGGCAAGAAACTCCACGGTTACTCTTTTAAAAATAACTGGCGTTTACAATTTTTTCAAATTACAGTGATAATAGGTATGGGAGGACAGTGCAGGCCTGTCAATAAGTGCCAGGTACTTAGAGGAATGAAAATAAAGAATAGAAAATCGTGTACAAATCTACTGTCTGTAAGGCCTACAACGTTCTCTCATTCACAATATTTAAAAGAATCTACATAAATAAAATGAACCTATTTAAACCAAGTGACATGATTTCCATGACAACCACTAATAAATGGTCGATATTAGAATTGATGTATAATGTCAAATAATGACAAGAATGTGTCAAACATTGTAAAAAAGAATAAAAATTAACATTGTAATTTGAGAGCAGTTAATAGACTTTCACATAGTTATGCTGCTAATGAGGTACCAGGGAAGCCACATGTGCAAAAGGAATTAATGCCAAATTTCCCTGTTTTCAACGTTATGAATTAGAATATAGAGATAATCATCTGGCGAAGCTAGAAAAGGGGACGACTACCGAGATTACGACTAATAGAGAAATATGGAAGACATGTTGCGCCGACCACAAATAAATTGGAAGGGCAGGACGTGACAGGGCAGGTCATGACATGACGGAAAATTAAAACTAACTATCTTTTCCCAGCGGCTTCGCCCGCGTCGTGGTCAGAAATTGTCCCTCAGGAAAATACTACCGGGATAAAAAGTATCCTATATGTTAATCCAGGTCACAAAACGACCTGTGTGCCAAATTTCATCCAAATCCGTTCGGCCGTTTTTGCGTGATTGAATAACAAACATCCAAACATAGAAAATTTCGGATAATAATTATAACAATGTTACGTTTCGCAGGGTAAAGTAGACAGTTACAAATTTAATACACACGTAAACATACATTTTATACTATAAATAGTTTAATCCTACTAATATTAAACTACTACAAGAAGCATGGAACAGAAAATTACGTGCCTACAAAAGTTTTTTTTTTTTTTGTTGAGTGTGGGAAATTATCAAAAAAAACTTCTACCGCTCTGGGTGGAGCGGGAGAGGGCGTGTCAGACTTTTACTGACTAAAACCCACCCGAGTAACGTGTTCCCTTCAGTTTCCTGTGTGCCACGGGCCACGGTATCTCTTTCGAACAACCCGCACCCCTGGCAGTACCTACAAAGGTGATGTATCTCTTCCAGCATATTTGCGATAGGAGAGTAAAAAAAAGAGATAAAGACAACGTGTGTAAGAATAGAAGGTAAGTAAAGCAAAATACATAAAATCAAAAACAATTCTCTTTATTCTGTATTTATGTAGGTTTTCGCGATAATTAAGCTGAAGTTAGAGTACCTAATGTAAACAGGAATAACAATGTGCTTGTTATCAAAATATTGGAAAACCAAATCAATTTACCAATCAGTACTCCAAGTAGCGATTACAAATAATATCGGTAACATTGGTAGAAAGGGCAGAGAACACGTCATTGACATAAATAACGCTTATTGAAATCGAACACAATTATTTTAAACATGGAAAGCCGATTTAAAATAAACGACAAGGCGAATGAAAAATACCAACAATTAATATTTTCCAAATTCGATTTTTAAATGAGGAATGACGTAACGGAAACGGTTTTTGATCAAACATGGCGGAAAGTTGACAGTAATAAAAAGCAAAGGCATTTAATTTTACAGCTTATAATGTTAGCTGTTTTAGGCGTCTTATTGCTTTTCAACCATTTCTGGTTCATGCAATTTGGTACACGTAACTGAGTGATGTCAACGTTATTTTATTGGCGCAATTTAGTGTTTATTTTTTTGTCAAATATTTGTAAAAAACGGCCAAGTGCGAGTCGGATTCACACACGAAAGTTTCCGACCCGTTCTGTTCAATATAAAACACTCCATAATTTATAATGAAAATCAGGTTTCTTGTGTGGGGTACGTACCCTATTTAATTTTAAACTTTATTTTATTTTTAAAATTTGTTATACAGAATTACATTTTAACCAGTGCGCAAACTGTAACCATGATTTCAGCATATCATTCTAGACCATCCAGTGTAGAAATTTTTCGTCAGTTATACAAAAAAAAAAAAATCAGCTGTTTCATAGAAAAGTGCAATACCTACGCGATCAAAATGTAATGAACAGCTGATTCTTTTTTATAACCTACGAAAAATGTATATGCTAGCTGGTCTAGAATGATATGCTGAATTTAGTTTGCGCACTGGTTAAAATTTTACCCTGTAGCGCCGATAGTAGTACACACTCTGAATATTTCAAGTATCTACCTATTACGGTTTAAAAGATACAGCCCTGTAACAGACCGACGGATTGGCGAACAAACGAACGAACGGACAGCAGAGCCTCAGTAGGATTACTAAGGAACCCTAAAATTTAAGTATCGTAAATTATTAAGAAAACATTGTTATTGATTCGTGGAAGTTCGATGTTTTTTGAGCTCGGCCTACTTATGTTATGTAAGGTATTGTACTAACAATACATTGAGGAAAATACCATTTAAAAATACATAAAAGAGTCTAGTATTGTGGAAATAGAGTTCTCTCACTTCATACGGAAAAAGACAATCTTTCTAGCTTTTGTGGGTAAAAGTGACCCTTGAAAAATATTCGTGTTATAACTTGAAAAATAAAATAAATCTTGACACAGGTGTATTTTTCATGTAATTGGTCAGTCGACTGACAAGGTTTTTTAATATATCATTTAAAATTGAATATTTGCCGGAAAGTCTAGAAAAACCCAAGACGTTTTTTTAGTTTATCTTTCGAGTCTGCAAAACTTTTTCAGCAGATAAATCAGTCATATGTAGGAACATTACCTAACTGGATATTTAAATGTAAATATAGGTACTTATGGTAAGATGGTCCTTTCTTTAGTATTGTTTGTCAAGTTGTTGAGCTCTTTAGGTTGAGTTTAGCTACTCGATTTCTGACGAATACTTGCACTGACTGCACAGGTCCACTGAAATCTATGTGGTTCTTTCAAAGACAATTTCAATCAGTACATGGTCCTCACATGATCTGACCAAAATTATGTCTGGACTTTAAAAGAAACACTTGAGTTTGTTTCGGTCTTTGTTCTCAGAGATAGGGACAAAAAAAAACTAGTTAATAGTTTTAAAAACATTACTTTTGACGTGTAAGTGTTTGTACTAATCTATTTACAATAACATATCATTTTCATTGAAGTGTTCGTTCTGCTTAGGGACCGCTAGAATGTTTTTACCCCTCTGTTATCGTGGCCTGCAAATATCGAGACCTCATTTCCGACTCATTATCTTTTCCCTTCTGAAATTCTTGTCAGGACCCTCGCTCAGTTCTTGGGGAGTAACATTCAAAGTACAGATCCGTTCATAAAAGAAGAAGCAACATAAATAACCTATGATATATAACGCAACCTCTCGAAGTCTCGATTAGCGCTTCCCGACCTTGCTCCACTCTAGCTTCGCTTAAAATTGGTTCCGCTAATCCTCTTAAAAAAAATGACTATAAATAACACCCACTCATATCAAACCAAGACATTTCAATTGCCTAATACGCCAACTGTGACACAACAATAATAACGAAGGCTAAATCTTTTCGCCGCAGTATTATTTCCAATTGGAGCCAATGTCACTGCCGAGGCTATCTTATGAATGGAAGGTAATGGCTACCTGGTATTTGTACGATGCTTGATTGTGGGAGGATTTATTTGATGACTAGGCAGTATGAGGCCCTGCTTCCCGGCGAAATTTTCCACCTGACTGTCAATCAATCAATCAACTCAGCCTTTCGTAGTCCACTGCTGGACATCTCCCAAGCTTCGCCACGACACCTTATCCGCCGCATCCAGTCTGTCCCATTCACCTTTTTAATGTCTTCAGTCCATCTATTTGGGGGGTGTCCCACACTTCGCTTGCCGATACGTGGTCTTCAGGACTCGTCTGCTCCATCGGCCATCGGTCCTTCGAAAAACATGGCAAGTGCCACTTTAGCTAATCGATTAATTTGTCAGATCTAGCATCTTTTGGGCATAACTTACAATCGGAACAGCTCCCGCCTTGTTGGCAGGAAGGGTTATAATCTGTCATCTCTGTAATGGAATGGACTATGTCAAATGATCATGAATGTAAGTTTGCTTGTCAAACTTGCTTAATTAGTGCTACTGAATACATTTTTACCGTAACTGGGAAATTGGTCTTCTTCTACTGAAAAGAGATGATATACACTTCTCAGAGATATTAATAGTTTATAGTCTCACCATTTGCAGCAACACAAGTTTTATGCTTTTGCCTGGCTAAGCGGATGGTTTATCGTAAAAAATAACGGATAACTTCGCCGTTTATAACGTTCACGTCTTATAAGGTTTTAATCGCTTTCTTCTAAGACTCGTGAGAAGATCTAAACACGATGTTTGCTCATCCTTCAATAGCATTGCCGACAGCTGACTGGTGCCGACAAACGGAATTGAAACGGTATGGTCGCAAATCATATTTTGTTCAATATAGGTACATCCTGACCACTGACTTGCAAATTGCAAAATTTCGCGGGTTATTTTAGCGCATCCACCATAACCCCCCCCCCTACCTATCAAGTCTTTTCCCAACGATGTTGGGGTGAGCTTCCAGTCTAACCGGATGCAGCTTAATACCAGTATTTTACACGGAGCGACTGCTTATCTGACCTCCACACTGGGTAATACGATACCCCTTGGTAAGACTGATTGTCAGACTTTCGGGCTTCTGACGACCCGTAACGACTGTCAAAAATCCACAAATGATAGCCGGAACCAACGGCCTAACGTGCTTTCCGAGGTACGGAGGAGTCACGGTATGTAAAGATGGTCTCCCATCCACGGACAACCGCGGCAAACGGTAGCTTATACCACCTAATTCTGAGGGTGTAAATGCAAAATTTTCTCTAAAAATATCAAGAAGTTCTTTTATTGATGTCTTCTCAACAATTTAATTTCCAACTCGGGATTGATGTTTAATTCATCCATTGGATCCAAGTTTCTTGGTAATGGTGGAATGGAATTCTCAACATTGACTTGTATTAATTTAGTAAAATTAGTACAAGATAATTTATCAATTTTTGAAATCGATTTCAAACTTCTTTCTTCTCTAGAATGATGGTCGCTTGTGACAATATTATCGATCGGACTTTAAACGGCATGTTTCTAACAACATTGAGGAAATGGGAACAAATGACGTCACTTGTCATAGAACTCATAGCTTGTAGGATGTGAACGGGCGATCACTCGGTATGAATACGACTCGTCTGTCTGTCTAGTCAGGAGACGATTAGTCGGCGACCAATGGAAACCTGGGACATCCTGCTATTTTCCAGCACTGTTTATGACCTTCTAGACGTTATTCCACTTAATCTAAGTTCCATAGAGAAATTTAATTACATTGAAACTATTGGTTTTATTACTTTTTAGGGTTCCGCACCCAAAGGGTAAAACGGGACCCTATTACTAAGACTCCGCTGTCCGTCCGTCTGTCTGTCTGTCTATCACCAAGCTGTATCTCAAAAACCGTGATAGCTAGACAGTTGAAATTTTCACATATAATGTATTTCTGTTGCCGATATAACAACAAATACAACTAATTAAAAACAGAATAAAATAAATATTTAAGGGGGCTCCCATACAACAAATGTGATGTTTTTGCTCGTTTTTGCTCGATATTGATAACGGCAACAGGTAGACGCTTGAAATATTCACAGAATATTTAGTTATATATTCACTTTAAAAATAAATCATTCTTCTTCTTCTTATTGTTCTTTTTTAAAAACGAAAAATCCGCAATTATATTAAAATTAATATCTAAGTGGGGCTCCCATACAACAGACATGATTTTTTGCCGTTTTTATAGATAGTGGTCCTTAGTGCGCGAGTCCGACTCGCACTTGGCCGGTTTTTTTCCATATTAAGAAAGTCTTAGTTAGTCGGAGAGCGGCTAATTTGTACCTATTCAAGTAACTGAATGGGATTTTTCATTTAATTAATTAGAAAATAGAGTCGAATCGCATGGAATCTAATTTGTTTGGGTTGCACGAAGATTTTATGTAGACCAGTGATTGTATTTAGGTTTGTATTGAAAAGTAGTAAGTTTAGCTTATAAAGAATCTTGGTAATGCCTCAGTAATTTTGTAAATTGTAATTATTTTTTAGAATTAGGCTTGTTCGACCTTTGCTCAGCAATGGGACATGGGACAAATGAATCGCCGAAATGTATGTACGCGCATAATTTCCGAACGACTGCACCAAATTGGATGATTCTTTTTTTTATGTGTTTCTCATTGTCAGGACAAGGTTTGTATATAAGAAAATTAAAAAAAAATATATAGATTTGATCAGAATTATTTTTTACAATCTAATACAAAAAGTGATTGACGGTATGTGACGACTTTGACAGATCTTTGACGAAACAATCGACCAACTGATTTGATTTTACCAGTCGCGACTGGAGAAATGAAATATGGCGGTACGAAGTTCGCCGGGTCAGCTAGTAATTTAATAAAACCAAAGGTTGTGAGCTCATGACCACTCCATAGAAGGGAAAACTTACGACTGGTGCCGAGTATACGCGATTCAGTGTCACCGGCTGACTAGAGCCGATCAGCCGAGTATACCCGATTCAGCGTGACCGACCCGAGTTCCACGGTTCAGTTTGTTTCACTGTTCAGAAAAAGCGCAAAGTGCTCCTAAAGAAGTTTTTACTTCCGAATGGCTTATTTTAGACTGTTTTGTTTGACAATTACCAAGTTTACGGTAACAAACAACAGGAATAGACAAATAAAAAAATTAAAAAATAAAACATGTTTGCAGGGTGATTATAAAGCCAACTATTCAACGACATTTTTTCTTGATGACATTTATTGCTATTTCCCCGGAAACATAAACGAAATAATGTTCCATAATTCGTTTTTAAAAAAAACTTCACAATTTATTATACAAGAGCTTACAGTCAAGGTTAGTCCTTGACAATAGTTTTAACTAGACCTTTACCTGATACGAATACGTAACTGTTACAGTTTTATGAATTCAATCTTCCTAGCATTTTCCCAACTGTGTTGGGGCCTTTCCAGTCTAACCGAATGCAGCCTGAATACCAATATTTTACACGGAACGATTGCCTATCTGACTTCCACAACCCAGTTGCAGGGTAACACGATACCCCTTGGTAAGATTGGTTGTCAGACTTTTGGGCTTCTGACGACGCGAACGACTTTCAACAGTCAACGAATGACAGGCTAGAAAAACTCGGATGTAATGGATTGCCACCCGTCCACGAACCGTCCGCGGCAAGCATAGCTTAACCCTTCGATCGAGTCGTGGTGTGTTCGTTATCATTTAGCCATCTACCCTCCTATTATTATATTTTATTCTAATACAAAAGGGCTTACAGTTGCTGTTAGGCCTTTACAATAGTTTTAATTAGAACTTAACCTGATACGAGGATATATCTGTTACGGTTTTATTAATAATAATCATAATATTTGCGGTGACATTGAAACTCATGACACTATGGACCAGTGACTTAATTACTGAGGTCAATCCTTGACCTTCAATGCCATTTTAATTACATACGCGGTAATTAACTCCATTCTCTTGCATAATCTCTTTGTCCCGTAGTCATCGAGATGTAATGAAAGCTTACTGATTCGATTTGCAGAAAAGATTATTAATCTGTATTTGATTCTATATTGCTGATATCTATGGTTGTTCTTTTTGATTATTAAAAAAAATAGAACCGTTATTTTTCACCGCAGCAGTTTTAAAAGTTACGTAATATGAAATATTGACGTTTAAAAAGAAAATAAAAATAAAATCTAACCGCCAGCAAATCCGTTGAGATTTATGACTAATTTGTTTTTAGGTTTATTTTATTAGTTGTATGTTTTTAAATGGATTATAATATCATTTATTTGACTGGAGTCGTTTCGAAATTTTTAATAAGCGGATTTCGCAAGAGTCCGAATGGATCGTTAAAAACTACACGTCCGTTGATCTCCCGAGTCCCAATGTCGGTATTCTATTCATAGATTCAGTTTCGGAACGTCGTTGAAGTTCGTCAGAGTTGTAACAGATGGCGTTACTTGTACGTGTTTACGGATTCGTACATTTATATCAATAAAGCACTGTAGTTTTTTTGTATTCCTACATTTATGGTAATTCATAAAACGTCTACATAAACAAAAATGAAATGCTATTCGTTCGCAATTGAGTACAACTGGACCGATTTGGCTTTTTTTTTGGTTTAAAATGTTCGTAATATTCCGAATTAGGTTTTTATGGAAAGAAAAATATGCAATTTTTCAAGAAAATTATCAACTTCTGGATAAACTGAACGTATTTTTTTTCTATTGGCTTTTTAAATTGGACAGGACGACGTCAGTCAGCCTAAACACAAATTAATTGCAATCTTAAAACTATCAAAACATGAAGTTGCAATCATCAATCGCAATCATTAGGAGAGGCAATCAATTAAAGTAATAGACGATCAATCAAGTTGATCAAGTAGCTGCGGTTAAGTTATAAATCAAGTTAAGGTGTAGTGACAGATAGGGTTCAAGGTTCCGTTGGCTGGCCGTGGCCTGTGACCTCTTTGCAATGGCTTTCGGCTATGCATTACTACAGCACTTCCTAATATGTACGTGTCTGCCGTATAAAGTAGGCATAGAGACATGTAATCTTGCTGGCCAGTTCCTTATTCTTTATGGTTGTGGAATGCTCTTAGAATTATAAGATTTACCCGCGAAAATATTTTTCTCGGTCTCTGAAATCATCTACTTAGAGAATTTGGTACCGAAATCCCGGTTGGTACAGCCACCAAGAGAGATAAGTAACCAAGGTCGTCGGATATAGTTGAAGTTCAGTATGAAACCGATGAATGTTTTCGAATGAAATTTAATTTGATAAGTGAACACAGGACCTAGTTAGTGCGAGTTTCTATTAACCATCTCGATCTAACGCATCGAGCGCGTTGGATCGAGATGGTTAAATGAAACTCACACTAGGTCCACTGTTTGTTTTCTATGAATTAACTCACTAGACTTCGTCTATATCCAACAGACCAACAACCCTGGTTACATATTTCTTTTGGTGACCGAACATAAGCTTAGGTTTCATAGGAAAGCGCTCTGGGTGGAGCAGGAGGGCGTGTCAGACTTTTACTGACGAAAACCCAGCCGTGTTCCTTCAGTTGCCTGTGTGCCAGGGGCCGCGGTATCTCTTTCGTACAACCTGCACCCCTGGCAGAACAACCCGCACCTCTGGCAGTAGGAAAGCGGTTCCGTCGTATTATAGCGGTTCCGTCATGACAAATCTGTCATTTTCACCAGTATTAGACATCAAGGTGTCAAAAAACGCTCTGTATTTAGACAGCCATCATATGTGTGACCGTTCTTAGGAAACCAACCGCAAATATGACGCACCTTCGGTGCAACAAAGTCACAACAGCTCATTTTTTTTTTCCAGAAGAGGACTTTTAATATTTTTTTTTCGCATTTATTTCGTCTTTTCTGGATTACTATTTTATAAGATTTCAAAAAAAGGAAATAAATAAAAGTCCTGTCCTGTAAAATAAAAAAATGAGCTGTTGTGACTTTGTAACACCGAAGGTGCGATGATTCGCGACTGTAACAAATATGACTTTACAGAATTAAAATCATCAATCAATACAATCCTCTAAGTTCACTTTATCCCCTTAAATGTCACAACCTGACACTAGTTCACAACTACCTGACACAAATTCCAATAAACGTAAGATAATTTAAATTTCGCTTCCACCCCGAAAAATATCACATTTCTGTGGAATTATTTTATTATCTTTTATTATTATATCAAGAAAATACTCTATTTCTATATGTATAAAACAAAGATGTAATACAAACAGTTTTCCTTCCTACCAATCTCAAATTGAATTTCCTCCTTACATCGGAATCGGGTGTGCACGGTGAATCGTAGCGTGGCACCCGCGCCCGAGTAGATACGTGTCTCATTGTTTATTCAAATTTCGCAACAGCGGGACTGGGCCGGTGTTCCCACGGGCAGCGCCAGGCACCACTTTACACCTGACAGAATTGTATAAAGGTTTTTTGCATTTTGATTTTTGGCTTTCGTTTGTAGGTCAGATATTTTTGGATGGGTGGTAACAGGGTTTGTTGTGTTTGTTGTTCCGCCCCTAAGATACTCTGACTATCTCGTTCTGCTAGCCTAAGCAAAGTGAGGAATAGCGCAATTGTCCTGGTGGACACGTCACGTCCTAAAAATGTGTCAATCTCTCAATTAAATTGAGTGTCCAGAGAATTGACTGTCTTTATTTTGACTGAATTGATAATGTTCATTACCTATCTTACAAACACAGAATCAGCTAAAGCGCCAAAACCTGAAACCTCAGGAATTAATTTTAAAGTTGAATGATTTAGAAATCATTTTAAAATTCATATCGTTTGGCGCTTCAGCAATTTTACCTTCCACTGTCGATAAACAAAATAAAGTGAAGTAATACACCTGAACGACTAACTGCTGTGAGCATGACGTCTTAGGTTCGGTCGGGCAAAGTGTTATTGGGGGTTTTCAGTAGTGGTTTTTTCAGTAGCTGCCCGGTGTCTAGATTTGTACCCGGTTGGTGGCAAAAAGCTCGTTCCTTTGTCCAAGGGACTTTAGATACACCCCTGCCTTACCATTCGGGTGTTAAAGGCGTGATAATATGTATTGAAACTAGTGATGTATCGCTAGTCGCCGACTAGTCGGGAAAGCCTACTTGTCAGCCATATTTGGAGACGGCGATTAGTCGGCGACGTGTGTTGACATGTTTAAAAATTTAAAAGACTGTGATTGAAATGAAATTGAAATGACTGTTACCTATTTCTGTTATTATAGAATCAGTTTTACAGTTTACTTTCAGTGCAATCTATAATAGGATAGGAAGAAACGCCGGCTTGCATTTAAACAATGATAGAATAAATGCAAAGCAAATAAAAACAAGTCCTGAAGATTCCGCCTGGTCGCCGGGCGCTGCAAAACGAAAGCTTAGTCACGAACATTATCGATGTCACCCGAACTTAACCGAAAGCAATGATCAGCTTGGCCGACTAATCGGCCGATTAGTCGGCCATTTTGCAGCCGACTAGTCGACCAAAGTCATAGTCGGCACATCTCTAGTTAAAACACAAAAGCTTGTTTGAAGATTACAGAAAAATTGCTACGTACAAACAGAAAAATAATGAAATCAAAAGTATCAGATTTCCTTCCAACTCCGCAGTCATTGAAGGTGTTTGTTTACTAATAACCAATCAATATGAATAACCTAATAAGGATTTGATTACCTGCGATTATTTTGGCTTATCGCGCCAGTTGCTATTACCGATGTTTGTTTATTCAATTGATTGCAATTCAATTGCTCAGGAACAACACAATTTACATAAATCCCTTTATAGTTGGCACTCGTACTGTCAGACGTGTTAATTATTATGTAATTAATAACCGTGCCTTGTATGTAAGGGTGTGAGTTTACTATGTAAAACTTGTATGGAACCTATAGCAGATGGCATTGTTAAAATAAATCTGGTTTAAAAGAAACATGTGAGCCATGTCCTGTAATCCTTATTTTTACGCAAACAGGCGTGACTCGAATTTATTAGAACAATTTCTATGAAAACTACATGGAAATTGATCTACTAGAGTCTCGTCGCGCCGGTCTACGGGAGCCTTAACATAATTAGTGTGCGGAGTCCAAGTGTTCATTTTTGTCGCAGGAAACGCCCTGGGCGTCGGGAATCCCAGGCTGATTCCCGGCCACCGTAGGCGCGGGCTTGCGGACGGCGGGTAATGGGCTCGCTGTTCGGTAAGGACTAAGCCCGGGTCGACTGCGCGTTGTGTTCCACGCGCGCCTCAAAGCGATGTCAGCACCAACTGGTGGAGTCCGCAAAGGCCGATGCCTGCCAGGGGTGCGGGTTGTCCAAAAGAGATACCGCGGCCCCTGGCACACAGGCAACTGAGGGAACACGGGTGGGTTTTAGTCAGTAAAAGTCTGACACGCCCTCCTGCTCCACCCAGAGCGGGAGAAATTATTTGATGATTACCCACCCAACAAAAAAAAAAGTGTTCATTCTTTACTTAATTATATAAAGTGAAAACCAACTAACATTAACCTTATCTGACATTTTCTTAGTTTTTCAGAATTCAGACATATACGAGGGTCATTCAATAAATACTTAGCCTACAAAAAGTAAACGAAAATTTTGGAAAAGTGGGAATTTATTTTTCAACATAGTCTCCTTTTAGCTCCAACTTTTTTAATCCGTCCGAAAAATAGTTTTTGTCAAACTCTGCAAAATAGGCCTCCGTGGCGGCGATGACCTCCTCATTCGATCCATATCTATTCCCGGCGAGTGATTTTTTCAGATTAGGAAACAGAAAGAAGTCACAAGGGGCCAAATCTGGAGAATACGGTGGATGGGGCAGCAATTCGTAGCGTAATTCGACCAATTTGGCCATGGCAACGGCAGACGTGTGAACCGGTGCGTTGTCGTGGTGAAACAGCACTTTTTTCTTCGCCAGATGGGGTCGTTTTTTCTTTAATTCGGCGTCGAATCGGCCCAATAAATCGGCATAGTAAAGCCCTGTAATTGTTTTACCCTTCTCGAGGTAATCGATGTAGATCACACCTTGTGAATCCCAGAAAACGGTGGCCATAACTTTTCGGGGCGATTTTACAGTTTTCGTCTTCTTTGGAGCACGTTCCCCGGTCTGGATCCATTGTTTTGATTGCTCCTTGGTCTCTGGTGTGTACCAGTGGATCCAGGTTTCATCGACGGTCACAAAACGACGCAAAAACTCCGCTGGATTCCGCTTAAACAGCGCCAAACACGTCTCCGATGTGGTCTCACGGTTGCGCTTGTTTTCTGGTGTGAGTAAACGCGGCACCCATCGCGCCGACAGCTTTCTCATGCCGAGTTCCTCGTGAAGAATATGATGCACTGTTCCTTCTGAAATGCCTACAGTCTCAGCTAGCTTCCGAACCTTCAATCGGCGATCTGCCAATACGAGAACATGGATTTTTTTAATGTTTTCCTCCGTAGCAGCTGTTTTCAGTGCACCTGGACGTGGTTCATCAAAAACCGACGTACGGCCACGTGCAAACTCGTTGAACCAATTCTTGACGGTGGCCATCGATGGAGAAGAGTCACCGTACACAGCATCCATGCGCTTTTTGATTTCGATGCGCGTTTTCCCTTCCAAAAATAGGAATCGAATCACCGAACGATATTGCTCTTTTTCCATTTTTGTAAAACCGATCGACACGTTCGCTTCCATAAGTTGTCAAATTAAAACAAATGAAGGGATTGGAATGAAAATTTGAAAAAAGAATTAAAAAAGAATGTGCTACACTGTGGTAAAACTCTTTTGAAACTACAGCGCCCTCTGGCGATGAGGCTAGGTACTTATTGAATGCACCTCGTACCAGCCATACTATATCACAAATTCTAAAACATAGGGTTGATAACAGATAGACCCAGGATGCTGTATCTGGTTCCACGTACAGGGTCACCTAGCCACCATTATTGCTACGGGACGTTTCCTTACACTTCCAGTCACACATTTGCATACCAGCAAGCTTAGCATAATGTTTTCTATTTCTACTAAGAATAGACAGTGCTTTTTCAATACAAAGTGAGATTTCGTTTCTCCATTTTTGACACCGCATCGTAAATATCCTTCTACAATCTGTCATTTTGTCTTTCGTTTCTAACTATCTTTGTCTAGGTCCTTATAAATGTAGACTATTTCAGAAGAATATTTGTTCCCAAACTGTCAAAAGCAAACTGACAACAAACTTTCTACTCGACGGCCACAAAGTATATACGACTATCTACAAAATCATGATTCGTTTAGAACGCATAACTGTGATAATTAATACAAGAACATAGCTATCTTCTCCTATTGTACATCATTTAGTTAATAGTCATGTGTATTCTTCCGTCGACAAATCGGTGCTCATGCTAAGCCTGCAGCCTTCCCCGATTCTAAAATGGCGTGCCTTAAAAAGGTGGCTGGCCAGACTAGATGCGCAAAGCAGAGGACAGAATGCTGTGGCACAGCTTGAGAGAGGCATGTGTCCAACAGTGGACTGCGGGCTGAGTGATTGCCTGAGTAGAAAAACTGAATATTTTTCACTAAAATCAGCGTTAATGAGTACTCCCATATACAAAGACCCTAATAAATAATTCATCACATTCATTACTAGGTAATCTACAAACCACAGCCTATACTTATTTACATTAGGTCTAATTCTGAATACGTTTAGCCCACTCCCCGTCGACCTCGGTGCTAAATTCGTATTTATACGGTTATACCCTCGAATTTAGACCTGAATGCTAAATTTTATGGATATCAAACTGGATTTTAGGATTATGAATGATGGAATATACTGTTTTGTTTTATTAGGATAATGATGGTTTTCAGTGTTAAAAGTGTGGTCGCTTTTTTGACAGGAAATTCGTGGTTGTGAACATAACGTATCAAATTTTTGTTTTTCGTTCTGTATCCTCCCACTGCTCGCCAGTCTCATGAACGCCTCTAAGTCCTCACGCCAGGCGTTCCCAAGTCCTCCCTGGCGACGACACCCGTTTTTTGGCTCCTAGTGTTTGACGAATCTGGCCTATCTGTCCCACTGCATTCTACATACATGAAAATAACAAAGCTTTTTAACTTTGTGAAGTTATGGCAAAATTCATATTGAACACAGAAATGTGTAACTCAATAATACAATACTTACCTACAATTTGTTTGTATCTGCGATCTGCGATTGGCATTCGATATCGTTGTTTGCTTGTCGATATTTTACGTAACTTTTATTGTGAAGCTACACTATACATAGAGTATATGAAGCTGTTTATTTATTTCGTGGTATGAAATCATCGTTTTCAGCAAAATTTCGATTGTAGTTCTTTTTTTTTTTCAATAAATATACTATTGACATAAAAATGTTTTAATTCATATACCTATACAATAATCTATTAACAGGGTCTTGGGACCATGGAGGGCTTGTTATAAATCCATAGCTTTCAATATCCTGATTCTCCCTTATGCTACCCAAGTAATTCAGTATCAATAGTTCTTCAGTAATACAATATTCGCCAGTCCCGCATAATTAACACAAAAGCAGCTACATACTTACATAATATCGGGTCGATAATTAATTCGTTCACATAATATCGGGTCGATAATTAATTCGTTCACAATAAAATCTTGTTCATGCGGGCACATTGCTTAAACCTTGTCTTTGTTAACTTTGGCCTATCACTATAGCATTATAAAGATCCCTTTTTGTTTTTGGATAAATGGATATTATGTCAAGTTCATATTCTTACCATGAATATCGAAAATGGGCATGTTAAAATCGGCACTGGTTCAAATTTTGGGAAAAAGGTGCAATGATGCATTTAATAATCATAACAGTAAAATATCAAAAACACTCAATTTTCGCCCTGAAATATTCCTCGTTTGATCCATACAGGGTCGTCATTACCCTGGATCTGTGGACACCCCTGATAGCGAAAGACTGTCCTCCATTGCCGCATGCACGACTCATATCAAGGATGGTGCGTAGAGTTGCATCAATCTTGTACAACACCAGCACCCTGATGCATGAGCCATGCATGTAGCACCGAGTCGTACGCCTTCTTATGATCTATCCAGCATGTTGATGCAAATAATTTTAATGATATTAAAAATATCGTTAAAATATTTGCATGAGATACTTGATGATCACTTATAATTAAAATTATTTAACAATTAATTGTATTCGTGACCATCCTTTTACTACAGACAGATAAATAAAGTTATTTTTACAATATAGTACAGTTTTCTTAATAACCCTTTTTCTCTAAACATGTTTGATCTTCTTACTTACGCCATACATAATTTAAAGGTACCCATGCTTTTCCATAAATATCCGACAAACACGGAATAAATAAAATACATATTTATTCATATTACAAAATATTTATTAATAATACTTAATTCTAGTTAAATTAATACTTCCCAATATAATACTATACTTACGTTCACTTTTCTTACAACTGTTTCATAAAAATATCCCATCACATTATCATTTTATCTCTATAAACTAGTAATTAAATAATTAATTGATATGTTTATAATTCTAACAATAAGAAGCATAGTCTTATTGTCATTAAATAATAACTTAAACTTAAAATACTTATGATTAACTATGTAAAGCTTCTTACATAATAGGAATGAAACCATTAATTAAAGGTATATAAGATTATTGTAATGTAATCATTAAAATACAATTAAATTGCATTAGTATTTTATTGCTGACTGATCATGCTATATCAGTAGGTATTAAATTACAATTACATTAATATTTATGATGTAAAATATAATGAATTGATTAGATACTGTTTTTAAGAAAATATTATTAGAATGAAATTACAGTTATATTTAGACATTTTAAATATAAAGAATCAAATTGTATCTTTAAATACAATTAAATTGATTAGATACTGTTTTTAAGAAAATATTATTATAATGAAATTACAGTTATATTTAGACATTTAAATATAAAGAATCAAATTGTAACTTTTATATTTTTAAATACAATTAAATTGCAACTTTCTAACCACATTTGTATAATGAAATACAAAGAATTAATACGTTCTTAAAGCAATCAATGATCACATGTCATAAAAAAATAAGTAATATCATCAGTGTTTACAAGTAAATACAAGGAATTACATTTTCATGCGATTTTGCAAACGTTAGTGTTCTAGAATTACTTTATATTTATTTAAAATATAAAGAATTGCTATTAAGACAATTAAAACCCTTTAGATTAGTAATTACATTCATATTAATGCTAATTAATAAGAATAATTACATGCAATTAAATAAGTGGATAACTGATTTTTGGTTATTGTAAACGTTATCCTTAGCAGTAATTATAATAGGTTTTTAGGTATCTATTATAGTAAGTTAACCTTACTGTAACGATACTTGAGAAAATATTAAAAAAAATATCACAACACACAGAAATATCACAAATTATCAACTAAACTTACTATTTATGAATACATTTGGCTCTTCGAAATATATTGTGGTAAAGTTAATCTTTTAATAAAGCTTACAAACTTACGACCTGATAAAATATCCAATCTTTGGCTGTATTCACATGAAACAGCATTTTTATATGTTATTCTATCGCATTACGATTTTGTTTACGATTCCTACCATACAATATCAAAATAGACGGTTCTGGCATTGAACCTCTTAGGCAAAATTTCGACTAGACTCATGACGGTTAAAACCTTGTCAGCAAAGTAATACGCCAATCATAAAATGCATTGAATTGAGCAATTATACCACTTAAGTCTCTACAATTATTTAACTCTTGGAGGTGAATATGTTCAAGAACTTTGTCTTGATGTTGAGTAACGTTGTGAAAGACCTCTTCACCTTCTTCTTCTGCGACGACTCCGTCCTCAAGAAAGGTTCAGAGTGGGACTTCTTCATCACTGGGCGATCTGACGCTTCAGCATCCTTAGGGAGCTGATACTTGTACTCCTTAACCACTTTCTCTTCTGACGGGTCATACCTGTACAACACAGAGTATGTACGCTTGACTTTCTTTGGCACCTTGGGTGTGTTAGGCACCCTGTCACTCTTGCATCGCTTGACCTTGTTCCTGCCGTAGTAATCTTGGTAGCTGTCAGCATCGACATAGATGAACCGCTTTCCCAAAGCCAGCTCTCTCTCCTTCTTCAAACTCTTCCACGAAGCGATGACAGATTCACGACGGAAGGTCTTGTTCGGGTTGTGGCGGCTGATGCAGTAGCCTGGCTCATCCTGGATGTTGGACGTGTCCTTTAACGGAGACCCTCTCGGGCTGTAGTCAATCTCGTAGTCGTCTCGCGACACCTGGAATCAAATAAATCTTAGATCAGTGACTGTTGCTTACATAAACAACACTATCAATGTTAATCTCCCGGCTGTACCATAAACAAGTCTGGGCCGCCAGTGATCTTGTGGATTATTTAAAGTATCAATAGAACGTAACTACGTGACCGTTAGAACGTGAGGCTAGGGTGTATCGCCGTCCCTTTCTATTATTAATAGGGTCGTTTTCGATGTTGTTTAGCACGATCGTCATCGGAGCCCTTCGTGCGGTGCCCACATGTCTAAGAACACCTGTCATGAGCGCCATATGTCTCAATCTACAGGAACTTGGCAATGTGCGTACTACCAATTTTTTACTGCAACCGTGAACTGTCTAGGAAGCTCAATAAAAGTGTGGTATTTATAATATTAATCAAGTTAAGGTCGCTCATCTCGATTCTTATTGTAAAAAAGACGCTTTTAGAAAGATGAATTTTTCATGTGATGTCATATGAAAATTTAACTAAGGTCGGGAGAGGTCGGGCGATAAAAAATATGTTTGTAAAGACGTCCTTCGGAAAACGCTTCGCTAATGTGTCGTTTGAAGTATTAAAAGCTTTCACGTTACCGGCTCGCTTGCACAACTCTCCTGAGGTTATATTCCCGTCGTTTGTCCCGAGGTTTAATTTAATCTTATTATTATGTAATATTTTTATGGTTTTCTTGGAATCCCAGAGTATGACGTAGTCGGCCAGTGGTCAAATAATGGGTCACGCAGAAATAGACGGTTTATTATTGGAGTTCATTAGAACATGGTGTAAACGAACATTGGAATGCTATGGATCCGGCTGCACTGATCTCAGCAGAAAACAAAATTAGTCTTAACGATGAAATAGTGCTGGTTTTTCAAATAACATTAATCACTATTACAGCGTTAATGCTAAATTATGTGAGATGATATAATATGCTAAATGTTTTGGTCAAAAAATTTGGGGCGATACATTTTTAAATGTCAAACATGCAACTGGCTCACAAAATATTGAGTTCCACTTAAATCGTTGTTTTTGTAAGTTTTAGAGTTCTATTATCAAATAGACAATGTTTTTTCTTTAATGAACTGTTACAGACTAGACAAATTTCATGTTTCAATGTCCATTGGTACTGACACGACAAATACTCGCTACTTTATATTTTGACAGCTCCTGTTGAGTAACATTTTTTTAATGGGTTGTGAAAAAAAAACAGTGCTGCACTGTTGCGAATTTAGGTCGCAACGTAAAATGGGTCATTTTTAAATAGTTGTCCTATTAGCAGGGTTAGTTAACACGGTCTAATTAAAACTGAAATTAAGCCTCGTATCTAGGCTACAACCTCTTGTTTTCATGTTTTATTTCGTCTAACCTTGTGCTTTTTCGTTTTCAGGTAATTTTTTACTGTCCATCACAGAGACACGCGTCGTGGCACTCGTGGCCATCGTCGCTGGGTGAGTGTTTGTGACGTATCCACACTACTCTTACGCTCCGCGTGTCCTATTTCGTGCACCCGTTTTGTAATACCACATTAAAATGTGTATAGTATTTCTGTCCCGACGTGCATACTTCGTGTTATTTGTGGAACTTATTATAGTTGTGAAGGTGATAACGATACTAAAAGGTGCTGTTAATTTTGTCACAGGTTATTTTAGAGAACGCATCAGAATGTTCAATGCAATGTCTATTATTGTACCGTTGCAACTTGTTTATAACGTACGGTAACGCGTTTGTTATTGCACTTTTGATAAATTGAGGTCTACGGAAGTATCAACCTTCGGAAATCGTCTTGCAAGCAAATTATCGAAGAGATTAATTCCACTACATAAAATACGCCGATTACGCTAACGATTAAATTAGAAAGTAAAGTAGTTATCATTGTTCAATCAATTACCCATTCATATTAATTACGATTATGCAAGTTAACTCGATTTTACAAAACTGCCCATAACGTTTTTAATAACTTAGTTAACCAATTAATGGCTTAAAACATGTATTTCGATCATAAAACAAGATTAGAAAAGAGTACGATACTGTGATTAATTCCATCGTCGATACCTTTAATTGAAAACGGTCTCTGTTCAATTGAGTTTATGGTTTAATTTTGTTTCTCATATGCACTGTACCCTGTTTTTTGGTACCGTTAACTCGTATGTGCAAACTTCGTGCAAAAAACTCGGCACACATAGCTTTTTTTTTCTTTCGAATTTACAGCTACGTACTCTTTACATCCTCTTGAATTTATGCGATGTAATGTTTGGGCTACACTTTTTAATGCTATAGGCTAAACTTTATAATTTCTTTCTCATTACACTTACTGTTTAATTGTACCAGTACCGATATTTTTAAGCGATCAATTTAAGGCTCTCAAAGACAGTTGCGACACGACTTTAATAGAACAATTTCTTTGAAAACTTCATGAAAATTGATCTACTACGGTCGCGTCGCGCCGGCTTGCGCGAGCCTTTAGGGTTAATTTTTTATGAAGTCTGTTTTCTATATTTAGGATTGCCCTCATTGATAAAAAAAACCACCACATTTAAGAAAGCAAACTCAGTTTTTCTTCATCCAGTTTACACCAAAAAAAATCCCGAACATATTTTTTTTTTCAATGTTTACATATCATCAGTAACAGCAAGATATATTTAACATAAGTTTGTGAAACGTAAACAGTACAGCATGTGTAATTTACTCGATCGACTCCGCGAAATCGGCTGTTTCTGCTATTCATATTCAACATTAGGCAAACGGTATTCTATTTTTGGGGCCAGTTCAAGTATAGGCCGCTATTCTTAGGCACTGGTTACATACGTGATCTTTAGCACACAATTAGATCGAAAGTCGAAGTGCAACTGAGATTTTAAATTTAGAATTTAGGTTTTTATGGTTTTATTTTTGGTGCGGATTGGGATTTCTTCGATCATACGTGATCTTTAACACACAATTAGATCGAAAGTTAAAGTGGAACTGATATTTTAAATTTAGAATTTGGGTTTTTTATGGTTTTATTTTAGGCGCGAATTGATTCAAGGTGTTTTTGTTTCTTCTGGTCTTGCATTAATTATCTATGTTCATAGAGGATAAATTAATTAAGTACCGACGTAAATGCTAAGTGGATTGTCTAATTAGAATGAATGTGGGATTAACGGATGAAGAACCGACAAAGATCATTAATTGATGAGACATATTATTATTAGAAAATGACTGCCATGATTTTACACTGACTAACTGTACCGTGCCCACGCGCATTTTTCGTCACTATGATTTTTCCGATGAGTAACAAGTTTTTTAAATACATATTGCACCATCAGATTTCGTCTGTATTAATGATAATGACCCGGAGTTTATTGACATAAACTAACAGTTATGAAAACTTCACAGCCTACATACATGATCAGCTTACCAAGCTATGCATAAGAAATTAATCGTAAGCGGATTTTTATTAGGATAGCACGAAATATTGATTAATTAATTCGTGTTTAAAGTAGCAAACTGCAGGCGTAGATCTATGACATTGACAAATACTTTATATTTAATTCAAGCGACAAACATACTCTAAACAAATATTAACACGTTGACAAATCGCCATTTTTTTAAATGACCCGCTTTGCATTATTAAAATCTAATGGCAGTGATGTATGCAGCACATTTTTTAATGCTTCTCATTTTAAAATTGTCATTTGTCATTATCAGTGATCGCTGCAGCTCTCCACTTTCGAAATTATAAACCGGAATGGCGGACGACGAACGACAGCTATTAGATTGTTACAACAACACGAAAATATCTAAGCAGTCTATCCAGTTTAACGTTTAACTGTGGTGAAAGTATCCCAACGAAATTCGCTAAGACCGGTCCACGAATTAAGAATATCGACAACTATTTGACAACAATCGATCCGAATAACTTTTGACGGCGGTTTTGACAGCTCATTGTTTGTTTGACAACCTATCACTTTCTAATATCCGTTATTATTGCTCACAATGACAGCTTTACGCTTCCCAATTTAATCATTTACTCGATACCAGATAGTATCGAAATAACAATTTGTTTTTAATGACAGTTGAATTTCTAAAGCAATGGCGGCATGAGAGTTTTTCATAGACAAAGAGTAATTGTTTTTTCTCGGGCGCTTCGTTTCCGTTTTCAAGAACTGCAGGAACTGCCCATTAGCAACATCAGGGAATTTTAATTGTAACTACTACAATTCGCATTTTAAATGCTTCAACTTTATTATATTATTTATATCCAATAGCAACTTTCTTTGAAAAGCTCAATTAAAGAAAGTAATAAAAACTTTAACAACTTAAAAAGCCAAACTTTATCAAAGTCACTTTATTTAAAACCCGATAACCTTTTCTGAACCGTACAAAATCTTTTGATGGAAGTAATCTTCATGATTAATCTGAAATGCTTCGATCAGATCGATTTTGGGCAATGATTAATATAATGCTTATTGCTTTGAATGCGAGTAGCCATGAGAATGGCCGCAGGCGGCAATGTCAAGAGCTTTACCACAAAAAGAACGTAATTCCATATTCAAACAGCGGACACGCACGCGCCGCAGTTCAATGACAGCGACCATAGACAAGTCAGTTGCCTTTTAAGCGCATTACAGTGGCCATGCACTTTGCGTAATAGTTACTACTGACCACCGCTGTGTAAGCTCTGTTCTGTAATCCGAATACATGGTTTTATTGTTCCACACATACACATCTGGGCGAATTCTAATGTTTCTTTACTAACATAAAGTTAAGTTAAAGTGTGTAACTTAATTATTAAGTGAAACTTACCACGCTTTCCCAACTACCACCGAGGATGCTTTTGTCCAACATCTTGCTTCACTTTACTTTTCACTGAACAATCCAAAAAATCACTTAGATAAAAATTGCTTTACAAAAACAATACAAAAAACTTCTGCAGTTCGATATTTGTTGTCGTGTTACGCGTCCCGTATCACGTTGTCACTAGGGAATGCTTTGATTTGGCACAGTGCACACCTCGAGCTTTCCTGAACGACTGAAGCCGAAACGTTTCAGCGTCATATTTATAGGACGGGAGTGGGAAAGAGGGCGGGTTTCAGGAAGACGCTTCGTTAGTGTCTTCCACTTAACACGTAGTCACGCCTCCGTATTTTAAGGTGCAAGTAATATAGTTCGGGGAAGCCCGTCTAAAACCGTCTGTTACTATAAGGATGCATCCTTATATTCTCTTTTTTTCTATGTCACTTCGAATATACTCGGTAGGTAAGTTCTCAGAATGGCTTTGTGCATATTTAGAACAAGCTTCGTTAAGTGTCCAGTACATTACAAAGGTACATTAACTCTCCTAATAGCTCTAAAGTTATTTCGGTTTTACGAGCGCACGTAATGGAACCTCACTACACAAAAGTTATTAGAATATCGGTTTAAGTCTCAGCTTTGCTAAATGTAACGCATGCCTCCCAATTAACTGTTATAAATATTAATATGAAACTAATTTAGTAACCCGTTAGCGCAGCGTAAACAAATAAATCTAATTTCTACAAATATTCATTCAGTTTCGTAACTTTTGGACCAAACAAAACTGACCACCGACTACATACCGCCGACTTTACTTTTTTATTTTGTTTTGCAAAACCTCACTTTAAACGGAATACAATTTATGTTCCAAATTCGAATCCTTTGAACTTTTTGGCGCAAAAATAAAGTGATTTTCTGTTTGTTTTAGTTTGTAACATGTTCCGTTTTGTTACCCCAAATGAACCGTTTTGCTATAGTGCTATATGCTACAAAGCTCATAAGCCTTTTGTACATTTAAAAGCAAACGAAACAGGAAATATTTTTCATCTTCCGAGATATGTTTCAGATCTTGGAAAGGAACTATCAATTTACTTGAGCATAATGTTTGAGAAAAGCAATGAGTGAGTGTTGTGCGAACATTTTCTAAGAAATGGGCACCTTACTGCTGACATGAATAAAAATTATTGCGATACGATAAAAGGAAACATCAAAGGAAAACAGGACTCGAAGAAACTATTTTAATAAATTAAGCAAGTAACAATATTTTGATTTAAAAGAGGGTTCGTGGAGTTGCTTCCTATGTAGGAACATAGCAACCTACTACGCTTTGGAATGAGCAACTAGCTTCGTCTTTCTAACTGACCGACCCCTTGACAATTCAAGAGTAGGTACCTGCCATCGGTTTTTTTTAAACAAATGCTTTGATTTTGAGTAAAATTCCTGAAAGAAACTGAAGACATAATGAACCAGCCATTATGAAAAAAATAAAAGCTTATAAAATATGAAATCTGGGGTAACTGGGTAAGTAAAAGGGACGAGAGAGAATTTTTAATACAATTACCGCAGCTAATTTCAGTGCCTAGCTAATCATTAAATAGATACGGTAAAATTTTCGTTCTACGTAAATGTAAACTCTCTAGGGGCTGTTTTCCTGTTGGGAATTTCAGCGGGAAATCATTTTGTGGTAAGCTGAAAGCTGTTCCATCAGTTTTATTTTAAATAAGAGTATTCCCATGAGGATGAATCAAGATGGTGCATGTAAAGTCTATCTTTTGATGACCAAAAGCTGTATAAATAAAAAAAGCATGTATTTCTCTTCCACATGAAGCCCCCTTAAATATATGAAGATTACTACAGCTGAATAAATCGTTTGTGAGAGACTGGTGCAAAAAAAAAAAACAGTGTTTGAGTATAACTTGAATCTTAGGACCGTTTATCCCACGCAGGCTGGCAACGGCGCATTTATATCAGTTTTTCGTGATTATATCATTAAATACAAACAAAAATAATCATTTTTTCAGCCAAGCACTAAAGGCTTTTTCAAACAGCCGCGACGCGACAGCGCGACGCGACAGCGCGACGCGACAGCGCGACGCGACACTTGTAGAACAATTTCCATTAAGTTTTCATAGAAATTGTTCTACGAGTGTCGCGACGCGCTAGTCTGCACGAGCCTTAAATCGTTGGTTACAAGTTTTTATGCTATTTTTTTAATAGTTATTTTAGTATTTACTTATAAAAATCGACATACCGTCAATTATTTGCATTACTTGGTACTATTAAATGTTTTTATTAAAGAGTAAGTGTTAAAAATAATTATATAAGTATACCAACTATCTACGAAAAACTACTATAAATGCATTGTTGCCAACCCGCGTCGGATGAACGCTCTTAAAGATAATAATTATAGTATGGATTTAGTTGGTTTTTACAGGGCAGACCAAATAGACAGATTGTGTGAGAGATAATGGTTGAGGGAGGTGAACACTGAGATGTCACATAAATAGAGATGCATAGAAATACGACCCGAAATAAATTGGGATAGATTAGGATATGCTGATAACTCAGAATAAAGCTACGAGTATCCAAAACTTTTCATGAACAGGAATCACGCATTGCAACCATCAACAGGTTTGACGTATATCAAGTTAAACATCACAACAACCTCCTAACGGGGAAAAGTATGCGACCTTTTTACTTGTACAGTTTACAGCCTCCTTTACGAGTGTATCGGCCGCCATTATGCGGTTCGGTTTTAGTTTGGAGAGCACTCCTGCGCACATTGACGTCAGAGATTTACATCTGAAACCTTATGCCGTAAACCGGAGGCCGTAAATAGTTGGTTAAGTGTGCACTTGAGGAGCTGTGCAGTTCTGCGAACGGTGTGTTTTGTTTGATATTATTGTTAGTGAAATGTGGAATTTTCGTCATCTTCAGACCGTAGAGCAAATATCTTAAAATAGTACTGCACTTACAAATGTGCCATCATCATCATCCAACACCCGTCTTCACTCACTGCTGGGCTCGACCTCTCATTTCTTGTGCCAATCCCCATGCTTTTGTGCCAACCTCATCCAGGTTTTACCCGCGATGGCAACAATGTCGTTCAATTGAGCCATAACTACTGACAAAGATGCTGCTGGTAATGAATTCTAAGAAGGCGTAAATAAAAAGGTATACTCTCTTGCATTTGACCCCTAGAAAAATTTCAATTGTACTCATGTCTGTTCTAGCGTGTAGACTAACTTTCATGCCTGACAATTAAGAACTTTTTACGCAGACGGGATTGCGGGCATAACTGGTGTAAATTATGTTATTTCATTAACTATTCACAGTGAAAAAGTTCCAAATAGCTTTAACAATAAATGTGGTTTGTTGACGTTTCTATTAAAATTGTTTACAATGTAGACTGTTCCAGCCAGAGAGTTTTAGGTCAGAAACATATAATCTCTGATTGTTTTAACTTTCTAACACACGAATTGGTGGTTATTCTCAAACGAAAATCAGCCTTCAAAATCTATAGTAATTATTTTTAATTTCTAAACTATTTTTTGTTGTGATTCTAAAATTACTAGCACAGACTTTCACTGACGAACAGACAATCGGTCTTGATCTGCGTAGATACGTCATACGTCAATTAAATCGATCCAATCTGTTATAATTCGCATAGGTAGCAAATCGAACGCTGCAACCTCGGCCTGATTTCATGATTTTATTCTCACTTTAAAGCATCAGGCACTGGATTACGTAATAAAACCTTCAGGGTTCCGGGCTACATTCCCAATTTTCGATATGTAGCTTCGTAAATATCGTAAACATCGGTTTGACGAGTGTATGATCTAAAAACGCCATAAAGGATGCGTCTACAGCAATTAGCTCTTCACAAAGAATGATTTACGTGCAATAAAGCCAGTCTTTGTTCCGTTGGAATACATCCAATATGGAGCCAGTTGCGTAATTGCAAGGTTTTTCATCTCTTGATGAGTTTATTGACTTTGTTTACAGTTGTATCTACCCGCAGATTGTGTTTTAATAATCCTTAATCCCCCCGTCTTGTTTTTAAACTGTATTTCCTACAGCTCTTTGTAAAAAGTGAGGCTGACCAGAAAAACAAGAAGTAGGTTTAAAATAATGGTGTTTTAAGTGTCTAAGTCCGTTCTTTGAAGATTTTTAAATAAAAACAACCGTTGTTTTAACCTTGTCGTTGTATACCTTTAAAACGATTCTGTGTCAGCCATATTAAAAAATAGAAGCTTTTCTTTTAGATTTTTCTTTAGTTTTGGTTTTTCTTTTTTTTGCTGTCGTGCTATGAACCTGGCAACAGGTTTAGAATCAAACGGAAGGAGGAAGATTTTTGTCTTAACTTGAGATAAAGTTGCATATCGTGGTCACTTTAAAAGAGTACTCATAGAAGGCCGTTTGGGAAAAGAATCATCTTTAGTCATATCAGTCTTCCCGACTTCATCTTTGCTTAAAATTTGAACATCTCCATCTTTCTTCGGGATAGTTACAAGAGTCTCTATCGTAAACTTAGCAATGATATTAATTTTCATCTTTATTACAACTAAAACTAATCATAGCCCCAAACTGACTATCTTATAATCCTAGCAACACTAAATCCATTGATTTTAGTACGCAATAAATACCATTCCAAACAGGAGCATTCCTCACCCCAAAACCGACTCCGTAGTGCAACACGACACGTAGCACGTTACAGCAACAGCCACGCATTGTTTGCGTTGTCACTACCGTTGCAGCATACTGACGTGCAGGTTATAAATAATGTATTGACCTACTTCAGTCCAATGCTGGTAACGGACGGAGGCGGCAACTCGCCAAGTATATTGACATTTCTTTTTCGAAGGAACAGAAGTCATTCGTTTTTGGGTAGTTAGTGTGGTCTTACAGTCCTAGGGTCAGGTGAATAATCTCTTTTCTTCTACTACTATACATGTTATATTACCCGTATACGCACAGGTAACGTGTCCCCAAATCTACTTTAGGCCTTCCTCTTCTAAAGTGTAGTTAATTTATGGTGTAATCTTCAAAAGTGTTTGCTGTATCTCTACTTTAACTTTGGATTTATGATAAGTAGCATAAACGTGGATGAGCACAGGAGCTTCGGGAAGAAGATCCTAACACGCTCTATGTTAGGATCGGAGTATATGGTTTTAGTAGTTTCTCTTTTAACACCATTGTGGGGTGATCAGTCTGGCCCAAAAAGTACAGGATTTAGACAAAAAGTCTGGTCCTAATTACATGGTAAACTGACTGACTACAGCCTCTTCATTAAATAGAATGTCTTGTTTAAAGTTTTCTTGTAGGTTAATTGATGGGCGTATTCACAGCGTTTGTTTACTTTTTCTTTCAAAGTGAGTCACATTATTTCAAACAAAAATCTCAGTAGCGTTTTCGCATTGTATTTCTTTAACAAATTAACACACTCTTGACAGCCTAGTGGTTAAATATTAGTGTTAAATTACGTTAGAAAGTGAAGTTTCATAGCGTTTGTAGATTTAAGTTATTTTCTCAGGCTGACTCAAAGGTAGGATAAATTCGCCTTTTGGTAGAAGTCCTAGAAAATCTTATGTAGGACTAGAAACAACAGAATGTACCATATTCATAATATGTTTGACAGTTACTTTTATATCTCCATGTTTCTCAATATACCGATTCCATGAAACCATGGTGGTCTGCGCTGATGTCACACTAGGTCATCAGAACTGACCCACTTGCTGTCGACATTTGGACGACCAGAAACACTCATTAATATTCATATTCCCGGAATATTGTTTCTGTCCCATTTACTATCCATCTATAGATAAAATTCAGTGAAATGCTCGGTTCTGGATCTCTGGCATTTCATTGTCCGTGTCGCCCCACTTTGCGTCGTTGACGAATTGCGTTGGACCAAACGTTTGGACAAAATAAATGTTTGAACAAGTGTTGGCCTAAATTCATAAACACAAAACAAATCGCTTCCGTTGTTTATAGTAATATATCAGTAAACAAAAAGATTTCCCTTGAACTTTAGTTACGTGCAATAACGTAATGATTGAAGTCATTGTAATTTTGATATCGATACGATTTAATGCAATAAGAAATCGATATCTATTGTTCCGATGCCTACTTCCGCTTTGTTATGTTTTACTAATCCTTCAAAGGGTATTTATTGTCTTGCCTTGACATTGAAAAATATTGTTTTTTTTTTATTATTTTAGTCGTTAGTCGTGACTTTGCTAAATAGTGCTTACGGGATCGCTTTCCAGAAGGACAAATATGTAAGCTTACCTGCAATAAGTCCGGTCAAAGCTCAGGTTGTTCTGCCCTATGCATTTAGGTTACCAAAGACGACGACGAGTCTTCGGCCAGGTCAAATCCCTTCGTCAATTCCCCTGAAAACAGCTCGAAATATCCTCAATTAAAGTAGACTTTCCAAAGCTGATAAACGCTATAATTCCCACATTACCAGGAACATATAATCAGTAGCCAGCCCCATAGTTAGAGCGAGACTTTCGTCTGGCAATGTCACGCTCTCTTCACGCCGCAGCCAATTAGCGTGCTTAATAGCAACCAACGGTTTTGATTTCTTTCTCTGTCAAGTGAAAAGTATGAGTTACTTTAATTCTTTACTCTTGCTCCATTTTGTAGAATAAATGGTGTCAGATAATTGTATTATTTTGTATGATGAACACGGCAAATGGAATAAGCCTCTCTATCGCTTCAGGCAATTTAGTCTGATAAACTATGCTTTGCTTACGAATCTAGGCCTTCATTTGAATTTTTATTTTGTAACATTAACAGTGAGAATGGCTTTCATTTTGACAGTTCAACAATATTCATTACGTTATATACGATGTTGAGTGGACACATTTTTCAAACATATGAAGCAATGAATTAGCAATATCCTTCACAGTGATTCTGATTCTGATTGATAGTGATGCATTTGGGTGTAACACACTCTTGACAGCCTAGTGGTTAAATATTAGCGTTAAATTACTTTAGAAAGTGAAGTTTCGTAGCGTTTGTTTATTTAAGTTCTATTTTCTCAGGCTGACTCAAAGGTAGGATAAATTCGCTTTTTGGTAGAAGTCCTAGAAATTCTTATGTAGGACTAGACACGTCAGAATGTACCATATTCGTAATATGTTTGACAGTTACTTTTATATCTCCATGTTTCTCAATAGAGCGATTCCATGAAACCATGGTGGTCTGCGCTGATGTCACACTAGGTCATCAGAACTGACCCACTTGCTGTCGACATTTGGACGACCAGAAACGCTCATTAATATTCATATTCCCGGAATATTGTTTCTCTTCCATTTACTATCGATCTATAGATAAAATTCGTAATTGGGTGTCGTAGTTTCAAAATCCCATCTTTATTTTCTTAGTCTATCAATTAGACACATAAGAAAGTGTTTCCATTTACCTCTTCTTGTGTGTGCTACTACAATTTGGAAGAGTTAACAATTAATTTTAATACAATTTGGAAGTGTTAACAATTAATTTTAATACAATTTGGAAGTGTTAACAATTAATTTTAATAATAGTGTGAAACCTTGAATAAGTGAGTATAATTTTTTAATTAAATATACCTACTATACTATGTTAAAAGTACATTTAGAAGTTATTATAGAACACTTTCTTATGTTAATTATAACCAGCATCTGTTGCTCTGAGTTTCTCAAGTATGTGTAAAAATAGCCTGAAACATTGACATGCAACACATGTAATGTACGTTCGTTCTATAAATAATGTTAAACAGAAAACCGTATCTAAAAATACTTGGGGCGAATGCAAATCTGCATATATTAATCTTACACTAGTTATCGAAGCCAAGTATATTGTCCCTGTGGGATTTCCAGTGCTAGATATTACGCTACAAAAATCACGTAGCCGCATACTTATAATCGGAATATCACCTGAGGATCTCCGAGTTGTTTTTCTGAGAACATTAGAGTATCGTAAAGAAAACCTGGCACTGAAATCATTTTTACAGCGCGCGCCCTATTCCAACGAACTGAAGAGGAAAACCGCACATAACCCGAATTATATACAATACCACAATATCCTTTTCACATTTCGAATGTTGTAAGAACGTTTTAATTCTGCCAGCTTCGAATTCGATTTGTTAATTTGAATTTTGTGTTTTTTTTCTTCTTCGTTTTAAATTCTTTTTTTTAAAGATTAGTTGGTATGATGTGTTTGAAAGGTGTTGAGCCTCAATTCTCGCTACCTTTTTGTTTATACTACGGTTCCGATTCGGATGTGTTAGAAAAAGCGTGAATCAGGTAATCTTTTCTGTGTAATAGTCGCTTGAGGAAAATAGATGATCTGATGAAGTAAGATTAGCTAAGTCGGGTCATGGCTGGAATATTAGTCAGACGTTCGTTGGCCTGGCTTTATGAGATTAAAGCTTACGTCATTCTGTTTTAATTAAATATATTATCTTTACTGTGTTGATATATTTTTCTAAAAATTCAGTAGTAAAGAAAGAAAGAAAAATATTTTATTTGAGACACAAATCAAATTAAGACTCAAATTAAATATTTCTGTGAGTTTGTAAACTAACTGACTGAAATGGTGGAATACAAAAAATAATATGACAAAATAATGAAAACAATAAAAAAGGGAGCCCTGTGCGAGGCCAAAAAGGCTCCAATTTCAGCATGATGCTGCGGTAATTGAAAAAAAAAAAAAACAACACAGTAGTAGGTATTGGGACCTTCCTTTGTCTCTCAGATCTCATGTTGTTGGTATCGTAAACAGTTACTCCAATTACACTTCAGCAGATGTTTCATGTTACACACAAAACAAATCCGGAGTTATGTTAGGATTAAAACAACAGTCGTCTTAATGTAATAGGTACAAAAAGAAAGAAACTAGTTGCCTCATTTCGTTGTTTAATTTGATCCAGTATATAGTTTATTGCCCCGACTCTCATAACAGTGTTACGATGGCCAGACATATGTTTTTACTGGGTCCCACGACCGTGTCAAGGCCTCATGCTAAATAATTCAGCTATTTTGTGGAAATGTCGTAATAAATTCTCTTTGGAGATAAATTGTTAACAAAATACTTTGTTGTTCAGTCAACGGTGTGTTTTCACGGAAGATTTCCAGTACTAATTACGCGTTTGTACAGACTGGTTCAACTTTCATTTATTATTTTACGCAGTGGTAGGCTGCATGCGTTTCGTAGTTTCATCTTTTATGATTTCCTTATTGAAATAAAAATTATGTATCTAAATCTCGGATGCAAACTTTTAATAGCCAATTACTGTTTCCTCGATTACATGTTGGACAAAAAAAAGCAGCAAAAATAGTTTATGTGTGAAAACACAGATTTCGGGGTTGCCTGGAGCATTACGACGGCCCATTAATTTTCTTGGCAAACCAAAGAAAAATTGATTCAGTTCGCATCAGCTGGCGATGTCCTCAGGACCACCGGAGCGTGCTCGTCCTCATTCAATCACCATTAACTTTTTCCGCGATATCCAGTTCGTTAAAATGCATACTGTCACCATTTTATTGGCTAACGACTCGGTAGCTGGAACACTTCGACGACATGTTGAAAAATCTAAAAGAAAAAAAAAAGAAACGTCGCTTTTTTCTCAGAACGACAACGATATCTTTGAGCACAGCCTTAAAACTTCGACAAGCAATTGAATCGAAAATGGCGGACCGATTTAACCTCTTGCGACAAGTGAACTTAGTAATGCGTATTTTATTGAAACTTTGATTATGCCCAGCCGAAATTGGAGAGGCGTGATCATAATTTTGAGTTCTTGCGAGGTGCAGCAACCTGCGATTCCTTGGAATCGAGTTTATCGTTTATTTAGTCGCTGATTCATGTCAAAGGATGTTATAAAAATAAGAAAAGGCGCGTTTTATCTGTCAAGCGGTTATTTGGAAACTTGAGATTATCCTAATATGCAGCTAAGTGCACAATGTTTGTGTAAATGAAAAAGGGACGTTGTTGAAGCAATATTTTTACTCCATAAATTATGTTGTGTGTCCGACTCTTTAATGTTATGTCGCATGTAAAGCATTATTTTGATGGAACCATTATATTTTACATAACGAAAAATATGTCACACAAGCCATAACGTTAATTAGGAAACTTAACCGTTTCAGACGGTTACAAGTAATCAATAAACCTAAATGTTTTAAATCATAAAACATAATATTTTATCGGTTTAACGCGAATTTCGATAAGTTGACGGTGTTTCTCGGGAAGTTTAAATGTTTATTGATTAAATTGAGGTTTAGTTCCAACATCTGGTAACCGTAATTTTGTTTACTTGCATCGATTTAAGCACCTGCGAAATAATTAATGTTGTATTAATTACTTTGGTGATAAATGTTTCCGTCCGAAACTCTCGGATTAAAGTTGAATCGAAGAAAGTTTTGGATGAGTTTCAACAGCCAGGACTGAACCCGTTTCATTTCCGTATCCGTAATTATGTAACTTGTAAAACAGAAGTTTAGTAAAATACTTATGTATTTCTATTTACACTTATAAATATTTACGTAAATCCTACTGTTTTGTACGGAAGAAGCTTTGTATGTTATTATTTTCTTCAAACGAGCTTTTGCTAGCTGCTTTTCAATCTTGCTTTTTACAGCATTCTTCAAATCTTCAGCTAAATAAATTATCCCAGAACAAAATATTTACTTTACTAGTAAAAACGTTATGGACCAATTTATTTGTTTTTAACTTCAAGCTCACATTTAAACGTTTCTCTTAAGGAAGTTTTCAGTTACCCATTTTTATGTGTTCATAGAAAGAATTTCGTAAAAAAAGTTATTTGTTTCTTTAGTAGTAATTTTTCCCTATTTCTATTTTATTCGTTTGTGTTGCAATACATCGATATACCATGTCTAAAAAATACGTGTTTTTTAGGTAAAACTGGCTCACGTTCATGATTTCAATAGTATTTCAGGCATTTATACGCAGTCTTGGTTCGTTTCTTCATATTTGGTGTGAAATCTATCTTATAGAAAATTGTCTTCTCTCTTACACTTCGTTGAACGTGTAGAGAAACGAAAAGCTTTTCCCACAGTTACTTAAAGAATAATTATTATGGTTTTTAAAACCTTCAAAAGAAAAAACTTTCTTCACCACAATTTACATAACTTAACATAAAAATGCCACGATTGATCTATGTTCCACAATCAATGAATGACTCGCGTTGGTGACATTGCGTAAGCGCACGTGTGGCGGCTATCGGCACTGTAAACATGCCGTGACGCGATATTATAGCGTTGCTCCATTATTTGTTTTATTTATACCTACTGAACTAGCGACCCGCCCCTGCTTCGCACTTGACAAAACACTAAGATTTCTTTGCTATAAGATTTTTATGTAATTTACTGCTCTGAAATCGTTGAAGGAAAACATCGTGAGGAAACAACCGGTTTGATTTAGAACCAAAAAATCGAAGACATGTGACATCTACCAATTCGCACACGGCCCGCGTGCTGGATTATGCCCACTCCTCACAGAGAGGAGGCCTGTGTCCCAGCAGTGGGAACGTTATAGGCTGATTATGAACTAATTTTATACATAAATATTATCATCATTCTTATTCTTCAATTTATTTGGGCTCGGCGTAACATATTTTTTCCATACTACATAATTACTAAGTACACATAAAACTTCCGAAATAAATGATTTTTTCCGTGTAGTGTCGGACGTAAAAGAATAGCACCATCTCATTTCTTCCCGTGGGCGTCGTAGAAGGCGAACTAAGGGATTTACCAGAGAATGGGCAGCAGCGTTCTCTATGCATTTTACCACCATACTGCGATCGCCAACCCGCCTGCCAAGCGTGGCGATTATGGAAAAGCCCCCCTTTTGGGCGAGGCCTATGTCCAGCAGTGGACGTCTTTCGGCTGAAATGATGATGATGATGATGATGATGAAATTATTCTTTTATTTATTAACATGGTGTACTTGGATACATAATGAAGAGTATTTATTATCTAAATAATAGAGAGAACACTATTAAAATCGGTTGCGTAGTTTAGAACCACAAGGCTACCGCATAAGGAGACGAAAAATTGGTTATTTCTAAAAGTAAAGTGTTCATCAAATCAAATCAAATGAGTTGATTGAATGATAAAATACAAAGGGATTTCATCGTAATGGGGCCATGTACCTCATTCCGAAAAATAATAAAGAGATCGACCCTTTCATATTTCAGTGTTTCTCAGAATATATCCTTCAGTGTAATTTGACCCAAAACTTGAGCTTAGAATATGTAATTGAGTCATCCTTCAAAGGAAAGGAAAACTTAACTGGAAATTATATCCCACACAAAGTGTTCCAGAATCGATTACCGGAATCGGTTATACATAGAAGAGTAGGATGGGGCCGATTGGGAAAGTAGCGCGCACCCTCGGCATGTGTCCAAGCAACCCGTCTTTCCCTGTCACAACTAGCGCTCGCCAGCGTGACGAATATCTTCGTCACTCGACGAGCGAGAAATTCCGCGTATTTCTCACGATAGCATTAATTATTCAAAATCAGCGGCGGCGCTTCGCTTGAAAAACGTTTCTTTTTAATATACTTTTCTTCTACGACAGTAGCCATCTTTATTCTTAATTACCGGGCGTTTCGTTACACGCTCGCATTGGGGACTTAGCCCACATCTGTCGAGATTACTGACTTAACGTTACTTTTCCACGACGTGAATCATTACAGCAGAGTTTATACTTTATTGTCTCTGCTGTGTGTTTGTAAAATGAGAGGCAGCCGCACGGTTCGATCGATCAGGTTAAGCTACGCTTGCCGCGGTGGGTCCGTGGATGGGTGACTATCATACATATCAAGACCCCTCCGTGCCTCGGAAAGCACGTTAAGCCGTTAATCCCGGTTGTCACTTGTGGATCTTTGACAGTCGTTAAGGGTCGTCAGAAGCTCGAAAGTCCGACAAGGGTCTCGTAATACCCAGTAACTGGGTTGTGGGGGACAGCTAGGTAGTCGCTCCATGTAAAATACTGGTATTGAGCTGCATTTAGTTAGACTAGAAGCGGACCCCAACATAGTTGGGTAAAGGCTAGGCAGATGATGTGTCTACTAGTGTGTTTATTGCATTGATTGCCTAACGAGGCAATCTTCGAGGGTCTTGTAGAATTGAATAATCGACTACTGAGCAAGTGGTTCTAGGACCTAGGTTTACAATACCCACTACCGTCCTTTAACTAGAAAGGCGTTAACCCTCATTTGGTCAATTTTTACTTTTTAATAGAATCTAAGACAGTTCAAAATTCTCTATCTTTCTTTTTTACAAACCTTTTTACAATACAAATAGTTTCCAAGATATGAAAAGTTTTTAGGCCGTTAAGTAACATAATTTTGGATGATTCCAACACTTGTAAGCGTCTAACCCACACTTCTTCTTTAAAGTACTTTAACTGCCGGATGAAAATGATCATTATCTAGTATCAATTGATGTGTCCTACAATCGGTAACGTAAGTATCACAGTTTTTAAGAAATAACGAAACGTGCGTTTTTTGCTATTTTCTCGGAAGCAATTTTTAGGGCTTAACGCCTTTCTAGTTAAAAGAATCTCACCGTGATAATTTGGGTGAAGTGAGCTTAAAGTGATCTATCATTAGCATCCCTAGCATCTTATGGGTTGACAGCTAACTTCACGTTCACTTGACCTCAATTCTCACGGTGAGATATTTACAGAATACATCGGCTGGTCTAGCTGTGTTAATGTGTTTTTGTGGTCCTAGGTCCTAGTTTTACAATACCCAAGTCTGGCTGTGTTATTGGGTATTCCATTAGAAATTTCTCAGTAGCAACCCGGGGTCTGTATTTGTACCGAGTTGATGGCATTTAGCGAAATGTGGGTCTACCCTTTTATCTTCTCCTTCAGGCCACAGGCGTGATAATTTTTACGTTTCACGAAGAACACTTTAAAATTTGTTTCTACTTGATTGTCAGTAACGTTATACGTCGTTCATTAATTGTGAAGGTTACACTGGATAGTTTCTTTTTCTGCTGTGGTTTTGATTTTCTTGACCTGGTTTCTTTGTTTAAATAAACTTTTGCAAGAGATTAATTAGTTTCGAGAGAAAATTTTAATTTACTGTCGTGGAAATAGTCTTGGCAGAAAATGGCCTTCGTCGTTAGAGCTAGGGTTGCTGTGCTTTTTAAATTTGTAACAGTCTTCTTCATCCTTTAATAATAAAGTCATGCGAAACGTAACATTGTTTTAATTATAATCCTTCTAATAGTATAAATGTGACATTTTGTATGTTTATTACTCAATCACGCAAAAACGGCTGAACTGATTTCGATGAAATTTGGCACATAGATACTATGTAATCTTGAATAACACGTAGGATACCTTTTATCCCGAAAGTACTTTCCCGTGGGATAATTTTCGACCTCCACGCGGGCGAAACCGCTGGAAAAAGCTAGTCCTTTAATAAAGTCATACGAAACGTAAAATTATCATAATACATACAGCACATAACATAACAGCACTCCTGGGCCGATGCCTGCCAGGGGTGCGGGTTGTTAGGAAGAGATACCGCGGCCCCTGGCACACAGGCAACTGAAGGAACACGGGTGGGTTTTAGCCAGTAAAAGTCTGACATGCCCATCCGGTCCACCCAGAGCGGGAGAAGTTATTTGATGATTCCCCATCCTCAAAAAAAAAATCGCCTATTTGAGAGGTGCACCTTATACAGGGTAAGTCTTTATCGAGTGCGCAAATTGTAACCATGAATTCAACATACCATTCTAGACCCAGCGCAGAAATTTTTCGTCGGTAATTTACCATACATTTGCACTGAATAAAAACTTATCCTGTATAGTACACCCACATTTCGCCAGTTACGTTAAGTCCCATGTAATAGGGGGGTCGATCGGTTGGTGGCAAAAGGCATAAATCACCCCTTGAACACCAATCCAGACTCCGGGTTACTACTGAGAAATTCCTCACGGAAAAACCCAAAAGTATTTTGCCAGACCTGGGAATCGCACCCCTCACGGGGCTTGCACCTACTAGATCCACGAGGCAATATTGTCATTAGCTGTAGTATTTTGGCAGTAATTGGTTATTAATTTTTGCACTACGTTTTAATATATATTACTACTGTTTCTGAACCCCTTCAAAAGAGAAAATGGCATATTTCTTTCCTTATTCGGTTTTTCTGCCTTCACTTTGAACAACGTAATATTTAAAAAATAAATTGAAAAAATATCAAAGAACCTATCATGTTTCAGACACAGATGTTTTGCATAACTAATTACAAAGATCCATCACTTCCTCTCTACTCGGAATATTTTATGGACGTGAAATTACTTTAAGAGAATAATCTGTCTGAATTTGATTATTGCCTTATCAGATTCAGCTTGATATAAAAAATTAAACATACGCTGTCGCTCATAAAAGCGTTCTCATTTATTTATCAGTTAAAACAAAATGGAAAAATATATCGGTTTATGTGACTAGCCAAAATGGTCATGTTAATAAAATAAAATAAATCGATCAGGAGATAACCTAGACATGAAGTGTAGATGGGACTTTTGTGGGGTCTTATTTTCATGTCCTATTCGTGAAATGTCATCCTATGTTAATTCTTTCATAGCTAGACTCTGTCTTACAATAGTAAGGGTCCGCCTTTTATAGCTACAACATCAGTGCTGAAATATTTCGATGGTCTCACAACATCTTCAACAAGTAAACAGTAAACTACCTATCTACCACCTCGCTGCTCACTTATAGACACATCCACAGTTAACCAAGCACATCACACCAAGTACCAACACAATATCGGTGAAGGTCGCCGAGATAACTTAACGACGATATAATTTGTCTACCGAGTGGATGATAGCTTCAGAATTACAGTAATTAGGTCGTGAACACGCGACGTGACGGCTAATGCGTACTAAGCCTTAATAGGAGCATCTTGACTTGATTAGACTTGAAACTTAATTGAGGCGTTTGAAGGAAAACAAGACAAAACAAGGGAATTGGTTTGTTTGGAACTCAGAAACCAGGAATTTTCTATGGGATTCTTGTAGTCTGTAGGAGGCTGGCACAAGAAAAGAGAGGCTTCTGTTCAGCAGTGGGTTAAGGCGGGCTGTAGGTCATGATGATGATGATAGGAATCTGAAGCATCATGAAACCGTTCATAATAGCGGTGATGTGCATGACGATATAATCGATGACAATACTAGGTAGTATAGATTCTGGCAACTTTATACACCTCATGCGTCATAGTGAGCTTCAAAAATCGATCTTCAGGTGACCAATGGTGGTCAGTAGCGTGGCAGACGGCTTGGTTATTGACGCAGAGTGTTATCTGCATAATTGGGCTCTGATGATAAGAACTAAGTTGATGGTTAATGCCATGAGCATAAAGATACATTTTTTTGGCATTGTATAGTGTCAAGATTAAGAAGAAGAATCTAATTAAACATACTTACATACATAAACTTTCCATGGGGTAGGCAAACGCCACATGCCACGATACTTTTTTTTTTTGAGGGTGGTAAATCAAATAACTTCTGCTCTGGGTGGAGTGGGAGGGCGTATCAGACTTTTACTGACTAAAACCCACCCGTGTTGCCTGTGTGCTAGGGGCCACAGTATCGCTTTCGAACAACCCGCACCCCTGGCAGGCATCGGTCCTTGCGGACCCCACCAGTTGGTGCTGACATATGCTACGATACTTTACATAAACTGTTTACTTCTTTTACGTTCATACATCCGGTCATATACGCACGCCGGTTGCGAGTACTCCGCACCTGTCCCTTCTGAAGAACATCACCAATAAGGTGGAATATGATACTAAGGGTATTAAAACTTACACAAATATCAAACTCACTGTTGCTAGGCTTACTAAAATAGGTAGGCTTACAACAAAACCAGTCGCAGATAATGAACACTTAAAGCAGTTTCCTTGAGCACCAAATCAGGTTAGTGTATGACATAACGATATTAAATGCTGGGACGATGGTAATGCACGCGATGCCTAGGAATTCTCATTTGTTATTGTTTTGTAGTTTAATTGGATGTGAAAAGAATAATTGTTGAAACAAATGTGAATTTTAATAGTTGTATGCGCTATGCGTGTTTTGTGTTGAGAAAACTTAGTGGTTGCGTTAGCATCGTCTTGGTTGTGACGAAACTAAAACAGATCGATAAATATGAGGTAGGTATATTACGTTCCGTGTGGTGCCGGACGTAAAAGAATAGCACCATCCCATTTCTTCCCGTGGGTGTCGTAGAAGGCGACTAAGGAACTTACTAGAGAATGGGCAGCAGCGTTCTCTATGCATTTGACCACCATACTGCGATCGCTAACCCGCTTGCCAAGCGTGGCGATTATGGCAAATCCCCCCCTTTTGGAGGAGGCTTATATCCAACAGTGGACGTCTTTCGGCTGATATGATGATATTACGTTCAAAAACAGAATTGACGCTTATTTTTTTTTATTTTTTTTTGCTGTTAGCATTTACCTATAATTCCTTTGATTGCTCAATTCTATTCCAATTATGATTACGTAAAAGGCTAAATCCGATTATTCAACATGATCCCGAATAAATTCAACAAACATCAAACCCAGTCTTCACATTTCCTCCATATGATATCTATCAACCTTCGTCCATTCATAGATATTCGGAGATACATCGCCATTGTAAACAATACCAACTGTAATCCAGAATAGTGGATTCTTCATTGAAAGTTATAAATATTATCAAGGAAGTGTTGTTTTTCAAACAATAGTCTGGCTGTTTGTTTTCCATCATCCATAACACCTAAAATACATGGAACAAATTGAAATTTCATTTCCGAGAATGTAGGAAACGGATTTAGAAGTTGAAAGAGTTTTAGATGGATTTATAGTTTAGGTAAATCTATTGTTTTTTACTGAGTTTAAATGCGGTTAACATGTGTACCTTATCAACGGATTAACGCTGATTTTGAGTTGTTATTTATGCACATGTGCAAGTAGGCGGCTTACCTTGCGCAATACACTAATGGCTTTCATTTTGACAGTTCAACAAGTTTCATTGCGTTATTTACGTTGTTGAAGACCATTTTTTTCGAACATATGAAGCAGTGGATTACTAATATCTATGAAATGGTTCCGATTCTGATTGATGATAGATTATTACGCAATTAGGGTGCTGGTGGTAAATGGTCATCGTCAATATGGACATTTGCAATACTAAAGGCGTTGCCGGTATGTTCGTTGCCATCCCCAAATCATGTGCCCAAATAACAACTTATTTATCTCCGCCTCCTTTAGTCTTACAGTCACAGTTATCACTGGAGATCGATATTCGGGTGCATATTTACCTAAAGTTAATTTTTGGTTATGAAAGTGGCTTTTAAAAACCTATTTTTATGCCAGGAACACCGGGAATGCATAACTAGTCAGGTGTATTGTATGGAAGCGACTTCTAAATTATTAGCATTGCAAAAATATTCAGACACATATTTGTTTAGAATTAATGTTTAAGCCCCGATGCAAAAATAGGTATGTTGGGTGTAAGGGAGGGTGGCGTGTGTTAGTAAAAAAAAAAACATAAATTAAATAAAGATTATATCGATACAAAAGCGCATTCCATATTAGCCAACATCGCAACTTTAGGTGAATATGCATCCGAACATCCGATCTCTAATTATCACACTTTGGCTTGTGTTTAATAATTGACTGATTTCAAGTGTGTTGTGAGCAGCTATAAAATCTTTATCTATCTCTTAAGCCCTTACACTGCAGCTTGTAGTCGGTTCATTATAGACCTAAGGCCAAAAGTTTCCAAAGTCCTAAACGAGTACATCTTCCATACAGTAAATTAGTGGCAAAATGATGTGTTACAGCGAACAATTGATATTTTACAGCCACAGCACATCTACATTACGACTTTCGCCTCGAATCATAAACAAAAGTGCGCCAAACGCCAAGAATTATGACGTAAAGGTCTCAAGCTCTCAGAAACATTTCTAATACATTTTCCAAACAATGCAAAAAAGCTTTAAGGAAAATGTTTCAGGAATTCACAGAATGTACACCAATTTTTATACATATGACAAAGAGAATGTCCACTTTAGAGATTCAACTTTTCCTATGTCGCCAATAAATGGGGATTCCCATTTAATTCTTTGTATGTAGATACAAAATTATTGTAAGCCATAAATGAATATTCTAGAGTCGCTTGTGGTTAAGTAATAACAGCCGCACGGGTCGATCGATCAGAGATCGAACGGCACGTATAACTACGTGTCGTTTTTGCAAGAGGAACCGGCCGGTGGCGGAGGCGGAGGCGGCGGGGTAGGCGAATTGCCTAATTTTTTAAGTTGCTCCATATTGTGTGTGGCCGTATCTCTGGCAACAGGTGGCTACATATTGCCGTTGCCCTAAATTACTGGATGTAGTAGTGACGTTACACTTAACGAGAATTGCCCAAGATGGAGCAATTTTACTTGCTCCTGTAAGTGCACCTTTATGCGTTGGCGACATCCACAATAGTGTGTAAACATTATGATGGGGATCTATTCATAGTCCAGCTGAATGTGATTAAACATAGTTCTACATTCGACCTTCACCTAATTACCAACAGATTCCAATAAATACATCGTGACTAGATAACAATAAATCAATTAAATATGTAAAACATACGTAACTAATTTTAGATAGAAATTGATTCGAACTTGGCCCTGTTTGTGTAGATTATTGAAGAATGCACGTTATAATAAAGCATGTATGATTATAATAGTACTTTCAAGAACATATCGGCTATCATACACCTACGCCTCCGTGGTGGTGCATCATGTGCTGAGAAAAATTGTATACTTATAAAAAAAGATATTGAAATAATTCATTGAAATCGGCCATATTATGGCGTAAAATTGTGGGATGTGTTGATATAACTTATACCGCGTGGCAGGGAACACGACGCGAGAACTAAACCCATGAATTCAGCACGTCATTCTGGACCTTTTACCGAAGAAACATTTCGTCGGTAATCAAAAAAAAGAAAAGAAATGAAAGCCATTCCTATTGATAGCGTGGACGCAATTACCCCCGCTGGTCATAAGGAGTTACTTTTTGCCAAACTTTAACAAGAAAATCAAAATCAAAAGTCATTTATTCAAACTAGCCTGAGAGTCAGCACTTTTTGAACGTCAAAATTACATAAGACAGTCCCCCCAAAACGTCACCACTTCCCTGTGCTTTAGCTGGGAGGAAGCGGCGCAACAAAATCCCCACAAGAACTTGATTCTGTACAATAATAGGCAAGTAATTAACATTACTAAACACAAAACATAAAATTTAATTATTTGGCATATGTCAGCTAGCACACGTCAATATACCAACAAAACATAGTAACTAAACTCAAGCAGATATAAATAATAAAAAACAAAACAATAACGTAAACAGAACTCAATACCCACATAAAAGCTTCCAGGCATAAAGGGTGTGCCCGCTTACATATGCAATGCTGCATTATGTTCATTTAGATATGAAGAGCCGTCATCATCAATTAATACAGCATTTAAATACATTAGCAGAAATGCAGAATTTCGTATACTTAAATACATATTTATTACCCTTCGTTGAACAGCATGCTTCGCTAGCAACGGAACGGGCAGAGCATGTATGTATGTGAATGACTGAATCGGAAATATGGAAGCGCGACTTTTATTTCAATGAAATGAATTTTACAATCAGCCTTTTTTTCACAACGCCGAACTGAATACTAAGAATTGGTGGAAAGCTAAAAATATGCGAGATTTTTTTTTGTTCAAACGCGTAAAACGTTTTGTGTATTTAGCTTTATAAGCTTTTTATTATACCTACATTACATTAGGCGAACTTATCAGCTGTAGTTCAAACTCTGTAGGCTATTTCTTCTAATTGTTTTCACTGGTTGTATTCCACCGAGGAATTGAAAACCTATTTCATTATTAATAACATTCGGAAACGGTCGCTCTAAACAATCTATAACAGCGTCTCCTATGTCAGGCATTTCCAGGCGGATATCGCAGCACAATATTACTCCTACACTGGTATTCCTAGCATGTCGTCACTTTCGCCTAGAATCTCCTCACTATTTCGCCTGTTTACCCCCAAAACGGGACCACCACCTACGTGTAATAGCGTGTCAACTTGATTTATACGTCATGTTTCACGTTTCCCTTCAAGTGAAATACGGGCAACACATCGATCTCAGGCTCCTATGACGTCACCACATTGTGAATGTGACCGATTCTGCCGTTACTGCATCATGTTGTGACATACAATACGTGATTTGTGTGTAACTGCCGTCAAATAACCTGATTACAGTTCAATTTTCGATTTTATGTCGAAGAGGGTGTAGGTGTGAATTTTATTGGCAGATCTTCACGGCGGTGTTTGTGCTAAGGAATTGTCAAACAGAGGAATAATGGACGACTTACGTAAAGCAATGAGAACAGGTTACCGGGTAAGCCAACAAAGGGTTTCTATTCTGAGGCTCTGGTTTTCTTGTTTTTGCTCTTGTACTGTAAATTAACTCATATTTACAAAACACTTAATAGGCAATTGACGTCATACAAGCACAGCTAATTGTTTTGTTACGCTCGTATTTCTGATAACCTCTTCTGTTTTTTAGGAAAATATAACAATAGCGAAACTGTAAAGTTTACAATCAACTTCATTTCTTGGAAAATGGAAAAAAATATTTCCTACGACCAACATTACAGGCTCATTACAAAATTGAACGCAACAGTTCACGAAAACTATTTATTCCAGTCAGGCAATATTTCTTATTTTATGCAAACCATGATCTTGATATTTCTAAACAGAATTTAATTGCGTAATCCATCATTTTCTTTCAAAAAATAATATTTTTAAGCGGAATTGTGGCACATTCGGGAAACCAGAACCAATCTTTCAGTACAATGTTTAGTTACTAATTAGTGCCGTTAAAAAAACTGCCAAAAACTCGACAAAAAAGTAGCTTTTGGCATAGCGTAAGTAAATATTGGCATACGTCAGACCAATGTTTATCGTGGCGCCCGAAACGTGTAGTTTTTGCAGAGTTGAAAAAACTACGTATATTTTACTTTGATTAACACCTTCACTATATTCAAGATGTTTTCGTTTAAAGGTTTGCCTTGCCTGCTTTCGACTTTCACTTTCATGTAATTTAATCAAGTATTTGCACATAATAATCATAAAATGTTTAATATCAGCCTGTTTAGTAATCGTTATTTCATAGTCTCGTTCGTCTAGTGGTCGCAAGGGCTACTGTTGAGCATGAGGTCTTGGGTTTCTAGACCCGAACCTGGAATTTCTCAGTAACGGTTTGAACTGGATTTGTGCACAGTTGACGGCAACAGGCTTGCACCCTATTGCCTGGGACTTGAACATGATTGGCGAAATGTGGTGGTTACTATATGGGCACCTCTGCACAACTCTTTAGTCATCATGTCACTGTAATTGTGACGAGAGAAGTGTTTCAATTCTATGCCAACTCTAGCATCAGACTCTTTGTCTCTCTATTAGTCACTACAAACAAGAAAGACACATTTCTATCATCATTTATTACTATTAAAGTATCATATTTTGTCACAAAGAGGTTTCTATCGCTTATTTTAATTCGCACAATCATTACTTTATGACTAAACCATAGTGCGGTCATTATAACATATAACCTGTCACCTTAATATGATACATAACCCGATGACAATCATTGGAGGTCTGCCAATGACGCTGGCGCTTCGTGGAATACAAACACTGGCCTCTGTCCCTCATTTAGTGCTGTCAAAATTATTTTTCTATGGAGTACATCATTATTGTAAAGTATAAAATGGTTCATTGACGTAGATTTGTGTGGACAGAGCAATATTTTGAGCCATTTATTAATTTTTGCAACAACGCTTTGGCATCGGTTGTTGTCTGTGTTTCCTCAGATGCTGTCAGGCTCCATGATAAGTATTTAGTACAGGAAAGTGCCAATCAATCATAGTGATAGATACTATAAATCAATCAGTTCTTTTTCTAGACTTCCGAGAAGTGCATTCGGGACTGGAACATAACAAAATGCTTGCACCATATTTTTGACCCAAAAAAATAAAAGATTTTTCAATCAATGAATCTTCGTAATCGAAAAAAAAATCTATGAATTATATGCTCAAGTGTTATGGTATCTCGTTCCACAGACAGAAAAACACCGGTACTAATTGATTTTCTACAATTCTCGGTCATGCCATGTATGTGCAGCCTTGAATTCAATTCCATGAGTTTGGTTATGGGGTTATGATAAAGTCGTAAGAACGTAATCAGTAGACAATGGACCATTGAAGCGCGTTGATCGGAACTTGCGCGTGCGTCAAACGCCGACACGGTGTTGCTAATTGTTAACACCTTTAATTCGTAGAAATTAAATAAATTGATTGAATGATACGAAGTTGTTTATTAAAATATCTTAATTCTGCTTTTATTTTTTAAAAGCTTCTTCCATATTTGTAATTTTGAGAACTTAACGAATAACGGACTAGTTCTAATTCTATATCCGTTGCCATTTCTGTAAAGTATCTCTACTTGTCTGCATATAATTTCGACATACATATATGTTGTCACTGGCCAGTCTCCATATCGGTAGAAACACCGAGACATTGATAGGCATGGCAACACTGACGTACACTTGCGTGCGCACACGCATTCGATTCGATCGCCATCCGATACTCAAGCGTTTTTATTGATCTATTGATCCAGAAACCTATTACATATAACATGAGTAGTTATTTTGAGTGTAAATAAATTGATTGCTTACAACTGCATTTTTTCTCGAGTTGACGTTTGAAATATTGCCGCTTTGTTTTCTAAGTGGGTTCCTATATAGTTATTTTAACCCTGTATGTTCTAGAAACATTGTGATGATTTATGGCCATTGTATGTAAGGCGATGCACGTTATTTGGATCTATAAACCCAATGTTTTATTGTTCTACTTGACTTTAACATAAAAACGCATTGTCTGTTCATTGTGCATATATCTAAAATCACACTCCTACTTAGGATGCATTGTGGCGCCAATTCTATTGCACGCTACAAGTTTTGGAGCTTCGAAAATTATAGGCCGTACAGATAAAAGACTTCTATTGGACGGTTGAAACCATAAAGGTAATAAAATAGGAAAGATGTCCTGACTCTGTTTCACATTTAGCAGTAGAGGTCTCTTGATTCATATCAATATTACGGTATCGAACTCAAGTCGGCCAGAGCAAGGACAATCTCCGCCGATAGGAGTTCACGGACGGCTCAGATCTCAAGTGCGTATGCGGCACCTCCAGACACTGGTCCACCTTCCATCCTGCACCGCATGCCCGCCCTGTCATCTGTGCATTTGATGATTTTGTGACTGCATCAGTGAGCGGAGTTCGCGCAGCTGAATTATGGTCCAAAGATGTATGAACTTTTTGCCATCGATACGCTCAAAAGAATTTGGTATTTGAAAATCAATATTCTATTAAGTCATGATTTATTAAAAGTGCAGCTGGGTGAATTTCAGGCTCTTGTGACGTGTTTTCATCATCATCGTCATTTCAGTCGAAAGACGTCCACTGCTGGACATCGGTCTCTCCTAAGCTCCGCCACTTCTACCGGTCTTGTGCTCGCATCCAGCGGGTTTCTGCGGCCTTCACAAGGTCATCGGTCCACCTTGTGGGAGGCCTTCCAACTCTACGTCTTGCGGTCGCGTTACGCGGTCGCCACTCCAGAACTTTTCGGCCCCATCGGCCATCTGTTCTGCAAGCAATGTGCCCTGGCCACTGCCACTTAAGTTTGGCAATTCTTCGGGCTATGTCGGTTGCCTTGGTTCTCCTGCGGAGCTCTTCATTCCTGATTCGATCACGTGTTTTCATATTTCTTTTAAAATCTTATTTCATGGAGAAGATTCTGCAGGAAACTTCATAATAACTCAGTTATTTAATAGTAGCTAAGATTTGCAGTCTAAATATTACGACTAAAGCTCTAATATTATCAAAAATCAATCGATGTTTCGAAGTCGAATATCAAAAACATGAAATACATAATCCGTTTCACGTAAACATTTCCGGGCTATGTTCAAAATATAAACAAGTAGGAATGAGGTCGTGTTAGAAGGGTGCGTATGTCAATAAAGGCACTCTAAAATAATTTGAGTTGTAAACATAGAGAATAACCACATCGAGGAGTGTTGTAACGAATATGGATTTAAACTAGGTTGGAAGTGTGGTCTAGTATAAATATGGTTTTGTAACTATGATGGTGGAAATACGTCATTTTATGTATGACATATGACATTCAAGATATACTTCAAATCATATTCGATTCCAGGGGTGTGGGTGGTTCGAAAGAGACACCGTCGCCCCTGGCACACAGGCAACTGAGGGAACACGGGTTTTATACAGTACAACTCTGACACGCCCTCCTGCTCCACCCAGAGCGGGAGAAGTTATTTGATGATTTCCCACCCAAAAAAAATCATAATCGATTAGAATTATATCTTGAAGAATTAGCATTGCAATTCAACGTGGCAATGTTGCCAGTCATCTGGGCACGTTTCCGAATGACAGCGATGCGGACGAGTACTTCGGTGCCTAAAGATTAACTTTCAGTCGCGATCAGCACATAAACTACGTAAAAGAGCTGTTACTATCGAAATTGTATAGAATATTGACACTGACAGCTCTTGAACGCGAAATTAATTGCTCCAATCCGCACTAAATGTTCTTTTTTTGTATGTGTAGTTAGTTAGTCATTTAATTTAGTACCTAGTGTAAATAGTTAGTTGTGTTTAATATTGTAAAAGTTAAGTAAGTAAACCAATAAATATCCAATCTTGATGAAAAACAGTCCTGTTAGTCACAAACAACTGAGAAAAATTGGTCCTGCGGGGCCACCGTTTAAAGGCCACTTTCCTATTGTCTCGAAACAGATACTAGGTAAACAACATGCTGTGTCTTCTAGTGTTTTTAAGCAAAAGAAAAATTTTGAGAAAATAATGTTAAAATCTATTCATGCCACTTGCCACTATCGAAATCAAACAGTCTGTTCTAAATAAATAGAGGCCTATTACTTAACAATAAATTAGAATATCAGGGCGTAGATACCGGCTGCAATTCCTATACATAAGGAAATAAATTAGTTAAGCATGAAATACGTTGTTATTCTGAACTAATATAAATGTTATCAAAGAAAATATGTTACGGCGCAGAAAAACAAGCAGATGTATCTCCCTGTTAGCACGCCATTAATAAATCTAACGTTTATCGAATTTTATTCTGCATTGAACTATGTTTTTATACAAGGTCCTCACTATTGTTATTTTGGGAAGAGAATAGCGCGTAGTCGATGCAAGGATTTCTCTAGAAATTGAGCATTTGAGTCAAATAAAATAATGAGGCACACTTTTCACGAAATTGACTAGAGTTTATACAATATTTATTTAATTTTTAACCTGTATTGCCCCACTGGTGGGCAAAGGTCTCCCCAACAGCTTTCCACTCTTCCCTGTGTGTTGCCTTCTCCGGCTAATCTCCCGTAAACGCCTCTAAGTCATCACGCCAGCGTTTCCTAGGCCTCACTTGGCGACGACGTCCGTCTACTGGACTACTGGCTCCCACGACGCTGGCCCATCCGTTTCGATGCATCCTACATATTTACATGGCTCGCCAAATCGGACTTCAGCTTAGGCAGACCTATTGCCTACATCGGCGATACCTGCTTTTTAACCGATTTCAAAAAGAAGGAGGTTATCAATTCGACATGTTTATATTTTTTATTATGATTTTTTATGTATGTTCGGGCATAACTGCGTCGTATACATGGAAGTATATGCAAAATTCTTTTTGTTCGAAAGGGGTTTATTCCGAAATGGTCCCATTTAAATTTCATATAGATGATGCGTTTCGGAGACAGACAACGGAACTCTTCAAAAAATGACAGCAAACAAACCGCGATTGCTGCTATCGCATAAATATGCATTGTTTTGACCCCAAGGATGTTGCAATTTCGAACTGTGTGGGGTAGGTACTATAACTAACAGTGAAAAATAAAAAAAAACTTAAAAAAGAAACAACCGACTTCCAAAAAAACACTACAAAGTGAAAAATAACTAATTTCGGAAGGCGGTGACATAAAATTTAAATACATATCCAAAGTCACCGCCTTCCGAAATTAAAGTTATTTTTCACTTTGTAGTGTTTTAATTTTTTTGTGTGTACTTATTTATTTGTAAGTAGTTATTAATTCGAATTCGATACTTACCTTAGGCAACAAGCAATATAATATTACACAGTTCTACTATTCTTATGAACACTTCCATCTTAGTGGGTCAACTCATTCGATAACATGGAAAACTTACTACTCAATCTGCGACTGCGACCCAGTCTCAAAGTCTATTAAAATACGGAAAACTGGAGTGCGATTTTCTTTAACTACAGTACATAAAAAAAAAATAAACAACTTATTGCTTCCAAATGGGAACACGAACCTTTGATGTTACTACAGCTTTTCAAATTACGTGTAATTGCCATGTTATTTGGATACCATCTGAAGAGTCGGTAATATCATTTTCTACGAAGTGATAAACTTCCTTATGTCAGAGATTCTGAGTTAATCAATTCCGTCATTTTGCTCTGAACTTTTTACGGTGAGGGGCTTGTGACTAAATGCTAACAACCGCACGGGTCGATCATAGAATAAACTAGTTTCTAGGATAGGAGGTCATGTATTACATATCGAGACCCCTCCGTGCCTCAGAAAGCACGTTAAACCGTTGGTCCAGGCTGTCATTCGTAGATCTTCGACAGTCAGAAACCCGAAAGTCTGACAACCAGTCTTACCAATGGCATCATGTTACCCAGTAACTGGATTGTGGAGGTCAGATAGGCGATAAGCAGACCCCAACATGGTTGCGAAAGCCAAGCAGATTGATTTTCAGCTTTTACGTTGTGTAGCAAACTTTATGAGTTAATTTCATTAAGATGACAATGTTGTAGATGGAGGTGTTGAATGTCAGGGGTCGTTGGTTCAATCTTGATGGTGAACCCACTCAGGGCAGGTGTATTTAGGTTAGGTTAATGTATGTCATCGTTAAGTGAGTTCCGTGTATTATTTACAAGGATTGCTTATAAAAAAGATATTATCTTCACTAGCCTCATATGAAAATGATTATCATCTGTCTGCCAAGGAGATTAATTTATTTACTTTCCTTAAAAAATACCCTTGGTACATTGATATATAAAAAAACCCAAGATGCTGTCTCAAACAAAAGTAACACTAAAACTGTACCCAATCATACGTCAGTCGACATTTTTTTACAAATTCATCCTTACCCGCATGACTTAAAGTGGTTTTTAGAAAGCAGTGCCCAAAAATACTAACTGCAAGGTGACTGTGAATACTATTTCACACCTGCGCACATTGCGCCCTATTTATGCGGACGTTTTTGAGAAGCTGCCGCGAAGATTGTGCATCTTGGGGTTTTTGTGTATCAATGCCTTGGTAATTTAATTATTTAAATCTTGGGTCCTTTTTGGCGAACATCATATTTGAGTTGGGATTACAGGTATTCGTTTTGTCACCTGCCCCATTTTTGAAATGAGAACTTCCTTAGCCTCATTTTCGATTTTTGGTAGAGGAAACACTTATGGTTTCACGTCACCAACGCGACGTGCTAATGTGACGTGTTGTTTTTTTTCCAAAGTAAAAAGTTTCTGCCGGCATTTTTTTGACGCATGGTGTACCCTTTTTATTTTTGGTATCAAGCGGCTTTGTCTGAACCTGACACTGGTCTACCATTGAGTATCCGACTTATCATTCATTTCTTCTTAGATCAAAACTTAAATATCGTTTTCTTGTTTCCAGGTGATAGACTTCGGCAGCTCGTGTTACGAGCACCAGCGGGTGTATACGTACATTCAATCGAGGTTCTACCGGGCCCCAGAAGTGATGATGGGCGCCAGGTATGGCATGCCCATCGACATGTGGTCCTTAGGGTGCATACTGGCGGAGCTACTTACAGGTGAGATATTTTACTTTGAAGTGGTTAATGTTAACTCATTCGAAAAGACGTCTTGTGTAATAAGGTAGCAATTGTCATGAAACATTTTTCCCTTCCAATTTCATCATTATTTTGGGCATGCTATTTACTTAGAAATATTTAAATCGAAACTGATGTTATAAAGCGAAAAGATTTAATTTATTGTCTTTGTTTGTTACGCTTTCACGCTAAAACGGCTGAACGGTTTTCGATGAAATTCGGCACTTGGGTAGATCATAACCGGACACGGGATAATTTTATCTCTATATTCCCACGGGATCGAGACTTAATTCAGTTAATTTCAGTTGAAATCGCGGAGCGCAGCTAGTATGTAATATGTTTCTCAAGTCAGTCTTGCATATTTACCTTTTTCTTGAATTCGACAGAAATATCTTTCTAATAAAAATTGAAAAAAAAAAATCAAGGCGCCACATCATTAAAAACCGCCCCAAAAAAAAGCGTAATCGAATTCCCGTTCACTTCTACATAACGAACCCCCATAAACGAACCTCGCCTCCGCCATTTCACGTCAGCTAAATGTTTTAACGTTTCCATTCCCCATGGCATCGGCTTTAAAACCCTTTGCTAAGGCATTTAACTTCGCAGACACAAACAAACCGCACGCAATTGTCTTTCGTTTGACAATACTTTTTAAATAGCTGTATGACTAAAGTAAAAACCCTTGTAATGTATTTGGAATTCGTTCCAAGAATTCCTGAAATCATATTGAAGTCTTCGGGTCACATGACAAATAAACATTGAATATGTGTTATTATTGATGTTTGTTACCTTATACTACATGTGTTATTATTTGTTGATGTTATTATTATATACGTCTTGGCTTAAGATTACGTGCGAACAATCTTTCGCGAATTATGATTGCATGTTGTAAACAATAGAATTTGCGGACGAGGGGACAATGACATGAAATTGGAGTTCATTATTGAGGTTATTGATATCGACGGTTTGAGGGTAGGACGTGATTTGATAACACGTACCAAAGTACGTGTAGAATTTATTTAATAGACTTCAAAAAGTCTACTGAATAAATTCTAGACGCTGCAGTATTTGGGTTTGCAAAGTTGCGTCTAATAAAATAGTGTTTTTTTGATAAGAGTAACCATCAATTTGATGAAGAAACAAAAACGGTTTTGTGCAAGAATCTTTAGACATATTTTTCAAATAGATTTTACACTGTGGTCTGGCCAAAATAAAAGCCAAACAAATCAGCTTATCGGATGACTAAAGAATGTCACTAATGTCGCAATTAACGTGTCCAAATACTGGGCTCAACTATTAAAAAATAAAGTGTACGAGTACTATCGATACGAAAAGAAGAAAAAGTATGTCGTCTCTCAATTTGTTAAAATTCACTAATTGGTCCTTCGATCCAAATTATCCATCATTACAATGTGTTCTCTTACCATTCCAGGGTTCCCACTACTCCCGGGAGAGGACGAGGCGGACCAGATGGCGTGCATCATCGAGTTGCTCGGCATGCCGCCACAGAAGCTCATCGAACAGGGCAAGCGCTCCAAGAACTTCATCAGCAGCAAAGGTCTTCCACGGTACTGCACGGCTACTACACTGGCTGATGGCACCACCGTTCTTAGTGGAGGTGAGTTCATTAGGATATTGAAGTAAATGTAAATGCATGAAGAGTTTGATAAATGATTTTATTTCTTTAATTAGGTTTGTACAAACACTTTTACATTACACGTCAATCATATTTTGAAATTAGATGAGGTCGGCGTTTCCTATCGAAACAAACCAAGAGGTCACAGTCTCTTTGAAAGTGAACTTTGAACTCATTGATACCAGGAGTTTTATTTTGATGTTACCTGTATCTTGCTCGACAAAGCAAAAAAAAATGACCTAATTAAATGGATTTGTTTATTTGCTAGCTAAACCCACTTTTCAATGAAAGGTATCTTAATCAAGGTAGGAGAAAAATACATTCACACTTTCACAGATACCATTTATCTAGCTGTACAATTACAGAGTATATTCAGCACTTACGCTATTATTTTTGTAAGTTACAAACCATGTCAGCATGAACTTATTTGTTCCCAATCCGGATACTTATACTCTGTCAGAAATAAAACCCAATATAAAAGATTAAGGTTATCTTGTCTATTGTACTGACTTATCATTACTTGACCCTCTTTACACCATATACGACCTTATTTCAAACGGAAATCATATCACACCACTATCTTAGGATAAAGACAAACACTTCAGAAAACGTAACAAATCGCAAAACTAACAAACACATACGATGCGACACATTTCTAAAATTAAATACCATCATCACTTACTGAATTTCCCGAACCACGCAATACTTTCTCTTCAACGTCATGATGCTGAAATGTGAAATATTCTGAATCATCTTACTACGGGATGTTTTGGTGATGTCTAATGTTGATATCTTCCTTCCATTATATGACCTAACTAAGGCTGAGTCATCGGGCGACATGTGTTCGTAATATAACATGTGTCTGGTGCCTGTCTGATTGTCTGACCTATAAATATTAGTCATTTGTGGTTAATTTTTTATGTTGATTAGGTGATTATCATTGTTAGCTTTTGTGGCGTTGTGGGGTTTTGTGGCAAGAAGTTTCATTGAGCCTTAAATAATAACGGACTTTTTGGTGATTATCTATACACCGTGACATTTTAGTCGTCTTACAACGGGAGCCCACTTCATGTACCCAATAACTGCTATCTACTACCATTTATTTAAAAAAATATTTTTTTGAACATTTTCATAATCAAAAACATGAAAATCGCGCCTAGAGGTATGTTATGATGACGGATACATTGAGTGGACCATCTTTGTAAGACGACTAAAATGTCACGGTGTATATATACATCTATACGTGAAGTAAAAGCTTTGTACCCCTTTTACGAAAATTACCCGGACGGAGGAGTATGAAATTTGGTACAGTTAAAGTTCATAAATGGAGGAGTGCCGAAACCATTTATTTTTTTATGTTATGGTTGAATATTGGCCAATGAGCGACTACTAGTTTTATTAAAATTATATCTGCCGATTCAATGGTCGAACTTGGTACTGGTAAATATATTACGTAACAGTTCTTTTATACCTAGACAATTTATTAAGAGAAAGGCTTCTCCGAACGATCTAGTGTCTCAATAATGCCAATGATTTATTGCCAATATTAACTACTACTAAAGAAAACACATCATACAGGCAAAATCGCGAATGTAATCAATGTGTTTTGAGTAAACAGTTCGTTTGTTTTGGTGGGTAGCCAAATTCAATTGACATAATCTTACAGCAGGATTTGTCATTAATTCAGTATAGAATTACTAAATATTTCCCACAAAATGTAATGTTCTCTTTAATTTTCCGCAAAGCTTTTATGTTGTTTAGGTCTGCATGACTAAATAAGGTTTTAAATTCAAGTGAAAAGTGAACCTTTAAAATTTCCTAAATACTACAAAGAAAGGCAAACGTCTCAGGGAAAATAAAAATCCATGCTAGCGTCTGAGACCTCGTCCGTTTCGGAGAAACTAAATAGACCTGCATTTTTAAGACCGTTTTAGTTTTAATGACATTTTTTAGTTCTTATTTGACCTTTAGCCGTTTCGGTCTAGACTTTGTTCAACTAGATTTAATGGAATTGATGTTTTTTTACAGGAATGTCAAGAAGAGGCAAGCCTAGAGGTCCTCCAGGATCAAAAAGTTTTGTCACAGCCCTCAAGGGCTGTCAAGACAAATTCTTCATTGATTTTATTAGAAGGTAAGATTTAGAAAACAAAACTAATATTAATATTATAGTTATCTGTATGCATTACAATGGTAGTGGTAACGGCCGCGACTTGCGAGTTGTAGGTCGTAGGTTCGAACCACGAAATAGAAAAAACAGTGGAAGTGCCTACGCAGCTGTCTGGCGTGGTTGGTTTTAGTCAGTAAATGTCTGACACGCCCTCCTGCTCCACGCTGACCGGGAAAAGTTATTTGATGACTCCCACCCAAAAAAAAAAAACGGATATTACTTCTTGCTGTAATCAAAATAATTGATTATCATAGACTAGACCTTATTGTTTAGTGTTGACCATAGGTCATAGTAGTAGCTTCGCCTTCAGTAGGACACTGCTTCTGGATTGTCAGTTCTTTGAACTAAGATCGGTTTACTCTTGCATTAGTCAATATTCTGTACTGGGTTGATTGCCAAATTTGGCAAGAAAACACTTACTTTATTTTTTGTAGATCAAAAGGGTAATTTTTCAACGCCACGTTGAACAGGAAAGCTTTTGTAAAATGCTGTAGACTTTTAAAATTTTCCTTGTGGTTTGGCTTCGACGAATAAAACAGGGCGAGCCAAAGTCATCTGGGAAAATTTGTTATTGGTAAATGTGCATAATTCGCCTTTAGATGTCTGTTTCCAAGTACAGAGCATTGATTCGACATTAAAATTATTTTTATTGATATTAATAGGATGTGTAGAATATACAAGTCTTGCATCTGAAGTTGTTATCTGTCAGAGTAAAAACCCATATTTACGATGTATATAAAGTACAAATAACGATTTCCGCATCACGGTTGTTTTTGTAATTCACACTTAGAACAACATTTCCTTGAAATTGGGTACATATGGGGTCAAAATATGTGGGACATTTACAACGACGACATTTACAAAAAGTTTACAACGATCACTCCAAGAATGCCAATTTGCTGAAATCTTTATTGCAATCGAAGCGAGAAACGGCATATAAATTAGCACTTGCCATTACTCCGTGGGAATACAATTGCATTAGACTTTTAAATATTACGTATTTAAATATTCAGTGTGGTACCAGTATGTTTCTCAGTCTGGACTTCACAATATATAGGTACAGTTTCCTGTCTGCTACCAGTTTTATGCATACAAACATAAATGAATAGACAGATTGCTCATGTTGCTATATTTTTGAGCTTTTTAGTAAGGAAGACTGACAAAAACATCGCATGAAAGTTGGTACCAATTCCAGGGTACAATGGAACACCCATCCAATACTTGATTTTGGTCCTTGTAGCCTGTGAAATTCAATTATTATAGAATTACTTTTTCGGTTGCGAATCATAGCAATCTAATCAACATTCATTTGAAGACATGTGACATCTACCAACCCGCACTGGGCGCGCGTGGTGGATCACAGCCCACTCCTCACAGAGGGGAGGCCTGTGTCCCAGCAGTGGGAACGTTAGAGGCTGAGTATGTACGTTATGTATGTAATCACCATTCAACCTGACACTGCAAATTTAAAAAACGCAGCGAATTTGAATTTGGTGGGCTACCTTGGACTACTGGAGCTTCCACCTTATAGAAACAACGCAATCTTGTAGATAGATCATAAAATGGGTCTAACTGCTTGCTGTTTTCGTTCCAGGTGTCTAGAATGGGACCCAGAGAAGCGGCTGACTCCTGCGCAGGCCCTGCGGCACGCGTGGCTGCGCCGGCGCCTGCCGCGGCCGCCGCACGACGACGAGCCGGCGCAGCCGCTGCCCATGGCGCTGCCGCACTCGCTGCCCGCCAACCATGTTAGTATAGCGCACCATGCCAAGCGGCTCGCGCACCCTAAGTGCACTGACAAATAGGTTTGTTTTTTTTGCTTCTTTGAATTTTTTTTTTTTTTTGTTAATTGTCTGTGGGAATATGATGAGGGTTCGGAAGATATTAATCGGATTTTCGAACTTTTTATGGTTACTCTCGGTCAAAAACTTAAAAGTCGTTTTGGACTTATGTTCAGAGCATTCTAATCAACTGAAATCAGTTTTTACGCGAAAAGTTTATATAACTTCAAGATTTATTTCAGTAAAACACTGTTTTATCACAATTCGAAGATAATTTAAAAACGAACAGTCTTAAAATAATAAAATAGACAAGTAGGTATATAAAAAGGAGAGGAAATAATAAAAGTGCATCAAAATCATTTTCAGTTAAGATTTTTTAAAGTTAATTAAAAATTATTATTATTTGGAAATTTTTCGTCCGCTTCGCTGTCAACAGGAAAAGTGCCCATAAGGCTGGCATTGCCCCGTTGTATGGCGATTCAAGATTGAATACAATATCTAGCGCTACTTTTTAACTTTTTGCGTTCATCGAGAGTTTACCATATTTTGTTACGTTCTAATCGACAATCTCGACTTCAAAAACGGTGTGAGTACCGCTTGTAAAGGTGCGCATAGACAATAGTATAAATTGATCAGTCTCTTCTCTTGAAAATTGTACTATTACCACAAGCAGTTAATTTAAAAAATTTAGTTTTTTATTTTAGTTGCAAATTATTTTTTGTGTTTATTTTATGTAGATCATAAGTACAGATTATTGTGTGCACGGATTGATGAAGAAGCCTGAGCAGAGGCAATTATTATTTACATTTTAAATTAATTTAGTTATTATCAGGCTTCCAAGGGCCATAGCGTATTTGTATTACAAATGACTTGAAATCTATGTTAGTACAACAATAAGGCACACATACACAATATGTGGGAGGGGGGGTTGTGGCTAATTAAATAACATCCGCACCGGTAGATCAATCGGTTTAAGCTATGCTTGCCGCGGTTAATCCGAGGATCTTTACTACTGACGTTCCGGATATCCGCGAGAGAAATCCGTATGCGTATCCCCATCTGTTACATTTTTGACGGATCACTAATCTTTACCTACCAAAACCGTGCCACGGAAAGATTGTTAAGTCGTTGGCCCCGGCTGTTATTTGTAGATCTTTGACAGTCGTTACGGGTCGTCAGAAGCCCGAAAGTCGTAGTCGTAAGGGATATCGTATTACCCAGTAACAGGGTTGTGGAGATCAGATAGGCAGTCGCTATATGTAAAACTAGCTTTTGCCAGCGGCTTCGCCCTCCCCGAACCTTCATCCCCTATTTAACTATAGGGGGTGAATTTCGAAAAATCCTTCCTCAATCCTTGTCTACATTATAAAGGGAACCTCTGTGCAAAATTTCAGCTTTCTAAGTCTAAGGGTTTGCGCTGGGCGTTGATGAGTCAGTCAGTCAGGACTTTTTATTTATACGGAGAAGATACTGGTACTCAGCTACATCCGGTTAAACTGGAAGGCGACCCCAACATAATAGGGAAAACGCTAGCCAGATGATGACACAATATATGGATATAACCACGTTTCTTGCAACAAAACAACATCTGTCAGTTTCTTTTATCTGCTGCCAATCACCGGTCAGGGCAACATTTAAGCGTCAGCGCATGTACACGGAACTGTTGTGTCATACTCATCGTAACAAAGTGAGCCATTCTACCAATTTAATGAACTGACACGTCTCGCATGGCGCCACAGATGACCCAGCGTCGTCGCGACGCTACGTAGCACCGTGCGTCGCACTGTGTGTCATCGCCCTAAAACTATAGTTCCTCCTACAATCTCAGGCCTTAGTTTCAGTTTCATTTTACCATTTCGATCAAACGCATCGAGCGCGTTTGGCACTCCGATTGGCCCTGGATTGGTGACGGACCAATCGGAGCGCCGAACGCGCTCGAAGCGTTTGATCGAAATGGTTAAATAAAAATCGCACTAGGGCCACTGATCACCACATTATTTACATCATTTATGAATTTTTGATCTTGGGTACTTAACTGATATAATTCTCAAAGTGGTGTTACTGTTTTTTTTTTCAATGATTTTTGTTAATTCAAAACACTGCCGGGGACTAGGGTTGCCACGTCTTAAAACCGAGAAGCCGGACAGACCAACCAGTTTAGCCGAACATTTGGGTTGAAAGGCCGGACACACCCTTGATTTTTTTAGTCTTAGTATAACACGACAATTAAAAAAAGTAAATATGGCTTTTTTTTATCATTTACCATAAAATCTTCCTAAATTCTAAAAAAATAAACAACAATAAAATTGAATGAACCAGTCTTCTTTATTATCGACAGTGCTAGTCCGGTTGCTTGCGCTACAAGGTGATGTGGGCAGAGCGGAAACACACACAAGTGTTTTTTAATGGTCAAAAAGTCTTAAGAAAAGCCGGTCAGGCCAGACACCGTCTAATTTGGCCGGACGCACAACCAAAAAGCCTGACTATCTCCGGCTTTATCCGGACGCCTGGCAATGCTAACCGGGACCTACATTCCTATATACTTGCATTGGTCTTCCGATATTGAATTGGATTTGGATCAGAAGACTTATTCTTCTTGGAATTCACTATTTGTGAGACTGAAAGTTGTTGATACGACATATACACATACAGTAGTATGTGCAAGACCTATGCAATGGAAAAAGAAAAACAAAAAAACTGCGTGGTTCTGATCAAATTCAATTTCCTAGCCTAGGTCAGTTTCTAGTCTAATCGGATGCAGCTGGATACCAGTATTTTACATGGAGCGACTGCCTATCGGATCTTCACAACCCAGTGCCTGGGTAATACGATACCCTTTGGAAAGACTGGTTTTTTCAGAGTTTCGGGCTTCTGACCACCGGAGCTGGAACCAACGGCTTAAGGTGGCAACATAGGTTAGGTAGGGTTTCCGAGGCATGGAGGCGTCTTGACATGTAAAGATGGCCACCCATCCACGGACCAACCGCGGCATGCGTAGCTTAACCTGATCGATCGACCCGTGCGGCTATTATTACTTAGCTACAAGCCCTTCTGGCGGCTGACAGACAAGGCCAAGGCTGTTCTGATCAAAAAACCTTTCGATCTCGACCTTAAGACAACTTTAGATCTTCAGCCAATCCGAACATTTTCTGCCTTTTCCCTCCATTTCTCAAGTTCAATACCAATCAGAACTATGAGATATGCAGTCACCTCTGTCATCAGTTCCAAGTTTAGCTGCCCTTCACTTATGAATGAGCACTGCCCACTTCAATGAACGCACATGTGCTTCTCCAGCGAACTGTGACAGATGACTGTTCGATATATTTAGATTATATATTAGCTAACTGACGTATATAATATGGACAGATGTCTGATGTGGCAGGGTAGTTTAAGATTACGTGGAAATTGGAAATTTTCAGTTGTGACTCAGATGAGTTTCGTTAGGTTATGTCCTATCTTTAGAAGGGTGATTAGAACTTAGGTTATTTTGGTTGAAAAATGTTTGAGGTGGGCATAGTTTGGTATATATAGAAGGGTGATTTAGGATATAGAAGATTGAAGACAATGTAACTAACTATGAGTTTTTTTTTGAAGTGAAACTTCTATAGACGCGTTGAGCGTTATTTGAGATGGGAAAAACAATTGAACTCGCGACACTGTTACCTTTACCGACACCTCTGTAGATAAGTAGGTACATACAGGATAAGTTTTTATCCAGTGCGCAAACTGTAACCATGAATTCAGCGCAAAAAAAATTCGTCGGTAATACAAAAAAAAAAATCAGCTGTTCATCGCTGTCATACATTTTGACCGCGGAGGTGCGCAAACTGTAACCATGAATTCAGCGCAAAAATTTTTCGTCGGTAATACAAAAAAAAATCAGCTGTTCCATACATTTTGACCGCGGAGGTATTGCACTTTTCTATGAAACAGTTGATTTTTTTTTGTAAAACCGACGTATAATTTCTGCGCTAGGGGGGGTCTAGAATGATATGCTGAATAATTCATGGTTACAGTTTGCGCACTGGATAAAAACTTACCCTGTATGTTGTGTATGTATGTGTGCGACAAATTGGAACCGTGCACCTAGATTCTGACGTTTCATAAGTGCCCTTGCAGGTTTATGTGAAATAAAATATTTTGATTTGATTTGTACGTACATAGATACACATGCATGTTGGCATTTTGTGAGATGAGAAAAAACCATTGAACTCGCGACACTCTTACCGTTACCGTTATCGACACCTCTGTACCTACGAATTTGAGGTGAAAACTTGTTTAAGCGCCGTGGGCATTTTTTGAAATGGGAAAAAAATATGAACTCGCGACACTGGTCATAAAAGAAACACGTAATTGGTCAAATTTTCACTTCTGTCGGCACTCCCGGATTGCCGCTGTTTTTTTTTGCGAAGGCGTTTTAAGTTCAACAAGACATAAAAGATGCAACACTTAATTTTTGTTAATTTTTTTTTAATGTGTGTAAGTAAAAACTTTTAGCATAGGTACATAACAACCCGCCTATTTTCTCAGAAGGCCAGAAGTATACCAACATAATACAGTCATCAGAATACCTAATGGGGATCACAAACTCTATTTTTACGAGAAAGGGTCATTTCACAGAACGGTAAAATGCCTCAGCGATTTACTGACTCCATTGAAAATAAGACCGTATCACAATAGCCTAAACTAGAAAATTTATGAATATCGACACTGTCGGCTCACACATGTTCGCGACTCGGTTGCTCTCGGTTTGTAATGCGGCCAGAGAAAGCTCGAGCCTGTGCGAGGATTTTTCCGTTCCGTTTGTATTGACCCTTAAGAATAGTACCTAATATTTTTGCAAGAAGACTTCACAAAAAATTGAGGAGATGCAACAAATAAATAAATAGTCTCCAATCACCATTCACTTCCCTCATCAGGTAGTTTGTCAACACGCCACAATAACGGCAATTATTACTCGATTTGCATAGTTAAGTACCGACGCATAATATTACAATCTGGCCAATCACGCAACATGCACTATAGTATAAACGTAGATCATTATCTTCTGCCCTGGTTAGTGAAGCGTTTAGTTTATCGGTACGTTTGTGACAATCCATGCCACAGTTTTTATGGGTTTGTTGTAAAATATAGGGCAATGTGGGGCATTTAAAATTTTGTTAGTAGTTTAGTAGTCTTTTGTTTTGTATATTTGAAATTCTTGATTTTGGTATATGGTCTCGGTAGCTATTTTTAGCTACTAAAAAACCCCACTATTTTGTCAAGCTATGCGAAATTTCCATATTTATGTATGTAATTTTTTTTTAAAACTAAACTGGCAGTGGGTAGGTCATGTCATTAGGGGTAAAAACGGTAAATGTGACAGTGTGACGTCACATATTTTTAAAACAGCAGTTTTTCCATTTTTTTAATTTAATCTTTTAATTTTAAATAATACGTAATATAAGTCTTTTAAATATAGATTGAGCTAGTAATATTTTTAAGTTTTTGGTTAAGTACGTATAAACTTCGAGTTTTAGATTTTAACATGTGACGTCACAAAGCTTGTGATACCCCCTGTCCCTTGTCACACAATGTCACATGTCGTTGACCCCCTTCCCCCTAACGTATGACGTAATTTGTATATGGCCCCTAGTCCCATAGCTTACACGTGGCTTAGTGCCTACTGCAGTATGCGTACTCAAATGCGGTGAAGTCCTATTTATATTTGTTTAGTAAGCCTAAGATCCTAAGTTCGTAGTATCATATGAGTATGTCTTTGTCTACAGACGAGCGGCGGGTGCGCGGGCGGCGCGGGGGCGGGCGGCAGCGGCGCGCGGGGGGGCTCGCTGCGCACGCCACTCGCGCGCACACCCGTCACCTTCAATGCCTCGCAAGTCGCTAGTGAGTATTATTTACACTTATGGTACCGCCACTCTATTCTAGCCAACACAAAATCCGCTTGACGGCAGCCTTCTCGCAATATAACACCTGCATGCTAAAAATCCTGCTTGGAAACGAAGAAGCAACCACAACGGACATAATAAATAGTAACCAGCTTCACCTTAAGTAATCTAGTCCTAAATGCTGCTGAATTTCAAGCCTGGATATCACATACCTTTTGCAGGGCACGTGGGTTTAATCCGCAAAGACTTTAAATCAGGATTATCGGAGGACAACTGATCCTTTCGCCGCCTTTGTGTAAGGTAGGACATGTACATATTGCAGACAAACGGATAATTATATTAATATTGTTTCTCCTTTCCCCAGAAGCGAAATTGCAGGCGGCGTTATCGGAGGAGAGCGGGGGCGGCAGCACGACGAGCGGCGTGAGCGGAGTGAGCGCAGTGAGCGCGGTGAGCGGAGCGAGTGGAGCGTGCGCGCGCTACTGGGCCGCCGCCAAGCTGCCGCACCTGCCCGCGCCCTCCTAGCGCCCGCCAGACGCACGCCGCCTCGCCAAGGTACGCCGACAGATCTCGAGCAACTCATTTCTGACTTTAGCTAACATGGCGCCTTAAAGTATTATTTTTGACTAACAAAACCGTAAACTAACGTAGTTTCAAGTAGTTTTTTGTCTTATAAAAAAATTACTATAATTGCATTTTTTTTTAATTTGACTAATCAATTGATTTAAAAAAAATGTGATTGACCCCAACACTGCAGACAAAAACATCATCTGACAAATCTGTTAAAAGCAGTACCGGTCTGAACTAGAATCTGGAGCCCTGAAATCTTTTTTGGCACCTCATTTGACGATCTGAGGCCCTAGTGTGAGTTTGTTTTAACCATCTTCCCGTCACCAATCCAGAGCCGAACGCGGTTGATGTGTAAAGTCGAGATGGTTAAAAGAAACTCACACTAGGAGCTCTAGCAATCTCAATACTCGCGTCAGCGAACCTGGCGCCGGAAAGTAAACTCCCCTATTTTCAGTGGAACATTATTTTTGATTCGCTTCAAATAATTATACAGGATAAGTTTTTATATAGCGCGCAAACTGTAACCATGAATTATATATCATCATATCATTCTAGAATGCCTAGCGCTGAGCGCACAAATTTCATAATTGTAGAAAGCCCAGAAATTTTTCGTCGGCAATACAAAAACAAAATCAGCTGTTCCATACATTTTGACCCGCGTAGGTATTGTACTTTTCTATGAAACAGCAGTTTTTTTTTTGCATTACCTACGAAAAATTTCTGCGCTAGGGGAGGGTCTAGAATGAAATGCTGAATTCAGTTTCGGTTACAGTTTACACACTGTTATCGTGTAGAGCGTGTGCCTAACGTGTCCTGTGGCCAGGTGTCGTCCCTGGAGGCGGGGCGGCGCGGCGGCGCGCGCGCGGAGCTGGAGCGCCGCTCGCTGGACCTGGAGCGCGAGCTGCGCGTGGACCGCGACTCCGACGTGTCGCTGGACGAGCGCGACCATCTCGTGTGAGCCTTGTGTGCCACCCGCCGGGCCCAAATGATCTCAATAAACTCTAAAACTAAGTTATACGAGCGTGTAGTGGAATTGTGAGAGTACCCCCCGAGTTTTACGGTTTTCTATGTATTATTGACGTGAACGTTCGGGTGTGTCGGTGTTAGTGCCTGTGAGTCTCGTTTAGCGTTAGGGAAACCCTCGACCACCGCGGAGCGATCGCCGATCGCTTCGCCGATAACGACTCGTTAGCTTTCGAGGGCCGAATTTTTCGCGGCTCGGAGGATCTTGCGCGACGACTAGCGACGCGTGTCGGAGTCGAGCGCCGCAAGCGACGAGCTACTCGCACAAAAATTCCCCCTCGAAACTGTAGATTAAGCGAAATTGTGTGACTAAAATAATTTAACATTTTTCTACAGAATCAAATGTCATTCGTTCATTTTTAATTTTTAAATAATTCGATTTTAAGTTACATTTTTTTGTAATTAGTTAATTTGTTCTCAAGTGATATAATGAAGCTGTATTCGTAACGAAATGGTGACCTTATAATCGGAATTCTTAAAGGATATAAGGGTAGTTTGTTACAAGGCCTTTGAAACTAGGTTAAGGAGCTAAGCTACGCGATTTGTTTGTCGACTAGCGTAGTAGATGTTGTGATTCATTGATATGGTTTTACGTTATGATTTTTAAAGCGCTTATGTACTCGTACCAGTAGTAAATATAATATTGTATCTTGGGCCATACACATGGAAAGTTACATTTATTATATAGCGCAGTTAAGTACATTTTACAGCATTTTTATTTTACTACTTATTTACAGATGTTATTCATATATATTTTGTTGTCGATAGTCAAACATATCAAAGCGAGCATTCAGTCCTGCCAGCGGTTGCTCGAGGTAACTAGTCGGGCACCGAACCTAGTCCAAACTATTGTAACGTTTAGGTTTACGTTAGCTTGTAAGAATTGATTCAATGTATCTGTGGAGCGATTCTTGCGATGTGCCGATTGCTTACCTCGACGAAACCGATCAATCTTGTGTAACTTATCTATTCGCATTACGCTTGTGATTTAGTCGATTGGAATTAGTAGCTAGACGTGTGTGAACAAATCAATTCTACTTTAGTCGAGTTTTTTTTCACCAGTCGACTAACTAGCGAGCATAGTGTGAATAAGCTTAGAGCTCGTGCAAACAGGCTGCGTTCTGCGTTAGATTTCTCACGTCCAATGGGACCTTCTTTACTTCAACGGATCTCAGAACGGTGGACCGCGGTCTGTTTGTGCGTTCTCTAACAATGTCCATGTATTTGATACGACCTTCGACAGTCCTTGTAATTAGTGCAATATGTTTGACATAAAATTTTATTTTCGTCTTCCTCATATATTATATTTGTAACATTTTACAAAGGGCCTATTATAATGTTTATTCAATTAACATGCATTTTTTTTTATTATTTTCGATTTAGTTTGTAGAATTTCTTGGATACATGTATCTAGAAACTTGTAATGGCTTACAAATGAAATGTATTATTTCGATTTTGTGGGATTTTAGTCCGAGCAAGCACTTATGCAACTTTATATCTATGATAATAATTATATGTACAAAAATTATTATTTTCAGTTTAATAATATACTTAATTACGATAATTGGAATGTTTGATACTTTATTTTCTCTCTTCTAATAATGTAATGTACAAAGATTTTGGAAATATTTTAATGTTTGATACCCTATTTAATAAACAGGATAATTCCTGTGCATTTTATATAAAGATATCGACCAATGAACGAAGTGAGGGTTCTATATTTACGCTACGGACCCCTGAATACTAAAGTTCCGTACGTGCTTGCTTCCCCGATTATATTTTATCATTTGACCTATCTCACTATACTCAATATAGCATTTTTATTTCGATAATTGTGTTTAAGTTGACTGCCGTTTTCTTATAATTATGCTCAATGATAGTTTAATGTCGTAGTACTGTGGATTGTCTAATCTAGACATTAATACAATTGTGCGATGACCTTAGTTTATTATTTGTGACGTGGAGATACATTGATTGTTTGAATGACTTACACTCAAATAGCTAAAGTTGTGTACCTACAAACGGGGTGAATACAGATGCACGGGTGAATCGGGACGAAACTTTAAAAAGAAAACGATTTTAACTACGTTGAACTAATACCCTCTTACTAATAAACACGGAATAAAGCTATACCAGGAATAGCAAAGGAATAAACATTCATTTTCATAGGTTTAAACTAGGAATAACTTTATTCTGTGTTTATTAGTAAGAGGGTTATAGTTTTTTGCCAACAATGGCACTTAATCGTTAAATTGAAAACAGTTAACACATTAAAAGTCCTTTTTGGCAAAATATTATTATTTCAATGTTAAAATCCCTTTCAAAGTTTCGTGCCGATTCACCTCTGCATATCATTATTCACCCCGTTTGACGGTACTCAGATTTTTAACTTTCTAGACTAAAATGACAGCTGCGATCGACCTTTTTATGTCAACATGACAGCTAAGCGGTATCGCTTAGCTGTCATGTTGACAGAGTGGTCACAGCTGTCACTATTGAAAGATGTCATTTTGGTCTAGCAAATTAAAATTAAAGTAAAGCTTGTTCGGTTTAGTTCAAGATGGTTGTCGTGAAGTTCGCTTAATCCAGCTTTACTAAGCTATGAACTGTGTCTGACGTCATTTTGTTCACTTCACAATGTGTGTATCATCACGCTCCCCATAGCGTTTTAAGGTATTTAGTCAATTATTGTATAGCTTTTTTTTAACTTTTGAAAACTTGAGGGCTGAGACGAGTCAATCACTCCCCTCCAAATCGTGATAGTGTATGATGATCACATGTTTTACGTTACTTACGACGTCAGCGTTGACTCCTTTCGGCTCCGCTTGGCATCGATCAGTATTAATCATTATGTTCACTTCTCGACTCGCAATATAACTGCCAAGTACATATAGTTAAATTAAGTATCGTTTGCTATAACACTATAGCAGAACTTCTAGTAACTACAAACATTATTAGCTTTCGTTGGAACGCATTTCTCTTATACCTAGTTATTTTTTGTGAAATATTTTTGTTCTCATTTTGTATGTAAAAGCTGGTGTTTCACCTCTTGAAACTCGTAACTACAATGTGAATATAAAATAAATGAGTTATACAAATAAATCGTTATTTTATAAAATTGTACTAGCTGCGCCCAGGACACAAACGAGTATAATAAAGGTAGTCCGTAAACTTCATATTTACTAGCGGTCTTTGCAATTTGCAGGTCCTCAGGTTGATTAAAATATGATTCGCGACCATAACAAATATCATCATCATCAAAGACGTACACTGCTGGACATAAGCCTCCCTCCCCCAAATTGAGGGGTTTGCCATAATCGCCATCCTTGGCAGGCGGGTTAGCGATCGCAGTATGGTGGTAAAATGCATAACGCTGCTGCCCATTCTCTAGTAAGTCCCTTAGTCGCCTCTTACGACACCCACGGGAAGAAATGGGATGGTGCTATTCTTTACGTCCGGCACCACACGGAACAACATAACAAATATGGCTTTACAGAATTTTAATCTTTAAAGTCATCGGTACAACCTTTTTAAATTCATATATGTCTACTGACTTACTTTTGCTTGAAAAAGTAGACTGTGATAGAACAGAAAATTGCAAAAACCGTAAGAAAATATAAATTTCGCGAGTACCCTGGCGCTTCCCCTTAAGAGCTTCCGAAAGTGGCACCGGTAACTGAAAAGTTGTCCAATAATCGGTTGCCATGGTATGACCATGTGATGCTGAGGAACGAGGAAAATGTCGTGCGGTAAGTGTTGAGTATGAATGTGGATGGCTATAAGAGTAGGGGAAGACCAAAGAAATTACGGACTGTGTGAATGAAATAATGGAATGAGCTAGAGAATGAGAGCTAAAGAATGACTAGCAAGAGTGTCGACTACCGAGATGATGACTAATAGAGAAGTAGGGAAGAAAAAGACTTGCTACGGCGACCGCAAAGGAACCCTGAAAATTGCCAAGAGAACGATGATTACCCTTTCTAATTCTGTTCTAGTAGAACTACATTACATTTAGTCTGCAATTTTCACGTCTTATGAAAAGATTTGGACATCAGCAAAGATGGTAGCAGCTTTCCTGTACAAGAAGTAAGGGTAAGTTAGATTTAAGTCATTGAAAAAGTCTCTGAAGGCTGACTTCAGCACTAATAGCGGAGCATCGAGATCTCGACAGGAATCCGCCTTGTTGCGTGACACCTACCGTTCCCTCATCCACTGTGTATTTTTGACTAGCAGTATATACCAGTTAGATAGGCAGTCGCTCCATGTAATTTACTGGTATTCAGTTGCATCTGGTTTAATTGAAAGAAGCCGACCCCAATATTGTTGGAAAAGGCTAGGTAGATGATAGGTAGCTATGTTCCTCAGCTTGCTACCTAACTCATGATTGGTCAGTTAGCCATGACCTCATCATGCATCCTTTGTTATCGACCATCACGCGATAATAACAAGACGTTTAACAAAGAGGTTTACTAGAAGCGAAAGCCTTTTATTAAACCTCTCCAAACATCGTAAATTCAGATAGCTTGTATGAAAATAGTGGAGCCTCTCCAAATACTGATAAAACCGTATACTTATGATTCTTGTGACGCAGCAAGAGCACTACGTTTAATGCTATCGAGAACAATGTCAATTTGATAAGAGTTAGCAAATTGTTAGAAACGTGTAGAGTAAACAGTGAAAACGGCCGGGTTTTACAAGTTGTAGGTCACGGCTGGGTTCGACCCTGATAGGCGTTTTACTTTGTGTAAATTATTTTGTTACCTCTTCTCTCAAAATGGTGAAGGAAAACATCGTAGCCTTAGTCGTCGCAGGAGACGCCCTGGGCGTCGGAAATCCGAGACTGATTCCCGGCCACCGTAGGCGCGGGCTTGCGGACGCCGAGTAATGCGTAACTCGCTGTCCGGTAAGGACCAAGCCCGGGTCGACGGCGCGTTGTGTTCCACGCGCGCGTCACACATGTCAGCACCAACTGGTGGGTTCCGCAAGGGCCTATGCCTGCCAGGGATGCGGGTTGCTCGAAAGAGATACCGCGGCCCCTGGCACACAGGCAACTAAGGGAACACGGGTGGGTTTTAGTCAGTAAAAGTCTGACACGCCGTCCTGCTCCACCCAGAACGGGAGAAGTTATTTGATGATTTCCCACCCTCAAAAAATAAAAAAGAAGGAAGCCGGATGTGATTATGCTTAGGTATGTAGTGTAGAGAGTACGATCAACAGCACGTCAGAAACATTTGAACTGCTAAAACCGCCCTCACTTCTACGGAACAAATAAACTCACGGTAGGCAGAAACTGCAGAATGCCACCTTTTACAATCGTTACATAAGGTCGAGGTGGCGAAGTCCGTAGTTAGTCCCATAGTTTTTAGCAAGCTTGATTTGAAAAACACCCTATGGCTGATTTTTTAACTTAAATGTATGTTTTGAATATTATTGATGACTAATGATTCCTTATTTATCAGTTACTTTTACAAACGTCAATGTAACTGTTGTCAATATGAAAATAAGCGTGTATTTATAAAACGTGGTAAGTAGACGGACTTTCCCAAGTACTTGGGGCAACTCCGTCATAAGCATAAATTGTTTGTAATATGATAGATATTTGCAGCAACGATATTCAGTAAATATTCGAAAATAAAAGTTTATCAAATACATGCTTTAAGTGCCAAGATATAAGGTAGCAATCTCAATTTATGGCGGTAAAATCATGAAGTGGGGTAAGTCCGGTATATTTGCAAGGGCAGGGGTTGTCAACATCTAGCTCAGTAAAATTATATTTTAATATTCTGACTGTAGGGTATATAGTAGGTAAGTATGTTTATTGGTTGCATCTAAAATTCAATGTGAAAATTGATATATTTTGGTATTAAGACGATTACAAACTAGATCGAGGTGGTCTTTTTTAAACCATAGAAAAACGAAATGGTAACAAATAAACACACTTGGTTATATTTGTACTTTTTGAACAGATACCATATTATTGAAATGAAAAGTATTAATAAAACCCTTTTTATTTCTATTTTTAATTCAAATTTATATTGATTTTTTTATATTGTTGATACAATGAAAAAAAAAATACAACGTACATACGAAACGAACTAAGTTACCTACAACATGTAACAACATGTAGTCTATTATAAAAAAAGTAATTAAATCCTGTAAATGCGTATATGTATTTAGCGATAATGTAGAGAACATTATGGCTTAAAATTCGTTTGATTTTGACGGTGCGTGTCCTGTTTCTTTTTTTTAACGATCAAGGCCTCCCTCAGTAGTTGATTTCCACCTTTTATTATTCAAATGCTCCAAGATCGTCATTCTTGGTATGTTGTAAATACGAGCAGCCATATATCCACTTAATTCTCCATTCCGGACAGCTCTTTTGTATTTTCGAGTAATTTTTATTTTATTTAATTTATTTATTTAACCATTTATGTACACACATATATAAACAGACAAGAAGATTAGAACAGAAAAATAGGTACAGAGGTGATGCTTATTTCTAAAGAAATCTCTTCCAGCATACCTGCGATAGGAGAGAAGATAAAGAAATGTAGACAGCGTGTGAAAGGGTAAATAAGAAAATAAACTACATTGATTTACGATCAAAAACAATAATACACTAAACAAATTAAACAACTAATATGGGAATATACTTACAAACATAATTACAAACATACATACATACATATTTCTAAAATAAATATCACTAAAATATTAATAATAATAATGTAAATAAAATAATATATACACAACTATGACGATGTGGACAGATAGTGTTCTTTCACTTTTCTTTTAAAAACTGCAACAGTTTGGCAGTCCCTAATGTCGGGCGGAAGTGCATTCCACAACCGCACCGCGTACACAGTGAAGGAGTAGGAGTAGAAGTCAGTGGAGTGGGGAGGGGACTTAAGGAGGTTTCGAAGATGCGACCTGCAGGGCGCATCTGAAGGACGGGCGTAGGAAAAACGGTCCCGCAGATAGGAAGGGGTTTTCGGATTGTGAAGAAGGTTGAACAGCAGACACAGTATCCGAGAGTTCCTGCGAAATCGAATGGGGAGCCATTTGAGTGTCTTGCGAAAGTTGGAAACATGATCATACTTTTTAAGATTGAAAACAAAACGAATACAGATGTTCTGCAAACGCTCAAGCTTATTTAAAAGTTCTTCCGTAGCATCCAAAAAACAGGCATCGGCGTAATCTATGATGGGCTGAATGAGAGTTTGAGCAAGAGAGATTTTGGTGTTAAAGGGCAAGAAGCCTTGCAGACATTTCAGCGAATGGAAAGTGTAGTGCACTTTCCGACTGACTTGAGCGACATGGGCAGACCACGATAAGTAGGAATCCATCGTCACCCCCAGGTTTTTAACCGTACGTGCGTATTCAATCTGAACTCCATTCAGACAGAGCGGAGACAGCGACGCAACATCGAGCCTATTTCGCATATATCTGCCGCCAATAACCAGGGCCTGGGATTTCCTAGGGTTGATTTGCAGTCCAAAAGACCGCGACCACTCGCTAATCAAATCCAGGTCACTGTTCATGGCAGCCACGGCGGCTTCTGCATCCTCCCTTAAGAAATGATTGTAGAGCTGCAGATCGTCGGCATAGAGATGGAAGTAGGAAGAGATGATACTGGTGACAGAGTTTATGAAAGTGGAAAAGAGAAGGGGAGAGAGAACGCCACCCTGAGGCACACCCGCGATTAGATAGCACCAGTCAGAAGACGAATCATCGAGACGAACTCGTTGCGAGCGGCCCTTAAGATAAGAGTCAAACCAACCAATAGCGGAAGAGGAGAAATTTAAAGATTTAAGGATCCCTAGAAGGATATCAAAATCAACAGAGTTAAAGGCACTGCTAAAGTCAAGAAGCACAAGTAAAGTGAGAGATTTGTGGTCCATAGCCCAGCGGATGTCATCGGTAACCTTCACAAGAGCCGTTACTGTGCTATGACCAGGACGAAAACCAGATTGGAGAGGACTGAGTAGATTATTCGAAGAAAGAAAGGCAGAAAATTGTTGATGAACGATATGCTCCAGAACTTTGGAGAGATATGGGAGGATAGAAATTGGACGGAAATCGGTGGGTGAGATCGGCTTAGCAATTTTGGGTAAAGGGATGATATGAGCTTGTTTCCAGGCTTCAGGGAAAGTACACGAAAACAAGGAGAAATTAAAGATGTGGGTCAAGACGGGAAGTAGTATAGGGAGGATAGGAGAAATCATTCTTGAGCAAAGTTTATCGTTACCAACTGCAGTAGAGGAGATAGCACTAAAGGATTTTTTGACCTCAATTTTACTTACTGGGCTTAATTTAAAAGGAGAACACTGTGGCATTGGCAAACAAGAAAGTTTGGATAACGTAGCTGATTTGACGTGCGGATCAAAAGTAACAGGGGGATGTGAGAAATGTTTGTTAAGAGCACACACGTCTATTTCATTACTAGAAACGCCTGGAGACTTGCCAATACCAACAGTTTTAAGAAACTTCCAGACCTCAGAGGAGTTACGGTTGTCAAGAGAATTATGGAAGTAGCGTCGCTTCGCATCTCTACACATACGCCTGCAGCGATTACGCAGTACCTTATACGCATTCAAGTTACGCTCAGAAGGACAGCGTTTACATCTTCTTTTGGCTCTGTCCCTACTTGCCATCGCATCTTTAATGGCAGGAGTAAGCCAAGGAGCCGGAAGATATTTGACTCTAACTCGACGGATAGGCGCATGACGGTCATATAAGCTGAGTAAAGTGCTGTTAAAAATGCCAACCATATCGTTGATACATAAACTCTCCAGGATGTCCGTCCAGTCGATGGAACCAGCATCACGCAGCAATGCCTCCAGGTCTATGCCCTTGTAGTTCCGAAGGAAAATATATTTAGGCTTACGCTTGGGAGGGCGAATCCTGTAGGACATGAAGATAAGGTCATGATAAGAAAAACAAGCAGTGAGCTGTCCGTGGACAGATACATTGTTAGAATTAGTCACAATCATCAGGTCCAGAAGAGAAGGGGTGCAGTTAGGGGAATGATGAGTTGCAGAAACAGGCAGAATAGTAAGGTTAAAAGAGGATAAAAGAGATTGAAGTTTATGAGTACGACTGTCGTTTTTAAGTAAACAAGTATTAAAATCCCCCATTAAGACTACGTGATCATAAGAGGGACAGAAATCATTTAAGAGCGTATCAAACGAGCCGAAGTAATCAATTCTGAGGTTAGGACTGTAAATGACTCCAAGGAGCATTTTAGTGTGATGCAAGGAAATTTCAAGAAAAAGATGCTCCGCTGACCCCGAGTAGGAAGATGGTGATGTGCTGATAATCTTGTAGGGAATATCAGTACGCAAGTAAATGGCAACACCACCACCACCCTTCCCAGTTCTATCATTACGGATAAGGACAAAGCCAGGAAGGGCAAACTGAACAGATGAGAGAGAGGGTTTGAGAAAGGACTCGGAGATAAGCAAAGCATCTATATGTGCACAGTTAAAGGAAGCCAGAAGATCAGAGTAATGGCCAGGAACACTCTGGGCATTGATGTGAGCTATGTTGAGATTGTTAGGGCGGTGGGACAACAAAGAGGAAATCTGATCGCCAAGAGAAAGAGGGGAGGAAGTGCCACTCGCCGCACTAAGGAAACTACTAGAAGAGGAAGAACAAGAGAAAAAATCATCACCAATATCGACATTGATCATAGTTGGTAAGCAAAAATAGTAAAAATATATATATATAAATATAAAAAATAAAAAATATTTAAAATATAGGTACGAAAAAATAAAAAAAATTTATGACAATTTACCTGAAGAATAAAATAAATAATTGATTATTTTAGAAATGATATGAAGTAACACTCCTATCACATTATCATGATATGTCTCTAATAAAGGAACCATAATAATAGAATCACAGTATGCTCGATTCACAAAAAAAAACCTGCAAATAAGGAGATTTGACTGTATTACTAAAAAAAGGTTAACAACATCTGGCTTGGGGCAAGAGCGGCACATAACGGCCTTTCCCTAAAATATTGGACAGTCTTATCCCAATAATGAATTTATAGATTAGATTTTTATCACAGCAAATATTTATTACACTGTAAATATGTATTTAAATTCGATTTAAATAGAATAAAACAATAAAATGTATTACAAGCTAGACACTTACCGCTACAATACGTAAAAATCCTTTGAAATTCACATTTCACGTTAAATAAAACGTCGACACAACTCACTCGTGTTTCAAATTTTCAACTACAAAAAAACTTAAAACCGTTTTTTTGCTATTTAACGTAATACAACGTCATCTATAATTTAAAGGTAGGTCAAAATAGTGACTCTGTTTTACCGACCGAACTGGCAACGTCGTAACTATTCAGAAACAGCTTATAGAGACGGTGTATGGTGTTGCCCCGTAGACGGACTTCGCCACCTTGACCTTACTCCTTTTGCTTCGTTTGCGTTAATATGTACATCTGGCCGTACACGCAGGCCGGTTGCGAGTACAACGCACCTGATCTTTCTAAAGAACATTACCCATCATCATCATCTGCCTAGCCTTTTCCCAACTATGTTGAGGTCGGCTTCCAGTCTAACCGGATGCATTTTACACGGAGCGACTGCCTATCTGACCTCCAAAACCCAGTTACTGGGGGTAATACGATACCCCCTCATCAAATTTATCTATCTATAAAGACGCCGTCAAAATCTAATTCTTACCATGGACGTGCGCAAGACTACCTACTCAAACCAATCGAGGTTTATGGCAGAATCCTGGGGCCCAAGTCTGCTATTTTTATAAATTCGTCATTCCAACACGATCCCATTGTCATTTTGCTAAAAGTTCGTAATCTGCTAAATACATAATGGTCGATCATTGGTCGGTCAATGGTGTCGTAATAGAATTGTGTCATAATGGCATTGTCGTATTGCCATTATTATAAAACCCGTTAGTAGAAATGATTTTCCAAAAACTACTACTAAATTTGAACATTTATTCATGCCCGATTTCATTTAAATATATATTTTTACATATTACTTATTATTATATATTAGTTTATTAGTGTTAAATTTTAGCAGATTACCGCCTAAGTCAGTCATTTGTCATTATGTACGAGATTACCAATAAATGCCATTACTTTCAATGGAGTGTCGGTGGCTGATCATTGGAAAGTCATAATGACGCCATTATGTTAGTAGATTACCAAACTTGTCAAAATCAACAATTATGAAATCAATGATAGACCATTCTGACACTATTGTAATAGCAGACTTGAGGCCCTGTTATCTTTCTGCAATTTGCGTTGATGTTGACATAATAATAAAAGACACAGTCCGCAGTGAAATGTTAACTTATTGCGATTTGCAATCTTCTCTCTAGCCGAGGTCGCGAATTTGCATGGATTTTTGGACTAGGTGACCTAAAACTTCACGTTCTCATTTTGCCGATGACCTTGTGACTGCCGCAGGAATCTGCTTTATGCGGAAAGCACAGAACTGGTCGAAATGGCAGTGCTTGAGGGACACCAGTCCAGCAGTGGACGTCTATCGGCTGAATTGAATGAATGAATGAATGAATGACCTAAAATGTGTGTCGTTAATAGCGTTACACTAGGTACCCACCCACCGTGGTAGAGACTATAGGAAGTTATGTTGGGGGAAGTTCGTCGTGTGGAGTTCTGCTGGGGAGTTTGTTGCGCCACTTCTTCCCAGCTAGCTGGCTTCCCACAGGAAGTAGTGAAGGGCGGGCGTTTTGGAGGACTGTCATATGTAATTTTGACGTTCAAAAAGTGCTGACTCTCAGTCTAGTTTGAATAAATGACTTTTGATTTTGTGGAGTCAAGTGTGCAGGAAGTATGCTGCATACTGCATCAGGTCAGAATCAGTGGATACTAGACTACACTGGACAGCAAATAAACCGGGCCACCCGCGCTACCTTGGAACTCTGATTCCATTTTTTAACCGACTTCCAAAAGGAGGAGGTTCTAAATTCGTCGGACCCTGTTTTTTTTTTTTAATGTATGTTCCCCGATTACTCGAAGATGGCTGGACCGATTTGGATAAATTTGTTTTGTTTGAAAGGGTATACTTCCCAGGTGGTCCCATGATCATCAAGTCAGGATCTGATGATGGGATCCTGGAGAAATAGAGTGAACTCTTCAAATTTTATAGGCACACTTGAAGCAATTTGTGTAGTTTTTGGAAGAGCACTTTCTCGGAGTGGTTCCATTTCAATTTAGTGAAGATCTGATGAAGAACTTCGGAGATAGGCAACGGAACTCCTCAATAAATGATAGCAAATGGACAGGGATTGCTGAAATCTCATGTCTGTCAATTGTTTACACCAGTTAATAACATAACATCATGCCGGCACGCTGTGAAGGGGTAAGCACATGTGAACCACTAAAAAGTGAAAAATAAAAATCTTTTTTCAAAAAAATAAACAACCGACTTCCAAAAAAACACTAAAAAGTGAAAAATAACTTTAATTTCGGACGGCGGTGACAAAAAATTAAAATGCATTTCCAAAGTCACCGACTTCCGAAATTGTGTTTCGGGAGGTTCCTGTTTTGTATAAGGCGGGATGAGATAAAGGAGGAAACGCCCGGGTGTTCCTACTGCGTACATCGCCCAGACGACACGGTGGAGCATACGGTGGAGGTCTTGCCGGCTTGGGCGGAGCACCGTCGTGTTCTTGTGAAGGTAATCAGCGTCGGCGATCTCTCGCGTCTAGCCCTGGTCCTAGCTATGGTATGGAGCGAGAGTGCATGGGTCGCCGTCACCTCCTTCAGTAATGCTCGCGAAGAGGGAGGCAGTGCACGTGAGGGAGAGGCAAGCTATGCGCTCTCACGGCCCTAGTCGCCGCAGGAGACGCCCTGGGCGTCGGGAATCCCAGGCCTATTCCCGGCCGCCGTAAGCGCGGACTTGCAGACGGCGAGTGAAGGGTAGCTCATTGTCCGGTTAAGACCAAGCCCAGGTCAACGGCGCGTTGTGTTCCACGCGTGTCTCGAAAAGATGTCAGCACCATTTGGTGGGGTCCGCAAGGGCCGATACCTACCAGTGGTGCGGGTTGTTCGAGAGAGGTACCATGACCCCTAGCACACAGGCAACTGAAGGAACACGGGTGGGTTTTGGTCAGTAAAAGTCTGACAGGCCCTCCCTGCTTGTTATTTGATGATTGCCCATCCTCAAAAAAAAAAACACTTGAGAGGTGTCAAGGGACACCCGGATGGAACGAAGTTCTTTCGATTAATTAGTAAAGGAGTTGTAATAAAATTTTAAAAATTGTACATATACATACACACACATACACAGTGCAAATCAATCAATCAACCAATCGGCCAACCAATCGGCCAACAAATCGACCAACCAATCGGCCAACAAATCGACCAACCAATCGGCCAACAAATCGACCAACCAATCGACCAAGCAATCGACCAACCAATCGGCCAACCAATCGGCCAACCAATCGGCCAACCAATCGGCCAACCAATCGGCCAACCAATCGGCCAACCAATCGGCCAACCAATCGGCCAACCAATCGACCCAACCAATCGGCCAACCAATCGACCAACCAATCGGCCAACCAATCGGCCAACCAATCGGCCAACCAATCGGCCAACCAATCGGCCAACCAATCAACCAACCAATTGGCCAACCAATCGGCCAACCAATCGGCCAACCAATCGGCCAACCAATCGGCAAACCAATCGGCAAACCAATCGGCCAACCAATCGGCAAACCAATCGGCAAACCAATCGGCCAACCAATCGACCAACCAATCGACCAACCAATCGACCAACCAATCGGCCAACCAATCGGCCAACCAATCGACCAACCAATCGGCCAACCAATCGACCAAGCAATCGACCAACCAATCGACCAACCAATCGGCCAAGCAATCGGCCAACCAATCGGCAAACCAATCGGTAAACCAATCGGCCAACCAATCGGCAAACCAATCGGCAAACCAATCGGCCAACCAATCGGCCAACCAATCGACCAACCAATCGGCCAACCAATCACCCAACTAATCGGCCAACCAATCGGCCAACCAATCGGCCAACCAATCGGCCAACCAATCGGCAAACCAATCGGCAAACCAATCGGCCAACCAATCGGCAAACCAATCGGCAAACCAATCGGCCAACCAATCGGCCAACCAATCGACCAACCAATCGGCCAACCAATCGACCAACAAATCGGCCAAACAATCGACCAACCAATCGGCCAACCAATCGGCAAACCAATCGGCCAACCAATCAATCAATCAATCAATCAATCAATCAATCAATCAATCAATCAATCAATCAATCAATATGCACTCTCTCTGCAGAGAAACACGCGCACGCCGCATGGCTTACAACAATGTAGCAAAAAGTGTCGTTACAACTTTTGGTCTTAATTAAAAATAAACTACCGACTTCCAAAAAAACACTATAAAGTGAAAAATAAAAATCTTTTTTCAAAAAATAAACAACCGACTTCCAAAAAAACACTAAAAAGTGAAAAATACCTTTAATTTCGGAAGGCGGTGACAAAAAATTAAAATACATATCCAAAATCACCGACTTCCGAAATTAAAGTTATTCAAAAAGTTTTAAACTTACAACTGTCAAAGTTATACCTATAGAAAGTGCGTTTCAAGACAATTAAAATGAATGGAAACTCATCGGGATTAATCAAGATGCAGTGTAGATTTGCTTATAACTGATCTGTTAATAATTTTTACTCTCCGGCCATATTTTTAAAGTGAGGGGTAAACATCTTAATCGTTTGGGCCTCAACCTAATATTTATTTTGCGCCTGTTGTGTCTCACTGGTCTCCTTTCGGTCTTTCCATTTCTCTCTCTCCCAATCCTTTAGGTAGGAGTCTAACTCGTCACCCTATCTCCTTCTGGACTCTTCACACACATACTTGGGGGTGCAAACTTTCTTTCTTTTCCTTTTTCTTTCTTTCAGTACGCCGGAAAACGCGAAACTATACAAAACTATAAAAGCTACCACTTCAAATCGTAACTCCTCTCTTGTATACTAGAACTCGTTGCCTTAACTCTGACGAAACTAGTCTTCTTGAGACACTTGACAACAAATTCTAGATAATTTAATCTCAAACGTGTTTTAGTCTTTAATATCTAGTGTTAAATATTGTACGGTAATACGGAACTCGTCGTGTGCAAGTCCGATTCGCAGTTGGCCGCTTGTTTATTTATACAGGGTTTTACAGAAACCCTATTGCACAAAAGCACTAAAGATAACAGCTGGTATAGAATCACTGTACAAAGTTTCAGTTCAAAATACAATACTCTAAGAATTGATACCAAATTTTCGGTTTCATATGTTTCTTAAATGCAAATCATAACAAACGTGTCACCGCACTACGTAGGTCAATAACTTCCATGTTACTTCCCAATAACACGATAAATCTCTTCCGAGTGTTGTTTTCAATTCAATTTGAAAGTACGTTTACTGGTATCAATGTATTAAAAATTCTCATAACTTCTAAACATGTAGAGATAGGATTAAAAAACCCTTCGAATATCGTTTGATATCATCCAAAGAAGCCGTGCCCCTGGTATGTATATACCCTTTCCGTTACACGTTGTATACAAGAAAGGTTAAAAGAAATAAGAGCGTTCATCCAACGCGGGCTGGCAACTTCGCATTTCAAGTGGTTTTTCGCGATTATCTAATCAAGTTTAAATCAAAGTACATTTTTTTTTGTCAGTCATAGATCCTTGGTATTTATATGTTTGTATGCAATTTTTTTAGTTATTTTGGTATTTACCTAAAAAAATCGACATATTTTTGACAATTTTTTCCTATTTGCAGTAGTTATTACCTATGTTTAAAGGTTTTATTTAAGGGAAACCTAGTCTCGGGCTCGAACTCACTGGCGGGCCTGGCTAAATAAAACGCACGCTGTCTCACCGTGCGTCATGTCCGACAGAGGTCGTATCAGTGATGAGCAGTTAGACGCTAGTCTACACGCACAGCGTTATTGAGTGAGATGCAGCATCATTTATAGTAAAACAGGCGCGTAAAAATTAAGAAAAGTCCTTCGGAAGATCGAGTTTTATAAAAAAACCACAACATAAATATTGTTCGAAAAGTTCAATAAACCTTTTTGGTGATTGGAGCAATAAAGTTGATTGAACTTTTCGTTATTTAAGCTTTGTCGGTAACGAGTTGGGTTGCGAGATTTTACACTTCGCCCAAAGTGAGGTTAAATTGGCAAGCAAAACGAATCTTTGTTGGTTCATAAGTTTTTAATGGCTTTTTAGTATTCGGTTCTCGCGCGCTCAATATTAATAATGAGACAAAACTATACCATGTTTAATTTTTTATGTGCATTGTCGAACAGTGGAGTAATACACTCCCGAAGTTTGTGTGGAAAAAATGTCGACTAGATTAACTTTGAGAGAAATGTTAAAAATCATTATAAATACCACCGATCTAGTGCTCGCCGGAAAAACTAGTACTTTGATTCATGTTTAATAAAATAATCACGAAAAAAGTTAAATTAAAAATTTTAAAAGCCCCCGACCCAAACAAATACTTACCTCTAAGAAGTAAAAAAATTATATTCATTGGCCTTTTAAGTTGTAGATAATATTTTGATCAACGCATTGTCACGTCGGGGTCGGTCATTGAAAATGTTATCCTTTCTACAATAGCATAGTACCATTCATTATTGCTGGGCCTCGTCTGTTTGGCGCTTTCATTGACCGTCCCCCGACGTGACAATGCTTTGAACAAAATATTACCTACAACTTAAAAATGAATATTACTTTTTTTTTTTTAGATGATTTCTTTTGGGTCAGGGGTTTTTAATTTAATTTCCTGTTTTTTTAAACTTAATATAGTAATAGTAAACTCGCTACGATCGACACATATCTCGCTTAAATGTACGTAGCTTTACGTATGTTTCCCAGATTGAAGCTTGTTGCTAATTTATCCTCATACCTCGTTGCTATTTCATTATCAGACCCTGATCACCATTTATCTATAACCTATTCATTGAGACCTTTTCAATGAGCCCAAACACGATACTTCTGTTGTTGGTGAGGTAGTTGGTTATCCTGGAATTTGCTGGTGATCCTACAGCATTAGTTCAAAAATACTTTGTTCGTCTAATATCTTTGAAGTATATGCTCAAATCTCTTCATCAACCAGAAAAGAGCTGATAATCTTCAAACGGCTGAACCGATTTTCTTGGATCATAGCTAGCTATCCTAGCTAGCTACCTTTTAGGTAAAGTGGCATCGACTCACAGCCCGTCACCATGGATTCAGTACATGAGATTCTGAACCGCCCCCCCCCGCGTTGAAATTTGTCGTCGGTTTTAAAAAAAAACTTGCTCTGACATACATTTTGACAGGAATACGCTGGATGCGGGAAGCACAGAACAGGTCGAAGTAGAGGAGTTTGGTGGTGGCCTATGTCCAGCAGTGGACGTCTTTCAGCTGAAATGATGATGTTATTCTCCATCTTCATTAATTTTATAACTCACTGTCTTCGGTGCTCGTATCATCTTTATGCTGATGATCTTCAACTTTATACATATGAGCGGGTAGAAGGTTTATCAGACGCTATAGCAGATGTAATCCGAGACTTGGATGCAATCAAAAAGTGGTTTCATAGTTTTGGGGTGTCAGTAAACCCCTCAAAGTGTCAGGCCATTGTAATTGGAAGCTTGCGCATGATGGATAGGGTGACGCTTACCGCTCTTCCTCTACTTATTTTCAATGGTACCGTCATACCCATTACCCCTACTGTTAAAGATCTCGGTTTGCATCTTGACTCGACACTGAGCTGGCAACGCCAGGTTTCTGGTGTTAGTCAAAGTTTCAACCGTACCCTGCGATCGCTGTATCGTCTGAGGAACTTTTTGCACGCTAAGACGAAGACCATGCTTGTGCAGACTTTGATTTTCCTTGTGATCGACTATGGTGACGTGTGCTACTTCGATTTGAATGCGGTTTTGCTGGATAAGCTCGACAGACTGCTCAATAATTGTATCCGGTTCATTTTCAACCTTAGGAAATATGACCATGTGTCGGGCTATATAATTATGTCTGAGCTCTGAGGTCTGAGCGTCTGAGCTCAAATGGATGTCCATTCGCCAAAGAAGAAGTTTGCGCGCTTTGACTACGCTTTTCTCCTTTCTCAACTCTCCTACACCTCCATCTTATCTTGTGTCTCATTTCCAATATCTATGTTCTTCTCACACTAAGAATCTGCGTTCTTCTAATAATCTTCTTCTACTCCATCCTTCTCATACTTCTGACTTTGTTCATTCTTCCTTTCATATTCAGTCAATTCTTCTTTGGAATGCGCTTCCTCTCGATATCAGGACGGCCACCAGTCGGTATGCATTTAAGCGGAAATTGCAGAGGTATTTTCAGGTATCGGTAATCGGAGAGGTAGAAGCATCTAAACCCCTCTTTCCCTTGATAATATATATATATATATATATTATAAGTATATATTATAGTAGATATGTATGTTTGTATGTGTATTATTAGTTTATAATTTTATGAACCAATCTTATTTATTATTCCTTATGATATAATTTGTAGTCGTTGTTCCTCTCAACCTAAGCACCTGCCACCTAATCTCTTCACCGCCCTTGGTTGACTGGTAGAGAATGCCTAAGGCATAAAGTCCACCTTTGTACCTTTTTGTGTGCGAGAAGTTTAAATAAATAAATAAATAAATTTTGACCGCGTTTTGCACTTTTTTATGAAAAAGCAGATGTTTTTTTCGAACGACTTTTTTTTTACTGTGTGTTTAGAATCATGTGCTGCCATCATGGTTTGAGTTTGCGCGTATTATCGACGTTTTAAAGATATATCCAGTAGCTTTTGTTTCATCTGAAGACATAATGTAGATACTATCTAGTACCTAAGTATCTACTGATAAAAGTGATATCCGCGTTAAACGATTTATTATTTCATTCCGTGTGACTTTGAGTGGAGTGTCAATGGATGCCGATTAGATACACGACGTATCTTTGTTTTAGATCTTGAAGATAAACTTTTAGCAAATACTTCTATTTCTATGTATACGCTTGAGCTGACGAATATTATGAATAGATCTTCTAACTGATGTTAACATGGCTGCCAGGCTTAATGTGTTGAAGGTCCCAACCCAAGGCTAGAGAGGAACACCGTGGGAATTTAGAAGCCAAGACACCGACATTACCTATCCTTTTTTTTTGGATGGGAAATCATCATTTGACTTCTCCTGCTCTGGGCGATGCGGGAGGGCGAGTCAGACTTTTACTAACCCACCCGTGTTCCTTCAGTTGCCTGTGCCAGGGCCACGGTAACTCTTTCGAAAAAATCCACGACCCTGGCAGGCATCGGCCCTAGCGGACCCCTTCAATGATTGCTGACATCTCTTTGAGGCGCGCGTGGAACCCAACGCGCGGTCGCTGGTCCTTACCGGTCGGCGAGCTTACGACGGCGACATTACCTACCCTTCATTTCCCCACACGAAAAGTATCCATGTGAGGGATACACCAAAAAAATTGCCACAGTGCACTGTCCACACACGTCATTAAACAGATGTTTAATAAAGGTAGTTGTGCGGCACCCTAATGGCCTAGCACACTGTCAATCAGAAACTGAATCACATTGAAGGATATAGTTTATCCATAGAGGTTTGAGGAACAGGGTGTAAAGCTCACTCATACTCTATAGAAAAAGGAGGGCGGATCCTCCGACCAGACGGGTGTTGTGTCTGGTGGGTAACTGCCCGACAGTTGAGGTCGGGTTGTTGTATATGAGTCTCGTGGTAAACTCTGACTGCGCGATGTAGGATTTATGTGACGTCCAGATTTGCGTAGTTCGCATGTGACATTGTAGATGACGCCACCTCACCTTTTGTGTGTTCAAGATATTTGTTGCGAAGTATCTTTTTCTGTAGTGCCGCTACAAATCTAATGCTTCATCATCATCAGCCTACAGCAGTCCACTGCTGGACATAGGCCTCTCCAATTGCACGCCATTCAGCTCGATTCTCGGCAACTCTCATCCAGGTGCTACCCTGCGAAAATCGTCGCTCCACCTAGCCTGAGGGCGTCCTACCTTACTTCATATGTTCGAAAAATGTATTTGCTCAACAACGTAAATAACGAGCCAATGAAAGTTGTTGAATTGTCAAAATGAAAGTCATTGGTTCCAATTGTCAGTGTGTTATGTAATAACCTAGCCCCGTTGATTAATTTTAATTCTGGGACTGTGTGTGACAAAAGATATCGACAAAAAAACTGAATTGTGGCTGTAAGAAGTTCTGTTTGCGCTATCTTTTTTATTGCTTTTCTGGAAAAGTTGCGTTGTGTACATACCATAAACTTATTTGGTTTTGAGCCTTCATTTAAAAATATTTGTAATCGTAAACTGCTTCTTTTATCTGAGATCTTTTAAAATCAACATGAATCCATCAACAATAGCCACTTCTACAAACATAATTGTTTCTCCAACTATGTTAGTAAATAATCTAAATAGTAGATACCTGCAATGATATTGTTGAACAAATGTATTTTTATGACTTTTTATAATTTAGAATTTACAAAGACTTTAATGTAAAGTGGAACTGTGTAGAATCTTTTTTTTTCAATTATATTTAGAGCTGAAATTGCTAGTGATAGTTTTGGCGTAGAATTTGTAAAGTGAAAGTGATAAGTAGACTATTCTACTTATCTCTATAATTCTCTTAATAAATATAAGTCATAATCTGCCTAATTTAACAGAAACCTTCTCAGATAAAGTCTATTTCAGAAATAAATATAAGACAGCTATCTACTAAATGTTATCAGTGCTCCGGATTGCTAAACTCTCAGCCAACAGTGGGTGCGAATTATTTCCTGCTGTTGTTGCAAATGCTTACGAGTAACATTATCTAAACGATGCGATGCAACGACTCCACAGCTCGCTTCGACCTTCTCGAGCCACCACGTTTGTCGGCGACAGTACCTCGGCGTCCGCCATTGCTGTCACTTCGCGCGCAATTTCGGTTGTCGAATGTCGCGCGTTGGCGGGAAAATAGTTAAATTTTTTTTCGGGCAAAGGAAATATTTTTGGTTTCGTGTGTTATGTGAATAGTGAAATAAGTTTGTGTGTTAGTGGGACTTTTCTTTGGTGGTAAGTAGAGCGAGGTTATTTTAGGTGCATAATTAGTTAAGTTGTCAATTTTAGGATAGTTACCAGAAAAATTAATAGCTACTGAATTACACTAGGTATTTAGGTCCTGGCAAAATAAAGTTAAAAAGGTAGATAGACCTACATAAAAGAAAAAAAAAACACTGCGTGTCTTTGCAAACTCGCAAACGTCTTGCGCACTCGTCTTTTTTATTAATATTCTATAAATGGTTTTATTAAACCTAGATAAAGACATTATTTTACATAAATACCAAAATAAATAAAAAACAACAAATACGTACTTAGTTTCACATTTCAGTTTTAACATTGTAATTTCGTAGCGTTTTAAATTAAAATATCTTTGTACTTACTCTAATCTATGGCGTGTAATGGAAGTAATTTGTTTAGCTATTCACAGTTGACACCAATAAGTTTTAAAATTATGTTTAATGAGCGAATCCATTAAAAAATAATTGAGAACTACGCTATAACGGTTATTCAGATAATTGCTGTTACGGTAATATTGCAAGTCGATATACATTAATCCAATTAAACGAAATCTTGATCTTAACCAAATTCTGTAACTTTTAATTACTTACCTACTTGTATACCCATAGCTCCTAAACCTACCCCGGTCACTCACATGTTCGCAAACATTCGTACATTGTACGAATGTTGCACGCATGTGAAGGGCCGGCACACATTCATTTGCAAACTCAGCGGATATGCAAATGTTTTCGCATACTGAATATGCGAACACATTTGGTCTTCCTCGTACTCTTGTTTACGAATCCATGTACGCAGCCATTAGAGAATTTGTCTTCTTTTTGAATTCGACAAAAGAACCTTGATGAAAAAGTACTAGGTGTCATTACGTTCAATCTGTTTCTATGGGATTTCTTTTTAGGATCTCAATATAGTAGGTTATTTCGGCAAGAGTTAAATTAACTCAAACACGCTGGTTTAGTTCCAATCCATGATCAAATTAAGTAATAGTAAAAATAGCACCACGAAGTCTGAAATAGCGAAACGTCCGTTATCTTCGCAATCTTATGCACAACAGACTGGTCTCAGAATGTCTGGGATTCTACGCGAATGTTCGAGGTTCGTGAACTTTGATGTGCGTCAAAAAACCGACACAGCTTGGAAAACCACGAATACAGCGAAAACTTTGCATAAAATCATTTGCAAATGTCGTCCCACACTTGTGGGTCTGCGTATTCGTGCGAATGTGAGTGACTGGTAGGGCATGCAAACCGGATACCCGGATAACCGTAAAAACCGGATAACCGACTGATTTGAAACCCGGGTTTTTTAGGATAACAAAACCGGGTTTTTCGGTTTTGTTTAAAACCGAAAAATGTGAACAGGACGGCGAGGCGGCGTTAGTTTCGTTTCTATTTTGGCTTCGTTAATTTAGTTCCTTGTCGCACTACTATGCCACGCTGCCGCCATTTTGTTTTTATAGTGTTATGAGTGAGTGAGACGAGTGCACGTGTTGTGTTTGTCGTAGGTAAGTTGGTCACATTCTTTTATATCACTCGTATATTATGCATTGCTAATATTACATGAAGTGTAAGACCAAATACTGAAATTTAATCACAGCAAAGATATTATGCGTATAAGTAATAGCTATAATTAATTAGGTTATGGCAGCCGGCACGTTCTCATTTTTGTAAATATGTAACGTACCTATAATTAATAAGACGGTTTTTATTTGAAGTAGTTTGAGCTGATCACAGCACATTGTTACATTTAAACTTTAATGTTTTGATTACGTATATTAACAACGAAGTAAATTTTAATGGTCTTTGGATAATGTGAATGTTAAAAATATAAAATGAATACCTAGCTAAGTAGACTTACAAAGAGTGCGTTTTTTAGTAAGTTTTTTACAGTAGGTAATGTGGCACAAATGTGGCATATTGTTTGTTTATTTGTCTTCAATTTAGAATCTTCGTAATCGAAATCTTCTGTTGTTGAGTTTCTGCACCTAAAGTGTATTTAACTAGACTACGTGGCGTAAAGCTTCCTTCCAGTTGTCCGTTATTATTTTTACGATTTATGATCATGAACTTTTGCTACAATGGCACTTAACATTTACAGAATGGGCACGCCACCATTGCGGCGGTAAGTCCCCTCTTTGAGGAGTGGCTTGAGCGGCGACATGGCGTCCTCACCTTCCGCCTGACACAGGTCCTCACCGGACACGGCTGTTTCGGGAGGTTCCTGTTTCGAATAGGGCGGGAGGTAACGCCCGGGTGTTTCCATTGCGAAGATCGCCTTGACGTGTTCAAACAACATACCTCTGGTGCAAGCCCATCTATAGAACTTGATTTAGAAACTAAAATCAGGGTAGAAATGACACTTAACGACGGTGGAGGAAAAACGGGAGAACAGTATATAAAGAATATTTAATGTATATCAAAAGTATAAAAAGCTTTGAAATCTATACCTCCAACAAGTGTGGAATTAGAGAGCGCCTTTTCAATCTATATCTGATTTATTTTGTTTTGGTAAATTAGGAATAAGACTTCTATTTTATGTGTTATTTAAATAATTATTTTGATCGCATTTTACGTACTGTTGATTTTGCCTGTTTTTTTTTACAGTTACATTGTTATTTAATATTCTGTGATTTTAGACAAATCAAATCAAAACGTTTATTGTAATCCATAATGTACACTTACAGGTGGTACAAAAATTAGAAACAATTATGGACCCTGTCGGGCACAGCAAATTTTTAAATAACTAAAATAACTAGAGCGACGAAGAGCTCTTTAATAATTTTCGTTTGAATTATTTAATATCCTATTAAATATTTTATATATTTTTTTTTGACCTTTGTGTACCTACCAGATGTTCCTAATTTTGTATGTTAGGTACCTTAAGTATTGGAGAATATGTTGTTTTCATAAATAATAATCTTGATTCTATTTTATGTTTATAGAAAATAAACTTTTTGTATTGTTACTTAGTAGTTGCAGCTTATTTCAGTGCAAACAAATGCTCATTAGTATTAAAATAAGTGAGATAAAGTAAAAAAAAACCTATTTTGATTAGACTTCAGCATTTTTATTTCTTTACATACATATTTCTCATTTCTTTAATAAAAATTGAAAAAAAAACCGAAAAAACCGATTTAACCGGTTTCAACGGTTTTGTAAACATGAAACCCGAAAAAAACGGTTTTTTTAAAGCAACCCGGTTTTTGCATGCCCTAGTGACTGGCATTACCCATAGTTTGAAAAAGACCACGAATTAAAAAAAAATCACAATGTAGATAGTTTATTCCTAATTGTAGAATACCAACAGGAAAAACAAAATAATCGGAATAGGGTAATGTTAAATTGGCATAGATAATGATAATAATAGGAAACATTGTTATTATTAAAGATATCTCCTTATTCATTTAATGATCCCAAAATTATAAATAAGTGAGGTAAGTAAGCAAATGTGGGTCATTCTGGATGGTGAGTTTTCGATGTTGTCATAAATGCTTAGTAGTTTACGGACACACATAAATAAATCATAGACCATAGACAATTAAGCAAAGTAGGAAAAGGAAAACCTTATAACTCAAAAACTGACGCGATAATACATATCAATACATGACTATTTACTTACTTCTCTATTATTTTAAAATACAGATACTTACTTACTTACAAAGCTGCTGAAAAATATCGATTTCCCATGACCAAAACCATTAAAAATTCTATTATTGACAAGAATTCGTGGAACTAGAATCCACACGTAATTATGTACGCTCTATGCAAACTGAGGTTATGTACTGAAAACATTTTCTTCGTTGACTGAATACGGTATCAACCAATTTGTACAGAGGTGCCATTTTCATGTTTATTTTTCCATCAAACACAATGGAATGAAAGGTCTATAAGGTTGTCAAACAAGCATTGTCTTTCGACTTTTTGACTTTGACGATTACGATTACTCATATTTAGCCAACTGCAAAAAAGGAGGAGGTTCTCAGTTAGAGCGAAGAGCTCTTTTGTACGAAATGGCGAATGTATGCAAGGCTGCTTGATTGACGGAATGGTGGCACGCATCGAAGATTGACTTGAACGCTTCTGTGGTCTAGTGGTAGACCACCTGTGTCAGACGGTTCCGAGTTCGATACCTAGCGGGGTAAATTTTTCTGCTCGTTTTGGTTGGTCCGCCTGGCTAGCGACCACCATCTTATCTTATCTAAGTCGGTCGCCAGAACAAAAATGTTAAAAGCATTGTTGCGTTTTGGCAGTTAGGGGTTTTTTTTTAGGTGCGAAATCATCAAATAACTTCTCCCGCTCTGGGTGGAGCAGGAGGGCGTGTCAGACTTTTACTGACTAAAAACCCACCCGTGTTGCCTCAGCTGTGTGCCAGGGACCACGGTATCCCTTTCGAACAACCCGCACCCCTGGTTAGATAGGTTAGTTAGGGGTAAGATGGCCAGTTCCTCCGTGGTTGATGATTCCGGGTGAAGCTCGCATGTACCTCCAGCTTGATCACCACTCGCATACCGCCAGGTGAGATGAAGGCTCTCAGCTAGAGCGTCTGTTTACTATTATAAGCACAAGTAGGTAAATAGAGTGTTTTGACATTCTCAACAGAGTTGTAGTCAATTCTTCATGATTTATTTATTCAATAAATTATGTTACAACTACTAATAAATTATTAGGGCTAACTTCGGAACTTTATTGCCGGACCATTGTTTTAATACTCCATAACAAGATGGTTTGTGTCAGTTTAACCTGTGTTATAATAAAATCATTGAAACTAAAGTAAATCCATGTTTACAATGTCCTGAAAGGCTGAAACCTCGTCATAATATTGAATATAGAGATGGATTATGACTTAGGTTGACCAGCCGACTAGTTGGTCAAGCCGATCATGCTTTCGGTTGAGTTCGGGTGACATCGGTAATGTTCGTGACTACGCTTTTGGCTAATAGGTGCGGGACCTCGGCGACCAGGCGGAATTGTCGGGACATTTATTTGTTTACTTTGCATTTATTCTACCACGTGCGAGCCGGCGTTTCTTCCTTTTAGTTCCTATCCTATTCTAGATTGCACTGAAAGCAAACTGTAAAACTGTTTCTAAAATATAAATGATTTAACAGTAACGATTTCAATTTCATTTCAATCACCGTCTGTTACATTTTTAAGCATATTAATACGAGTAAAAAATGCGCCGACTAGTCGGTGGTTTTAGCTGACTAGTCGCCGACTAATCGCCGTCTACAAATATGGCCGACTAGTCGGCGACTAGTCGGTAGGTACATCACCAATTGAATATGATATGTTCAATAATATAGCTAAGTTTACTTTAGCTTAGAAATACTAGTGCAGCCTTAATTAGTCCGCGTACGCACAGACGTAAAAATATCGCAACTAGATTTTTCCGCGCATTGGATCTTCAACGCACTGCTTTAGTGCCGAGAGTTGAAAATCCCACCGCGATAATTTAACGTCCGTTCGAACGTGTTCTAAGAGTCATCAGTCTTCACCCATTATTACAAACCTGTCATTCACTAAGTAGGTAAATAATATAATTGTTTAAATCTACTTTCAGTATAACGAGCTATATTTCGTCACGATAATTCGTATGTCATTCAATTAAGTAAGACACCGTAGTTTCTTCAGTTTTATAACAAAACAGAGGTTTTAGTGCGAGTTTCATTTATCCATCTCGATCAATTGCATCGAGCGCGTTTGGCGCTCTGATTGGCCCTGGATTGGTGACGGACCAATCGGAGCGTTACCTCACACTAGGGCCACAGACAACATCACGTCAGGCTTGCCCGAAGGGTTAGGGAAAAGTGTACCTATAATACACCCTTATCCCATGGAATAGCACATAATCAGCCTTTGATGTTCCCTCTGCTGGGACACACCTGTGAGAGGTAGTGGGCCGTAATCCACCACGCGGGCCCAGTGCGGGTTGGTAGATAGTCGACGTGGACGGACGCAGTCCGACGCAGCAATGGCGCCCGAGTATCTCAACTCGCGCGTAAAACGAGTTAGTCGAGAGTCCCGCTCATTGCACGCGTTTTACGCGCGAGTGAGGAAACGCGCGGCAGCATCTGGAGCTGGACGGGATATATTTATGTAGGGTTAGTTCGATATATGCTGAATAAAAGCACTAATCTTTTTAATATACTTGAATTTTATTTTTATTCCGTCTTTGTAGCTAACGTCTTTCGTCTCTGTCAGTATTTCAGTCTCCTTTCTTTTCACCTTCTTTTACATTCCCTTGCGTTCTCTTTCACTCCTAGACTATTTCATACTTTCATCTCTTTCATACAACATGCTTCACATCTGTCATTCATCATTACGTTTCATTCCACTCTTCTATCATAACATTCCGTTCCTACATTTATGTAGCTCCAGTATCTCGAGAGCGCGCGAGTGTCTACGCGCGAGTGGACTCGCAGATTGCCTCACCTGGACAGGTTCTTACACAAGTACCCTGTAGTAGTAGTACCCAGTAGCTGATTAGTCTTGACTTTTAGAGAGAGATGTCAAATATAAGAAGAGGAACCCAAGAAGGAAGATCAAAGATTTTTTGAACGAAATGGCGAATGAATGCAAGAGTACCTATTGATTCACAGAAATATGTATGTAGTAGCTAAAACTCTTCTTCTCTCCTTCGTTCCTAGTAAAACAGATTCGGTAATTTACCGCCTGCAGTACCATTATGAATGACACTTAAAAGGTAAAGCATCACTTATAATTTGCAACCAATCCCTGGCGGGGACTTTACCATAGTGATCACAGGTGTCGGAAGTTAGTCAGCACGCACGTCATACAGTACATGTAAATGGTCAGCCCCCGTCTAGCTGTGGTTCTGGCTTCGAGAACGGCCATTTAGGCGTGCATATTCATTTGTACGAGTGCTATCTACAATTTACCAATGAGTTTGAAAATCCTACTAATATTTATAAATGTCAAAGTTTTTATGTAAAGATGTTTGTTACTCCATCACGCAAAAACGGCTGAACAGATTAGGACGAAATTCGGCTAACAGATAGTTTATAACCTGGATTAACAATTAGGGCATTTTTTATCCCGGTAGTTTGCTCCCGTGGGAATCCGACCTCCACGCGGGTGAAGCTGCTGACAAAATCTAGTTAGATTATAATCATCGTTGCCTGTTCTCTTTCGGACGGCTCTTTGGTCTAGCCTGATACCTACAGCTAAATATTTCAAGGTCGTTGCGTTATCATGAAATCTTTCAGAAAAAGTATAGAAGAAATTCTTGCTTACCAGAATTTAAGACGCCGAATTAATGGTGTTGATAGGTAGACCAACCCCGTTGCGAATGCTGTATCACTGACTGTCATCGCGCCTCCAGAAATTCGCAGGACTTTAGCATCGTGTCTCTCCAAAGACAATGGCTCACCTCCCATCTTGCATCGCATGCCCTATCGCCTGCACACATAAGGACATAATGGCTACGAACGGTACTCGCGTTGCTTTGTTTTGGGTAAAACAAATTTAAAAACTGTATATATTTTTTTTGTTATTTTTTTGTGAAGGTAGACCATCGACATTTATAATGCTTCTCTGAGGCACGTTAGGAATACAGCTCACTGTTCGACTCATTTTCCTTCAGCTTCGAGTATTAATTCTGTTTCAATAAAAATGTAAGTCCCTTGAATGCTAGATTTCAAGCCCGGGGTTTTCTTAAAGTGGCGCATCCACTGGACCGGTGGCAAAATTCATCATCCAGGTAATCATGGGTGATAAGTAGGATTGAACGCACGTGTAGTCACACCATTGTATGCTTAACACTATAATCAGCACGCCAGTAAAAGCTACAAAATATGAGATCATTATGTGTGAAGGTATATAAGTATTTCCGCCCGACAGTTAAATGTTGTGACTCAGTTCTGTACACAACCTTTTTCAAATGCACTTTAGGTAAGTACTTGCTGTGAACATTTTAAAAACAAAAAGTTTCAAGTTTTGTGTGCCCGTCACAAGTAGCTGGTATGAGTCACGGAAATTGCTGAAAACCGTATTGATAAACTTACTTATGTAGATTCTTTTAACTATTGTGAATGAATGAGAGAACGTTGTAGGCCTTTCAGACAGTAGATTTGTAGACGATTTTCTATTCTTTAATTTCGTTCCTCTAAGTACCTGGTACTTATTGACAGGCTTGCACTATACACCCATACCTATTATACATATCACTGTAATTTTGAAACATTGTAAAAGCCAATTATTTTTAAAAGAGTAACCGTGGTGTTTCTTGCCGGCTCTTCTCAATAGGAAGCGACAAATTGGAACCGTACAATAGCTTTTGACGTTTCATAAGTGCTCATGCAGGTTTATGTGAAATAAAATATTTTGATATTATATTATTGAACCTTACTTCACGTTCGCACAGACGTAATAAAATCGCGGCGGAATTTTCTCGCGCACTCGATTCTCAACTCTCAGTCTTGAGCTGAGCATTGAGAATCGTACAGAGCGCATCCCAGCGCTTCAAAAAACACACTCTTGGATTTTTAACTCTGGTTACTACGCAGAGCCTTAAAAACTCAGTGCATAAAAAACACGCCATGCGTACCTGGGCATTTTTCAGGCCTTATATTAGCTTCACTTGTATGTTTGTATGTTCGTTTGTATGTAACCGACTCCTTTGGACGCTATTTTGACCCACTTTAAACGGTCAGATTTCATTTAAACTTTGTAGACTTATCGAGGACCTATGACAATTCACAAAACGTGACAAAAAAACACGCTTTTGTAGTTAGCAAAATTAAAAAATAGAAAATAAATAATAGTTTAGAAAAACTAAAAAAACACGCTTTAAAAACCAAACTAAAAAGTAGAAAATAATTTAATTCTATTAAAAACCGTGGGGTGCTTGATATTAATTGATTATAAAAATACCTCAAAAAGCACCCCACGCTTTTTAATAGAATTAAATTATTTTCTACTTTTTAGTTTGGTTTTTAAAGCGTGTTTTTTTAGTTTTTTTTAAACTATTATTTATTTTTCTTTGAGGGTTGGAAATCATCAAATAACTTCTCCCACTCTGGGTGGAGCAGGAGGGCGTGTCAGACTTTTACTGACTAAAACCCACCCGTGTTTCTTCAGTTGCCTGTGTGCCAGGGGCCACGGTATCTCTTTCGAACAATCCGCACCCCTGGCAGGAGCTATCATTGGCTTCAGCACAACTAGTTTCAGAGGTAATTTTGACAACCGTGATTCAAAATGACCTCAGGTTGTTGGCTTTCCCCCACCTGATAAGGTTCAGTTGTTGAACTGAATAATTAGGCATGTTACTTACAATTTGCACGATGACTGCAATTGTTTGAGAATTCAACATATTCGTTGTTATGTAAACGTGATCGATAATATATTTTCATTTCGGTCAATAATTGTTGATGAATTCCTTGCACACACTATTAATAACTGTGACTGTTTAAATTAAGCGAGTTTATTAAATAATGTACCGACCGGATGTGCCGACTTTTCAAGAGCTAAAACACCTGTTTTAATTATTAACTTTCGATGTGCGAGATCTTGCAATAACATTTCTGTAAAGGGTCCCCAAAACGATCAATTGCAATAGTATTTTTTACATGTTTGATACACATTGATGCGAAAATTGTTCATCAGCAAACGCAATTGAAGAGATCCTACTAATCCAACTATCCTACTGTACTACTGATATTATAAATGGGAATGTTTGTGTGTTTAGATGTTTGCTACTCAATCACGCAAAAACGGCTGAACGGATTTGGGTGAAATTTGTTACTAAGATAGTTAATAGCCAGGATTAACAGTCATAGGATATTTAGATCCCGTTAGTACGTTACCGTGGGATAATTTCAAACCTCCACGCTCGCAAATGCTAGTTTACAATAAATACACAAAACTTAGACAAATGCAAATTATTATTTCGGGGCCCTAAAGGTACGCTTACATGAGCAACTAAAATTGCTCCATCTTGGGCAATTGTCGTCAAGTATGACGTCACGACCACATACAGCAATTTAGGGCAATGGCAACATGTAGCAACCTGTTGCCAGAGATACGGCCACACAATATGGAGCAATATGGAGCAACTTAAAAACTAGGCAATGAGCCTCCCCCGCCGCCTCCGCCGCCGGCCGGTTCCTCTCGCAAAAATGAGACGTAGTCATACGTACAAACGAGATAGAAAGAAAATTCATTAGAAATTTCCAAACCGATTGGATATTCGGCAACACATGAAATATATGGAGCAATCAGTAGCAATATTGCTGAAACACATCGGCAATTTATTGTTGCTGCTCCAGACTGCTCCACTTAATTGATCCAGATTGATCCATTAGTGTTGCCGAGCAATAATTGCCCAAAAAATTGCCCGTGTAAGAGCACCTTTAGGGTCCTCGTGACACTTTGCCATGAAAACCTTTCTAAACTTCTGTTAACAATAATTATGAACGACAGAACAAATGTATGAACCTACCCACCCTTTTTTACTGAAACAATTAAAACCCGCATTACCACACCAGTCGGCTCTTATCGGTAAAACATGACAAAATGGTTTTCATAATTTTCACCATGTTATCATTTGTTTCACATAATTATTATAGCTTAGAACTAGGAGAGTTGCCAGACAAGGATATAGGAAGAACATTTCCACTATGCGAATGGATTTTAGGAATAGGCCTTTACATTGTGGTGCCAAAATTTGCCTGATAAATTAATCACCTGAAAAATTATAAAAAAGTTGCCCTATTCGCTTCGTGTGTTGCCATACAGCCTAATAAATGTCATGTACATAACTGAGGTTTATGATTCAATATTTTTTACCGTGAGGGGATCGAACCCGAAATTCGAATAGGATCGAACTCTGCTACAACAAATTGGCTTTGCTGAGTTTTTGGGCGAAACAAATTTTGAAAATACTAGCTACTGCCCGCGACTTCTTCGTCGTGAAATCAAATATATCCTATAGCATTGCATCGCCCGCCCGTGACTAAGATCGCGGCACGTAAGTTGAACCAAAATCAGAACAAACAACCGGAGGTAGGAGCGCGTGCAATCGTTGCCTAGCCCGGAAAAAGAAGGAGATAGAGGTCAATTTCTAGCATAGTCATTGATGTAACGTGTACTGAAGTTGGGAAATAAATTACAGATCGCGACAGGTAAGTTGAAACAAAACCGCCGTTTTGGTTTAACTTACGTGCCGCTATCAGAGACCGTAGTGTGAGTTTCATTTAACCATCTCGATCAAACGCATCGAGCGCGTTTGGCGCTCAGATTGGCCCTGGATTGGTGGATTGGTGACGGACCAATCGGAATGCCGAACGCGCTCGATGCATGCATTTATATTACAATTTCATTTATATATATATATATATATATATATATATATATATAAATGAAATTGGGCATGAATTTTTTAATTAAGAGTTTTTGGAAAATCATTTCTACTAACGGGTTTTATAATAATGGCAATACGACAATGCCATTATAACACAATTCCATTACGACATCATTGACCGACCAATGATCGACCATTATGAATTTAGCAGATTACGAACTTTTAGCAAAATGACAATGGGATCGTGTTGAAATGACGAATTTATAAAAATAGCAGACTTTGGCCCCGGTGGTGATGAAATAGTTTAAAAAATAGTGCCTGCCTGGGTTCGTCCCCACGGCCTACATGTTGTAAACCACAACTCGTAAGCCGTTACCACTACTCGTCCAAGTTACAACACAGAGAGGTTTTTCGACACACACGATAACACCACGCTTAGCACGACATGCATGAGTAAATTGCATTTACATACTTATTTGCATAAATGCTTTCATATTAATTTTCCCATTATGTATTTTGTAGTACACATCAAGCTATACATTTCCAGTTTAAGCTGATCTAGCATTGTATAGGATTTACGCACAGTGCAAGATTAGCTTAAACTGTATAGCTTGATGTATAGCCGTGTGTATATACCACAATGAGTTTCAGGTGAAAATTGCTTAAAATTATTTATTCTGTTGGTTTGACGGTACCGTAAGTGGCCAGCATTGTTTGTGCATGTTTTACTTCATGCCACAACGCACACACCACACATCTGCCTATAATTTCCGAACGGTTTCGGGGTCAGTTTCCAGTCTAACCGGATGCAGCTGAATACCAGTATTCTACTTGGAGCGACTGCCTATCTAACCTCCATAACCCAGTTACAGGGTAATACGTTACCCCTTGGTAAGCCTGGACTTTCTCGTTTCTGACAACCCGTAACGATTGGCAAAGACGTACTTTCCGAGGCCCCTCTGTCTTGATATGTAAAGATGTTCCCCCATCCACGGACCAAGCGCGGCAATAGTAAGCTATTGTAAAAACGAAGTTGAAACCTATCTGATACTGTTTTGAAACCGGCCATACGTAGACACAGACTGTTTTGAAACCGGCCATAGGTAGACACAGACTGTTTTGAAACCGGCCATACGTAGACACAGACTGTTTTGAAACCGGCTATACGTAGACACAGACTGTTTTGAAACCGGCCATACGTAGACACAAACTGTTTTGAAACCGGCCATACGTAGACACAGACTGTTTTGAAACCGGCCATACGTAGACACAGACTGTTTTGCCATAATGTTTAATGTCGTTTAATTAAAACAAAACAAAGGAATGTTTAAGAAAGTCATTAGATTTTACCTACTGTAATAAGATAAGATGACAGATTGTCTCAAATTATTCGTGGTTGCTTGCGTCATCATCCATTTAGCCATATGCAAATACTGAGTGAAGTCTGCTTGTTAAGGATTAGCGTCATTTCAGGTGTCTTTATGGTAATTTAATTTTTCGCTACGATTGTGATTTTCCATGTCCATTTGAAGTTGATGCAATATAGGTAGGCCGCAAAATTAAATTTTTCTTCCGTTTTTTGCAATTTACAGGTCCTGGTCAGTCTGTATGTTGAACAAAATATAATTTACGACCATAACACGTATGTATTTACGGAGTAATAATCATTAAAATCAGTAATACAAAGAATTACTTATTCATGAAATAGTGAAGTTGTAAAGAAAGAGAAAGAAAAAAAAAGTGTTTATTGTGACTCGCACAGGAAGATCACATACTAAAATAAACACACAATGGTACAAAAATGATAAAAAACTAATTTCAAAAAACAAATTTCTCGGAAGCAAAAAATAATTTTAAAAAAATACAGAAAGAACTCGTGAATACTCGTGCAGGACGAGGCCAAAAGGCTCCTACCTCAATATGATACTGCGACATTTAAAAAGAGTCGCAGCGCTGGTATTCAGGTCCCGAGCGATTGTTGATAGGGCACGAGCGATGTGATGTCACGGGCAGTTACAGTATGTATAAATATTGTATTGTTTATAGTAAAAACCTAAAGGGAAAACTGCAATCCCCTTACCAATAAACACTGAATAAAGTTATACCAGGAATAACCGTACATTTTCATAGGTTTAAACTTGGAATAACTTTATTCTGTGTTCATTAGGTTAGAGGGTAAGAGTTTATAGAGACTGACAGAGAAAGGAATTCAAAGAATTTTGTTATCTATAGTAAAACAAAGGCTTTTCTTACTTAACGTTTACTTTTTAACAATGGTTGTGGTTTTATTATGATTAACTAGCTGTTGCTCAGGATTTCGTTTGCGATCCAAGATGAAATGTGACCTATGTCCTTACTCATGTCATGGTCTACCTATGTACCAGTTTTCATCCAAATACGTTCTGCCGTTTTAACGTGAAAGCGTAACAAACAAATAATAATAATAATAATAATAATAAGTTGTTTATTTCTCCTCACAATGACAAACTTATTCTAGGTTTCACATATTCAGTATTTGTTTTCTTAGCAATGTGAGGAGCTGGTGTCTGAGTTAGGCGAAATGCCTGTATTACAAATCACCAGGTCCCCACCCCACGGAAGAACAGAAAGTTTTACTTAACAAAATATGATATTATAATACAGTGTTATAAGTAAATAAGAAGATTTAAGACTAAAAACATGTAACAACAATTTGGGGGTAGAAGCTAAAAAGAAACTATCAACAAAAAGTTAATCAAGGCGCCTGTGTCGTGTGTATAATGCTAATGTGTAGTGTTGAGTGTCAGGTGTAGTATGGCGATGTGTAAGTGAGAGGGTTTTGGTACAAGTTATAAACTTATATCGTACTAATTTAATTTGAATTGACTTTCTGTAAAATTATAATCCAATTTTTTTAACCAGTCCGAAACCACAGACTTACATTTGGTCTTTGGCAAGGGATATAGCGTTAAGGCTCGGTTTACCTTATTGTATAGATTTGAACCCTGATAGCAGAAAAAACGATGTGCAAACTTAGTTTTGAATGACGATGAATAACAGACTATATGTTTGCGACGTTTGTTTCTGATTCTTTCTGGTTCAAAAGTTGTTAGGGCATGTTGTTTCATAACCGTTCTCAAGATGAATAGCTGTCTCACAGTAAGTACCTCCCATTTCGAGTAGAGGTCAGTAGTTGGGTGATAAAAAGGTAGGAACAAACTAACCTTTAGGAGTGCTCTTTGTGCTCTCTCAACTTTTAAGAATTGAGTTTTATATGCGCCACCCCATGTGGTGATACAGTATTCAAGCTGAGACTGACAGAGAGCATAGTAGACCGACTTTATAACAGATTTAGGTGCAGTGTTTCTTAAGGCTTTAAATATTACTATAAGTCTACGCACTCTCGCTGAAAGAAGATCAACATGTTCATGAAATTTAAGATTTCTGTCAATAATGACTCCTAAGTACTTTGTTGATTCAGTGTTTTTTAGGTTAGGACACTTACAATATGTGTCATTTGCATTTGGGCACGAATGGGAGACAATACTCAAAGAGTGATCCGGTTTGTCATTAGGTTGAATGGAAAACGTGATGAAGGTCGTTTTTTCTGCATTTAATGTAAGTGAATTCTTATTTAACCAACCAGTCACAGTGTTCATGCCTATCTGAGCTTTGGCAAAAACTTCATGCCAGGAGCTCCCACTGAAAAGTAAGGCCGTATCATCGGCAAACGCAACAGTTTTCGAATCCGGAAACATTAACTGACATATATCATTTATATAAACTAGAAACAGTGTCGGTCCAAGAATACTGCCCTGTGGAACTCCAAAAGTCACCGGGACCTCATCACTAGTTATGTTACCGATTTTAACACACTGTGTTCTATCGGTTAAGTAGTCTTTAAAAAGTTTTAATTGTAGATCCCGGATACCCAGGCTTTCGAGTTTTGTTAACAGAATAGGGACAGAGACTGAATAGGGACAGACAAACAAACTGACTTTCGCATTTTTTTTTAATATTGGTTAGGAATTGGATCGACGCAGCAGCTTTGACGAATAGCTCCATACTTTGAATGGCGTAGTCTAGAATAAGTACCAATAGAGTTAATACGTGTTACTGACTGAAATAAGCAATTGTGTAATATTCGTATAATAAACATTTCTCATTTATTTCTTAATAAATGAACTAAGTGATGTAAACCCAAGAAATATTGATTGAGTCTAGGTACTGATGATTAGAATTATTGATTTAAAAGACGTAGTTTCGTTGTTACAAAATGAACTGGAATATTTTATTTATCAATTGCCTCGTTGGCAGTGGCGAAGCTAAATCTATCGTGTATATGTCCTAAATGTTTTTGGTAAAAAGGAAGGTAACATTTTAGATTTTACAAAATAAGTAAGAAGAACACTCGTTTATGATTAAAAAAGTTTTAAAAGTACAGGGAGAACAGCAAAATTGAATTAAAAAAACACGTAGATGAAGCATTTGTAGCCACAAATAAAATAAGTAATTTTTCTCATTTCTGAGGGTTAACTTGTGGATAGCATTTTACGAATTTTCATTCGGGGGCCCCGTATTATTGATACGGCTGATACGACGAAGGTAGCTACCACAGAACAGATAGAGGAGGTTGGTCTATACAAGGTGTAACAGAAACCCTATTGCTATCCTTAAGCACTAAAGATAACAGCTGGTATAGAATCACTGCACATAGTTTCAGCTCAAAATAAAATAGTCTAAGAATTGATACCAAATATTCGGTTTTAAGTTTCTTAAATTCAAATCATAACAAAGGTGTCACCGCACTACGTAGGTCAATAACTTTCCACGTTACTTGCCAATATCACGATAAATCTCTTTCGAGTGAAGTGTTTATTTCGATTTGATGATTTTTGTTTTCTGGTATCAATGTATTAAAAATTCTCATAGCTTCTGAACATGTAGAGATAGGATTAAAAAACCCTCCCAATATCGTTTGATATCATCCAAAGATGCCGTGCCCTTGGTATGTATATACCCTTTCCGTTACTCGTTGTATACTGGTCTCAACAGCGACTGAGTGCCAAAGGTGGGATTCAGTACTCACCAACACACTAAGAACTATAAATTACAATTTAAATAATTTTGGAGGGTATCGATGGATATTGCAAATCCATGGCATCATATATTCGAAAAAAATGTCTGATCAACAACGTAAATAACTAGGGATCGGAAATTCGGATGCACCTTTAGTACATTTTTATTTATGAAAATATGGAAGCGGCTTTCTAAAATATTTTTTTGCATCTGCGCCCAAAATGACAGGTTCCCTAAACCTGTCATTTTGGGCGCAGATTGCAAAATATTATATTGTTGTAATTAATCTAACAAAAAATTGTGCTCAAGTAGTTACATTTAGGAAAAGTTGTTCCTGAATAAATGATAAAGTTTAATATTTATTAATAAAAGAGGAAACTATCGTAAAATCGAAAATAAACATGATTTTGGTACACTGTATTTTTAAACGTTAAGTGTCAACTAAAAAGAACCGTTTTTACGATTTGTTTACCTACCTTTATTTAACTACCTAAACCTATGGAGTATAGTCAGTTGTATAGTATGGAAGCGACTTCTAAATGATTAGGATTGCATAACTATTCAGACGCATATTTATAAAAAAATTAACCCCAATGGAAATTTGGTACCTATACCATGTACCTAGGGTGTAAGTCTGTAAGAGTAGGGGTGGTGTGTATTAGTAAAAATATTTATTTTTTCATTAAATTAAAAAAAATCCTTACTGAAGCGCATTCCATTTTAGCCAACGTCTCAACTTTAGGTGAATATGCATCCGAATATCCGATCTCTATAAATAACGCTATGTATGTTGTTGAACTGTCAAAATGATTGCCATTACTACTGTTAGTGTGATACGCAATGACCCCGATTAGCTAGCAGATAGCTAAAATTAGCTAGCAGATAGCTAAACTTAGCTAGCAGATAGCTAATATTAGCTAGCAGATATCTAAAATTGGCTAGCAGATAGCTAAAATCCTCGACTCTTATCCACTATGAAATTCTCAATAACGTAATATAATTTATAAGCAGTCCAGCAGACTTAGCAGTTCAGCACGCTTTCTGTTTCTACGAAGAATAGACAGTGGTTTTTCAAAACAAAGTGACATTTCGTTTCTCCATTTTTGACATCGCACCGTAGATATCCTACTACAATTTGTCATTTTGTCAAGATCTTTTTCTAGGTCCGAATATTTCTTCCCAAACTGTCAAAATCACACTGACAAACTTTCTACTCGACGGCCACAAAGTATCTACGATTATCTACAAAATCATGATTCGTTTAGAACGCATGACTGTGATAATTAATAGGAAAACATAGCTATCTTCTCCTATAGTACATCATTTAGTTAGACTATTCTTCCGTCGACACATCAGTGCTCGTGCTAAGCCTGATGGATTGTGTCTCGGTTATGCCTATTGGCAAAAGGCTAACCCCTCATTGTCTCTACTGACAAAAATTGGGTGTACTTATCTACTGACAGCCTACGTCTTTTAGGAGATCAGAGCGTAATATTCCAACCAATAGTTCGATAAGGTTTTTCTATTTTGTTATTGGACGATCGTTTCAGCTGTCTGATCATTCTTATCTGACATCATCGTTCGTATCAAAAACACCCGGAATTGAAAAATCAGTGAATTAAATGAGATAGACGGATAGACGTATAATACCTAAGTAAGTATCTACTTACTCACGAATTGTGTCAAAATAAACGGTATTCTTTCTTTAAATATATGTATTTAATTTTAGTTTCACTCAAAGTATTAAGGCTCTTGCAAACAGGGCCCCAATTCTGTATCGATATAATGATTCCCCGCGGAATCTTACTACGTTCAAACTACGTCAATATCGTTTTTTTTAAACCAATGTAACGATAAGGTATCGAAATGTCATATTCTGTATGTTCCAATAAAATTTTTCGATGTTATTAATACGATATTAGCAGAATTGGTGTGTGATTGACGTGGTTACGAGTAAGGAATCGTTAAGTGGTCTTTATTAAATTCAGGCCCTGGGGCGACGCGACAGCGCCACGCGATTCACGTAGAACAATTTCTATGAAAACTTCATGGAAATTATACTACAAATGTTGCGTCGCGCCGGTTTCAAGAAGCCTTTATTTATTCAACGATATAATTATGAATTGTCTAATATTATGAAAGACAAATATTACTCATTAAGTCATTAGATAACACTAAAACTAGTTTATGAAGTAGGTAATTAATTAAACTCTGTATAAATAAATGATGATGTCTTTAAGATTATTATCTTTCATAGTATTTCTGGAGGTATAAAAAGAGTCACGAATGCAACGCTTTTCATCACCCATGGGTATTTTGTATTTTAAACAATTTCTTGAATTTTTTGAGGATTCATCATTTCAGCCGAAAGACGTCCACTGCTAGAGCTAGGCCTCCCCTTTGCTCCTCCACTTCGACCGGTCTTGTGCTTCCCATATCGAGCGGATTCATTTTGAGGATTATTGCAACGAAAATAATATGATAGCCTAGTATAATGTCAGAGCTATACCATTGCTATATGAACGGTGCTTATTTTTCTTTTCCGATTGTCTTAGCCACTGTTGTTAAATTTTTCTAAGGTCAAAGTTTTCGCGCCTTCAGGTCGGTTGATCTGCAAGGGTACCTAACATACATAAAAAAATATAAACATGTTGAATAGATAACCTCCTTCTTTTTGAAGTCGGCTAAAAATATCCTCATCTGAAAGCCGTGGTCGTATGTCACCTACCCTATCACAATCTTTAAAGCAAAGTGGCACACGCCATATTCAATTTAATGTAACGTCATAGCGGGTGATGCACGCAAGGCGCTTACAACGATTCCTCATTTGTCAAATTATGATAAGTAGTTTAGAAATTATGACGGAACACGTGTACATACATACAATGCTGGTCAAAAATCATAACGCTCCGTTTTGCTTTACCGTAGTCGAGTTGTGGTGCTAAAGCTCGGGCCGAAGTGAGAAAAGAAGACTATGTTAAAAGATAAAAAGTAATTTTTAGTGGTGTTCAACACTATCTCACAGCCTGATTACATATAAACACGTAATATTTTATGTAACCTTATCATAGATTCTTAGAGTAGTATGTTTTTTATGATCGTTACGATCACGAGCGTCATGATGGCACTGCTTTTATTGCTCAAACGCTGTTTACAAGAAAGTAAATATTACAATACTGTTACAATTTTAACTACGTCACTGTACACTTAATACAAAACGTGTTCACTATAAATATTAATATTACTATAAAATCAGGGATTCAGCGGACAATATTTCTGCTTCACTGACCCCAGATAAAAGCAGATCCTGTCTTCTCCTTCCACACATTAGAATTATATATCGTCATCTTTGTACTAATATCCTTTATAGAGATTCTCTTTTGGAGAATGGTATCTCGATATGTAGACACCTAGGAGGTTATTGGCTGATTTACCGGGCTAGCCAGAGCTTAGTCATTTCCATCTTTCGCATAGTTAATTTATCGTTTATTTGGTCTGTTTGACTACTGATGCTCATTAGATCTTCTTAATTCTTCACACTCCGTCCTGAGCGACAAGACCAGTGCTTCATCTTGTAAATGGCCTTTTTCCTGCTTCATCACAACTTGTCACAGTGCCAAATATCTCCATTCTGGGCCCTTACGGGGGTTCCTGAAGAAAAATTTCTAAGGTTCGGACGATTAGCACACACCTAGATTGAGTTAAACATTATTAATCAGAATCTGAATCATTTTAAGGATACTTATTGCTATTGATAGTAGACCAAGCGAGCAAATGAAGTAATGAATTCATTACTTCATTTGCTCGCTTTGTCTGCTCAACAACATACATGTTATTCTATCAAAAAGAAAGCCATTCCGACTATTATATTAGGTACTGTATAACGTAATTACCCCGCTGGTCTGTTACCGGTTGCCCTGTTATTTTTCCACTTTTCTGTAGTCAAAACTTTTCTCACGCCAAGTTCCCCTGTACTTCGCCGCACAATATAAAAGAAAGGAGTACTAATAAATACAATATTACCAGATACAGTACCTAGTCATTAATGGGCGTAGTGTTGCAAATGACAAATGCAGTTTCCTCGGCTTACGATTGCGGAGTTCCTATAAACTAATCAGTGTATTTATTTATAGACTGAATGTAGACGCAACTGCAACGGTTAAAGTGGAGAAGATTGAGGAAGAACGCGGAATCGAATCGTTCTGATGATGATGGGATGTTTAGATGCACGACGAGTTCAATGTTTAATCTATTTATTTTGTGGAAACAAAGATCTAGACAGCATCTTGGTAACGGTTTTCCGACAATTCTCGACCACGATGGGAGCCCCTAAATCTTTTTTTCGGGCTGATTAATATGAGAAATAGGAATGCCATCAAAAACAAAACTTGTAAAAAAAACAAGTCTCGCAACTCAGTTCTTCTACCATAAAAAGTTGTGAGATTCATGTAATACCAAGTCGGTTGATTTATTCAGTCCCTACTTATGGGACCTTCTGTCTTAAGTTATTACGTAATTAGCTAATCTAGCAACATCATATAGTGACTATATCAATATTAAAAATCTTTTATGGTTTAAATAAATAGATTGACTTGGCCATCGCATGAAAACACAACAAGTAATACATATTATATTAAATTAGATTGTATAATGCGATTGCAAATATATTTGTTCAAAAAAAAAATTGCCTTTGCAGTAGAATTAAAAAATAAACAATCGTTTTAAAAACTAAAAAAAACAAGCTTTAAAAACCTAACTAAAAAAGTTGAAAATAATTTAGTTCTATTAAAAAGCGTGGGGAGCTTTTTGAGGTATGTTTATAATCAATTTTGAATTAATATCAAGCACCCCACGCTTTTTAATCGAATTAAATTATTTTCTGCTTTTTTAGTTTGGTTTTTTAAAGATTGTTTTTTAGTTTTTTTTAACTATTATTTATTTTTTAGTTCCACTACAAAAGCCTTTTTGGATAATTTCCGAAAACTTAAGTATAACAAATATGACACATAGGCGTTAAAAATAACCAGCAGAGAACTTAAATCCTCTCGCCGCGCCGGATAAAATCATTTGAGCCAATCACGCGGACAGCTGAGATCCATAGACAGGTGAGTCTGAGCGAACGGTGCCAAGTTCAATGCCGGGCGGTAAATAGTTCATTGTCTTATTATAGCATAACATCACGACTATATTCCCGTAAGAGTGGGCAGATGTATAGCACTTTCATATTCGCTAATATCCTTTTCACTCCCTCTCACTGAGAGGAGGCCTGTGTCCCAGCAGTGGGAACATTATTTATTTGTGCTGATAAGCTAGCTCTTTCTGTTTCCTGTTTGATGAGACGCCGTCTTCTGCAATTGTGCGTGCGTCTACATTAAAACAAAATTAAAAGTCATATATTCAAATTAGGCTGCAAATCAGCACTTTTCGAACCACAGAATTAGATAAAACAGTCCCCTAAAACGCCCGCCCTTCACCACTTCATAGTCCTTTAGCTGGGAAGAAGAAGTGGCACAACAAACTCCCCAGCTGTACAGCTGTCTGTCAAGTTAGAAAACTTGTATTGGTTTAAGCAATAGTAGCAAAAATGCGAAGTAATTAAAATTACGAGGCACATAACATTAAATTAAATTATTTGCCATCGGTAAGCTAGCCACGCCAATATATCATCAAATACAATGAAAACCGTACTCAAAACAAAACCGTGGTCAGCAAGACGACCAGTTACCACAATAAGCACCCGTTCACGAGCCTACCGCAAAGATCGGAAATTACCACCCTCGCCATATTAGAGGGAAGGAGGCAACCCGACTCCCGACGCTACCGCAAGTAGTGACATCTGAAGAGCGTGGCGACTCTAGACAAAGCGAGGCAGACTTTGTTTCACAAGCAATGTGAGTTTTCAATACATCATCTTTGGGATAATCTATCTAAACTTATTGAAAATGATGGATCAGCCAATTTGCTGTCAATGTAAGTGTATCGGTCAAATTATATGATCGGTTCTCGGTATTTTGTCGACCAACCAAACCTTAATTTGACAGCAGAATTTATTGATGACTTTGTTATCACCGAGAAGGATGCTGCATCTATCGATTGGGTTATCCCAAGTCCACGTCATAAAATGTATGTAAATGTGAACATAATAACGTTATCATGGACGGAAATATAAAAGCGGATGTCCATACATTTTCCTTCTCTGTGTTATCGTGATGCCACTGAAATTAGCGGAATTATGGCGACTTCTACTTAGCAGATGACTTGATTGACCATAATTATTTATTTTAAACCATTGGTATACCGTGGTTAGCTTAATTTTTGCAGGGTCAGATTTCCATATCTATACAGGATAACATTTTGAGCAGTGCGCAAACTGTAACCATGAAGTCAGCATAATTTATGATTGTAGACCCCGTAGCGTAGAAAGGTCTACGCTACGGGTCTTGAATCATATGCTGAATTTATGGTCAGTATGCGCATTGGTTATTTTTTTCCTGTATGGCTGAATGAATACCTACCCTGAAAATCTGTTTTTGGGATGATTTCGTAACCGTATAGGAATTGCATCATTCCCTTATGATTATAATTCCAATCACTCGCTTTGAGGTCTTGGCCGCAGCTTACCTTGATTCTCAGTTCACGTGTCATTAAGGCCATTTGGTGGGTCAATCAAAGTAATTATTGTTTCGGTTTGGATTTTTAGTTTTGAAGGCCTACAGTGATAAATATTACACGTTTATGTCGGTCAACAGGACTTCATCATGGGCACGCCGCGATTGCGGCGGTAAGTCCCCTCTTTGAGGAGTGGCTTGAGAGGCGGCATGGCGTCCTCACCTTCCGCCTGACACAGGTCCTCACCGGACATGGCTGTTTCGGGAGGTTCCTGTTTCGGATAGGGCGGGAGGAAACGCCCGGGTGTTTCCATTGCGAAGATCGCCCAGAGGACACGGTGGAGCATACGGTGGAGGTCTGCCCAGCTTGGGCGGAGCAACGCCGTGTCCTCGTGGAGGTGATCGGCGGCGGCGATCTCTCGCGTCCGACCCTGGTCCAGGCCATGGTACGGAGCGAGAGGGCATGGCTGGCAGTCGCCTCCTTCAGCGAAGCAGTTATGCTCGCAAAGAGGGAGGCGGCGCACGTGAGGGAGATGCAGTACATGCGCCCTCACAGCCGTGGCCTTCGCAGGAGACGCCCTGGGCGTCGGGAATCCCAGGCTGATTCCCGGCCACCGTAGGCACGGGCTTGCGGACGGCGAGTAATGGGTAGCTCGCTGTCCGGTAAGGACCAAGCCCGGGTCGACGGCGCGTTGTGTTCCACGCGCGCCTCAAAGAGATGTCAGCAGCAACAGAGGGGCCCGCAAGGGTCGATGCCTGCCGGGGGTGCGGGTTGTTCGAAAGAGATACCGCCGCCCCTGGCACACAGGCAACTGAGGGAACACGGGTGGGTTTTAGTCAGTAAAAGTCTGACACGCCCTCCCGCTCCACCCAGAGCGGGAGAAGTTATTTGATGATTTCCCACCCAGAAAAAAAAATAAAAAATAAACAGGACTTCATCAAATACGCAACAATATAATCGCTTGAATACCACGAATAATATCTATCCCCGTTTGGTCTTTGACTTCTAATAGTTTCCTCGACAAAACCATTCCTTATCCACGATGCATCTTTGATTGTATGTTATCTTCACAATTACAGTTACCTATTTATAGTACCTTAATCATATAAATATTGTATTTCTATTACCCGATTGTGTACATAAACAAGACAATAACAATTTACAGTTAATTCTATTAGATTTTAATCAATTCAAATACAGTATAAATAATTTGTGAGATTACAATATGAATTTCTCAGTAGCTGCCCAGAGTCTGTATTGCTATTCGTTTGATGGCAATAGGCTCACCCCTATTACATGGGACTTAAACATAACTGGCGAAATTTGTGTGTAAGTACTATATATAGAAACACCGACATAGCCCGAAGAATTTCCAAACATAAGTGGCAGTGGGCAGGGCACATTGCTCGCAGAACAGATGGCCGATGGGGCCGAAAGGTTCTGGAGTGGCGACCACGTACCTTAGACGTAGAGTTGGAGGGCCTCCCACAAGGTAGACCCATGACCTTGTGAAGGCCGCAGGAACTGCTGGATGTGGGAATCACAGATCTGATCGAAGTGGCAGAGCTTGGTCCCCCAATGGCCTATGTCCAACAGTGGACGTATTTCGGCTGAAATGATGATGCTGATGATAGGTCCTCTGCCTAACCCTTCGGGGATTACACTGCGTGATGTTAGTTTATGTTAAAATGTAGTTAAACAGTCTTGTCAATTTGAATGTTAAATTTTTTAAACCAATAAATAAGGTGTCATTGCACTCTAAACTTAATTTACTTATCGTGTTAAAGTATATCAATGAGTCACATAGAAAGTTTGCTTTTTAAGTTAGACAGTGGTTATGTAAACTGTTATGTTAATAGTGTGACAACTTAACTACTTCTTGAGACGGGCACCAAACTTTCTATGGAAGCTTGTGTTAGTATGCAAAACGATTTGTTAGTTAATTAACGTAAACATCGAAATAAGAGCATGACGTGTTAAATATAGCTGTAGTTGTTTTAGCAAGCATAGCAAACCATAACGTTCTTACTGCTAGGAACAGGACACTGCCCTCTACTCTGTGTTAGGGCGGTAATTAATACATCACGCGGGCCCTGTGCGGGTTGGTAGATGTCATGTGTCTTCGATTTTTTTGGTTTAGAACATTTTCCTTAACATCTTTTCCTTCACCGGGCCGTTTGAGACCGCAGGTAATAAATTACACAAGTAAAGCACTTGCCTGTGCCTGGGTTCAAAACCGTCGTGGGTTAGATCCCCTACAAATCGGTAAGTCTGCGATCCTGAATGAAAATGCTTACCCAGGTCATGGTATATCTGTGTGCCAAATTCCATCATAATCCGTTCAGCAGTTTTAGCGTGAAAGCGTAAAAATAATAGTCTAAAAAACTAAAAAACACGCTTTAAAAACCAAACTAAAAAAGTAGAAAATAATTTAATTCTATTAAAAAGCGTGGGGTGCTTTTTGAGGGATTTTTATAATCAATTAATATCAAGCACCCCACGCTTTTTAATAGAATTAAATTATTTTCTACTTTTTTAGTTTGGTTTTTAAAGCGTGTTTTATAGTTTTTTTAATTATTATTTATTTACTATTTTTTAGTTCTGCTAACTACAAAAGCGTGATTTATAAGTTTTTTTTTCTATTTTTTTAAATTTTTGAATTGTCATCGGTCCTCGATAAGTAATGGGTCAAAATCGCGCCCTAAGGAGTCGGTTACAAACAAACTTACAAACAAACATACAAGTGAAGCTAATATAAAGCATGTAAAAAGCAAACAAATTCTCTTTCGCATTTATAGTATTAGTAAGGATAAAGGCTTCTTCAAACAGCCGCGACGCGACAGCGCGACGCTTGTAGAACAATTTCCATTAAGTTTTCATAGAAATTGTTCTACGAGTGTCGCGACGCGACCGTCGCGTCGCGCAGGTCTGCACGAGCCTTTAGACGTCGGCTAGCACACGCCAATTTAAACATTGATTCTGCTCTTAGATAAAGTTCTTGAGATAATTAGTTGCAAAGATTAAGAGTATCAGATGAAATTAGTGCACCTGGTTAAATTTTATCAATTGGCTCTCACAAAACATGGAATGGTATGTAGTTTCTCGATACTCTTGTAACTTTTGATCAGTAGCTATGTCGCAGCCATCTGGTTAAATTAGCCAGCTAATTGGACGCCTAGGCGGTTCATTAAACGTCGGCCTATTCTATCTAATTAAATAGCTGAAGGACCACTAGCCAAGTCATTGAGCGCAACGATTAACCAGGCGACTGAATGGCGTGTAGTAATTTAGTTAAATTGGCTATTGATGAATTTGTGATGTTTGGTTTGAGTGACTATGAGTTCACAAATTATGTACGACTACTTTTTACTAACCCCCCTTTTGGGGGAGGCTTTAATTAAACGCGAAAAACATTATTTTTACTATATAATTCTATCAGCAAAATTTTTGACGGCCGGCTACCAGTATTCGTAGTAGTAATTAGTTAGTGGTTACTTATGTCCAGCAGAGCACTTTTTACTAACAACTACCACTAAATTACTAGTAATACTGAAATGTTGGTTCACAACAAAGTATACGCACAAGATTAGATGCCATCCGCCATCTGTTGGTGTAAGTCGAAGTTCACACGGACGTATAGCGCGGCGGAGTATTTTCCTTAGCGCCGAGTGTTTAAAATCAAACAGTGTATTTTTTGACGCGCTGTGATGCTCTCTGATGGATTCTCAAGAAAATCCAGTGTGTGATAAAATCCCATCGCGATATTTTTACGTTCGTGTGTACATAATTTTAATTTTTATTCTAACAACTGTTATGTCACGATCATTATAGTTTTCTGACAACGAATCGAGATAGTGAATAAGTTGTTTGATTGGGCCTGTAGGCGTACTTTCCTTGTGAAGTAACTTTGTCAAGATTAATCTTTATGATTGGGTCTTTAAGCGTACTTTCCTTCTAAATAGTTAATCTTTATGAAATCAACTGTTGGGATATCCCGCGGAGTAATTGTGTACCGCACTAACAGTAGGAATGGCTCTCTTTTTGTCAGTTCAACAACATTCATTGCATTATTATACCTACACGGTGAAATTTTAATGGTTGTTTTCCCGCAGCGGAATGGTTTTGTATTGGTAATACAATAGTTTTATAAACAAATAAAATATTAGAAACAAAAAATGGAAAAAAATATCACCACGAGCGAGAGTTTATTTTGCTTTGAACATTTATGCATGGCTGTTACCTTTGTCGGCGGTGCGTGCGATTCGAGTAGTACCTACAAGTTACCTCTAGTGTTACCATTGAGTAGTGTATTATCGAGTTGATGACATTTTTTTAAATTATTTTAAAACAATACAATCTTTATTTTATAAGCACTACAGGTGGGGTTTTTGCTTTGCTTATTTTTGATGACATGGGGCATGGCGAAGTCTGGATGGTGAATACGCCAGCAGTATTAGTTTTACCTTTTTTGGATTTTCTACAAAATTTAGTAGATTTTGGTTTGAACACATATGGCAACCCTACTTGTCTATGAATGGCTCGAAGAAAACGATGTCGATATTTCCAAATCACACGAAAGTGAGCATACACACAACATTGAGCAGCAAACATCCAGTGGAGTCATGGATTCGAGTGTGAGACTTAATTTGAATTAATATACCAAAATTTTAAAAGAAGAGTGTGTTTTGTTTGTTAATACATAAAAATTATAATAACTGAATACCATCTCAATAAAATTCGCTTAATTAAATATTATATTCGTTAAAGTCCTTTATTCCAAGCCTATTCCTTATTTTTAGACTTATAACTACTGCTCATGAATCAATAAATAAACCAGAACACATTGAAAAATGCATGTACCATGCTCTTGTTATTTTGTTTTTACCATCTTTTATACCATGTTTTTACAGCAAATAAATACTATTCTATTCTACTCTATTCTATTCTATTCTACGTGAGCATGGGAGGGGGGTGAGAGCTTTGCTTACTTTTGCTGACGAGGGGTGGGATATTAATTGTAAAAAATCTGCTTACCTAATACTTGAATGGCCATGGTGTGATTAGAGAATCGAGAATCAGTCGTGAAAAAGAAATGTCCTAGTTGCTTTTTAGTTCAACTGTTTATGAGATCGAAAATATGCTGCCTTCAACTTTTGCGAGAGGTCCTAGTCCAGGGAGGTCTTTCTTTATTCATACCATAAAATAGCCGACTCGTAGAGTTTTTTCCGCAATAGTTCTGTTTACCTAACCGTTTATAGTTCGTCTTTGTGTCTGTTATTTACACAGGTGCAGTGGAGGTGAATGCTGTGATTATATTGAAAACTTAAAGCATTTTCATTCATGTACTAGTGGCCCATTCATCAAAGTAATATTGCAACTTTTAGCGTCGTAACATCAACAGAAACCTCTAGAGAATATGCAAATGTTGGTAAGTAAGACTGACCCTACTTACCAGTGGCGATGGGTCAACAGTTCAACACAAGCCGATTCCCATCGGCATATTTTTAGGAAATCCCACCTTCCACTGCGTGTCCCAATGAATGGCGGATACCATTCATTATTTCAAAGTACAATTATTTTTAGTGTTTTTCGAAGTATTACGGGAAAAACGCCTTTGCGAGCACATTTTCCTTCCAAAATTCTTTGATTCTAACTCAGTATCAGTGAAAGTAGTGCCTTATCTTATGAAGAAACTTTAAGCCTGTATCACGCAGTGAGTGTTGTTTTTTGGAATTGGAACGGCATACCTTGACGAGGATGGCGGGACGAGCTCGACTCCTACCGTAAGGACTCACTGGCAATAGCAAAACACAGAATCTTGTGGAAAAGAGAGACGGAGGCCTTTGCTCTTCGGTGGGTCAATATAGGCTAGTTAGATAGATTAGATAGGCATATCTACATTGGCTACAATAATTCTACACCTCGCCACTGCTTTTTACAATTTGCAAGTCACTGCTTCTTACAAGTTACAAGTCACTGCGACCGCTAGTAAGTACAGTCTTGTGAGTTGTGACGATTCGTAACTAGCTATTTGTGCCAGCTGATAATTGCGGTTTGAAACGAAGCGTTTCTTGCAGTACTTCTTAATAATGGAGGTATGAAGTGCATAGAGATAGGTACTCTTGCAATGGTAATACTGATTGAGCTTATTGTGTTTGCGGTTTACATCGCATGATACTGGCTTTAAGGAAAACATGATTCGTTATGGATTTTAGGTCATTGAGACCTTAGTCTGTGTTGTTGTATTCTGGGCATTGAGATGTTCCATGTCTGAGGAACTGGTGTATCCCATTAAAAACATTTTCCCCTATAATTATAAGCGTTGCTTAAATTTAGGTAATGATTAGTGACTGTGTAACCATACATTTTTGACGTTTAATTAAACATCTCATAACTTTAATAATCGTTTATGTATTTGATTGCGAACAAGACTCACATAACGCTTTCATTGTTAAAAAGTTACCAGATGTAATGAAGAGTCAACCTCCTAATGCTACAAACATTAAATCTTGGTCGAAATGTATGGTTTTTGCACTTACCGTCCCCGCAGATTTTTGCGGGAAACAACAAATCGACGGTCCCTACGTTCAATCCCCTCTGTGGTAATACGTGATTTGTATGTTTTCGTGACCTTCAGGTAAATAGGTCTAAGATGGCAAAATGCACTTTAAATAGTTTAAATCCATCATGACATTACATTAACTAGAACATGATATACACGTGATTGAAACTTTTAAGCGCTCTCCTGTAAAATTTGTCATTTGTATTTAGGGGATTATACGAGTACGTTGGGACCGTCGAAATGTGACAGAATTTCACAATTCAGACTTCCTACACGCAGCTGTATCTTTCTTAAACTTGTAAAAAAAATTGCGAAAGTAATGTATCTAAAATGACTGTCTAAACTAGACCTGACAAACTAGTTTAAGAATAATTTATTTATATGTACAGATTAGGTCGACTCTCGTTTCGCCATTAGCTGAATGTGTTAAGTCGACGTCGCATTCTGAATGCTAGCTAGCTGCTAGCGCCTAGAGTTCAAAATCGACCAGCAGGCTTAGCATGACGCTTTCTATTTCTACGAAGAATAGACAGTCATTTTTCAATACAAAGTGACATTTCGTTTCTCCATTTTTGACATCGCACCTTAGATATCCTTCTACAATCTATCATTTTGTCTTTCGTTTCTAACGATCTTTGTCTAGGTCCTTATAAATGTAGACTATTTCAGAAGAATATTTCTTGCAAAACTGTCAAAATCACACTGACAACAAACTTTCTACTCGACGGCCACAAAGTATATACGATTATCTACAAAATGATGATTCGTTTAGAACGCATAACTGTGATAATTAATAGAAGAACATAGCTATCTTCTCCTATTGTACATCATTTAGTTAATAGTCATGTTTATTCTTCCTTCGAAAAATCGGTGCTCGTGGTAAGCCTGCAGTAAATCGGTGCTCGTGGTAAGCTTGCAGTAAATCGGTGCTCGTGCTAAGCCTGCAGTAAATCGGTGCTCGTGGTAAGCCTGCAGTAAATCGGTTCTCGTGGTAAGCCTGTAGTAAATCGGTGCTCGTGGTAAGCCTGCAGTAAATCGGTGCTCGTAGTAAGCCTGCAGTAAATCGGTGCTCGTGGTAAGCCTGCAGTAAATCGGTGCTCGTGGTAAGCCTGCAGTAAATCACACTGTTCGATTTTCGACGCGCTGTAATTCACCCTGTTGGATTAACAATGCTCGGTTCAACATTGAGAGTGGAATATTCAGTGCGCGAAAAAATCCCGCCGCAATTTTATTATGTCCTTGTGAACGTCGACTTACATTTATAGTTTTATAGATATCAATTTCTTACCTAAATCATTTTTCTTTCTCATGGCTAAATAAATATTACATTACCATTACTACATCTGTCAAGGGTGCGGGTTGTTCGAAAGAGATACCGTGCCCCTGGCACACAGGCAACTGACGGAACACGGATGGTCAGTAAAAGTCTGACAAGCCCTCCTGCTCCACCCAGAGCGGGAGAAGTTATTTGATGATTTCCTACCCTCAAACAAAAAAAAAATAAGCGTTCCTACATTGCCCGACCTGGGAATCGAACCCAAGACCTCATGCTCTACTGAGCATGAAGTCTTGGGTCCGGCACTCATACATCAAGAATGCAAGCGCTACAGTATTAGCGCTTGCATTCCTGATGGTGGCCCACGAGGTCTATAAAGATTCACACCTATTTTCGTTTATGAGTATTTATAAACGTGTCCAAAACGTTAGGATAACATTACGCATTTCTTTATCAATTTTAGGAATAACACTTTAAACCACTTTACTTTATAAATAGCCCATAGTTTGTTGTGGAGTATGTCAATCGATAATTAAGTAGGTGACTGGGCGTGAAACTTTAATTTGTAACTTTACCTAGATAGATAGTCTTTATCTAATGAAAGGTAAACTGGAGTGTCCTGTGATTGCTTTCAAGTGAAATGTTTGTACTATTTTGTGAGTCAACCATCACTACCTTGGGCACGCCACGATTGCGGCGGTAAGTCCCCTCTTTGAGGAGTGGCTTGAGAGGCGGCATGGCGTCCTCACCTTCCGCTGACGCAGGTCCTCACCGGACACGGTTGTTTCGGGAGGTTCCTATTTCGGATAAGGCGGGAGGAAACACCCGGGTGTTTCCATTGCGAAGATCGCCCTGAGGACACGGTAGAGCATACGGTGGAGGTCTACCCGGCTTGGGCGGGTCCTAGTGGAGGCGATCTCTCACGTCCGGCCCTGGTCCAGGCCATAGTACGGAGCGAGAGTGCATGGGTAGCCGTTGCTTCCTTCAGCGAAGCACTTCAGCGAAGGAACACAGATAATATATAAGCTGGATTAACACATAGGGTACCTATCTAAATCCCGGTACTAGTATCCCGTGGGATATTTTGAAATAGACAACAAACAAGAGAAGTGGCAAAGGGGCGTGTCTGTATCCGCGCGTCATGATCAAAATGCTCATGTCATAGTTACTTCTTATGGGAATCAACTAATCCTTGTTTAACCTAATAAGCAGTTTGTTAGTAAAGCTCGTGGCGCGGCTCTAACAGTCACACAAATCGATTGATCAGGTTAAACTACGATTCTCGAGGTAAGTCCGTAAATATTCATTAAAAAATTACACGCTCGTGGGAACAAAAAAACAATGCAGATATATTATGATCATACTTTAATGTATTTTTGTATCCACAATAATTTCAGGTCCTAATATAAAATTAATTGGACAAAAGACCAGTTTAAGCACCGCAGTAGTTTTTTTTTGTAGTTGTCACTCAAAATAATTACAATTTCAAGTAGGTAGGTTTTTTGCAGTTCTATCTTTGTCATTAAAATTTTGTTAATGTCCTTGCAAAACCCGTACGTCTACAAATATTTTAGACACAACTAGTATATATCAAGTAGTGCAAGGCTTCTTTGTTTAATTGCTGAAAACCGATCGAACAAAATATTGTTTTTTTTTTCATTCCTGCTAGTTTGGATATACCGTTTAACAAACAGGTAATAGTAGGTATTATAGTTTAATTATTCTGTCTGTGTTATCAGTCAAACAACTGTAGGAATTATCCTTAAAATTACTGATGCTGGATGGCCCCAAGATCGAGTTTCGTTTTTCTCTATCAGAGCATGCACATGCACTTCTAAAAACTATAGTTTGACTTTGAAATATGTTTTTTGCAACACGGAAGCCCTCATAAAAAATCATCTGAAATAAAGGTCGAATCTATCTATAGTGGTGCCCTGACCTACCTCATAGTAACAGCAGTCAAATGTAATATATTCGCAATATGTCACGGTGGGCCATACCGCCAAACCCAAGGTGGAGGGGGGCTCAAGGTCCCCTCCATGTCCCTCTATTATATCGTCTGGTACCACAGTTAAAAACTAGTTTGGTTTTGGGAGATAGATGAAAATTGAATAAATGATATCTATTTATTTTCCCAGTTGTTTAAAAATAACATACTATTAAACGTATTTTTTTTACAGATGACGTTGTTGAGATTGTTGTTACCTTGGCGACTTCTCATACAAACAATGTTCCTTCTAACTTAACAGAGAATAATATGTGCTGCTGGGGACTTTGTTGCGCCACTTCTTCTCAGCTATTTTCTCTAGGAAGTAAAAACATATTAATGTTTTAAGGATAAAAACATTTTTTTTTGTAATTCAGTAGGAGCTATAACAATGACTAAATTTTGCCCGCAGCTTCGCCTGCGTGGAAGTTACTAATTATTCTAAGGAACTAAAAAGCCTTATGTGCTAGCCTTATAAGCATGATTTAGCATGATTTATTTACTGGGTAAAAAAACTGGAAAAATAAAATCAAAAACAGTATGGCAATGCATTTATAATCATATTGTTACAATACCGCTCAATCAGTACTGCCTTACAAAAATTCTGAAGGTACCTGTGTGTAAAATTTTATCGATCCATTCAAAACGTTCAGGCATAAAAAAGCAACAGACAGAAAGACAAAATAACTTGTAAGGACTCTTTTGTTATGTAAATTATTACTTACTTACTAGTATGAATAGGCCATTACATTTTTAGAGATGGGAAAAAGCAATTGAACTCGCCACACCGTTACGCACCGTTATGCTGAATTCATGGTTACAGTTTGCGGACTGGATAAAAACTTATCCTATATAAGTTAGTTCTAATTGAGCATGATCAGTATAATTATATGTAATAAAAGATTTTACCTATTGGGTAAAATAGCTGCCAAAATTAACTCAAACTACTAATTTTTGTTTTATTTTTTACAAAATATTTAAAATCAGTTAATATTTTTTTGTTCAAGTTATCACATCTTTCGGCACTCCCGGAGTGTCACTGTTTTTTTTTTTAAATTGAAATATGTTTTATAACCAACATCCGATTCTCCCGACATTTTCCGGCCATTCTTTAATTTAAAACCTTTTTAGGATACAACAGGGTAAGGGACCTGAAACTCCGTCCATTTTAATTTCAATAGACTAAGTTAAAAGCCGTATTGATCGTCTCTCGTTCCGGTCCTGATTCTGGCTAATCAAGCGCTTTGTCCTTCAACCTTCGGTCTGCAGCAATTGGGGCGTGACCAGATCAATGTATGTTTTGCTAAGCACCCGACTGACCGTCGCCATTTTCACAGCGAAGATCTAATTTAGTGATGTTTTGTGTTCAGGTTTTTGAAACGATCTAGCTGTGTATACTTATTTTTGTTTTTGTTGTATAAATTTCTCTTGGATTCCTTTTTAACCCCCGTGGTATTGTTAGAAGTTTATTGTATTGAGCAAACGATAAGTAACAACTGCAGAAATAAGTTCCATATTTATAAATCGATCCCTATTTCCCTGGGTCACACGTGAACGGCTGGGCCAGTTTTGTTAATTCTTTTTTTTGTTCCGTTTGTCATTGTCAGGAGAAGGTTCTTATGATAGAAAACATTAAGAAAGTTGCGCGTAGCATTAGAAAATTGTAGAAGACCCACCACCATTTTAAGTTTTCTAATATTATACCAACGCGAATTTAATATTCATAGTTAAAACAGGACAACGTCTGTCGGGTCAGCTAGTTCTGAATAAAATAGTTCAAAGTCCGCTGGCTCATAACATTAAGTGTTCGTATATGGTACACGGTCAATTTAAATTAGCTGGCAATATTTTACCCACGTTTTGGGTATCGGTATGGAAAACCAATAGAAAAATGAAAAAAAAAGCAAAAAAGTCATTTTCATAATTCCAACTTTCTTCAAAACTATAAATGACAGTAATATCAAAGAATGTTGTTTTGTTTTGGTTTTTGTAAATTCGTAAAATGTTCCCCGAAAAATTAAAAAAACAAAAACAACTGATCATTGCAATTGACCTTCGCCCACATCGAATGATGAAAATGTTTTTTTTTTGTTCCGGTAAGGTGCTCCTACATGGGCAATTTTTTGAGCAAGGCAACACTAATGGATCAATCTGGATCAATTAAGTGGAGCAATCTGGAGCAACAACAATAAATTGCCGATTTGTTTTGGAAATATTGCTTCTGATTGAGTTGATATTTCATGAGTTGCCGCATATCCAATCGGTTTGGAAATTTCTAGTGAGTTTTCTTTGCTTGCGAGAGGAACCGGCTGGCGGCGGAGGCAGCGGGGGAGGCGCATTGCCTAGTTTTGTTAGTTGCTCCATATTGCTCCATATTGTGTGGCCGTATCTCTGCAACAGGTTGCTACATGTTGCTATTGCCCTAAATTGCTGGATGTAGTCGTGATGTCATACATGACGAGAATTGCCCAAGATGGAGCAATTTTAGTTGCTCGTGTAAGCGCACATTTAGTTTTCAGTTTCGACACCCAACACGTGGGTAAAGCATTAGCAGCTAATTTAATTTGACCTTGTATGATAGAGATATAGATATGTAGGACACCAAATTTTACTTGTCCATTTTCAGTAAAAAATAGTTTAAGCAAACACACTTTTTATTCAGTTCTAGTTTTTTCACTGCTCCGACTTGATTTTTATCTTTGTATTTAAAGAGAACCTTAACGTGAAGTAGTTGGATAAAGTGCACAGGCTGGTAAACATATTGACCTTTGGAAAAACCTCTTCAGAATCCTGTGTATACTTTTTTGCGATCGGTTTGCTCTGCGTAATTTGATGTTAAGTAGGGACATGAACAAATAACTACAAGAAAGAGTACACATAAGCAGGTAGTTTTAAATGCAACGTAAAGTCGGATGATGAGCGTTGTCAGATTTAGATTTAGATCACAAATATGATAAAGGAACACGTTTCGCTATAAAAATGACATAAAACACTTTTATAGTACAAAAATGATAGTCAGATGCGCCACTTTGATATCAAGATATATATCAAAATTAAAAACGTGGGTACAGTCATCGTACTACGTAAGTATATAATATACCTATGTCAATCATTAGACAATACACAAAGTAAAGACATTTTTGACGTAGGTACATAAATCAGGACATAAAATGACGCTGAAAATCTCGTAAACACTGGCATGGTGACGCATTGACGCAGCATCTGATATTTTTTTGTATTTGTCACTATGATTGGGAGGATCTAAAACGATGACTGTAAAAGATAATATGGCTAGAAAGGGAGCCACTAGCAAGATGACGACTAACAGCTAGGTATGGACGAAAAATACATGTTGCACCGACCCCAAATATATTAGGATAACGGCAGGAGAATGATGGTGACTGGGTGGACTCGATAATATTCTGAACATCATAAACTTTTAAGATTTAACAGTAAGTGTGACAACCAGTTTTATACAGGGGTATCGTGTTACCCAAGGGTTATGGAAGTCGGATAGGCTGTCGCTCCATGTAAAATACTAATTGAATGCCACACAACATTGGAACTAGAGTGTCTAGACAAGTAGGAATCTCTATAACGACTTGACATCGTATTTAAAGCTTTTGTAGTTCACGTTGATCATTTTTATAACTTTTCCGTCATCGATACAGCTGAAATGTTACTTTGTATAGACTCGTAGAACCACGTCAATCAATCAACTCAAGCTTTCGCAATCTACTGCTAGACACAGGCCTCGTCCAAGCTGCGCCACAATACCCTGTCAGTCTGTCCCAGGTAACTTTTTAAGGTAGTCGGTCATCTAGGTCGGGGCGTTCATACCACGCTTGCTGATACGCGATCCACTCTAGGACTCGTCTGCTCCACCGGCCATCGGTCTAAAAGTCCAAACCACTTATCGGTTTAAAGTTCATGCTGTCTAGTCTAGTCTAGCTTGTTTCACCAGTTATTTTAATTATTTTATTTTGAAATCGTTTCTATTTGCTGTACCTACTTTGGACGCTTTTAACATGCACGTCTTTTTTAAGATCGTTCTCGCATATCATTTTAAATTCAACATTTTTAATGATGTGTACAGCAGGAAAGATAAGTAGGCAACCAGGGTCGTGGGATTTAGTTGAATTTAGTAAGAAACCGATGTATATATTCGAATGAATTTTTAATCTGTTAAATTAACTGTTTGTTTTCTATTAATTAAATCAACATTTATTAGAAATCACCCATCGGTTTTTTATTCAACTTCAACTATATCCGACGATTATGTCTTTTGGTGACCGCACCTACCTAACAATATCATTTAAAAGAGTGTCCATGGAGTTTCTTGCCCGTTCTTCTCCATAGGTACCTACTACGGTTTGGAATGGGCAACTAGCTTCGTCTGTCTGACTGACCGACTCCTTGGTAATTTAAAAGTGCCTGTCAATGGTTTAATTGTTCAATAAATGCTTTTTGTTTGAGTTTGTGTGAAGATAAACTCAATTGATCTTGAAGAGGTGAGACTGCACGGACAGCTTACCGATGACTACTGCAATTCAGTCAGCAGGCTAGTAATCGATTACACACGTCGTTCGATGTCATTCTCGTCAAAGAATGGCCAGTTTATCGTCACCGATATGTATTTTATACAGGAGTTTGTATGTAGGGGGTACCTAATCTTCGGAATTACTGACCAGCTCGGAATCAGCGGGCTAATAACTGCGTAAAACACTTTCAATCAGAATCTCAATTTGAAGGATATTGTTAGTTCGTTACTTAATAAGTCTGCTCAACAACGTAAATAACGCAATTGATGTCGTTGAACGGTCAAAATTAAAGCCATTAGGTACTACTGTTAGTGTGTTATAAAATTACGCTGCAGTTAAATATTTCATGCAGTTAACTTAGTGGCAGTGGGCAGGGCATATTGCTCGCAGAACAGATGGCTGATAGGACCGAAAGACGTAGAGTTGGAAGTCTCCCTTAAGATGGACCGATGACCTGGTGAAGGCCGCAGGAATCCGCTGGATGCGAGAAGCCCAGAACCGGTCGAAATAGCGGTGCTTGGGGAAAGCCTATGTTCATCAGCGGACGTCTTTCGGCTGAAATGATGATGGCGGTGATGAAATATTTCTATTTTTTTTTTTTACTGAAAGAACAAATCTTTATCCGAGGCAAACAAATGGCTTGACTGGAAAGCTATGTAAGTATTCAAGTGATGACCTGCTATTAGGCATAAGATATACACGCGATTGTCTGAGTGTAGACCCGGCAGCAATGCATGTGAGTACCAATTCGACAAGGTGGAACAGAACGGACTCAAGACCTGAAATTAGTTTGTTCCTAATTGACTACTGAATCGATTTCAGTAACTTTTAGTAGGGGTGTTTTTTAGGGTTCCGTACCTCAAAAGGTAAAAAAGGAACCCTTATAAGATCACTCTCTTGTCCGTCTGTCTGTCCGTGTGTCACCACCGATTTTCTCAGGAACGGGTGGACCTAGCAAGTTGAAATTTATACCAGATACTGAGGTCTATAGTCCCTATTAGGTGTATAAAAATCAAGGTCCTGAGTCAACACGATAAAAAGATATGGGCAAATTTAGATTTTCGCGAAAACCTGTAAGTGCCAAAATTTACCTTAATTTTCAACATTTTCTATTTTTCGGAATTTTCCCGTTACTTGTGCTATGCAAATTGCCATATAGCCTACTTCCGATTCAGCCAAAGAAAATTCAATCTTATACCAAGGAAATACGACTTAATTCAAATACATAATAATTAAAAAAAATGCCTAAAGTAATGCTAGGGTCAACACGTTTTTCTTCATAATAACTGTTAGGTACAAATTACCTATGCTTTTAACTCGATACCCTAATTGGGGTGTATGAGGTCTTGCGTTAATTGTTACAAGTTGTATAAGGCCACATTTCACTAATAACACAGGAAATCATGATTTGAAAACACAGACCATTATGTAACTACATACATACTTTTATTGCAGCGTAATTACTATAGTTACTGCCTACCCACTTATTTATTGTGGGTAATCATAACTGATAGCAGGTAGGAACTTAAGGTATGTATTGGGCAAAGGGCAGACCAAGGTTCTTTTCATTTTAAACTAATTACGCATTCATTGTGAAATGGTTCATTAATATTGGTTGCACACTTACTTGGTAGCTCAGAAAGCAAGGTAAGGCGTTGGTCCCGGCTGTCAGTCGTAGATATATTTAACAGTCGTTACGGGTAATCAGAAACCCGCCGCAAGTCTGACAACCAGTCTTATCAATCACCCAATAACTGGGTTGTGGACACCGAGTATCGCCTAGCGTAGTGGGGGACGCCGCACAGCTAGACGTATCGAAGACATTAAAAAGGTTCCTGGGGCCGACTGGATGCGGAAGGCGGTGAAATGATACCCATAGTAGAGTGCCTACCCATAAAGGAAATAAACACCTAGACGCTATTTAAATAGGACTAAGAAAACTGAACATTCTCATCTAAATGACCATTTTATCCACAAAGATCAAGATCGTATTACAGAATTACCTAACCGCATACCAATATTTTTAGTATCTACCTATTTGATGAAATTATTACATGCATCCTTACCAGAGGCGTAATTAGGGTGGGACAGCCAGTGCACGAACCCTGGGCACCTATTGAAGGGGGGAGCGAAAAGTCACCAATTATTTTTATTTTTTTTATGAATGAGTGAATTGCACCGATCCCAGCATGGCTTGACCAGACTCAATTAATCGAATGAACCCCAAGATTTGCACTAGCCCCTGGAGCCTCATGCTTCATGGTGCTACAGAGGCCATTGCATGTCAAAAAGTAGACCGGGGGCGCGGTAATGGTCTGGTAGACGTGCCCTTAGGATAGGAAAGGATTGCGAGCCTACCGGATATGCATCCTTGAGTAAGCATTGGGCTAGTGGAGAGACGGGTGGTATTTATTTATAGGAGGTATTTATTTATATACCTATATCTTTTCACGACGTCGCCATGTTCATTCAGGTCGGGCTTCTTGGGTAGGTTCAACGGTTTTCTTAGCTCTTTTGTATGCTTCGCTATGTTCTGTGTTTTTGTTTTCATAGTCGTCTTCTGAGTTCTCGCTGCTATCAGTTTCTGGTTTTTGGTAGATATCGCTAGCCGCTTTCTTGATCTTATTTCAAATAAAAAAATACTTCAATAAAACATTTCATTCTTTTAGCTAAAAAATCTGAAGCTACTTGAATTTATTGTGCAGTATGGGGATGAAAGCGTATTTCGAAATACGCCCATTTCTATTCAAATTTTGCTTAAAATTGCAGCATTGCAAGTTGTTAGCGATTTTTTTGCAAGTTGAAATTTATACCTTCGTTATTGAAGGCATAAATGGTCAAGAAAGGTTATGCGACCTAGCTTTGCTCAGTGTAGACCGAGAAGATAATTTACGAAGGGGCGCAAATGTGATGCGTGCCTTAGGCGCCATTTTCTATTGCTACGCCCCTACAAATTGATTCCGATTTGGGAGTAGTAGAGAAGAATTCTTGAAAACGTTCCTCAAAAAGTTATTATTTTAGCACTTCTACATAAATCAAGAGTACAAATTTAACATACATATTGTAGCTACAGGTATAGCTTACTGATTACCAGTTTCTTGTTTTCTGTTGGGTAACAAGAAGTAACCATTCATTTACAAATCAATGTCGTGCGTGTGAAATAAAAACAATAGCTTTTATTTATGTAAACGAGTGGCTTGCGAAGACCATCTTGTATCTCTCATAATGACAGTAATTTGTTGTGTGACGGACTGTGACAATGGTATGTGCATGACAACGACCTTTGCATCTTGGTGCGCGATTTTACATGGTATATTGTGCCTTTGGGACACGGCTGCGTGTCGTGCACTGAGGCCCTAGTGTGAGTTTCATTTAACCATCTACACCAAACGCGGTGAGCGCGTTCGGCGCTCCGATTGGTCCGTCACCAATCCAGGGCCAATCGGAACGCCGAACGCGTTCACTGCGTTTGGTGTAGATGGTTTTTTTTTGCCTTGTTTTTTGTTTCACTTTTTGGGTTTTGTTTTGTTGTAGATTAAATATATGTTTGTGTTTTATTTTTAAACAGTATCTGCGATTGGATACGGACACTGTCTTATTGTTGAGGCTTTTCGCAATGGTGATATAAGATATGGTATTAATAAATAATATAGTAATAAATAGATATAGTAATGGTGTAGATGGTTAAATGAAACACACTAGGGCCTCTGGTCACTGTGTGTATACCATCAAATTAAATAACTTTCTCCCCGGGACCAACTTGTAGTCTCCAAAAAATTATAAGGTAAATGTGCTAAAGTAGCTCAAGAAATTCAACCTTTAACTACCCCTATCCTACATATAAACAAGTATACATTAGGTATACTGTACTAGTATAGTATAATGGTCTGGTCGACTCTTCACGTGACCAAAGGGCTGGCCTATTCTTAGGTCAAAGAATCAGCATTGCCATCCAACGTGGCAACGCTGCCAGCCTTTTGGGCACTTTTCCCACTGACAGCGATGCGGACGAATTCTTTGATGCCCAGTGAGCTCTTCCCTTTTTTACTTTATGTACTTGTTCGTAATGTATAATTATTCAATTTAATTATGATATATTTATAAATACTAATATTATAAATATGAAGGTTTGTATGTTTGTTACTCAATCACGCAAAAACGGCTGAACGGATTTGGATGAAATTTGGCAAACAGATAGTTTGAAACCTGGATTAACGCATAGGATACTTTTCATTCCGGTAGTAAGTTTCCGAACGACAATTTCTGACCTCCACGAGGGCGAAGCCGCTGGAAAAGTTAGTTATTAACAAGACAAACTTAACACCGCCACAAATATTAAGGTATAATATTTAAAAACACGACTACCCACGTAAACGCCCCCAATAACAAACATTCTGTGTGGTTTTCCTGTACAGCATACCCAAATACGAAAGAAAGGTATTTACACAATGCCAAATCAGAAACATCATAAAGATTAAACAACCGGCGCAGGCGCAATGTTGCAATATAAGTGTTACGAGGACAGAAACGACTCGGATATATCGCACACCTAGATCTAAAGAGAGCTAAGTCATAAATTGGGAGTTTGGACTTATGCTTACCATTAAATTCCTTAACTCACTACCTATTGACCAATAAAAACAGATTTAAAAATATTTTTCTAATAGAACTTGCAAAGCAAATATGTATACAGATAACTTCTCTAGTGCACAGGAACACGGTAAACCGTTTTTGACCTTTTCTGAAAAAAGTGCCTTTTTGAGTTACCTCTGTTTAGATCTAGGTGTGTGATATTACAAACCAGTTGGATATCCTTAAAAATTACAATATTAATGTAAAGGCAGACTTTGACAGACAAACATCAATTCAAAGTCGCTCAGCGAGCTATGGAACGAGCTAGGCTAGGAGTATCTCTGAAGGATAGAATCCGGAATGAGGTCAGAGAACCAAAGTTGTCGACATAGTTCACAGAATTAGCAAGCTGAAGTGGCAATGGGCCGGCGACATTAGCCGTAGAACCGCTGACCGTCGGCGTAGAAGTGTTCTTGAGTGGGAACCGCGAATCGGCAAACGTAAGGTAGGACGCCCTCAGGCTAGGTGGAGCGACGAACTTCGCAGGGTGGCTGGCAGCAACTGGTCGAGAGTTGCCGAGAATCGATCTGAATGGCGCGCAATTGCAGCCTACAGCAGTCAGGCAGTGGACTGCTGCAGGCTGATGATGAAAGGCAGATGAGTTTCCGTATTTTATAGGTAGTCCTTGTACTCGTTAGGTGACTTAGGTGATTTACATAAATGACTTCATTTTCAGCTCTAAAACTATTGAGATCATCCCAAAGTTAATGACATTAAGGCTATTAATCGACTTCAAAAAAACGAGGAGAGGTTATGTACGAGGGTCATTCAATAAATACTTAGCCTACGAAAAGTAAACGAAAATTTTGGAAAAGTGGGAATTTATTTTTCAACATAGTCTCCTTTTAGTTCGATACACTTAGCCCAGCGATGCTCCAACTTTTTTAATCCGTCCGAAAAATAGTTTTTGTCAAACTCTGCAAAATAGGCCTCCGTGGCGGCGATGGACCTCCTCATGCGATCCATATCTATTTCCGGCGAGTGATTTTTTCAGATTAGGAAACAGAAAGAAGTCACAAGGGGCCAAATCTGGAGAATACGGTGGATGGGGCAGCAATTCGTAGCGTAATTCGACCAATTTGGCCATGGCAACGGCAGACGTGTGAACCGGTGCGTTGTCGTGGTGAAACAGCACTTTTTTCTTCGCCAGATGGGGTCGTTTTTTCTTTAATTCGGCGTCGAATCGGCCCAATAAATCGGCATAGTAAAGCCCTGTAATTGTTTTACCCTTCTCGAGGTAATCGATGTAGATCACACCTTGTGAATCCCAGAAAACGGTGGCCATAACTTTTCCGGTCGATTTTACAGTTTTCGCCTTCTTTGGAGCACGTTCCCCGGTCTGGATCCATTGTTTTGATTGCTCCTTGGTCTCTGGTGTGTACCAGTGGATCCAGGTTTCATCGACGGTCACAAAACGACGCAAAAACTCCGCTGGATTCCGCTTAAACAGCGCCAAACGCGTCTCCGATGTGGTCTCACGGTTGCGCTTGTTTTCTGGTGTGAGTAAACGCGGCACCCATCGCGCCGACAGCTTTCTCATGCCGAGTTCCTCGTGAAGAATATGATGCACTGTTCCTTCTGAAATGCCTACAGTCTCAGCTAGCTCCCGAACCTTCAATCGGCGATCTGCCAATACGAGATCATGGATTTTTTTAATGTTTTCCTCCGTAGCAGCTGTTTTCGGTGCACCTGGACGTGGTTCATCAAAAACCGACGTACGGCCACGTGCAAACTCGTTGAACCAATTCTTGACGGTGGCCATCGATGGAGAAGAGTCACCGTACACAGCATCCAAGCGCTCTTTGATTTCGATGCGCGTTTTCCCTTCCAAAAATAGGAATCGAATCACCGAACGAGATTGCTCTTTTTCCATTTTTGTAAAACCGATCGACACGTTCGCTTCCATAAGTTGTCAAATTAAAACAAATGAAGGGATTGGAATGAAAATTTGAAAAAAGAATTAAAAAAGAATGTGCTACACTGTGGTAAAACTCTTTTGAAACTACAGCGCCCTCTGGCGATGAGGCTAGGTACTTATTGAATGCACCTCGTATTTCGGCGACTCTTTTTTAAGGTAAATTAAACTGGAACTTGGGTTTAATCGTTGTGTTCCTGTCCCTCCTACTAAGCTAAGATTATATGCTTATGCTATTAGGTATATCCAGGCGCTTTACCTTCTTTACGTAAATTATTGTATCATCTTTTAAAACATCGTGCGGAAACCGGCATGTCCTACAACCTAAAATTCGAAGACATGTGGGAAATCTACCAACCAGCACTGGCCCGTACGGTAGATTACGGCCTACTCCGTCTAACTGAGAGGCCAGTGTCCCAACAGTGGGAACGTAATAGGCTAATAATTGATAAAAGCGTAGAATCCAGTCTAAGTCAATATTATAGGTAGAACTGGTGGGGATCGGACTCACGACCATTTTGTCGTCAGTCAACAGTTGAAGGGCGGCCGTTTTGGGGGGACTGTCTTATGTAATTTTGACGTTCAAAATGAGCCGACTGTCAGCCTAGTTTGAAAGAATAAATGACTTTTTGATTTTGCATCTTTAAACTGCAGATGCCGATTACATGTTGGACCGTGTTGGATCATTAAGTTCCCTTCAAAATGGTTGAACTGAATGGTGCTGATCCATACGTCATGTTTGTGAACGGGCGCCGCCAGTAGGGACTGGTCATCTCTTAGCTCCCACACGGCTTATTTTAATTTCTGAATTGTTATTTATTTTTGTTTTAATTAGATACGGACGCTTTAATGTATACGGACGCTTTAATGTGCACGTCTTTTTACATCGTTCTCACATTGATGATTTCAACATGTAACCAACTTTTTGTAACAATACCATGATTTTAAAAGAGTGTCCACGGAGTCTCTCCCCGTTCTTCTCCATAGGTACTACGCTTTGGAATGGGCAACTAGCTTCATCTTTCTATCTCACCGACCTTGACAATTCAAAAGTGCCTGTAATTGGTTTATTTGAAATAAATGCTTTGAGTTTGAGTTAATCAATTTAATTTTTAAATAATCAGATTAAATTGATTGATTTCTGTTCTGGGTTTAAGTTATTCGGTGTGCTACGTTCCAAATACAATAGGATAGGAAGGCGCACATACCACACAATATAATGATGACGTGTTTCCTATGCCAGATTTAGACAAGGGTCAAGCCTCTATGACGTACACCGCATATTAAATGGTTAGCTAGTTATGTAACGATAACCTTCCTGCGTTCATTCAAAATAGACCTCGTTTGATGACTATTGAGTAATGTCACAGGATTTACAATTCTATAGAGAAGCTCCATAAAATCTTTATAACAAAAAAAAAACAAACGGCTTCCAAAACAAAACATTACAAAGTGAAAAATAACTGTAATTTCGGAAGTCGTTTTTAGTTTTGTATTTACATTTTTTGTCAAACAAAAGAATTTTTTTAACAGTTTGTAAATGACGGAGCTCTGAGGTAACAAAACTTATAAAAATATATTCGAATTGAGAACCTGGAAGAGTTCGCGGAAAGCGATAAGGCCGCCCATTGTATATTTTGTCGTGTACCTTATTTTTTGTTATGTATTTTTGTGGTGTACATTAAAGTACCATTATATAAATAAATAAACCTACTCTTTTTTTGGTGTTTGTTCAAAATTAACCCATTTGTGAAAAACGTTAACATCAGTTATAACGCAGATGGAATAGAAATAGAAGAAGCGGCAGGGTTAATGACTGATACTTGGTTAGCGTCAGCAGCAGTCGATGCTCTGATTATTATGAAATAGTTGAATACCTGAATGGCCGTGGTTGCCAGGCAGGTCCTCTAGACGATAAGTTCAATGCCATATCCTTAAACTTTTAATCCACATTTTAGTAAACATAAATAACTCACATCTCTAGGTGTACGTGTGGAGTGGACATATTTCTAAGATATTATCTACAATAAAGAATGCGTACACGCGTACAAAAACTACAATACGTGTGACAATTTGAGAGAGACTATTCTGATGTCAGATAGTAAAGATAAACTCCTTGTATGATATTCAGTTTGTTTTATTTACGGCACAAATTCCCCCAGTTGATGTGTAAGTTTTTCATAAGAATTTCTGTTTAGAAATTGACGTGTATGATAATAAAATAATAACAAAGTTTTCACTGGGATTCCCAGTTCTATGATTAATAACAATTATAATTTCCCAAGTCATTGTGAAACTCATTACCTTTTAAATGAAGATTTATTTTATCGTTCATGATTACTTGAGGATCCATTTATTTGCTGCTGCTACTCTGCTGGTTGCATGCACATTTCAATCACATTTCAATGTTTGTATAGAAATGTTTGTGTAGGACGTGCAGTTTTAAATTGGATGATCTCTACCACCTTGATCCAGTGGTCGGAAGCGCGTTTGTTAACCTTTCTTGATTCCTAGAAGCAGCCTACATCTCGATTTTTGCCAGTAACAATGGCCATACTCTCTATTAGAAAGGGATTATCAATTAACTGGTGAATATGTGGGTGGACGTACTATAAATACCTACACTTCTACTAGCTCTACGGAGAATACCGATGTGCGTGATGTTATGCTACAGTTCTAGGACATGCCGGTTTATTCACGATGTTTGCCTTCAACCTTTTTTAGAGTAGTGGTTTAGGTTCAAACCTACGACCTACAAACTCGTAAGTTGCAGTCGTTACCACTAAGCTGACACTGCTCCCTCCCTCTCCTCTGTTATGTTAAGTTTATTGCTAATTCGAATCGCCACAAATTGCAAAATTCAATGCGCCAATATCGTATTATTAAACTATTTAGCATATTTAATGCTGAAGAGTTTAACTCTGCTGCTTTGATATTCATAATTTTTAGAAATCTAAAAGATTGACTATGATGAAATAAATTATAATTATATGCTCCTTAGATTTCTTTCATTTTGCCTTGAAGATACCGATATGCAAAAAACCTAGGCGCTGGTCAATTGTATGCTAGTCGTTCGGTAATTATCATCTAAAAAACGCCGAAACCAAAATGCTAAATCTACATGTTTCGGTGATTACAAAAATAAAATAATACTTAATTACGTCCATTTTGGAATTCGTTAAGCTTTTTTTACTTACATAATTTATGAAAAATCAACACTTTGCTTAAGGTATATTATTTATATATTTAAAATTACAAAGTTCAGTATCACAAATATTATAATAGCTTAAGAACTAATTCTTCTCCTCATTGGAGAACTTATTTCTCCAGTGGTGCGTAATTGAGAAGTTTCTCGATGAGGTCGACATGTCCTAGAAGCATTCGTCTGCAGCAGTATCTCTTCAAGCCGAGGGCATCGAGGGCGTCACTGGAAAAAGACAAACGAAGATTGAATATGGATAGAAGATAACGAATAATTATGGGGAGTCTAAGATAAGGGTCCGTACATGCGTACCACAACCACGGTTACGTTTGAATAGTTTCGCTGCAGCTTCTTGCAGTTGCGTTATGGTAAGTACTAAATCAAATCAAATGGTCGACGCAACTGGGCACGCCACGATTGCGGCGGTAAGTCCCCTCTTTGAGGAGTGGCTTGAGAGGCGGCATGGCGTCCTCGCCTTCCGCCTGACACAGGTCCTCACCGGACATGGCTGTTTCGGGAGGTTCCTGTTTCGGATAGGGCGGGAGGAAACGCCTGGGTGTTTCCATTGCGAAGATCGCCCTGAGGACACCTCGTGGAGGTGATCGGCGGCGGCGATCTCTCGCGTCCGACCCTGGTCCAGGCGGTCCGACCATGGTACGGAGCGAGAGTGCATGGCTAGCAGTCGCCTCCTTCAGCGAAGCAGTTATGCTCGCAAAGAGGGAGGCGGCGCACGTGAGGGAGATGCAGTACATGCGCCCTCACAGCCGTGGCCTTCGCAGGAGACGCCCTGGGCGTCGGGAATCCCAGGCTGATTCCCGGCCACCGTAGGCGCGGGCTTGCGGAAGGTGAGTAATGGGTAGCTCGTTGTCCAGTAAGGACCAAACCCGGGTCGACGGCGCGTTGTGTTTCACCGCGCCTCAAAGAGACGTCAGCACCAACTGATGGGGCCCGCAAGGGCCGATGCCTGCCAGGGGTGCGGGTTGTTCGAAAGAGATACCGCCGCCCCTGGCACACAGGCAACTGAGGGAACACGGGTGGGTTTTAGTCAGTAAAAGTCTGACACGCCCTCCCGTTCCACCCAGAGCGGGAGAAGTTATTTGATGATTTCCCACCCAAAAAAAAAAATGGTCGACGCAACATTGTGTTTGCGATGTGCCCAGCTGTCACATGACGGTTGATTTTCACGACAAAAGTGGTCCGTGTGAAAATACTATTCATTTACATACAAATTAGCGTCTGACTACGTGTGGTCGTTGTGGCGAGGATATTATTGGACCCTAAGAGCTAGAGCTCATCTGGAGAAGCGGTTTTTACTGTTGATAAAATATCAACATTAGTTGCTCAAGTAGAAATATGGTACAAAATTAAGCACCGCGTGCCTTACGACTCTCCACTTTGCAAATGCTGTCTAAGAAATAGTATACATTAAAAAAGTTTTTCGACTTTATCGTACAGACAAAGTGACATTGCGTTTTAATATACAAAGTTCACATTTAGTAGTCACGGTATTTAGTAAAACGAAATAATTATTAGAAAAAAACGTGAGAGGAGGACCGCGTCTAATGCATGTGAATGCTAACTTATATTATTTTAAATAAATATTTATGAGTTTCCAGAAAGGCAACTATGTAAGTTAATGTATTCGTCTGCATGAAGTAAGCATTAGAAAATAATGTCTGTCTATTAGTGACATAAGCACGTTACGCTGAAAAACTGCACAATTAAATAGACTGGCTCGTTGATCTAGTAGTCGGAAGTCGCAAACGTGACTGACTACAGGGCGTGGTTTCTGGAGCAGTAGGGGCTCAGTGGTATCAGCTCCGACTTACGAATAACCCAAGCAGGGGCTTTACTTTGTGTAAATAATTACATAACCACTGCTCTCAAAACGGTGAAGGAAACCATCGTGAGGAAACGGGCATGGCCTAGAACCAATCTACCAATCCGCACTGGGCCCACAGTGAGAAGGCCTGTGCACCAGCAGTGAGAACATTATAGGCTAATTGGGAAGACTGAGCGTGGCATCTGAGGTCGATCGTCGATACTATGTGCTGTATTATTGATGTATGTCTTTGAAGTGGCAACCTATATTTTCACTATTATTCCCACTACTTGAACAAAACCGGTCGCTCACGATGGGCCTTATCAGAAGGCTTAAAGTTACCCAAAGGGCAATGGAGAGGGCTATGCTCGGAGTTTCCGTACGTGATCGAATCAGGAATGAAGAGATCAGCAGGAGAACCAAGGCAACCGACATAGCCCGAAGAATTGCGGCAGTGGGCAGGGCAGTGCTCGCAGACCAGATGGTCGATGGGGCCGAAAGGTTTTGAAGTGGCGACCGCGTACCGGAAGACGTAGAGTGGGAAGGCCGCACAAGACAGATCGAAGTGGAGGCGCTTGGGGGAGGCCTATGTCCAGCAGGGGACGTCTTTCGGCTGAAATGATGATGATGAACAAAACTGGCTAAAAATGTGTGGTGTGTTTACTTTTTGAAAACTATAGATATGATGTTAGACATCCATTAGTATAATCAGCTCATAACGTTTCCACTACTCCGACACAAGCCTCCTGTCGGAGAAAGGAAGTGGGCCGTAATACACCATATGGGGCCAGTGCGGGTCGGTAGATGTCACGTGTCGTGGAATGTTTCAGGGACTCATTATCAAGCCTTAAACATAAAAAGGCAGCAAAAAAAAAACCACCCAAAATTCAACAAAAACTCACAAATACAACCTTGCCTGTCCTCATTAATCTGCAAGCAACCTTAGAATAATTAAACTATTTTCTCAAAGCCATTTCCTACAGATAACCGCAGTTTTCCTTAACGCTTACACTAAGTTTAACTGCCAACAACAAGATAAGGCAAATGACGTATTTTCAGTTAATGACGGTTATTATCTCTATGCAACTTGTCTTTGGTACATTTTTGTAGTTTTCTATGTAATAAAAACAACAATCTTGTCAGGTTTTTTTTTGTGGGAAATCCTCAAATAACTTCTCCCGCGCTGGTTGGAGCAGGAGGGCGTGTCAGACTGTTACTGGCTAAAACCCACCCGTGTTCCCTCAGTTCCGTGTGCCAGGGGCGACGGTATCTCTTTCGAACAACCCGCACCCCTGGCAGACATCGGCCCTTGCGGACCCCACCAGTTGGTGCTGACATCTCTTTGAGGCGCGAGTGGAATACAACGTGCTGTCGACCCGGGTTTGGTCCTTACCGGACAACGAGCTACCCATTACACGCCGTCCGCAAGCCCGCGCCTACGGTGGCCGGAAATCAGCCTGGGTCCCGACGCCTAGAGCGTCTCCTGCGGCGACTAAGGCCGTGAGGGTGCATATACTGCGTTTCTCTCACGGCGCCGCCTGCCACTTGTTGTTTTACGGTCAATTTACCTTGTATATACTATAAACAATGGCCCGCATCCATTTATGTCATTGTCATTGTCAATGTCTGCCTAGCCTACTCTCAACGATGTAGGGTCAGCGTCCAGTTAAATGGATGCAGCTAGATACCAGTATTTTACCTTTTACAAGTAACTTCTTGATAATATACTGCAGTAGCTAGTACTGATTGACTGACTCTTTACGCTCTGACTGAACTAATTGTCAGTAGTTTAGTTATTCTAAAAATATTTCTTCGACGTTTTATTGTACAAAGCAAAAAAAAAAGCAGTTTTATCCGGTTCATGATTTGAGAACAAGTGGGTGCACGATAGTCTTATCAAAACAGGCAATATTTTTATGACGGACTTTCAAACTAAGATTCCATCAAAGCAAGTTTGTAACAGCACTTGCTGTCCATTTTCTGCTATTGTATCAAGGGGAGATGTTTTGTCAGAGTTGTCTGACACAAATAGTTCTTAATTGGTGGCAACCGCTAAAGTTTTACACCATCGAAAAGACTAGGCAGATGATGATTTAGCAGTAGTGGATGATTACAAGATATTTATCATGGGCAGTGCTAGCAAACCTAGTAAGTTGATAAGATCTACTAAGCAAATAGACCGACATACGCAGAGAAACAACAGAGGCCCTAGCGTGAGTTTCATTTAACCATCTACACCAAACGCAGTGAGCGCGTTTGGCGCTCCGATTGGTCCGTCACCAATCCAGGGCCAATAGGAACGCGCTCACTGCGTTTGGTGTAGATGGTTAAATGAAACTCACGCTCACACAGGGCCTCAGCTATGACAAACTATGATATCACATAATACTAACCCCTCAGTGTACTCTGCTTGCAAGAGCCCAAGGTAGGCCTCCCATTTGTTGCCGATTACCTTCCCACAGGTAAAACAACGTACTGGTATGATCATGCTTGCTGTAAATCCTAAAAATGCATGTTTGTATTAGTACTACTCCAACCTGATATCATCCTTACCTATCAGTTCCCTATAAGCAAACAATATGAAAACTTGAAGAATATTGCTGAAACTGCAAGAACTTAGAACATAGAAGCCTTTAAAATAGCACAAAATATTTCAAAACAAACATCTTGTAGTACAATTTTGAGGTTATGCGTATTATTTTTGCTACTACGCTACACATACTTACAAATTACAAAACGTAAATCCTGACTGATTAGCTTCTTTTTAGCAATAATTCTTGTTCTAGTTAGATTATTTTGCACGTTAATAAATTCCAAAATCGCACAAATAGGTACAAAACAACCACATTACTGACGCAAAATTGAATGAATGAACGCCCAGGCAAAAAGCGCTAACTTCACGCGATTGAATTTTCAGCACAGATAATAAAAAGTGTAGAGTGGTCCACTGAGATAAAATGTAGACGGATTTATTGCTAATACTGCTATTACGCTTTATTATTGTTCTTTCTTTTTATATATTATACTGTAAAGATAACAAGTAGAACTTGTTGCATAAATCATCTTTGCGCTAGGCTAATTCATATTATTTTTAATTAACCCCACTACCGCATACAACCTCATGGTTCCGCTGGTTCGTCATGATATAAAAACACAAATGGTTTCAGCTTAATATTTCGTTTTACTTAAAACCTGACTTTTAGTTGCACAGCTGTTCAACTTTATAATCATCTGCGACAGCCTGACTTCAGCCACTACTGAGCATAGATCTCTCTTTACAAGTCCCACGCTCCTGTACCAGCCTCATCCAGGTTCTACCCGCGTCAACTTAGCGTGTGCAAATTACTTAAAAAAGTTTTTATGTTTTTTGATAGATTTACAATACATTTTAATGAATGTATTGTTGTCGTTGTTATTTTTCATACTTAAACTATTTATTTTACTTTTATGTGATTTTATAAATTTTTGTAAGCAACATTTTGGGCTTTTCTTAAGCAACCAATGCAATTTGATATCCACAGAATCGTGATTGCTCTATTCAACTCGCTCTCCTAGGAATAATAAATTAAGTTAATACTTTACCTTGGGTGTGATAGCATAGGACATCTCTCATGATTCCCAAGTCAGACAGAGATTCCACTGATAATGAATATAACCAAAACAATTCCAAGATGCTTTTGACGCAAACAACTTTCACAGGGACTACGCAATTTCTCGAGTTTATTTAAAAAACTTGAATTGCTGACTTTATCTTATTTACCTTTTATTTTTGTTTCAGGTTCACTAGACGGCACAAAACTGCATCAAAATGACGCTGAGCATGGAACAATACCTCACAACAGATGACAGCCAATCGGTAACTTTTCTTCCTTTCTTTTTGGAATAGTCCGATAAAATCCTCGCGAGGCGCGGGCTAAATGCTAATGGTAAAACAACAAAGCATTTCTTATCAGCCCCGGATCTAGGGGGGGCGGGCAAACGGGGCAACCGCCTCGGGTGGCAGTTTCAGGGGGCGCCAAAATCATAATATAATATGATTCAAAATAAATGAATTTATATCAAACGCTGGAGAGAGGGGCGCCACTATCATGTTTCTGTCTCGGTTCGAAAAAATCGTAGATCCGGGGTGTTCCATAAAAATGGTACGGCTGAATTTAGGTTCATTTTTCAGTCGTTGGTGATTTTGAGCACACTTGGATCTGGCAACACTTTTTATGAATTGATTCGGTTCTGTTGGGTGGAAAAAGTTATTCGTTCAACTGAAGTAACAAACAGATAGCTGGTGACCTATGACATTTGACACTGACAAACTGTCAGTGATCAGATTACAGCTGAGGCCTGAGCTGGTTTTTTGTGCGTTGTGTATTCAATAGGGCTCGTAAATAAATATTATCCGCTTTCATTATTACGAAAAAAAAAATGTGATGATTACTGCAACCGTGTACAGGTTACATAGACCGAGATTTAATTTTGAAACTTTTAAAAACCTTGTTACTTTTGAGCCGAATTCTATTCATTAAAACTGACCTTAGTAAACTAATTTGCTGTTCTAACAAAAGGGGTAATAAATATGTAATCTTAGAAGCATTGTTATTACAACATAGGTATAAAACACGTGCCCTAACATTACTTATCACCACTGTAAACGAAACTTATGGGCATATCTAATTACATCAGTATGGAACAGAATGTTACAAATACACGAAACTAATAATTTTGTAACATATTAGTCATTTTTCTGTACTCAATTATTTCAGAAATTTGATGTCTAAACCAGCACCCAATACAAAATGTTTAACTCTTAAAATGGCAGCTGCCGCTGTGTAAATAAAATAAAATGTGTTGAATAAAACGGCTGAGCATATAAAGAACATAAACAATGGATTCTGAAGATGATATTCAGCCACTTATCCAGTATGAAGGAAGCAGGGACTTGTATTTGGAACTCACAGCACAACTTATAAATGCTGACCCTGAGTTTGAACAGGTAAACAAATTATATTTAATATCTTGTAAGACCTTTAGCAGCCTCTGCAATATTAGTTTTGGGATTAAAGTACTTTGGTCCTGGGTCCTGGGTTCTGGGTTCTAGGTTCTAGGTTCTAGGTTCTTGGTTCTGGGGAGTCTAGATTTGTGCCTGTTAGAAGGCAATAAATCAAACTCAAAAGTATTTTTTTCAAATTAGACTAAGAATCAGCGCTTTTCGAACGTCGAAATACGTAAGACAGTCCCCCAAAACGCCCACGCTTCACCAATTCCTAGTGCTTTAGCTGGGAAGAAGAACTGGCGCAACAAACTCCCAGGCAGCACAGCTGTCTGTTTAGTCAGATAAACTTGATTCCATACATATATAGGCAAAGTAATAAACATAACGAGACACAGAACATTAACTAAATAATTAGTCATGTCAGCTAGCCATGCCATTATAGTCTCGCACATTAAGCTTTGTTTCACTAAAGGGTTTTTCCCCACATTTCACCAGTTATATTTAAGTCCCATGTAACAGGGGCCGAGTCTATTATAGGGGTATAATAGGCTAGGGGGGGGTAGGTAACCTCTTCAATTTAAATTTACTTAGTTCACTTTTTTGAACTTAGGATTAGGGTATTGATGATTTCACTGGCTACCTGCTTCCCTTTAGTATCTGACAGAGGTAAGTGTAAAAGCAGGTTTATACAGGGTCAGTGACTGACTCCGAATTCGAGACAAGTCAGCGCTGAACCGAAAAAAACACAATGTAAATTGATTTGAAGTCAGTACAGCGGTATGAAGTCAGCGCTGACTTGTATATTTGCAGACAAATATTTTGAAGTCAGTCCGTAAGTAAGTCAGTCACTGACCCTGTGTAAACCAGCCTTTATATCTTAGTTATTCGTTCATTAAAATACCCACAGTCTGCTGAACAATATTCTCCATTTTATCATACTATAATGAGTTAACTATCAATAATACCAAAACCTGTTTTTTGTTTATTCATATTTTAATAGTATTATCATAGTAGTAGTAGTATTATTGTTGTTGTGTCATTAGTTTTATCATGTCTTATGTTGTTTTTATAAAAAGGCTTATAATTACGTTTTGGAGCAGACACATTTTTGAAATATATGGAGCAATGGATTAGCAATATCATACAAAATTATTCAAATGATTTCAAAATCATTTATTCAAATTAGGCTGAGAATCATCACTTTTCGAATGTCAAAGTACATGAGACAGTCCCCCAAAACGCCCACCCTTCACCACTTCCTAGTGCTTTAGCTGGGAAGAAGAAGTGGAGGAACAAACTCCCCAGCAGAACAGCTGTCTGTTTAATCGGATAGACTTGATTCTATACATACATAGGCAAAGTAATAAACATTACCAGACACAAAATATTAATTAAATAATTAGTCAAAATGTCAGTTAGCCATACCAATATACCGACAAATAAAATGAAAACTGTCGAGGCCAAATAAAGCCTAAAACAACTCATCATAGAAAATATTGGTATGAGTAGATCATGTCAATAACTAATGACATAATAGATAATTATAAAAAATTTGTTAGACAGGCAATAAAAAATAAAATAATAATTATATGAACGCATATAACCTGTCACTACATACGCCAATTCTGGAGAAAGAACATAAACATTGTCTTGAGTTAATCACAGCGACCAACTATTCTTGTCATTTAAATAGTTGTTGATGGAATAGTAAGCCTTTAAACAAAGGACGGATTTTACTTGAGCTTTAAACGCATTAAAAGGCAAATCTAGCAAAGAAGAGGGAAGCTTGTTATAAAAAGTTATACCAAGCCCAACAAACGAGTTATGAACCTTATGAAGCCGGTGAAAGGGAGCACGTAGTTTGTCCTTATTTCTTGTGTTAACGGTGTGAATATCACTGTTTTTAGTGTACAAGTGTATATTTTGTCTAATATTTAAGATGTTAGCAAATATGAATTGTGATGCCACCGTGAGAATACTTACCAACATCTTAAAAAAAGTCCCTTAAGGAAACTCTGGCACCTAGCTGGTAAATTGCATGAACAGCACGTTTTTCAAGGACAAAAATATTTTGAATATCAGCAGCTTTGCCCCACAGCAGAATACCGTAGGACATAACGCTGTGAAAATAACTAAAGTAGATTAACCGATTTGATGTTTTGGTACATACCTGTATGTTAGCAATACTTTGAGTTATGTTGTCTCCTATGTTTTACTTATGTCCTTACCAGTGGCGAGGGGTGCATTTATGACCACGGTAAGCCTTGCCAAATAAAACAGACACTGCGTGATGCAAGCTTAAAGTTTCATCAAATCGAATCAAATCATAATATTTTATTTCACATAAACCTGCAAGGGCACTTATGAAACGTCAGAAGCTAGGTGCACAGTTCCAATTTGTCGCTTCCTATGGAGAAGAGCCGGCAAGAAACTCCACGGTTACTCTTTTAAAAATAATTGGGTTTAACAATGTTTTCAAATTACAGTGATAATAGGTATGGGAGGACAGTGCAGGCCTGTCAATAAGTACCAAGTACTTAGAGGAATGAAAATAAAGAATAGAAAATCGTCTATAAATCTAGTCTGTAAGGCCTACAATGTTCTCCCATTCACAATATGTAAAAGAATCTACATTAGTAAGATCAGCCTATTTAAACAAAGTGACATGATTTTCATGAGAATCGCTAATAAATAGTTGATATTTGAAGCGATGTATAATGTCAAAAATGACGAGAATATGTCAGAAAGTGTAAAAAATAAAAATACTAAAAATTAACATTGTAATTTGGAAGCAGTTAATACACTCTCACAAAGTTATGCCGTTAATGAGGTACCAGAGAAGCCACATGTGCAGAAAGAATTAATGCCAAACTTTCCTGTCTTCAACGTAGTCTTTTATCTTATAATATGCTTTTTTGATAAGGACACGTTTGATGTGAGTTTTAAACTTTCCATCGCTAAGTTCTGTAACCGACTTTGGCAACTTGTTATAGAAGCGGATACTGTTTATTAGAAATGACTTGCTAGTTTTAGTTAATCTAAATTTTGGAATCACAATTTCATCTCTACTACGTGTAAGTATTTAGATTATGGAAGTCGCATCTTTTTTTGAAAAGACCTAAGTTTTTGCGAACATACAAGATATTTTCTAGGATATAAAGAGAAGCCAGAGTTAGTATATCAATTTCATTGAATTTGTTCCTAAGAGACTCGCGAGGCCCATTTTATAGATTGCGCGGATTGCCCTCTTTTGTAAAATGAAAACTGAATCTACGTCTGCTGTCGATCCCCACAGTAGAACGCCATAAGACATCAGATTTTTTTTTGTTGGGTGGGAAAGTATCATATAACTTCTCCCACTCTGGGCGTGTCAGACTTTTACTGACTAAAACCCACACGTGTTGCCTCAGTTGCCTGTGTGCCAGGGGCCGCGGTATCTCTTTCGAACAACCCGCACCCCTGGCAGGCATCGGCCCTTCCGGGCCCCATCAGTTGGTGCTAACATCTCTTTGAGGCACGCGTGGAACACAACGCGCCGTTGACCCGGGTTTGGACCTTACCGGACAGCGAGCTACCCATTACTCACCTTCCGCAAGCCCCCGCCTATGGTGGCCGGGAATCTGCCTGGGATTCCCGACGCCCAGGGCATCTCCTGCGGATGCTACGGCCGTGAGGGCGTATGTACTGCCTCTCCCTCACGTGCGCCGCCTTCCTCTTTGCGAGCATTACAGCTTCGCTGAAGGAAGCAACGGCTACCCATGCACTCTCGCTCCGTACCATGGCCTGGACCAAGGCCGGCCGCGAGAGATCGCCGCCGCCGATCGCATCCACGAGGACACGGTGGTGCTCGGCCCAAGCCGGGCAGACCTCCACCGTATGCTCCACTGTGTCGTCAGGGCGATCTTCGCAATGGAAACACGGGCTTTCCTCCAGCCTTATCCGAAATAGGACCCTCCCGAAACAACCGTGTCCGGTGAGGACCTGCATCAGGCGGAAGGTGAGGACGCCGTGCCGCCTCTCAAGCCACTCCTCAAACCTTACCGCCGCTATCGTAGCGTATCCATTCATCAGAAGATAAGGCCCTACTTTTACTGATAGGTACTGAGTTGAAATCAGAGAATTTTGCATGGAAGGTTTGCTTTTCTTTGCGCGTAGGCATATTTTCAGTAATACTTAGAAACACATACGAATTAACTGTAGATAATGGATAGACTTTGAAATAATGAATAGTGGATCGGTGGGAGGTGGGATTTCTTAAAGATAAGCCGATGGGAATCGGCTTGTATTGACTCGTCGCCACTGGTCTGTACCAACCTACCTGGATAATAAACTGTCTTCTATTTACATATATTTAACTTGTTCCACGATACTATACATAGTTTTCAAATTCACAACATAAAATAAAATAAGCAAAGACATGCAAGTACGTGGTGAGCTTCTGCTTGAATAAATTAAATTTTGGTTAAATTCTGCTGTAATGCAGTTTTGAGTAGATAGTTATTAATGCCAGTGTCTAAACAACGCCTTTGTAGTAATTTCCTTGCTAGTTATAGATACTGTAATTTAGCCAATATATTCGCCCTAGTAATTAGTTAGCAGAGGCCCTAGTGTGAATTTCTATTAACCATCTCGATCTACCGCATGGAGCGCGTTCGTCGCTTCTATTGGCCCTGGATTGGTGAAGGGTTAATCACAGTAGCTAGTGCCATTATACTAAAATTATATAAAGTTAAAATTTGCTAAAAACTGGAGCAATGCAAATTATGAAAGTTTGAATATTTATTGATTAATACGTAGTCGTTTTTCTTATTGTCACCCACGGCTATACATCAAGCTATACATTTCCAGTTTACGCTGGTCTCGCACTGTACCGAAACCCTATACAATGCGAGATCAGCGGTACAATGCCCAGTTAACAATATGTAATAGCAACTTCCTGTCTAATGTAAACGATGAAATAGGTACCTATTCAGGCCCATGGTAGCAGCCTGTCTATAGTTTAGATAATCACACCGTTATACGTCTCGGGAACAATACTCACAGTTACAGGCGTATCATTATCATTTCATGTTATTTATTATCGCAGTAGGGGTGGCAATTCACACAACATCATAATTTTTAAACAAAAATACCTATCAACTTAAACCGAATATTTAAAAAGCTAAAACATACTAATTTTTGTCAAACAATCAAACATGTTCCGTGTGGTGCAGGATATACTGCCGTCCTTTAACTTGAAAGGCGTTAAGCCCTAAAAGTTGTTTCCGAGAAAATGGCAAAAACACGCGAATCGTTATTTCTTAAAAACTGTGATACTTACGTTACTGATTGTAGGACACACCAATTGATACTAGATAATGATCATTTAATCCGGCAGTTAAAGTATTTTAAAGAAGAAGTGTGGGTTAGACGCTTACAAGTGTTGGAATCAACTTTCTTAGCTTGGGAACTAGGTATTTGTATTAGTGTTAAAATGTTAAAATGTTTGTTAGACAGAAAGATAGAGAATTTTGAACTGTCTTAGATTCTATTAAAAAGTACGACACGATTGGCGTAATGGCTGAGCGATCGACTGCTGCGCAGCGTGTCGCGGGTTCGATCCCCGCACGGAACAAATATTTGTATGATCTGCAAGTAATTGTTCCGGGTCTGGGTGTTTGTGTTTGTGAGTTTTCTATGTTTGTAAACGCACCCACGATACAGGAAGAAATTCCTAGTGTGGCGCAACGTTTTTAAAAAAATACATATATTAAAAAGTAAAAATTGACTAAGTGAGGGTTAACGCCTTTGTAGTTAAAAGACGGCAGCATAGAGAAAATGACCATCCTATTTCTTTCGGTGGGTGTTATAAAAGGTGACTTTACTAGAGAATGGGCAACAGTATTCTCTATGGATTTTTTAACACCATAATGCGATCACCAACCCGCCTACCGAGCGTGCCGATTATGGCAACTCCTCCCCTGTGACTAAAAAAATGCATTAACTTTTGTAATCATTTTGTTTTAAGGTGAACCTAATCGACATTTTTTCCATACAAACTTCGGGAGTGTATTACTCCACTGTTCGACAATGTACATCAAAAATTAAACATGGTATGGTTTTGTCTCCTTATTAATATTGTCTGTACGAAAACAGAATACTAAAATAAAAATAAAAAACCATTAAAAAGTTAGGAGCCAACAAAGATTAGTTTTTCTTGCTAATTTAACCGAACTTTGGGCGTATTTAAGTGATAAAAGAAGTGTAAAATCTCCAAAATTAACTCGTTACCGACAAAGCTCAATTATCGAAAAGTTCAATAAACTTTATTGGTAATTGATCTATGCAGTGGTTTTTTCATAAAACTCGATCTTCCGATCTTTTACGCACCTGTCTTACTATAAATGATCCTGCATCTCAATCAATAACCTTGCGCGAGTAGACTAGCGTCTAACTGCTCATAACTGATACTACCTCTGTCGGACACGATGCCTGGTGAGACAGCGTGCTTTTTAGCCAGGCCCACCAGTGAGTTCGAGCCCGCGACTAGATTCCCCTTAAATTCAAACTAAGAATAAGAACTTTGGCATAGTACAGTGAAACCATCAACATAAGTACAACTTTCTCTAGTATTTTTTTATCCTAGTTAACCCCACGGACCAGAAAAAAACAAGACAAAACCGGTCGCGGTAGCGAAGCTTGAGGTAGGCCTATGTCCAGCTGTGGACGTCTTTCGACTGGATTGACTGAGTTCAAAATTATTAAATTTATAATGCACGGTTCGTATAAAAAAAACGGATCGTTTTGCTTACCAATAGTAGCATTTTTTATTTCCAAACTGGGGAAATAAATCGTTTCGTGGGCTAATTTTACCTGTGATTGCTACTTCCAAATAGGGGGGGGGGGTCTACTATGGAAGCTTAGGTCTTTGCTTATTTATTGGTAAAGAAACACGACTCTTAATTTTAACGGACAACTGATGGTAAATTATAGGAATCGGCCATAAATCATTTTGTAAAATTTTCTTTCACTCTCTCTCATTACTACAAAATTTGTACACATTATCTATTATTTGTAAATGTAGTTGTTAGTCAACCCTGTAAGTAATTAGTTTATCTGAATGAAACCTATTGTATTATGTTATCAGAGTAGACTGAATGCATCCAGTTTAATGCTATATTTTAATTCGTTAATGATTTTATTTATTGTTAGTGTAATATTTAATTAAATGTAGTAATTAGTTATTGGATTAGATAACAACTGTATTGTTTAATTGTTGAGGTAATTTATTGTAAGTATGTTGTTTCTCAATTGATATTTAAATATATTTATACGGATAGAAATGAAAGAGATTGGTGTGATCTTATCTCAATATGTTATTGAATTATTGACATAAGTACCTACTATAGCGCGTGCTCAATTGAGATGAGATTCATGATACCTATCTACCGAGACTGTAACGCGATCACAATGCAACTACAATTGCTGCAAATGAACAGATTATGTCCAAATTCAAAGTGGGATTTTAGAATCCTGATTTTTATTTTTTTAATGAAAAAAACATCGTCTTATTAGCCAGTTTGGGAATCATCAAAGAGAAACATAATTAAGTAGGTATTTAAAAACTCTTATATCTACAAGAGCGTTTATTTACAAGCGTTTAGGATGATTCAGCCAATTGATTGTTCTTGCCTAAAATGGCCATCTTTTATATTTTTTTTCCTGTCATTGTTACAGAGCTGGCAAGGCGCAGCATATCGCGATTTTCCCTGCCAAACAAATATCAATTTTACGACTCTTAACATAAAGTCTAAATTTCCAAAATAAATAACGTTAACCGCATACCTCTCAGCGTCGATGCTCACTCGGACTAATGCAAGTTTACGTATTTTCAACTTTATTTCGACTTTCGCTAGGTTGATATTTGTTTGCAAATGAAAACCGCGCTCTGTTACGCTTCGCCACCAGCCCATGTTCTATAGTATCTAGGTACGCGTTTTCAAATAGGTCCAAAACAGGTTTAATGAATACCTAGGACCTTTTACAGTAGGTACAGTCACCAAATGAGATAAGTAAACAGGTTTGTCGGATGTAGTTCACGTTTAGCAAGAAACTGATGGATATTGTCGAGTGAAATTTAATTTGACAAATGAACACTTTTTTTTCTATTAATTTTATTTTATTTTATTCGAAAACAACCATCGGTTTCTCAATAAATTTCAACTACATCCTACGAATCTGGTTACGTATCTCTTTTGGTGACCGTATGGGTAGTATTTGTCACTTTTCATCTTGTGAGCGCCAACCGTTGCACATCAGGTTTTCCCCGGTCTTCGAGAGATATTCGACCTCGTAAAGAATACCTATATTACTATTGAAGTTGAACATCGGTTTGCTTCCTAAAAATACCGAACAAGTGCTAGCATTAATTTGTACAGTTGTACAGGATGCAGTTTTCCATTGGCTATGCGTGTACCGGCCGATTGAGTGTAAACAATCTTGAATGCAAAAAGGAGATTTCATTCTTTGTTTGAATGCAATGCGTATCGACTGTTTGTATGCAAATGTAGATTTCCTCGCTAAATGACCAATTGTTTGGCATTGTTTTAGCTTTTGTCACAAAATATTTGTAGACTGGCTTAGGAAACCGGACGTAAGACATACTTTTAGCGTCATTGGCATAAAGAAAATTCGTAAAGTACCTACCCTGGAGTTTCATATTCTGAACTCGCCCGCACCGAGGTAATAAGCGTGGTGATTATTGCTCATTTATTTGTATGAGGAGACCTTTTCCATACATTGGGCAATAGGTACCTAAAACCTAGTGCCAATGACAAAACTTCGATTATCCTTTGTAATCCACTTGCATTTGCCAGCGGCATCACCAGAGTGGAACATCAGAAATGATCCCACGGGATCCTAGCGAGTTGTATCGTAATATCCACCTAATATTATAAACGTGAAAGTTAGTATGTTTGTTACTCAATCACACAGAAACGACTGAACGGAAAGGGATGAAATTTGGCGCACAAATAGTTTAAAACCTGGATTAACACATAGGATGAGCTTTATCCCGGTAGTACGTTCCCGTGGGATATCTTTCGACCTCCATGCAGACGAAGCTGTTGGCAAAAGCTAGTGGATCATATAATTCAGTAAATACACTTTTATTACGGTTGCGAATCATATTCTCATCAGCATTCCTGATTCTGACCTGCAAATAGCAAAAAAAAATTAAAAAAATACCACAGACTACTCTCTGGCGCTTTTGCCTTAAGGCGGAGATTTCTTGAAAACCGTCGAAAAGGGTGGTTTTACAAAGCAGTGTATCTCTTTAACCGTAAATAATTTTGAAAACTAAAAAACATACGATATTTTTAAGTCTTTTTTGAACTCAAAACATAATTAAACATACTATAATGCATCAAAAAAATCATCAAAGTCAACTCTAAATTATCTTTAAAAGCAGTTTTTCTCTTCAATAACAATTATAATTGTAATTAAAAATATAATATAATTGTATACCTATTTAATATAATATAATTGTAATTAAAAATAAACCATAAAATTCCAAATGCAAACTACATTCAGTGATGGATTATTTATTATTAAATAGTTAATATCTAATTTTATACGATTTAATTTGCATTTTGACGACATACACTTGCTCATTTAGTATTCGAAATTATTACAACAGATTTGAACCCGTATCGGATTGCAATAGGAACTATAGCTCATAACGACACTATTTAAAGTTACCATGGCCTTAACACAAACTTTATAAAATTACAATCAACAATACTTCTTCATCTGCAGGTAGTATACGGCTACCGCAAGAGTCGCTGGCGGCAGGTGCTGACGTTCACATGCTCGTGCCTGTTTGCTGGCCTGCCCTTCCTGTTGTTCCACTGGGTGCCTACTTGGCTGCTGTACGTGACCTGCGTCAGGTGCTCCTTCCAGATTGCTGACAGGGTTCTCGTTGTTGTGAGTTTGACATGAACATAATCATTCTTATTATCTTTAAGTAACAAATGAATCTAAACAGTGATTCGGATTAAAATTAGCAATCAAAATTAAACTTAAGTAACTACTTTATAGGCTAAAAAATGTGTGTGATCCCAAGAGAGACTGAGAAGGAGAGTGAGACAGTGAGAGAGAGAATGTGAGAGGGAGAGAAAGTTTATGTAGATTTGAAATCAATTCCCAAAATATGCAAAAAAACATTTCATATAAAAAAAGACGCACATGTCTTCCATAGCCGATCGATTCGGCTAGAACTAACTGTTAAAATTTGTCTATTTTCAGGAAACATATCAGAAAAAATGCAAGAGTTACTACATTCACCTAATATTACAAAAAGATATAGCAGACACTAGGTAAGCTTATACAACAATAGTTTTTGTTTACGCTAAACCTGAAAATGGGTCGTTGTACTCATACTGAAACGCTATCCACGTCTTCTCTATGGAGGCACTGGCGGAACCGGGGGCAAAAGAAAAGGCAGATTGTAGTTGGCGGCCCCCTACGTATGCTAAATATAATCGGTAGGGTGTTAAAATTAGCTTACTTCGCTCGCTCTTACATCCTACATTCGCTTTTTTCTCATACTTTAATTCGTCTGACCAAAAATTTCTAGCACCCCGGATAGGTAAATAGGAGTTCTTTTTACCTAGCCGGGGTGGGTTGCTAGAATTTTCTCGAACAAAGTGATTCCTATTGCCATGATTATAACCAAAAGAAAATCTTTCCAAGTGCTAACATTTTGAGCTCTTTTCGCTCGCCCTAGCATTTTATACTCTTCTAATGCTCCAACTTTTCAGTATAAGTCGAAGTATTTCTTATTTCTGTATGAATAGTCAAAAGAAAACCTAACTTTTTCGAGGTAATGTGCTAAAAATATCGAGTCGGCTTCGCACGCTTTTTATACTACTTTTTAAAATTTACTGCATACCTCGGGGCATTTTTTTGTCGCCTTGGGCACCCAACAGATTTAGTCCGCTACTGCTTTGAGGTCTGTGTTAATCGTTCAAAACATTAATAATATTTTTTATTATTTCAGCGGACTATTAAATGAAGGATTTGACGACGATGGAAATAAGGAGAAGGAACCAATAGAAAGTGCTGACGCTATACACACTCCCATACATTTAGACGATGGAACTTCACTCAGTGAGTATTCATTCTAGACTTGATAAAATGTAGACCTTATCTTAAATCCAGATCAGCGGGCAAAATTGCGTCACACGCATAAAATAGCAATAGATAGCAAAGTCATTTTAATCATTGAGCTCTGGTCATTGCGTTATTTATGTACGTTATGGAGCTGATAACTTTTTCAAACCTATGAAGCAATGGATATGAAAATGAAAAACAATGCGATCGATTGTCATTGTACGCAATTACCTCAAGGCTCTAGATAGCTTGGCTTCTAGATTGAAGACAGTAAAAAACACTGAATTAAAAAAAAAATACTACCTACAGCAAATTTGCCATTAGCATAGTAACTGTGGGCGACATTTATTCCCATTTTACACGCTTTATATTAGCTTCACTTGTATGTTTGTTTGTTTGTTTGTTTTTATGTTTGTATGTAACCGACTCCTTTGGACGCTATTTTGACCCTCTTCAAACGGTCAGATTTCATTGAAACTTGCTCGACCGATGACAATTCAAAAATTAAAAAAAAAAACCATAAAAATCACGCTTTTCAAGCAAGCAGAACTAAAAAATAGTAAATAAATAATAGTTTAAAAAAACTAAAAAACACGCTTTAAAAACCAAACTAAAAAATTAGAAAATAATTTAATTCTATTAAAAAGCGTGGGGTGCTTGATATTTATTAATTGATTATAAAAATACCTCAAAAAGCACCCCACGCTTTTTAATAGAATTAAATTATTTTCTAATTTTTTAGTTTGGTTTTTAAAGCGTGTTTTTTAGTTTTTAAACTATTATTTATTCACTTACACTATGCGTCACTAAAGGTATGGCCTAATTTATTCACACTGACGGATTTTCAACGCAAGGATCAGCGCCGAGAATTGAAAATCCAACAATACACTTTTATTAGGTAGGTAATGTTTTTAGATGTTTCGTAGTGTAAACTAAAACCATTGCCTTTCCAGAAGTAAACGGGCATCATTTGGATTCTAAAGTCTCCAAAAGATACGTCTCTTCCACCGAATAATTATAATAAATAATTGACAAAATAACATTTAAATGATACGCTTGTTGATAGATACACAAATAACATCGCCTCATTACTCAATTGACCACAAAATAGGGAAGTCCCTAACCCCGACTATTTCGCAATAGCGGGGTTTTACAAACTCCTACGCATACGCCTCTGCGGAAATCAGCGTAATACCTATCGTGTTTCGTGTAGTGCTTTTATCGTAACAAAGTATTTGCACAATGTGTTTGTATGACTAGTTATCGACTTCTGGTTAAATTAGGCATGAATTATAAAAAAGATCTGACGAATTAAATAAAAACTTTTTCAAAAATTCTGCTTGTTCTGATAACATTGAAAACAGGTTCAAAATGGACTGGCTAGGTGATATTAAGGCAGATAATACATCATCACACTATGAACTCAGCCTATCGCAGTCCACTGCTGGACATAGGCCTCTCCCAGGCTGGACCACAACACTCAATCCTCCGCCTTCCATATCCAGTCTGTCCCAGCCAACTTTTAAGCTGGGGGGCGTCCAATACTACGCTTGCCCATACGCGGTGTCCACTCCAGAACTCGTGACCTCCATCCACCATCGGTCCTAAGAAAAACGTGGCCAGCTCACTGCCACTTCAGCTTGCTTGCTCTGCAAGCAAAGTCGGTAACTCCGGTTCTTTCCCGGATGACATCATTCCTTTAAAGAACACTCCGAGTTAAGCCCACTCCATAGCGCGCTAAGCGCCTTATATTTTAGGACCAGCGCCCACGTCACTGTCAGTGTCCACGTTTCGGCACCGTATGTCATAACGGGCGGAACGCACTGGTTGAAAATCTTAGTTTTCAAACATTGCGAGATAGGCAACGAAAAGCCTTTCTTTGATTTCAGATAGCATTTTTTTTGCCTCTTTTCTTATGTTAGAGATCGTCTAATTTAAAACTGCCCCCTCCAATAAAATGTCTACACAAACGTTTGAAGTGTGTATGCAAAAAACCGTGGAGGGGCGTGCAATTTTAAATTAGACGATCTCAACTTCCGTTGCGTTTAAAACTTTTTAATGTACCTAACCATTATTTAATTAAAGACAACTACAATAAATAACAAGTATGTCGCTATCCCACCAGATGTCCAGAACTACAGATTCTTCCGTCACAAGAAGCAGTCTCTCATTTGGGACGGCAGTCGCGCACAGTGGACCAGGCTGGCCGGCATCGAGTCGGGGGCCTCTTGCGCACAGCTACAGGCCATGGGGGCCACTCCACCTTCTAGCGAGCGACGGGTTAGAATGTAAGTATCGTGTTACTTAGAATATGTGCCCTTATATGTGACCTCTTTTGAAATTGAGACAGTAAGGGGAAATTCCTACCAGAACATCGACCAATCCAGTTCCCGCGACATAAAAGCGACTCCGTAATAAAATGTAAGTAAATAAAAAAATCTGTATTTCAGTTGACCAGTAATTGTAATTACTTGAAAATCTTTTTTTTACATATTATTTTAATAGTTACTAGTTTTTATTAGTCTCATAATAGAGACTAATAAAACAGAGATAAAAACAAATACCCATCACGTCGATTAAAACTTCACTAGCTGATCTAATCCAATATAATCTAACTAGGGCAAAGGTCGCCCTCTCGTTTTCCACACAGTTCTGATATTATACTCCGTTGCGTTGGTAGCATGATAAAAGGCATCTGCAGTAAACAGTTGGTATTGTAACCACTTTTTTTGCTAATGCAATCCTTATGACTACGGAATAGAAGTCAAAATCGGTTGAACGGACTGTAAAAAGATTTATTAAAATGTCTAATCTTATTTCAAATGACCAGTGGTCGAAATTCGATCATAATTCATTTAAATTATAAAGAACGTATGTATTGCATTATTGTATGAAAATATTAGCTTTCTGCACTCCTCCATATAAACTTTAATCTGTGCCTTTTATACTCCTCCGTCCAGGTAATTTTCGTAAAAAGGGGTACAAAGTTTTTGCTTCGCGTGTGATTATACACCGTGAAATTTTAATGGGTGTTTTCCCGCGGCAGAACAACTTGCCATAAGGAGTACTTTCGAAGCATAGAGTAAAAGTACAAAAATAAAGTTTTTTTTTGTTTTAAAATAATTTAAAAAATATTCATCGACTCGATAAAACACTACTCAATAGTAACACTAGAGGTAACTTGTAGGTACTACTCGAATCGCACGCACCGCCGACAAAGGGAACAGCGGTACATAAATGTTCAAAGCAAAATAAACTCTCGCACATGGTGATTTTTCACAATTAATCTGCCATTTTTTGTTTCTAATATTTTATTTGTTTATAAAACGATTGTATTACCAAGACAAAACCATTTCGCTGCGGGAGAACAACCATTAAAATTTCACGGTGTATAGACGACAGCGGTAAATGCCTATAGGTAGCAGTTTCAATATAGGAGCTTGTTGTAATTCGCAGGTTAAACATCTACGGCCTGAACGAGATAAACGTGCCGGTCCAGTCGATCATGACGCTCATTCTACTGGAGGTGTTCAACCCGTTCTACGTGTTCCAACTGTTCACGATCGCCGTGTGGCTGGCGGAGCCCTATTACTACTACTGCATCGCTGTGGTGCTCATGTCTACCTTCGGTGTTGCTACCTCCGTTATACAGACTAAGAAGGTAAGCTTTAATCATTTTGCTTTATTGTATCAGAATAGTTCAAATTCTGTTAGCGATACAGAGGCCATAGTGTGAGTTTCATTTAACCATCTACACCAAACGCAGTGAGCGCGTTCGGCGTTCCGATTGGCCCTGGATTGGTGACGGACCAATCGGAGCGCCAAACGCGCTCACTGCGTTTGGTGTAGATGGTTAAATGAAACTCACACTAGGGCCTCTGTATACAAGGTGTAATTTAAATCACCGTTAACCTCATAACGGGTCATTGTACTCATCATTATGAACAACTTTTACTATGGGCCCAAACCTGAAATCGTGACAATAAAATCAGCTGTTCCCTACATTTGTGTTCGCATAACTCGTCAAAATGTAAGGAACAGCTGATTTTAGTTTCGCGATTTCAGGTTTGGGCCCATAGTAAATGTTGTTCATAATGACGAGTACAATGACCCCTTATGATGTTAACGGTGATTAAAATTACATCCTGTATAGAGGTACTTTATTTTATTTACCAACTAGCTTTTACCAGATCCTTCGCCTGCGCGGATGTCGGTGTATTATACAGATAAACCTCCCGCTTGAATCACTCTATCTAATGATGAAGTTACGTAGTTTAAAAGATCTAAGCGTACACACGAAAAACGACTTTGATTGATACTATGTAAAGATGTTGTGATTTTTTATTTACATAAGGAATTGCCTGATTAGTTTGTAAATAGAGCCTTTATTCGTGCGTTTAATAAGCGAGACTGAACGCTAGTGAATCCATCTATACATTGGTAGGGACTTATAACCATGGTCCATAAATAAAATAAAATTCTGTGTGTCGGTAAGCGCATCACTTGAGAACGGCTGGACTGATTTAGCTGTCTTTTGTTTTCCACTGTTCGTAATAGTTTGAATTAGATTTTTAGGGAGAAAAAAACCTGAAAATTGGGAATTCGGAAAAGCGGAACGTCCCTTGACAACGTCTGTCTTGTCGGCTAGTAAACAATTGTATTTACATTCAAACTCGAACGCTTAGCACATCGATAAAGAATGACAGTTTCTATAAAAGTTCTACGGCAAAATACAGTCAGTGGATTTGTATTATTAGCCAATCCTTAAATTGTAATTTTGGTTCTGGTTAAGTCGTTGCTACCTCAAAACATCTAGATTCAATCAATTACCTATTTTTTTAGAACCAAAGCAACCTCCGCGCCACAGTCGAAGCCCACGACACAGTAGAGCTATGGGACGGACGGCGGGTAGACAGTCGCTGTATATCCCCAGGGGATATCATAGTCCTCCCGGCCAGAGGATGCATCCTACATTTCGACGCCGCGCTACTGACGGGAGCTGCTGTGCTTAACGAGAGCATGCTTACTGGTAAGTTCTAAATCTACTTATTCTAGCGTAAAACCGCCTGTATGTTTCACTCCTAGATGCTTGAGTAAGGGGTGATTAGGTGACTTAAGGTGAATCTTGTCGACATTTTTTCCCTACAAACTTCGGGAGGGTAATAACTCAACTGTTCGACAATTTATTATCGAGGGAACTTACATCTGACCAATTTGAAAACAAAATCCCGTGCACACAATGACCACATCTGTTAGCAAGCGTTACTATAGCGGCTGAGCGCTGCAAGCAATAATAGTCCTTACGGTGTATAGATGTTACTTTCCTCGATAGTACATTATTGATTAAACATGGTATGGTTTTGTCTCATTATTAATATTGTCTGTACGGAAACAGAATACTAAAATAAAAATCCATTAAAGAGTTAGGAGCCAACAAAGATCCCTTTTTCTTGCTAATTTAACCTAACTTTGGGCATGTTTAAGTAATAAAAGAAATGTGAAAGCTCCAAAACTAAGTCAGCACCCGCAAAGCTCAAGTATCGAAAACTTAAATAAACTTTATTGGTCATTGATTTATGCAGTAGTTTTTTCATAAAACCCGATCTTTCGAAGGACTTTTCTTAATTTTTCCGCGCGATGTTTTTTACTATAAATGATCTTGCATCTCACTCAATAACGTTGTGCGTGTAAACTAGCGTCTAATTGCTCATCATTGATACTACCTCTGTCGGACACGATGCCTGGTGAGACAGCGTGCTTTTTAGCCAGGCCCACCAGTGAGTTGGAACCCGCGACTAGATTCTCCTTAAGTTCTTGTCCCCTGTACACTTGTCCCTAATATTAAGAATCTTTAGATATTTGACCTCTTTGATGTTTCAACTCCAAATTATTGATTTGTCCCTTCAATTTTTCACCTTTAGAGGCTTGATGATTTGATTGATTTTCATTGATCCCGATGCTATCCCCTTTAGATGATTTTGATTTGTGTGACACATCTGAGAGCTGCATAATCACAGCATTTAATGTTCCCAATGCTGGGACACAGGGCTCTTCTCTGCAAGAGGGAATGGACCGTAATTCACGCGGTGGGCTCGCGTGTTGGTGCGGGTTTGGTAGATGTCACATGTCTTCGAATTTTTGGTTCTAAGACATGCCGGTTTTTTGACAATGTTTTCCCTCACCGTTGTGGGTGCGACCTACAAACCATAAAAGCCAACATTATTATGGTCATTTTCATCAAGTCCACTAATTCCATCTCCTCGTCACAGGCGAATCAGTACCAGTAACAAAGACAGCGTTACATCGAGTTGACCGACCGTTCGATCTGAAGGAGCATGCTTCTAGCGTACTTTTCTGTGGCACAAAGGTCATTCAGACGCGGTACTACAATAACGAGCCTGTCAAGTGAGTATAAAATTAACAACAATTTTTTTAAAGAGTTACTGTGGTGTTTTTGCCGGCTTTTCTCCATAGGAAACAAATAGTTGGGATCGTGTATCTAGCTTCCGACGTTTTATATGTGCCCATGTAGGTTTATGGGAAATGAAATATTGTGATTTTGAACATTAGTTTTGATGAATAATAGGGTGTAAAGTTCACTCATACTCTATGGAAAAGGGAGGATCCCCCGACCAGACGGGTGTTGTGTCTGGTGAGCAACTGCCTGACGATTGGATGTCGGGATGTTGTATATACAGGGTGTAAGGGTTAACGCTTCCGTAGCCAGAACGTAGGTTATACAACGTGTCGTTTTGCATCCTCGTCAAATTCAAGGAGGTAACTATGCTAATGATTCTCGACACGAATCAATAATAAAATAAGTAGGTATTTTTTTTTTGTTTTTTTTTTTTTTAAATTTTAAAACGTGGCCCGTGTGATACCGCACTGTAACTGGGTAACCTGGATTCAAACAGTCTTCGTCGCACAAACCAGTCCTCGAATTACTTGTTGCGATTTTTTATTTTACGGCTATGAAAATACAGTCGAGAACGCAATGGTAATTGAACCATTGCGTTCTCGACTGTATTTTCTACTCTCTCTACTTATTCTCTACTTATTTTATTATTGATTCGTGTCGAGAATTATTAGCATAGTTACCTCCTTGAATTTGACGAGGATGCAAAACGACACGTTGTATACAACCTAAATGCAAACGGATACCAATAACCTTTCGCCTTAAATTGGTTATTTTGCATCAATTTAAAACGTTTGACACTTCTGTAATGTTTCTACTTATTTTATTTTGGCGGCGCTTTACAAAGGATGCCTAAACCTAAAGTCGCCGCCTGGGCTTGGGGTCGAGCGCGGTTATGCGTGAGCCTATCAGCTGATTTTTATTTTTGAATAGATTGCTTACTCGAGTTGTAAAAAAAATGTTATTAAATGTGTTTAATCTCAAATAATGGTTCATTTAACTGTTCTCACAGCATAGTGCACAAAAAATGCATAAAAAATAGGTAAAAATTTAAAAAAACAAACCAATTTTTTTATGGTACTGTATCGAACATCACTAGCTCTATCACCTGTCTTTGTTTTCGGAAGCGTTTCCCTTATAACCTGTATACCAGTCGCGCGGTAACACTAATGGATCAATCTGAATCAATTAAGTGGAGCAACAACAATAAATTGCCTATGTGTTTCGGTAATATTGCTTCTGATTGCTCCATATATTTCATGAGTTGCCGAATATCCAATCGATTTGGAAATTTTTAGTCAATTTTCTTTCTATCTTTTTTGTACGTATGGCTACGTCTCGTTTTTGCGAGAGGAACCGGCTGGCGGCGGAGGCGGCTAGTTTTTAAGTTGATCCATATTGTGTGGTAGTATCTCTGGCAGCAGGTGGCTACATGTTGTCATTGCCCCTTAATTGCTGGATGTAGTCGTGATGTCATCGTTAACGAGAATTGCCCAAGATGGAGCAATTTTAGTTGCTCGTATAAGCGCACCTTTAGCCAATGAAGCTTAAAAATCGTCAAAACTTTTTGATATAGATCTGATTTTTGTATTTCTGAATGTGGTTTATAAAATTAAAAACATCGGGATTTCCTAAGATCATAGTAATAAATGTGAATTATTTATTATACATATATACTTATATACGTCATCTGTCGCGCAGCATACCCTGTACACGTCAGCTGTATACAAGTAGTATACACAATATACAATATACATGATTATATACATGATTATAAGTATATACATGATTTCAAAGTAAAACGTGCGCAAGGTAGTTATATTTTTCTACGCAACGTAGGTAACGTTGCGTAGAAAAATATAACGCCTTAGAGTTAACACTTGGGGCCTCATATAAAAATCGATTCTTAAGGAGTAAACTCCAATAATTATTTCCTTATTTTCACAGGGCTCTAGTCCTCCGCACAGGTTACAACACAAGCAAGGGCCAGCTGGTCCGCAGCATCCTGTACCCGGTGCCGGCTGACTTCAAGTTCGACCGTGATTCTTACAAGTTCATCATCATACTCGCGTGCATCGCCGTCATGGGCCTGGCCTACACTGTCGCTCTCAAGGTGAGTCTTACACCATAAGCAAGGAATTACGACAGAAAGATGATAAAGAAAAAGAATGTAGAAAAAATCGAAAAAACTCGTCCTATTCGCTCTTTTACATGGAAAAACAAAACACAACACAACGAAAACATAACTGGCAGGTAAATCCTCAGCCTAATCTTCCATTATGAAAAATTGTAACATTTTCACAGCCGCAATCACTGATTTTTATTCTTACCTCATTATCGGCTTCAGCACCCTCAAAAACCATGAAAACGACACCCATGACAGCGTCACTATTTGCATTTTTGCACCCTCGAAAACCATGAAAACTATCGCACTGTCACTTTCTATTATTATCATCTGCGTAAATTTTTTCTAACTATGTTGTGGTCGGCTTCCAGCCTAACCGGATGCAGCTGAATACCAGTATTTAACATGGAGCGACTGCCTATCTGACCTCCATAACCCAGTTACTGGGTAATACGATACTCTTTGGTAAGACTGGTTGTCAGACTCTCGGACTTCTGACGACCCGTAACGACTGTCAAAGATCCACAAAAGACAGCCGGGACCAACGGGTTGACGTGCTTTCTATTATTATATAAATAATAAAATAATCTCTTTCTATTATTACATAAATAATAAAAGTAGTAAGGCCTCCTCCTTACTACTTTTATTATTTATATAATAATAGAAAGCACGTTAAGCTGTTGGTTCCGAAACGTTTTTCCGTTACGTGAGGATTTCTACAATTTTACTCCTACCGCAAGCTGCGTTAAAAAACTTCGTTCCAAAAACAGACTCCTAAATCACAATTCATATGAATTGTGATTTAGGGATCTGTTTTTGGAACGAAGTTTTTCAGTGACATATTTCTAACATTTAGTTTCTGTTCTCCACAGGCATACCGCGCCCTGAGCCCGGGCGACATCGCCATCAAAGCCCTGGACATACTCACCATAGTGATCCCGCCCGCGCTGCCCGCCGCCATGACGGTGGGCCGGCTGTACGCCGTGGCGCGCCTCAAGCGCGCGCGCGTGGCGTGCCTCAACACGCGCGCCGTCAACGTCAGCGGCTCACTGGACTGCGTGTGCTTCGATAAGGTATGGTAGGGACTATACTACAAGTGGTAGTATTTGAAGTATGGTCTGTACAAAAAAAAAAAACAGTGGCACTCAATACTCGTCAAGAATCGTCAATGCAGAATTTCACATTGTTCATAATCATAATTTTGGTCATATCTTCTAAACTTGGATGCTTTGATTTAATTCTTTGAATAAAATTCTTAAACTCGAAATTCCAATTTAAAAAACCTTACTAAATTTTTTTTGTTGATTATTTTTCAATTACAATTTCATAATGGTATTTAAACAACAATTTTTGCGAAAAACTGGTGAGATATAAAGTTGAAACCTTCTAAATACTTGATAAATGTGTTACTAATTCCCTTAAGTAATTGTTTACATGAGAATTTACCCTGTACCTGTATAGGGTAAATTCTTATTAATACTTACATCAGATGCTTTTGAACAGCCATTAGATAAGTCATATAGTAACAATAGCGCAAGTAATCGATAGCCATGACCGTGAACCGGCTAATTCAGAATCTGAGACAGTAACAAGTTTGGAACAATTAATTCAAATCCATGGTAAAGCTCAAATTCCATAGTCACAAAAAATAGGACCTTTTTACAACAACAGTTGAATAAATATAGAAATATAATAAAAATGAATACCACTATTTCCACAATTTGATTTTGATTTTTTGATAAAACTTGTCAGACTTTCGGGCTTCTGACGACCCGTAACGTCTGTGAAAGATCCACGAATGACAGCCGGGACCGACGGCTTAACGTGCTTTCCGAGGCAAGAAAGGGTCATTATTGTATATCATATTACACTATGTAATTTTCTAAACAGACCTACTTCTTTTCAGACAGGAACACTAACAGAAGATGGCCTAGACATGTGGGGGGTGGTAGCCGTGAGTGGAGCCACGAGCCCCTCTCGACTGGGCAGGCCACAGCGAGACCCGCGAATGTTAAATGAACTACACCCCCTGAAGTTAGCCATGGCGTCTTGTCATAGTTTGACGTTGTTGGATGATGAATTGGCTGGCGATCCTCTGGATTTGAAGGTAAGACTTTATAGCCACGACTGATACAGAATAGGGTTTACACGCATTTTTGAAAAATGTCTTAATTCAAGATTGCTAATAAACCACAAAAAAGAAACACAACATTTTTTTAAATCGATTAGTGCCATAAAAATGCATTTAAATTTGACATTTTCTTTCGCGCGTAAATTGACGAAAACGCTGGACGCAGTGACGCCATCTGGCTCTGTGGGTATGACGTCAGTTTGCTATATAAACAAATGCGCTGATATTTTATAACATAATTGTTTATAATTTAAAAAAATAGTTATTTTTTTACTTATTGTTGGTTTGCTGTTCTTGAATGCAAAATATTATTAAAATTACTTTGGTTACGAAAATAATAAAAGTTCCTCAGTTGACATGCCGTATGACGTAATAACATTGCGGCTACTATTTCATGGTGTTTAAAAACAGATGACAAAAAAATTGAAATCTGTAAATTGTATTTTTAAATTTATTTTGCTACTTCATGAACTAAAACTAACATTTTCCGACTGCATTTTGCCTAAGCTATCTTAATAATATATTTTAGATGTATTCTCATATAGATTAAATACCCTATTATTTAAGAAAAAGACAAGCTGTGTGACGGGTTGACTTCAAATAGATTGGCATGAGCGCTGAGGGCCTTCGTCTTCAGCATAGTCGTATTGTCAGTTTCCTGACCGGAATTCACGTAACGTCACGCCTTATTTTCCTAAAAGGTTGCACAGAGGTTTAACTATGGTACACCCATATTTTACCAGTTATGTTCGAGTCCCATTTGGGCGAACCTATTGCCATCGATCACAAATCCAGATTCCGAGCTGCTATTCAGTAATAGTGCAATCTTAAAATGATAACATCCGTTATTATTATAATTAAAAATAATCATTTTAACATCGACTAGAAGTTCGCGACAGCTCACAATTCTGTGTGTAAAGCTTGTTGTGCCCAGTTTGGGTGGACCATTACCAATTTTGCTGAATGGAAAGTTTTATTATTCGTCTATTTGTGGGTAGATGTTCGAGTCTACCGGGTGGGTGCTGGAAGAGCCAGACATCCCGGAACATTCCAACTACGAGATCCTTACACCAACCATCGTCAAGCCCAGGAAGACAGCGAACATCGATGTCGATGATATACATGTAAGTACTGAGTTTATCGGACGAGCAGACTGACAAAAAGCTGCAACTATCTTTCCAGGACTAAGATAAATGAACGAATGAATGAATGTAACATCTGCAAAAACATTTAAAAGAAGTTGGAAATCTTAATTTTGTTAAACAGTGAAATTCGAATTATTTTTTGAGGCACGTTCACACGAGGAAAGTTCCTCGACAGTCGCTACAATGAGATTAAACACACGAGTCTGATTAACTTGTGAAAAACCTGGCAATAATGTGGTCGTAGGGCAGGCCCTTTACTTTATGTAAATTAATTCATCACCACTACTCCCGAAACGGTGAAGGAAATCATCGTGGGAAAACCGGCATGTCCTAGAACCAAAAATTCGAAGACATCTCACATCTACCAACCTGCACTGGGCCCGCGTGGTGGATTACGGCCCACTTCCTCTCACTTAGAGGAGACCAGTGTCTCAGCATTGGTAACATTATAGGTTAATATGCTAGCTAACCTGGTAATTCCCACCTACGAGCCTCGCATAGACAACATCGCTTCTCGACGATCGAGAAAAACACCTAGAGTAAACGAGGCTTTAGCGAGACTCGACTGCTTCAAGTTATTTAGACTAATCAAAATGTTTTGTTTTTTTTTTCATTTCTTGGCTTACAGTAACTTAAATCTGGTTATTTTGTTCCCCCAGCTGCCCCTAGAAGTGGGCATAGTTCAACAGCATCAGTTCGTGTCGTCTCTGCAGCGCGCCTCTGTGGTGACGCGCGTGCTGGGTGAGGACGTACTGCGCGTCTACACGAAGGGCGCGCCCGAGATGTTACGCACGCTCTGTACCAACGATACAGGTAATTTATAAATATGGAGTAAATTTACAGATATTGCGCCCACCTCTTTACCCTTTAATCTTATCGCATAATTTGCATGAAACTTTTGCCCAGTAAAGAGTTTTACATACGTGTTTTGTAAGATCTTATAGCTCCTTATGACTTGAAATTTTTAAGTAGCCAAAGCGTCGAGAAGTGTTCACCACTAACTAGAATAATTTAAAAAAAATAGACTATAAATAAAAATATACGAATTTCGACCATATTTAAAAAGAATATTAGCTTTCTGCACTCCTCCATATAAACATCAACTGTGCCAAAATTCATACTCCATGCGCGTAATTATCGTAAAAATGGGTACAAGGTTTTGCTTCACGTATTTAATGTACAGGGTGTTACTGAACCCTATTGCTATCCTTAAGCACTAAAGATAACAACTGGTATAGAATCACTATACATAGTTTCAGCTCAAAATAAAATACTCTAAGAATTGATAACAAATTTTCGGTTTCATATGTTTCTTAAATTCAAATCATAACAAACGTGTCACCGCACTACGTAGGTCAATAACTTTCCACGTTACTTGCCAATATCACGATAAATCTCTTCCGAGTGAAATGTTTATTTCAATTTGAAAAGTTCGGTTTCTGGTATCAATGTATTAAAAATTCTCATAACTTCCGAACATGTAGAGATAGGATTAAAAACCCTCCCAATATCGTTTGATATCATCCAAAGAAGCCGTGCCCCTGGTATGTCTATACCCTTTCTGTTACACTTTGTAAAGATAACAGATTTTAGGAACTAGTAGAGATAGTAAAAACTTGCGGCCTTAAAAAAAAAACGCCATTACGTTAACATAAGCGACGTTTAGATCGCAGAATATACCACGGGTTCGTACCTAACCTACGAACCTAAATTACTGCAATAGTTAGAGTATTATAGTTTCCATATTATATCGATAGAATCATTAGTGTATCGGGGTATCATGCTTACGTTATTCTTTATCCTCAGTTCCGGACAACCTGTACGAGGTACTGAACTCTTACGCGGAAAAAGGGTACCGAGTCATTGCGATGGCCACCAGAGTGCTGGAGACGACATTCAAACAGCTGCAGAAGATGACCAGGGAAGAGGTACGTACCTAACTCATCGAATATTGAAAATTATAAATGGATGGAGAAAAGTAACACCTTTTGTCACTGTTCTTTTTCTAGGTAGATAATACTGCAGTTATATAGTGGCACCACAATTGGAAGTTGAGACACTCAGATTAGGAAAGCTCTTATTTTGGCTCGTTCTTATCCATTGAGTTCAAAATTTTTCAAAAGCTCTAAAAGCTTTGCATTCTTTGATACATGCTGCAAAAGATATTTGTGCAAATTAAATTGCATTTGAATTATTTATTCAACTAGCTTTACCAGCGGCTTCGTCAGCGTGGAGGTTGAAAATTATCCCACGCCACGAGAACGTACTACCGGGATATAAAGTATCATTTGTGTTAATCCAGGTTATAAACTATCTGTCAAATTTCATCCAAAACGTACGAAAAGAGTAACAAAAATCCGTCTATCCTCATACATTTTCCCATTTAATATATTAGTAAGAAGTAGAATACTTTTTGATGGAAACTGTTGATCATTAATCTTGTCCGTCAGGTGGAACGTGACTTGGAGTTTTTGGGTCTGGTGATAATGGAGAACCGTCTGAAGGCCGCAACCACCGGCATCATACGGGAGCTGAAGGAAGCAAATATACATGTGGTCATGATTACCGGTAAGCAAACTTTTCTCTATTATCTAAAAGATTATTTTTTTGTAAGTTTAATGTAATTTATGGAACAAAGTTTTTTAACGCAGCTTGCGGTAGTAGTTGACCGTAATGTACCGAATAAGCTTTATGCCCCCGCTTGCGGACTTTCTCTAGGGATATTTTTCATTGTTTTCGAGGGTGCTACACCCGATAGTGAGGTCAAAATGGAAGATGGTGGCTGCGTAAATTTTCAAATGTTACAACATGGGTGTTGTTTTCATGGTTTTCGAGGGTGCTGAAACCGATAGCGAGGTCAAAATGATAATTCAAGATGGCTACATTTCAAAAACTTTATGAGAGCTTCTAAAAACTTAATACTAGATGGTTCTGTATTAAAACGAGAAAATGCCTACTGCGCTACCACGGGGAACTAGCGCAGTTATGTGGGACTGTAACCTAAAAATCCATGGTGTCCTACAGTGCCGCTCGAGGCGGGAACACGGAAACGCGCAAGCCATCCGCGAACCCGCCGCGGCTGTCCGTCACCGGACGCTCCTCGAAGGGGAATAAACCCTATCACCACGCGCACTAAGCACATGACACATGGCACGCCGTGACAACCCCAGGGAACAAATAGCATAAGGGTCCCAGACGACCCCGTGTCTGGCACCCTTGGTCCCCCTGCGACGGGTCAGCACAGTGGCCCCGCCGCCTACCACTTTTCGGCCGGAGGGGATAGGGAGCGGCCAACGCTATACCGACACTCCTCCTCCCCCGCGGCCCCACCGCGTCCGCCATCAAACGGTGGCGGCCCCGTCCAGGCCACGGAAGGGAAGAGTGCTCCTCAGAAGTACCGGCACTCCTCCTCCGCCGCAGCCTGTAATCCGCAGCCACGATGCCTCCCATTCGACATCGCGGCCCGCCTCAGTTGCGATGCACCTCACCGCAACCTACTTTTTGGCCGCTACGTCGTCGGCTTGGAAGCAAAAGCCCTGACGAGTGGCCCCACCTTGGGGTTCCTCGTTGCTTCACCGTGGAAGGGTAACTACGGCTACTGAGCCCCCCCGCAACGAGAATGCAGGAACCCACTGGGGGGGACATTGGAATATGCTTTATTGCAAACAAAAATTCAGAGTTTAGGATGTTATAAACATGTCCTTATATTGTTATTTCCTATTGCAGGTGATAACGTCCTAACTGCAGTTAGCGTGGCCAAAGAATGCGGTATCTTAATGGGCGAAGAACGAGTGGTGCATCTACATGCAGACACCAGCGGAGCTACTCCTGTTATATACTGCGAGAGCACGCTGCATGGGGTCAGTGACTTATGCCTTTTTTACTTATATACTACATAACCCCGAATACTTCACCAACCCGTCAACTAAACGGAGCGAATCAAAGAAATTTGAGCGTTATGTCGTGTCACGTATAGTAGGATTTTTAATGAACGACGAGGTGTCTATGACGTATTGCCCAACCTCGGAAACGCATCGTCATCTGCTCGCTCGCTCAGGAAATATTTTACTGTATGTAAATATTTTTTCACCATAACATATTATAGTAAAAAATTGGAAACAACAGGTGGTGTAATTCTTCACTGGATTTAATTTTCTGTGACGGTGACAAAGGCGAATGTTGCTATAATTCGCAACTTTAAAGCTTTTATGCCACGCGTGCTGACAACGTCGCATTTATAGTGGTGTTTCGTGATTATTTCATTAAAAATAAATCAAAGTGCTTTTTTTTTCAGTCAAGCACTAGATTGTTGGTATTTATAATAATTTTTAACATTTCCTCTTAAATAAAACTATAAAATCGTAATAAGTACTGGAAATAGAAAATAATTGACAATATGTCGTAAGAAAATACCAAAATAAAATTGCATCCAAACTAGTAAATACCAACAATCTAGTGCTTAGCTGAACAAAATAGTACTTTGATATAAACTTAATAAGAAAAACCACTTGAAATGCGACGTTGCCAGCCCACGCAGGAGGCGTTCCTCCTGCGCGGACTAGCAATGTCGTATTCCACCAACAACCCCCAACAACCAAACAATTCCCTTCCCCCGCAGGCCACAGTAGGTCGCCGCTTCCCACTAGACCGCGAGTGGCGCAGCGTGGACAGTGGGCGCGGCTCCTGGCGCTCCGCCTCCGCGGACCCAGCGCACTCGGGGGGTGAGGAAGGCTTTGACGCGGAGGGGGGCAGTACGGAGCCGCGGTATAAGATTGTTATGACTGGAGATACTTGGCGGGTATGTGTTTCTTAAAATATTTATTGCCGTTAAATTGTATGAATATTTAAACCCATATTATATGCGACGAAAACTCTTTTTTGAAAAAATCACCTAAGCCGTAAACCTAAAACGATGAAATTTTAGATTTTTTAAAATTCGATTGATAAAACTACGCAATAGCAAACGCCGATAGCAAGCGTCTCATGAAAATGTTTCAAAAATGTTTACACCCATAAATTAGCTCTATGGTATGGATTATCTGTGGAGTGTCTTGCCCATTCTTCCATATACCTATGAAACTACCTTTTACAAGAGGCAACTAGAATTAACTAAATATTCTTGTAGGTTTTGACGTTCATAAGTGCCTTTTATGTGCCTATTTAAAATAAAGATTTGACTTTGATTCGGATTAGCTTTTGGCAATAATAGCAAGTCCTTTAATATCTAATAAAAATCACTTATTTTCTGTCACAGGTCCTTCGCGAGCACTACCCGAACGTGTTATCGCGAGTGGTCGCACGCGGCGCTGTGTTCGCGCGCATGACGTCAGACCAGAAGCAACAACTCATCGTTGAGTACCAGGCCTTAGGGTACTATGTCGGTGAGTAGATATTATCAATATACCTTGAATAGGGTATTGTGGGGCTTGTGGCTAAGTGACTATAGCTGCACGGGTCGATCGATCAGGTTAAGCTACGTTTGCCGCGGTTGGTCCGTGGATGGGTGACCATCTTTACATACCAAGACCCCTTCGTGCCTCGGAAAGCAAGCAAGCAGCGGCTGTCATTTGTGAATCTTTGACAGTCGTTATGGGTCGTCAGAAGCCCGAAAGCCTGACAACCAGTCTTACCAAGGGTTATCGTATTACCCAGTAACTGGGTTGTGGAGGTCAGATAGGCAGTCGCTCGATATAAAATACTGGTAATCAGCTGCATCTGGTTAGACTGGAAGCCGACCCCAACATAGTTGGGAAAAAGCTAGGCAGATGATATGACCTTGAATAGGGTACACCTAATTTTGAATAGTGTCTTAATTCGATTCTAAAGTGCTAATAAACCACAAAAAAACACAACATTTTTATTTAATCGATTATTGCCATAAAAATGCATTAAAATTTTACATTTTCAAATTTCGCGCGTAATTTGACGAAAACTGGACGCAGTGGACGCCATTTTGCTGTGTGGGTATGACGTCAGTTTGTTGTGTAGACAAATGCGCTGATATTTTTTATGATAATCACTACATAGTATAAAACAAAGTCGCTTTCTCTGTCCCTATATCCCTATGTATGCTTAAATCTTTAAAACTACGCAACGGATTTTGATGCGGGTTTTTTTAATAGATAGAGTGATTCAAGAGGAAGGTTTATATGTATAATACACCGACCTCCACGCGGGCGAAGCCGCAAAGCTAGTTGTTTATAATTTACAAAATGAGTTATTATTCTACTTATCGTTGGTTTGCTGTTCCTTAATGCAAAATATTATTTAAATAAAAATTACTTTGGTTACAAAAATAATAAAAGTACAAAGTTGCTCAGTTGACATGACGTAATAACATGGCGGCTACTATTTCATGGTGTTCAACAGCAGATTAAAAAAAAAACTGAAATCTTTCAATTGTATTGTCTAATTTATTTTGTTAATTCATGAACTAAAACTAACATTTTCCGACTGCATTTTGCCTAAGCTATCTCAATAATATATTTTTAGATTTTTTCTCATATAGAGTAAAATACCCTATTGACAAAATAAATTGCAATCTATATATAGCCCAACAAACGCAATTAGGATGGTTGCTTTGTGGGATAATGACACCACAATACCGATGTAACGTCGTTCTTCACAATACGGAAGATCTACGCAGATTTTGGGAAAGCGAAGACATCAACCAACAGATTGATATGTCCACCGAAGATCACGAATGTTTGCAAAAATTTCTGTCAACAACAGAGAGACTAGAAAACGGGAGATACCAAGTCCGACTGCCATTCAAACCAGAAACCAAGGAACAGCTAGGAACCACTAAACCATTAGCATTGGCACAATTTCGTAACTTAGAGAGAAAGTTACAGAAAGATCCAGAATTGAAAACAGAATACACAAAGTTTTTGAACGAGTATTCTAATTTAGACCATATGATGCCGTCAGCAACAAGCACGAAACCCGAGTGCTACCTACCACACCACTGCGTCACTCGTGCTGAGTCAACCACTACTAAGTTGCGTGTTGTGTTCAACGCGTCTGCTAGACCATCATCAGGACTTAGCTTGAATGACGTCATGTACCGAGGTCCCAACCTACAACAAGATCTCCAGGAGCTGATTTTAAAATGGAGACAGTATCAGTTCGTTTACACTGCTGATATCGAGAAAATGTATCGACAGATAATGATACATCCTGAAGATCAGCCGTATCAGAAGATATTATGGAGGGACTCACCATACCAACCTATACAAACATACCAACTCAAAACCATAACTTACGGCACTAAGCCTGCACCATTTTTGGCTATGATGTGCTTAAAACAACTAGCTGCCGAGGAAAAACAAAATTTACCCGATGCAGCAAAAGCATTGGAAGAATGCTTCTACATGGACGACTACTGTGGCGGAGCAAATTCAATGGAACAAGCAAAACAGCTAAAATCAGACCTAATAAAACTACTTAACAAGGGTGGCTTTAATTTACGAAAATGGGCCACCAATGAACCAAAACTACTCGTTGACTTAGAAAAAGATTTGTGCAACCAGCAAACCTATGAGTTTAAACAGTCAGACTCAACAAAGACATTGGGTCTTGGATGGAATCCGCAACAGGACCAATTCATCTTTGACTCGAAACTGGAGCCAGTATCATTAGCGAAACCAACCAAAAGGTCGCTTCTCTCCGACATATCAAAAATATTCGACCCATTAGGCTGGCTTACACCAGTAACTATCACCATGAAGATGCTATTCCAAAGCGTCTGGTCATCAAATCTTAACTGGGATGACGCACTACCAGAGGAGATCAAGACTAAGTGGCTAAAATTAAGGCGAGAATTAAAAGATATCAATACCATAGAAGTAAAACGATGGCTTGGAATAAAGGAAAACAATAACTTGCAATTACACGGATTCTGTGATGCGTCGAACAAGGCGTATGCTGCTGCCATCTATTGCAAAGTCAGCAACCAAAATATTACGAACGAGGTAACCCTTGTCGCAGCAAAGGCAAGATTAGTGCCCGTTAGTAAAGTCATATCAATACCAAGGTTGGAGTTAATGGGTGCCCAACTATTATCACAGCTAATGCAAAAAGTTCAGACTTGTTTGGAGTCTTATAATCAGGAAATATATTGCTGGAGTGATTCAACAGCAGTGTTGGGATGGATCCAAGGAGAGCCAGCGAGATGGAAGCCATTCGTCTCAAATCGCGTGAAAGCTATCACCAAAATAATACCAAAAGAAAAATGGAGTTATGTCAAAACCATTGAAAATCCAGCTGACTGTGCCAGCCGTGGATTGAGAACCAAACAATTAAAAAACCATGATCTGTGGTGGCAGGGACCATCATGGGTTCAATCATACCAAAACCAGGACATACCTCAAAGCGCCTACAAAACCAGCTTAGAGATAAGACAGTCTAATGCAGTAGTCGTGAAAAATGACCAGAAAACAACCATGACCATACCAAACATTGTCCACCATTTACTAAACAAACTGAATTCCTTTGCAAAAATCATACGCGTTTTTGCATGGATACTACGACTACCTAGTGCAAAGGCAGGCAGTCAACCTTATCTCACATTACATGAACTCCGTCGTGCAAAACTGCTGATTATTAAAAGTATGCAACATATGGAATTTGCCAGTGAAGTCAATTGCTTACTTAAGAAATCAAACGTGCATTCGAAAAGTAAACTTTTACCATTAAACCCTATCCTAGACCAAGATGGAATCTTGCGAGTAGGGGGCCGGCTAAAAAACGCACAAATAAGTTCAGAGATGAAACATCCAATCATACTACCACACAACCATCGAATTACCACACTTATAATTCTATACGCTCATGAGCTAACCTTCCACGGTGGAGCGCGCCTTACTTTATCAAATATTCGACAAAATTATTGGATAATCAACGGATATTCAGCTACAAAGAAAGTCATACGACAGTGTGTTACATGCAAGAAGCAAGAGCCTATCCAGCAATATCAGCTCATGGGTGATCTACCATCATGCAGAGTGAATCCTGAAAACGCCTTCTATCATTGTGGTGTCGACTACACAGGCTTTGTGGAAGTGAAAACAAACAAAGGGCGCGGGATTAAAACTACCAAAGGCTATATAGCGCTGTTCGTATGTATGGTGACGAAAGCTGTGCATCTAGAACTCGTCTCAGATTTAACCAGCTCAGCGTTCTTAGCCGCAATACAAAGAATGGCAGCAAGACGCGGAGCTCCACGTCATATCTATAGCGACAATGGAACCAATTTCGTTGGAGCAAACAGAATGCTGCAAGAAGAATACGACCATCTTCAAAATGTATTCAAAGAGTCATTCTTTAAAGAGATAACAGAACTACAAATTGAATGGCATTTCAACGCACCTTCTTGGCCTCATGCGGGAGGACTTTGGGAAAGAGCAGTGCGAAGTCTCAAACACCACCTCAAACGCGTGATTGGACAACAAAAATTTACATTTGAAGAATACACCACACTGTTATCAAAAATAGAAGCTTGCCTCAATTCACGACCACTTTGTGCGCTATCAGAGGACCCGGAGGATTTGAATTTCCTCACACCAGCCCATTTTCTATCAGCACGACCAGGTTCTACCATAATTGACACAGCAGAAGACGCCAGAACCAGGTGGCATCTAGTGTCAAAAGTATTTGAAGATTTATGGAAAAGATGGAAAACAGAGTACTTGACTCAACTATCAACCAGAAGCAAGTGGCTGAAATACCAGAAGAACGTCAAAGTGGGTGATCTAGTAATGATACATGACGATAACTTACCAGCAGGGAAATGGCCAATGGGTCGTGTGATGGAAGTTCATCCAGGAAAAGATGAACTTGTCAGAGTAGTAACTCTAAAAACCAAAAATGGTTACATGAAGCGCCCTATAGTTAAAGTATCAGTTTTGCCTACGGACCAAACGAAACCAACCATACCAGACATAAAAACAAGCGAACCACTACAACCACAATGTACTACCACTACTAGAGCCGAAACGGAACCACGTAAGCAACCAAACACCAGAACGCTCAGTACCTATCCCAAGATAGTAAACATTGCACTGGCATTGTTACTATTCCTAAGTATAATCTCACCAACAACAGCTTCATACAATATAACGCAATTTGATACCAACAAAACTTTGTACTTTGATGCCGTGGGCAAAGTACAATTGATTCGAGATAAGTGGAAACTAGTCACTTACTTTAATATGTCTCCATATTGGCAAGGAGACAAAGCCATCAACGACTTTACAAGCTATCTCGACAAAACATGTGAAACAATCAGGGAATCAAGTCACTGTCATATGATACTCCTACAAATCCGTCACGATTATAATGAACTGCAATACTACAACCAGCTTTTGCTTAGCCAGCATTACGGCGACCGCTTACGAACACGACGCGGCCTTATCAACGCTGTCGGTTCAATTGCAAACTCATTGTTCGGAGTATTAGACGAAAGTTTCGCAGAAAAATACAGGCAGGACATTGAACTTGTGCATCGTAATCAAAAACACCAAGGTCAGTTATGGAAGAACTTGACATCTATCGTAGAAGCAGAGCACAATGTATTACAAAGAACTGAAGACATAATAGCAAGGCAACACAAAACCATAAATAAGCATCTAAATGCTTTGGACAACGCCAATAATAAGATGCAACAAGAAATCGATGTGATGACAACACAACAGGACTTCACATTGGTCTCGATAGCTACCATTAATATGATGCAAAACTTGAAACAGATACAGAATACCTTGATAGATACAATCTCAGAAATCTACCATGGTCAAATCAGTCTGCATCTACTGACACCAGCACAGCTCAAACGAGAACTACAAATTATCCATGGGCAAATGCCTCAAGATTTAGCCTTACCCATCGATAACATAGAGACAGACCTTCAGCACATCTACAAACTACTGAGAACAAAGGCTCGAGTCACAGAAAAATATATTATCTTTGAAATAACATTCCCGCTCATAGCAAGAGAAAGTTTTCAATTATATAGGATAATACCAGTTCCGCAACAAACCAATCACAGCATGACCAGCATAATACCAATATCGGAATACGTCGCAGTGAACCTAAAAAAGGATGCATATTTCGTAGCAACCATACATGAACTTGACACATGTTTGTACCACGGAGAATCCTTCATGTGCGAGCTCTTCAAACCAATACTGAATTTGGAAAATGACGAAAACTTTTGCGAAACCAACCCAATAAACCAAAGGTGCAAAACAGAAAGAATAGCGTGTAAAAACAGATGGGTAGAATTACACTCGACGTCACAATACCTATATTTCTGCTGTGACATATATTCCATCAAAATCATATGCGACGATCAAGTTACCGTTCGTCAGCTGACTCGAGCAGGGGTCATTAGCATGGCGCAGAAATGCTTCGTTAAAAGTAAGGATTTCACGCTGTATTCTTTACAACAACAATCCAACCAACTAATTTTTTCACCAAATATGCTCGTACCAGAGCTAGACCAGATAAACCATATAGTGAACGTTAAAATACCAATCGAAACAGCATTACTAGAAGACATGAGTTTGAATAGATCTCTATCCATTCTTGGAGAACAGATCAAAAAACTGAAAACCACCAAAGCAGAGGTCGATGACATATCAGTTCATGACATTCACCAGTACACCGTCGTTTACATACTCCTGGGGGTTGTCCTATGCGCGGCAGTAGTCTGGGTCTGGAGAAGAGTGAGATGCTGCCCACATCCTGTGACCAGCCGGGCGGAGCCTCACGATAGACAGGAGTCTGTGGCGACTACATCGGAGTCAACCAGAGTGCGTAGTGAAGTGCAACCGCGAAAGCAGAGTATTGCTGACCGTCAGCAAAGTGACAGTGAACCGATAGGCTTAAGTGCATATTTCGCCAGACGATGGCCCAGTGCTATGCGTAGTGTGGGTAAAAAGGAAAGGGCTACGTTGCCTAAAGCGCGAAAGGAACGTGTCCTTACAGTTGAAGACTCATTAGTGTAAAGAATTTAAGTTTTTAAGGACTTTAAGTTTACCTGTTTACCATTTTTAGAACACTTTTACTTTGTTTACCATTTTATAAGTACCTTATTTTTGTTTACCATTTGACATGTACTATTATTTAACTAAGTTGATTTGATGATGATTATTTTATTCATGTCTTATCTCATCTCGTGCTCGGGAATATGTTCGGTATAATATTTGCGACCGAACAGCTAAGCACTTTTTCCTGCATGCATTTCCATAAATGCATGTATCGCAACGATTACCAGTCAGTTCGTGTCCGACTACCAATCGCGTAACTCAAACCAAACCAAATCAAACCATCTTAGTGCTAATTTAGCTTAGGTTTACCATTTAATATTAGGATAGATTGTAATATTCAATATACCTATTTAAACCATATAATTTCGTATCATTAAGTCAGTGATCGTAAACCAACACCCAAACCATAACCATTCTAATATAGTACTAAATTAACCAAATATCAACCAACCCAGAAGTTAGTGCTAAACCACGCAAGTGCTAACTTCTACATCCACACTAACTGCCTAGCCTTTTGTACTTCTTTAAACTAAATTGAGTACTACTTTTAACTATATTGAGGTCGGCTTCCAGTCTAAGCCGATGGAGTTGAATACCAGTATTTTATTATATGAAGCGACAGCCTAGCTGACCTCCATAATTCAGTTACTGAGTAAAACACGATTGGCAAGACTTGATGTAAAAATTATGGACTTCTGACGACCCATAACGACTGTCAAAGATCCACGAATAACAGCCGGGACCAACGGCTTGACTGACGTCTCGATATTTAATGGATTTACGAAAAATTCCAGTCACGAATTTACTGCAGCAACCCTTCCACTGCTTTTTTTTTGACGCGCTGTGACGCCCTCCGTTGTGTTCTTAATTCTCTGCTCAACACCGAAAGTCGAAAATCGAGAGCACGATAAAAATCGGCCGTGAGTACCTGGGGTGCACCACTACCGAACAGGTTTCGGAGAATATGAGTTGGGGATGTTATATTAAAATGTAAATTTAATATTTTCGTGTTTCGTATTTCCAGGTATGTGCGGCGACGGTGCAAACGACTGTGGAGCCCTACGCGCCGCCCACACGGGCATATCCCTCTCCGAACTGGAGTCAAGCGTCGCAGCCCCCTTTACTTCTGCCAACCCCGACATTGTATGCGTCGCGAGAGTATTACGCGAAGGTCGCGCAGCCCTATCAACCTCCTTCGGCGTCTTCAAATTTATGGTAGCTTACTCCTTATCTGAATTCTTCTCCGTCGCCTTTTTGTACTATTTCGACTCAAATTTGACAGATTTCCAATTCCTATACATAGATGTCGCTTTGATCGTCAACTTTGCCTTTTTCTTTGGTATGACTGAAGCATATACAGGCAAGTTATGTAAGACACCACATTTAACATCTTTACTAGGACTAATTCCGCTGTTTTCTTTGTTCGGACAGCTGTTTTTAATTGGCGTAGGACAGTATCTTAGTTACTACGCTTTAACATTGTTCCCTTGGTATGTAAGGCATACGTATGAGGGCGATGAGGCAAACGAATGTTGGGAGAATTACGCTATTTTTGCGCTCTCAATGTTCCAATATATTATTTTAGCTATAGTTTTCAGTCACGGTTCTCCTTACAGAAAATCCGTGGTAACAAATAGACAGCTAATGATCAGTATGTTTATAATGACTTGTATTTGTGTCTACATAGCCGTATGGCCGGCTGACTGGATAGCCAAGTTCCTACAGCTCAGAATGCCTAAAGACACGCTATTGTCTTATATAGTTCTTGCGTTAGCGTCATTCCATCTACTCCTAGCATTATTCTTTGAGAGATTCATAGTGGAATATTTGATGGAAGCAAAACAAATGATACCAAAGTTTTTGAAAGAAAAAAGAATCAGGAAAACTCCTCATCTGTTGATCAGGAGGCAGTTGACTGATATGGATTACTTGGATTGTGATAGCGTTATCAAATATGATAAGGAAACCAATGATTCGGCCCTCGATTCTTCGGGTAAAGGCAGCTGAGACTAGATTCTTGTAGTTCAATATGTATAAGAGTCGACACACTATTTTAGGTTATCAAATGTGATGTAAAATTTACCAGATTGAGCTGATTTTGTGAGGTCATGTGTTGTCAAGCAATAGAAGTGATATTCCATTCTGTATGAAGTATTTCTTGCCTTAAATTATGACAGGCCGAAAAGAAATGCGGCCCCTATAGTATTTTATAGTGATAAAATGAATTACTTTTTAAGAAAATTTTCAATGCAATCATATCAAATTAAATGGTCGTTTAGAGATGTTTAGTGTTGTGTTAGGACCTATTCGGGAATAATACTAACTAAGCTATAAGGAAGGGTATGATGCTATGGCGCATCACTAAAGTTGTTATCGATAAAATCTTAATATTATCGACTTTATAATTAATATTTATGCCGTGCCCCTCAAAATGAACAATGTATGATTTAGGTTATAAGATTGTTTTTTTTTTTCATTTTACTTGAGTAATGAAAATATTGCTCACTTTTTTGGGTTGACGATCACTGAAAGTGCCTACAGAACAATATGATATTATATGAACTTCTTTATGAACGTGAAGCTAAAATTATGCATAAAATATATATACACGGTGTCCCAAATAGTGTCAAGCGGAAGTTCTTATTAGGAAATAGAGCACCCCTTGGGGTAACCGAATCACCCCCATGTATGCTCCGTGATTTTTCATAGTTTTTGTGTTATGATTTTTCTGAATTTTTGAGAATTTCGACCTAACAAACTTATTTTGTTTTTTTTCTTCAGTAGAAGTCTTTTTTAAATCTTTTCTTTCATCATCATCTTAAATTGTACTTTTATGCATAAAATAATCAGCTTCGTAACTTTGACCAAAATTATGAAAATGTTGGTGTAAAGCCAAAAATTTATGGTTGGTGAATAATGACTTAAATTTTCAACTTTAAATAAAAAATTTAAACTGTGAACTGTGACTTCATGGTTTCTAAGTAGGGCTCAAGAATTCTCCAGACTCAAGAATTTCAAGAATTTTCCACCTCGCTGTCTTTAAAGGCTGATTTTAGCCAATGTAGCCCATTACGTACTTCTTTTTTAAATGATTATGAAAGCTGAGTGTGGAGAAATCTTACAAAAACAAAAATTTTGAAAAAAAATCATAACACGAAAAATGAAAAACCGCGGAACATCGGGGTGATTCGGGTAACCCAAGGGGTGCTCTGTCTCTGGATTTCCACTTGACACAATTTTTTGGGACACCTGTATATATACCTCAATATACCCCCTATGTATAAACGTTGCTTTTATGTGGTTAAGTAATGATTCGTTTCTCCATAAACACAAATTATTTTATGTTTAAACGGCTTTGAACTTTAAGCAGCGCTTATAAATAAGGGGGAAGTGTTTAACTATTCTATACAGGGTGGCAGGAACTTGACCCGCAACTTGTTACATAATTGATCGTTTCGTACATGTTGACTGTGTAGGTAATGAAGGAGCAATTTTTTATTGATTACCGACGAAAAATGTCTACGCTAGGGAGTCGAATCTTGTACTGAATTCATGGTTACAATTTGCGCGCCGATGTCTTGCCCTGTATTTAAATCAATTTATTCTATAAAATTCTCTTATGGTACAAAATGTACACTGGGTCGTAAACCATGGTGCTTTCGATTAATTTGTGTTCACAAAGTTGCATTTGTGTTTATTTACTACTTTACAGTATTTTGCCTTTTCAAGCTTTATTTTGTATAGCAACTTTTATATATTTTTACTTCCTATGTTAAGTTTTCACGTATGCAAATAAGGTGTGCATTTTATAATTATTTAATTTTTATAGGATAAATTTAATGCACATTTTTTACAGCAAAATATTTCTTAGTTTTTTTTAATTCGTTTTTGAGAACGTAATATTTCTATAGGTACGATATTAAACTGTTAAATGAAAATCATAGTTATGTATTTTACGTTGTTATTTTAAATGAAATCGCACAAATTCTCTTAGTTTCGTCCTTATGATATTATTTCTTAGATAATTAATTATTTATAAGCACAATGTGATAACAAAGTAGTATGTGTCTTACTAATCTAGGTAAAGAACATTCCGATATTTTGGTACTAAAAGTACCAAAAAGTCATACGTTTATTAGACGTGTAATGCAAGTGAGTTTAATAGTTACCGATTTTCCTAAAAAGTATTAATATTAAAGAATTGTATGTATATTTGAGAGTTACCTCAAAAGGTTCATAAAATTATTAAATCCAATTGAAATAATTTTTATTTTTCAAACTATTTACACTAAGTAATTAAAATGTTCCTGTTACATATCTGTCACAAACAAATACATTTTGTATTTGATATCATTAATACAAGGTGAAATTAAATAAGCTAGCGCAACTCTACCGGCATAAAGGAGCGGGGGCGGCGGGGCAGAGGGGGAATAACTAAATACGATGAAGCTAAAGAGAAAAAAAAAAGATATATAGATGAAAAAAAGATGTTCTTTTTTTGGGTAAGCTACTGTTGTTTAGTGCAGTTACTGAGTATTCTTTTTTTATCGTATTTAGATGTCGATATCCATCACATCTGTGCAGTTTACATTTGAAAAAAAAAAAGCAATATATCAAATAACTGAAAAAACGAAGGTCGTTGACCCCAAAAAATAAAATATTTTGTATTATTTTGAGACATTGATTCTCGAGACGTCTGTGCATGAAGTTTCGTTAGCTAATTTTATTTGACCCTGTATATTAGACTTATGAATTGTATTTCTCAATTATGTATCATTAGCATAGTTACATATATCAGTTAGCGTCAGAATGGCTAGTTGCTTATGGCAAGCGGCTCTGAAAGTATATTCAAGAATTGCTATGCAATTGCTTATATTTGCTACATTTGTTCAATAATTGTTACATGTCATACATTCAGAGAAATATAATATTTTTTTGACCAGCCATTCTGACTTCAGGATGGATGGTTGCCTCCGTGTTCAGCATGAAGGACGCAGAATTTCTAAAAGTTTTTAGTATCAATAATTCCTTACTAATTGCTACTTTCACAAATTTAAGTTTGAGCTTCGTACAAACATTAGGTAAAAAAATATAGCTTTTATTAAAATTTGTACGAAGAAGTGCCTCATAATTTGGAAGGGCAACAGTTTTTTTTTACTACAGCAGCGTCTTGTTCAAATCGTGCAGACGTCGTGAGGGTGGGATACCATCGAATAACTTCTCCCGCTCCGGGTGGAGTGGGAGGGCGTGTCAGACTTTTACCGACTAAAATCCACCTGTGTTCCCTCAGTTGCCTGTGTGCCAGGGGCCACGGTATCTCTTTCGAACAACCCGCACCCCTGGCAGGCATCGGCCTTTACGGACTCCACCAGTTGGTGCTGACATCTCTTTGAGACGCGCGTGGAACACAACGCGCCGTCGACCCGGGCTTGGTCCTTACCGGACAGCGAGCTACCCATTCTGGCGCTAACTTATATCAAAATATAAATCAAATTGTGTCGGAACCCGGAGTATTCATTTCACTTTGTAGAAACTAATTTACAAATCAATATTAGATTTATATGTACCAATGAATGTACGAGAGTGTTTAAATAAATCATTTTTATTTATGTTGTTTTTTATTTTACCAACTATGATTGATTATTATTAACTGTCAGTGTTCCAGTTACACATGCAGACTCTAGGTAGACTACAGTTAGACATAAATAAAACAATCGGGTTAATTATTTACAACAAGGGAAACATTCTCAAAAATAAGAGGAGGATAATTCATTTTCTCCATATATTTTCTATGAAACGGCTTTTTTGATGATACCTCGAGAACAGAAACCCTCAGCAATGGCCAAGGTTTTGGTAGCAAATAAGATCATCATATGGGATGAATGCACAAGCGCACACGCATTGGAAGCACTCAATCGTACCATAAAAGATCTGCTGTGTCTCTAGATAGGTGTGTTAGCTAGAAAACGCTTTATGCCTTCGAAGTGCCAGGTTGTCATAATTTAGCAGCTCACCTATCATAGATCTGCCAGGGGTGCGGGTTGTTCGAAAGATACCGCGGCCCCTGGCACACAGGCAACTGAGGGAACACGGGTGGGTTTTAGTCAGTAAAAGTCTGACACGCCCTGCTCCGCCCAGAGCGGGAGAAGTTATTTGATGATTTCCCGCCCAAAAAAAAACCTATCATAGATGTGTCAGCTAAAAACCGTTTTATGCCTTCGAAGTGCCAGGTTGTCATAACTTAGTAGGAGCTCACCTGACAAGGATATGTGAGCTAGAAAACGCTTTATGCCTTTGAAGTACCAGGTTTTCATAACTTAGGAGCTCACCTAACAAAGCTCTGTAAATAGGGACACTGTTGGCTGAAGTCGAAAAGGAACTACTCGAGTGGCCATGTTACAAATACCCTTTAAAATTATTATACATGGACAATGTTTTAGAATCTGCAGTAGGATGCCAACAAGGTGACCCTTTCGGGCCAGTCATTTTCAGCTTGCCTGTTCATGCAAATTATCCAGAAACGAAATCCAAAATATAATGTATTTAGACGTTTGGCTATTTGTGGGTGCCAGTTGTGATGCTGATCTCAATGTGTACACTTAGATATTTTTCAGAAGAGGATTTAGTGAGGCAGGAGGAGGTACACCGCGTTGAGCTACAAACGTGTGCTTAATAAGTGTTTAATAATAAAATAGTAATCGGCCAAACATTTCATCACGCAGTGTACATCACAGCTTCGGCATTCTGGTATAGTTTTGACAAAATGGTTCCCCGTTTTACCTTCTAGCTTTCATTCGCAGTGTTCAAAAGCGAACAGCACTGCCCGAACTGGGAATCACAACCCGTAGCTCATGCTTTGCAGTAGCGCTTGAGACCACTAGACACCTATTAGGTATAATTGCCACTATTTTCGTTTCAGTAAATCCACTTCGTACTAACGTAAAAATATAGCGGCGACATTTTTTAGCGTACTAGATCTTCATTGCAATGCTAAGCACAGTGTTTAATTTTTGTTTTTTACTTTTGAATTTTTAATGCTCGGTTTAAAATCACCGGGAGCTGAAATCCAACGCGCGATCTTTTCCCGCCGCGATATTCTTACGTCTGCTGGGCCCTAATTCACTATTACCACTTAACGATTGCTTTCTTCGAAACCACGTAAATTTCTTAGATTACACACGACATCGGCTAATAAATTTCGACAAATCGTCTTGGAACATACAGAATATGACATTTCGATTCCTTACAGTTACATAGGTTTCTACAAAACGCGATATTGACGTACTTTGAACGTAGTAAGATACCGCGGCGAATCATTATAACTATACAGGGCCCCAATTCTGTATCGTAATCTTACTACGTCATTATCTGTTTTTTTTAGAAACCAATGTAACGGTAAGGAATCGAAAACTCATATACTGTATGTTCCAAGACAATTTGTCGATATTAGCAGAATTCGTGTGATTGACGTGGTTACGAGTAAGGAATCGTTAAGTGGTCATAGTGAATTCAGGCCCAGCATTGGGGCCCTGTTGTTTTTACTTTTGTGTAGGAGCTTTTAAGCAGTAGGTACAGACGCCAGCACATCAAACTACCCTAATCTGTCAAATTTCTTTGATAGATTTTCGACTTTATAACTTAAGCATAAGGTCCATGTTCAATTGGGAAAATGTGAGTTTGGGGTAGCTTGATGTGCTGGCGTCTGTACTTTGATAATTATGAATATCATCATCTGCATATCCTTTTCCCAACTATTTTAGGGTTGGCTTCCAGTCTAACCGGATGTACTTTGGTATGAATAGGCAAGTAAAAATAAAACACATGTATAAAAACAATAAAATAGATTTTCATTTATTGTGAGACGAAAAATACAACAATGGGACTTATCACCTAAAATGGTTAGTGGCAGACTGTCGTGTCAAACAAATTGATTGTTAGGTAAAGGATGGCGCGGGCGCACGCATCTCTACGAAAATGTCCTCCTAATTATTTATGTCTTTCATTGGGGAACTCGTGGTAACGAATATCAACGAAATAATATTATATAATACACAAAACGATACCATGACCTCTCTATTCACTGAAATCAAAACTAATATTATTTTATTTAAACATTGTGAAGTTTCAATAGTTTCATGTTTTAACTAATTTTTTTTAAAAAGGCTTTATTGATTCGAAGCTAATACTTAATTACTTACAAGATTGTTTAATAGTTTTAATAGTTGTCGCGCCACTCGTCCGTCCGTCGGTCGGTCGCCGGGCCGTGTCGAGTCCTTGTCGTATCGAGTCCGTATCGCGTCGGCGTCCTACGGAGCGCGCCTACCAACGAAACTCACAAATCAAACGTAACAACTCTCAAATACCGCTACTATGAAACGTTCTATACAAAATTGAACATTGCCGATTCGCTAGATCGTTTGATTCTCATTATTATAATTTATACTATAACAAGTGGCCGGCGAGCGATCGGGTCAACTCGTCACTAACTCGATTAAGTACATGTCTTACTTTATAAGTTGAAAATGCCACTGTTGCGATCCTACGTCGCCTATGTGGAGCGCTTCCCTATTGCTCATAGACAAAAAATTCCGAAATCAATTCGTTACACCGTAGACTATATCTTGTTTAATAAACTTGAAGTATTTATCAATAATCAATACATTATAATAATTGAATAATTAGTATTTTGTTTTCATAAGAGACTAGCATTACAAATAAATACCTTCAGCTATACAATTTTAATGTTTATTTCTATTTTAAACATTTTGAAGATGTTCAAAGTGGACTACGTTGGTTTTTATACAAGAATGCAGTTGCTTACCGGTTCTTGTATAGAAACTTTTCAGTTTATGCGTCTACGCTTCGAGATATGACTTAAATGTATACTTAGATTTAGGGGAAAAAGGTCGTAAAAACAAAAAGTTATTGAAATTTATAACAAACACCTTAACTAATACTTCAATAATTTAGTTAAGTATATATATTTAGTTCGGGCGGGCGGGGGCGAGCGCGGCCGATAATATCACTCGGCGTACGTACAAACGATGATCTGCGCTACAAATGAAATAACTTTATACAAAAGATGAGGCCCGGCCCGCCCTCCCCCGCCCGCTCACTCTCCCACAACATGTCTTTGACAAAAGCAATATAAAACATTTCATTCCGTGTAAGAGATGACACGATGGTATGCGAAAACTTTTTTTTTTTTTTTCAAAAAACACACGTCCATTCGCTCATCACTGCGCTTAAATCTAAAATTAATAATTAGACAATATTTTTTTTATTTGTTCAACAGACGCGCGCATCGCGACGCGCGCGTATAATAATAAAATATTTTCAAAACAATCGAATAATTAAACACACTAGTTAACAATATAACTTATGCTCAAGTACACTGTGGCTGCGAGACGATGCGAGACGATGCGGGAACCGGCTCGACCGGCGCCCTCAACCATACGTGTTCAAAATCAAATACCAAACTTGATCATTCTCGTTACCTTTCAAAATATGATTTTATACACAATCGTTTTAGCATTATTATTACATGTATGTATAATAATATAATTAGAGCGATGGCAGCGTAACGGTTCGTATCGTGCGCGGGCACGGTCGGTGTCGGGGCGGCGGCGTCCATAATACTGATATTAACGCTAAATTATTGCATCGATGAGCTGCGGCGCGCGGCGCACTATCCTACCGCTCCGTGCGTGCGGCTCGTGGCGGCTACACGGCCGTCTCCGTGTGGCTGTGGCTGGACAGGCGCTCCACGTCGATGTCGTGCGGCGCGAGCGTGTCGCGCGCGGCGTCGGCGTAGTCGATGCTGGACGAGTGCGAGAACCGCTTGGACAGCGCCGTCTGCTTGCGCAGCGCCTCCGCCAGCGCCGCGTCGGCCAGCGAGCCGCGCGAGTCCAGCCCCTGCCGGAACGCGTTCACCACGCGAATCTGCGGGCGCGCGCGGGTCAGTACGGGTCCAGGGCATGCGCAGCGCCCGCCCAGCGCCTACCACTCGACTGCACCAAGGCCTAATTTCTCGAACGAAAATTATCGCAAAATTACTGTGACAACTTATCAAGCGCGCGTAAACGGCTGCGAGCTTAGCTATAGCTGTTTACGTACGCTTGACAATTTGTCACATAAATTTTGCGATCAATTTCGTCTGAGGAACTGGCCCCGTGTGACACAAGCACTCCAGAAAATTTACAGTGACACCAATTTGAAGAAAAAAGTCGAATGGTAGACACCAGTGCGTAGATTCTCTCACTGACAAAATCCAATTCCGATTTTGAAGACATTATTGAATTTAGTTTGTATGCCAATCAAATTGCCAGCGATAAAATCGTTCAGAGCGCCACGTATGCCGCAGACCCCGGTGCTAATCCCTCCAGCTGGTCTGCACGACACACTTGTATATGAGAGACCAACGGGAGGGACGACCAGAATGTACAATTTTAACATATAGAAGCACACCGAACCATAAAAAAGAGGCAAGAAAGCGTTAGGTATCAAAATTCCAGTCACAGGATAGTTTGTAGGTGGCGAGCCATGCCATGCAGTGAGTGGCCGGGGCTTCGCCTCTCGCCTCTGAATACAGACACCCTGGCCGTGAGGATGGGAGGTACCTCCGCGTGCATGCACTCCGCACCTCTGTGACTGTGTTTACTCTCCACTATGTGAGCTACGCGCGAAAGCTCTATGGTAATGCTCTTGCCCTACTTACACAATACATTGCACATGATACGAAGCAACATCGCTTTACCCAACAACGTCCTATATCCGAAATTATTGTAAGCAAGCTGAAAAAACCCTCAACGATCTTCGACTTCCTTTTACATACATAAACGTAGACGTAAAGCGTTGTACTAGCCTATGACAGAGATAAAGGAAAATTTTGTATTTCTAAAAGCTTTTTAATTAAAAAATGACCTTGGATGCGTCTAGTTTTTAAAATGAATTAAAAGCTATTATGACGAATCCCTGGCTTTTGGCACTACTTTTGTAGGACCCCTCGAATTTACGAATTTTTGCACTGGTCACACATCGGAGGGTAGTTTCGGATCGAATCTGTTGTAAATGACGGTAGATGGTGTTTCACGACAGATTAATGCGGGTACCTGATGTGTGGACCAGGCTTGGTGCGTTATGTGAGGCAAAAAAATTAAAACAAAATCACTATGCCATGACGTATGGTTGCCAAAATAACAAAAGCTCTTGATTCTACTTTACGACTTACTCATACTTGTGTTCAAAAATTTACTATTTACAGTAAGAGTTTTTCCCAATAATACTCCTATCAGAAACCTAAATATTTATAATAATTTAATAATCCATTGTTCGAAATTTGTGTTATTATTATTAATTAAACTATTAACACATAAATCAAAACCAATGTTAACATCGATAGTTAAAAAAAATTACGAACATTCCCATATTTACACTGCTGCATTCAACGGTTAGAAAATCGACTTCAAGATAGAATTACAACAAAAAGAGATTTTTAAATATTTACAGAAATTTTTTTTTTTCTTATTAATTATTTGAAGTCGATTAATTACAACACAGTTCCACATAAAACCGATCACAATTAGTGAACAAAAAATGTTTTCATCGACACACCCACAGCCCAAAGTGAAAGATATATTATGTAATAAATAAGTATATAATATAATGTATAACACAGCACATGCGTCAGGACTCATGCCAATGATTGTGATACCCATGCAGATGACATTGACTGGAGCACTTCTACAACATCATATATTAATATACAGGGGTGTTTTTTTTAATAAGAATCACTGAGGCAGCTAGACAACCGTAAGATATGTGAAGAATGGATGTTAGAAATCAATCTGTTGTTGAAACATATTAATATTGGATTTAATCAGTTTTTTTTTAAGTTTCTCTTTAGATTATAAGCCTTTAATTTTTTTTTTAAACACTTGATCCAGGTCTTCATAAATCTAACGGGTTTTATAGGTGCCATAATGATCCTTGTTCAAAAATAACCTTGTATACACAAAGTAAGTGTAGTGTAGATACATTCTAGGATTTATAGAAAATAAGCGTCAGTGCAGGTTAAAGCGCTCTTATAGGATTCTTACGCGCAGTGTATAAGCGTATAGGACATAAAAGTGTAATATATAAGTGTGGAAGTGCACAGTCAACACTACAACACAAGCGAGTGGGATACAGGTAGAACGGATAAGTTGTAGGTATAGATAGACAGAGTACAGTTTTAAAACATTGTTGAACATAAAAAAAAAAACGAAAAAATGTTAACATAAAAATAGTCAAATAAAACAGAAAAGTGAGTGAAACAGGCTGTCCTCTCATAAATGTGAATCTTACAGCTTGATCGGTTGAAGTCTTGCTGTAGGGGACGGGTATCAATCGTTCTTGTAACTCGCCGCCTATCACCTGCCGTGTGCAATTGGGTATTCATGGAAAAGAAAATAAAAACGAGAACATGAAGTAAGGGTACGACACAGAGAAGCGCGCGCCGCCGAGGAGCAGCCGCGTGGAAGGGATACATAGATATATAAATATATATACTGCGTGCTGGGAGTCAGACGGGATTCTACAATACAAATACATCAAAAATAATAAAATATATAAATTATATTTAATTCAAGAACGATTTATTAAAATATTTTAAAGGTTTTCTAAAGGGTATTTGGGTAGAATCGCGTCCCGACGCTTTAGCAGTGATATATTATAATCAAGAGCGTAATTCAGAAAGTATAGAAATTTATCAGGGGGAGTTTACGAAGCAGTGTGCCTCGCGAAGCGATGAGCAGATATTAGAAGAAGTATATATATAGATACACAGTAAACAGAACTAAAAGTAATAGACGCGGGGTACATCCTATTAGGTACCTTAAGAAGCACATTCATGGGGTGTGCACTTATAAACTAGAATTTTTATGTATTTTTCCATCCAGGGCTCCGTTACATCCATCTTAATAAAAACGCAAGTAACAACAAAATAAAATAACAACTAAGTGAAATAAAAATAAAAAATACAATATTTATAAACATTTAACATCGAACACTTATCCAATGGGTTTCTTGGTCGGGTTCCGTGGTACTTTGTTTAAAATAAATCATGTTTTGTCTGTCTGTGTGTTTCTGTGTTCTTGTTTACAATCGGCACTTGTGTTTGTATGTTCTTTGTCATCATGCGAACTATTCTAGTGAAGCACACACATATATATCGTTGGATCGACGTAGTCGCTCACATACCAGATAAATCTACCTAAAGTATACCGGTATAGGACAATCTAATCAAGCTATATACAACTATATTACAGAAGCATAGGTACATTTAATACAAAGTGATACTAACAACAATGATGCCTATAAATTTTAGCTTTCTGTGATTTTTTTTTTGGGTTGTCGATTATTTTTTTATGTGTTACTATTTACATATATTTTATTTAGCGTGGCGATTATATTCAAGCTGAGCACGATCTATTCTAGTAACTTGTATACTGTCAATGCATATATGTTACATACAATGTGAATACAATACATATATAATTAAAACTGCAAGCTTTACAGTATGTGCGAATAAGAAAATTAACGTTTACCTTGCTGTGGAAAATTGCAGTTTTTCGCAGTTTGTTGTATGTGCATCATATACGCAAAGACAAAACGTCTAAGTCCATGCCAGTCGAGCTGTGTGGCTACTTGACTACTGTACAACGTCGCGTGTAAGCGCCAAGCGTTCTAACATCGACTAGACCGTACGACATACACGGCCCATGTTGGCCACAGGCCGCCAACAACAAACATTAGGACCAACATCGACACATCAACATGTTCCCAATACTGCAAGTTTACCTTATTATTGCAGCTCTCCACAATGTGGCAGGTGAAATGAAAGTTACTTTGGAGTATAGATACTTTATTGCTAAAGTTTAAGAGACAAGAAGCGTTAGAAATAACGTATTAACAACAGTACCAGTTTATTATACCGAGTTAGATAGGTATAGCGAGAACTCATGCTTTGCTATGGTTTTGTTCATTATATTTTATGTGATTTATCACTATCGGCGTGTTCGCACCTACTACAAGCGTAATTATTAAATTTTTGAAAAAATGTATTTCATATTTTTTACATCTACCTTTTTGTGTACACCAAGACACGAGTAATCATCCGTAATTTAAGTATAATAGTTATTTTTGTATACTATACTCTTCTAAGTCTTAAGATTGATGTAGCAGGCAATGATTTAGTCTACTTGTGGTGCATTAAACTTTAAGAATCAATACACAAAGGGTTTTATTAAATATTTAGTATATACTTAACATATAAACATATTAAACTTTACCACAAAACATTGGAATGATAATTAAATTTGCTTGAGATACCTTGGTGAAGAGGAAAGAAACAAAGGAAATGAGATGGAAGACTAAATAATAGTGGACAGTGTGTAGTGTATAGAGAATATAGAGATAGAAGATAGTAGGTACGTTGGTAACGACAATGCAGAACAAAATACACGTCATCGTGCAAACCATTACCAAAATACACAGTAAATAGAAAACAAAAGACAGATGTTATAGATAATAAAGTAGTAATTCTCCGATTCATGCAAAATGTATAAAACTATATATTGTGCCATATAACAAATATGCATACAGTTCTACTGTTTTGCTAAATCGATGTATAGTCTATAAAAATATGAGCATAGCGTTTGTGTTTTGTAGTTGTGGCCGACACATACAGTCCAATCAAACCGCCAACTACTTAAAGACAAAACACAACGAGCTTCTATGAAAAAAGACACATCATCTAACACTAAATATTTCACATCTACAACGCATTCTTCCAATAAAATAAACAAACAAAAATAACAAGCAAATTTAAATATCATCTTATTATTAAAAACGTTTATAAAAGCACTTGAGTAGCACAAATTGTGTATTTTCGTTTTTTTTTTATATATTATAAAAATGGCACATGACTTTATCCGTATTATATACTTTTATTTTTAACACACAACAGTTATTTTAAACATATTAATTACAAGAAAAGATGAGTTTAAAGATTTATATATTTACAGAAAAATTAACACGATATCAATTTAAGTATATTATCAGAAACTTTTAATATTTCATTATATATATCGGTCATAAAATAATTTGCTCGAAATCTAAAATACTCCATCTAAATAGTGGTGCACCATAGTTATCATATAAATCTAATCAATATACTTTTGCGAATCGTCTAATATTTTACTTATATTTTATTTAATAAACAATTCTTAACTATCTACTGCATTTACATTTTTAAGAGATTTCAAAAAAGGTATTTTTACTTTTAGAAACTTTTAGCGAAAAACTGTAATAATCATAATTTTAGAATATTCGTTTGGAATATTTGTTTTAGTTTTTAAATGGCAGTAGTTTGAGTCCGTGTTTCTTTATTTAACTTGTTACTTTCACTTTAGTGTCGTTTTATAAATATTTTGGGGCATTTAATCATCGCTCTGATGCGATACCGGGCTGAGAGCGGGCAGGGAGCTCCCGCCAGATTGCACGCTGATCCTTCGGTGCTCCGCCAAATAATTATTGACAAATATCCTGCGGCCGGCCAATATGTCCGCCTTTTGCTGCAAAACAACATGACGGACGTGTCAGTACGCGTCCGGCAGGCGCGAGTGCGCAGTGTCTCCTAACTACCACAGCCGCATAACCAAACTGCTTTGTCGCCAATACACTAGTCATTACGTGGAAACTCGCCAATGGCATTCCAAAATCAAACGGCTATTTTCTTTTTTTTAAAACAATAAACAATGATCAGTAACATCATTTGTCTTTAGAACACCACAACTACTGATAGTGAAGAGTTGTAGCTATAGAAAACTATGGAAATATTTTTAGAAAGCAGTTTCGTTAGTAAAGTGTCTAACTGTAACTAGCATAGGGGGCATTCACTAGCTGGGTCGGGGTCGAGGGCATCCAGTAGCAAAAACACTAAATATATAAACAAAATAATAATATAAAATATAGTTAAAATACCGTGTGGGAACTACTGCTACTCAGAAAATGAAAAAGTCCGGTATGTGAGCTACTTCGCGGATAATTTGCTTCGGTTTTTACTATCAACGTGTTTGAGGTAATTACAAAAAAATAAAATATCAACATTTGTCAAATAAATACTTTTATTATAATGAGTTTTTATTTACTATAGTGGTTTATAGTGCCGGTTAAGTATGGATTATTTAACAATTACAGTAAAACTCAAAAATAAATAAAGATTACGAAAATCAACTTATTACATAAGTACATACACAACCGAGTTAATGAAAAAAAAATTAAGTGGATAATGTAAGAGCCGTTTTGTTTTATTTATTTTTAAAATATAACTTAGTTTACTAATTTGGTGTAAAAGTGGAGATAATAATCATTTATGCGTTCAATTATTTTTCATGTAAATATTTATCAGCTTAACGACTACAGTGTTAGAAGTTTTGTAAGTAAGTTATCGTGGTTGTATATATAAACCATTTTTTATTAAATGCTTAACTGTTACAGTAATAAAAAATGAAAAATTCGGATATAAAACCTTTCTCGAGAGTCTGATAATATAAAATGATTAATTATTCAAAATAAAAAATCGTATTATCAGAAACTCTGTACAAACATCTACGTACATAATAATAATAGTTAAAGAAAAAAAAATACAAATTGTGCAATACTCACAGACATCAGTATACATGCATAACACTGTAATAAGCATGATCACACTGTAAATGCGAAGCAAAAATAATTAAAAATTAAAAACAATCAAAGAAACAACATTTTGTACCAAAAAATATACATTTGCTCCATTATAATGCTCAGTACTTACAATCTAGTCGCAGCGGCCATTTTGTTGACGTGACATGACAAGATGGCCGCTTGCGTTCTCACCTTTATTGGTGTACGTAAAACGGCTTATTGAATGATATGCAATTGTCATTTAAACTGGGATAAAAAACATTTAAAAAAAACTGTTGGTCTTGTATTATAGATTAAAAAATTGTAACAACAAATACAACATTTACTGTATTTAAAATAGAGAAATACTTACTACAAGTTAATAGGATTATGCTCAAACTTTCTCGTACAATGTTATATTTAGAAGTATGCGCCAACAGTGGATGAACAATTGCTATGATTCAACGCGGCCAGGAGACCGAAGACGCTGGGCAGCCAAGGTGCAGACACCACGGATTCCATGCTCTAATCAACTTATTGGTTCAACGTGTACCTACATTGTCCGTCGTGATACTTACAACGGTACGCTCCCTATGCGTCAGACCTAAACTTACCGTCAACATCTGAAATAGAGCGTATCGGCTAAATGGCCACCCCCACCAGAACAAGACAGTCGAAAAAAAATGCTATGGAATTTGCTTACAGTTTTATTTTTCAATGTAAATATTCTCGTAACATGTCGCAAAAACCAAGAAGTTTTTAAAGATACACTTTATGGTAGAGCTCTCTCGGTTTTCTTTAGTAAGCGTGAAGTGTCTCATTCATACTAAACTTTAGGCATATACATAAGAATCTATGTAAGTTTTAATAATTATAATGATTTATAGACAAATTACCGTCTCATAACCGATATATAATGAAGATATAGATCTCAAAGATAGAAAGGGGTTAAAAGTGGTCCCAAAATTTACTATGAAACAAAACACACAAGCTGCCAAGTACCCTCAATATCTCATAATAATAATAATATTTTCTCGTAACAAACTACTTACACAAAAAGCTAAGTGACGAAGTTGAAAACTTTAAAAAGTTTTTTTTTATTCATTTATTTATTTCGTAAAATTTCGAAGTTCAAGGATTATTAAAAAGTTTACAATTTAAATTGGAGTTTCATCATTTATGTTCATATAGCTACCTATACAAAATATCACTGCTCCGATATTAATAAAAAGACGTTTTGAAGATCACTAACTTATGTACAAATATGTTCATCTCTAAAATAGCAGTGTTCATTTATAATGACCGGTAGAAAGAGTCGTATAACCTACGTATAAGAAATATAGGGGTCCCGACACTAACGTATGCTCACTCGTCAACTATTAAAATATGCAAACACTTCTCTATTGAAACGTTAACATCATTACGAAAACATCAACAGGTTACAAATATGATTTGAAAATGTACAGTATGCGCACACGCATGGCGGCGCGATAACAGGCACAATTCGGTCTAGGAGCCTAACATCGGGCCGCTAACATCGTCTAGTAGTTTATTGCTCTATCAACTACCTAGCACTAAAAAATTTCAACACTTAATAAAAATTCTTAACGTACTAAAAAATTAAGAGTCGATTAATCGTTTAAAGCGTAAACGCGATCGAGACTGAAACGAGATAGGGGCGCGGCGATAGCGATGAGATTACGCGGGAGATTGCGGCGTTAAGTACGATCGACGGCCGGGCCGTCGGGGACAAACGAAAAACTTGCATACAATAAAAATAAAACGTCGTCAGTGCGTCTCGTGGTCGGTCGGTTCGGGTCAGAGGCTCAGAATATCGTGGTCTCGGTGCGGGCGGCGGCCGGCACGTCGTCGGCGTCGATGTAGGCGATGTCCTGCGGCGCGGCGCGCAGGCGCGAGCGCAGGCCGGCGGCCGAGTGCGCCGAGAGCCGCTCGTCCATGTCCTCCAGCGTGGACTTGAAGGCGCGCACCACGCGCAGCTGCAACAACACGGCCGGCCGCTCAGCGCGCCGCACACCCTCGCTGCCGTCCGCTCCGCCCCATACCGACCCACCGCTACCTTTATCTTAGAGTGTGGTGTGGATGTTCTTTGTTACGACCTAGTTGTCTGTATTCAGAGTTCGGGGACGTCTGTGGAGGGGACGATGGGACGTATACGTCGTGGCTACGACATGCAACTATTCGAACCTCGTTGCTAACTATGAACTACCGAAGTGACGATGACGCGATGAGTGGATCCGGTGCTGGGGGAAACGGTGGGCGCCATGCTCGCATAGCTACGTAATACAAAACAAAAGAGCTAAAGGTGCTGCGAAAACTGCTAAAACAAACACTGTGTCTAGATGACTGGCTGACTGGAGACAAGAGAGTGAGATCACAAAGCGGGACGAGATGGGACGCGATCGGGGCGACATGGCGACAGGGGTGTCACATGTGGTGGAGGCGTCGATGTCACAGGGTGCTGATTCAGGGTCGGGCGGACGAGACGGTGCCAGTACAGGAGCGAACACTCAAGCGCACAAACTGCACGTTTGTGTGCTTTAGTAGGAACAGGGCGAGATCTACAGCCAGAAGTCGTGGAGATGCATAACAGACGAGAAAACAGAACTATTGATTGCTAACGGTTACTCGACGACACTCTACTCGCATTTTTTGTTTCTACATAATTCGACACACATCTATATTTTTGCACATTTAACGAAAAAATATTTTTACTAAACCTTTGATCCCCCTTTAATTTAGAATCTGCAACATAATCCAATTCAATTTTGTCTAAAAATTTCGAAAATCCGTACATTAAAACTGAGCAGTATTTTGAAATCTTCAGTTCAGTTGCGCTAATTACCAAAAAAACGTGCCAAATGCAAACAGCTGTTGCTTGTTTCACAACTGTGCCTAATCCATCAACTTTAGTGACCAATTCTGGCACAACTGTGCCAAATTCGACTGTGCAGATTTGTCAAAAAATCGTGCCGAATTTAGGATAATTTTAGCGACAGGTGCACTTTTAGCTACAAGTGCTCAAACGTGCTAAATCTGTCCACAAGTGTGCTATTGCGGAGTCATTGAGGCAGTCGAGTGTCGCCGCAACCTTTGCACGGGGGAGCTTTGGAGGTGTAAGGGCACCGGGATGCTACGCGCTAGGGGCTAGGGCACAAAATAGATAAGTGCAGAAGGTCGGCTACAACGGCATACAACGAGCGAAAACGCACGCATCCATAGACACGTATCTAGGAACAGCGAGTGCAAGCGCACTCACGACTGTAATTTGACAGAGTTTGAATATCGTCAACATAGACTTGTTGTCATGTGTGCGTGCGTGTTTCTGTCTTTGTATGAAGCCAGCTTTCCGTGCAGTCACGAACATCAATAAGTGTACACTTGGCAAAATTCAGAAGCGAGAATCTTCTCGTGAACTTCAAGACAAGACCTATATCATAAAAGTATGGCTTTTGATCAATACTTCAGGAGTAAATCGCTTTTTAATTAGCTAAGTTTACACATGTCTCTGGTCGTGCTTGTTCCTATCTGTTTCGCGCCTAGGGGCTAAGGGGCTAGAGGGCTAGGGGGCTAGGGGGGCGGGTGCGGTACCGTCAGCGTCCTGTGCACGCAGCGCGCCGCGAGCCGCCGCGGCCGCCACTAGACCTCGGTCTCCAGCACAGGCCGGGGCTGCCAACAACATCTCTCTACGACGCGCGGCTCCACGCCCCATTCGACACCGTCCTACGTGCGCAGCCCTAGCTTTACAACTGCCGCCGGACAGATATGGCACGGGTTTTCGTTCTTTTTTTTGAATTTTTGTAATGGCATCTCCTCTACCAAAGAGGTTGCAGTTAACGGGCTTTAAATTAAGACCTCAGCGAATGGTACGGGGACGTCGTATTTGTGCAGTTATTGACAAGGGTAGTGACGTCATTCCCCGTGTTTTGTTTTGGTTTAGTGACGTCATCATCTCAGTGTAGGTGGGTTTTGTTATACATCGGTGGCTTGATCATGCATCTTCTTAGGGAGTGCATATTGAGGACAAATTGTATTGGTGAGAAGGTTGGTTTCTGTTGAAATATCTGACCAATATTTTAAATCTGTTTAGTTCTGTTATTATGTTTTAAGTATACTGTATTTATTCCACTGTAAATAACACACGAGCTTAGATTGGGTTAGAATGTGTTTAGTCTGCTAAAAAGATGTTTTCTTCATTTGATGTTTTTTTTTTAATTTTTTTTTTAAGTACTGTGTTTCCGTTAAAACATATTTAAATAATTTTGTTTAACAAAAAGTTTTATAACTCTTCAGCACTATAAATAGCTGTTTTTTTACCAAGATTTTATCACAAAAACTAAAAAAAAAGTGATTCATGAGATGATGAGGTCAAAAAAAAAACAGTTATCAACAACATTTAAATCATTAAACATCTGTTCCATATCTGTCCTAGCCGCAAGCAGGCCAACACGGAAAAACAGACCCTTTATTAAAACAAAAAAAAAAACAGGAAATAAAAACGAAATGGAATAATGTGTATCGTGTATACTGATGCGTGTATGGGCCAGAGCTGGCCAGTGTCGCGTGATACGAATATGACCCGGAAGAGTGCCAACAGAGGAGAAAATAAAAAGACAAAAAATAAAAATAACATGAGAAAAAAAAGGGGTACGAATCGAGGCCTTAGCTACCCTGAAGATCGACAGCCGTCTAAACTACACCTAAACAACGCAGGGAACGCCTATGATGCTTGGGTAAGGACGAGGGTGCACTAAACCTAATCTTGGGTTACACCTATTTAAACTGCCATCAGGCTTTATTTATTTAAAACAAATATACAGGAACGTTTATACTGATTTCTATTTATGTTTAATATCAAATTCCATATGCGTTCTATGGTGGTGGCTCGCTAGTCCGCATATTCTTGTGACAACAGGTACTTACACTAGAACATCTACCATGCTAATGTTTATCGTCAAATTTTTGTTAAACATCTATTTAGGAGCCAAGGAGGAACATATTACGTGATTTTAGTATTTTGACGGTTTTTTTTATTGTGAAAATATCTAGCAATTTTTAAATTAAATAAAAACGTTTTGTTTTTAACAAACAAAAAAAAATGCTTTGATATTTGCACAATCTTAGAACGTCGAAAAATGTTAGAAAGCTAAACAATATCACTTATTTTGGTTATTGTATTTTTTATAAATTTAATTACTGGTTATTTGTCTCTACATACATACTATACTTACCTGCAACGCTGCATTAGAGCACCGCTATATACATGTACAATAATGGACACTACATCAAGCCTAACAAGAGTTACGCAAAATAACACAAAGAAGGCAACTTTCCAACGGCAAGGCAATGCAAAACTACGGATGATGGACCTCGCCGCCCAGTTTGACGCTGTACCCACCTGACCGAACACACCCCGACATAACACGCCACTACGGGGACAACATTCACAAAACAAAACAAAACACAAAAAAAAAAACAGAAATAAACAAAACATAAAACACTGACAACAACACAACGGCAAAGGAAAGAGAGGTTCCACCGAAAACGGTTAGACTTTGGTGTTAGTTCAGAGCACACTCGGCATGCTCTAGCTACGTGTGTATTTTACTAGTTTTTTTCTCAAGAAAAATCCACTCCACACTCAAACTTAACGTTGATTTTAACAGCAGTAACTGAACACAACTTGGTACAAAAATAATATTAAAAATAATATATGTAAGTGGATAAATTATTATGAATGTGAACAAGTCATGTTACTGCTAATTACTTTGATATCGGTAACGTATGTTAGTCGGTACGCCGTGCGGGCCTGTCACTATCAGGTTCTTTGTAACGGCGGTCATTTACAGAGCTGGGTTGCTTTGGATCAGTAGCGAGGATGTTTCGGGTTGGCGTATCACAAGCAAAAAATACTATTCTTAAAAATAAAAAAAATAAAAACAGACAAAAAATAAAACAAAAACAGTAAAAAAAATCAAACAGTCAGTATGACTAGAGTTAAATAAAAGATAGAGTAAGACAGAGATAGTCATATTCATACCGCGATGTGGTTTATGTTGAGTAAATATTATATTGATATATCTATCGGGGTAGTCATAGTAACTGTTTGAAGGTAAATACGAGGGATAAGTAACATTGTCACAGCCTAAAAGAGCATGCCAATGGGTAGTGGGGAGGGGCGGTAGTCAACTCAGGTGTTAAATATAATAAAAATAAAATAAAAACGGGAAGCGTCAGACTGTATTTTTTTATACTGCGGTTCATGCATGGCGGTTACTTTCGAGTCTATCTAATGACACTAACGGGGGAGTCCCGGTTTCATGACAAATAAGGATTTAGAGCAGGAGACAGCGGGTGTGAATCTGAAGACTGAAATACAGGTAATAGATAAAAATCAAGTTCTATAAACAAATACATACATGTCATGAAACCAGTTCTGAAGAAGTAAAATGAAAAATAGTTTGTAGGATAAATAAAAGTTCTAAAGTTCAGTATTGTTCGGTTGCCAATTTTTGAGATTTTTTTTTACTGAAAGATTATTTTTTGTTGAAATAAAATTAGTGACCGGACAATGAGTTATTTTCTACGTTAATCATGGGCCAAAAATAATAATAGCGTATACTACTATATTATATTACTCTGTAAAGTGTTTCTCTGTGTAGGTATACAAATTAATGTCTTGAAAAGAACAGAAGTATAGGAGAATGAAACGAAAAATACGAGACGTAAAATAAAAAGAAAATAAAAATAGAAAAAAACCAAGAAAGAAATAATAAAAACAAAATAATAACGTACAGTTATTTTGAAATTCGGTTTTTTTACGGATTAAATTATTTGTGTATTATTATTATTTTGTTATGAAATATAAATTTATTATTTGTTTCGACTCGTACTGTGAAAGTTCCCGCTTACTGTACGAACAAAGGATGTGTAATATAAATATGATTGAGCGTAATATCTATATATTCTAGGACGATATAGTCTATATGGATGCATAATAAAATGGTGATTATATTCGTTTGTATGCAAAAATAGTAAAAGTATATATAATAAGGACAATAATATCGTTGACTTAGCGTTAGGATGCCCAAGGTATCTTGAGTGTTGACCTGTTGACCTTTGCTGTATATATATTTGTATGTATTAAAGCTGTAAACTCAAAACTTATCCCTCTTTCGAAAGCTCGAACATGTAATCTGCGAGTCCTAATACTTTTTTAATGATTTTTCTTCTCATTTTTATTATTATTTAGATTTTTGTATTTTATTATTACTGTGACATGTTTACTCATTTTTATACGTATTCGTATTTTGGTAAAAATGCACAGTAATTAATGTTCTTTTTAAAATAAATTAGCATGGAATATCATCATGATTTTTTTTAATTTATCAGTCTTTTATCACAGCCAATTCATGATGTAACCCATGAGGATTTACTGACAGCTTCTTCAAATGTATACGACTATTTTCTCTATTGAAATTAATAAAACTGTATGATTCCAAATAATAATTATTATTATTTAATAAGAATGCCGCCAGTAAAATAATAACTGTAAATAATAGTCAGACACTTTCACGCAACATTTTATTTAAAATAAATTTTATAGTCTTCCAACTATTATTTGCAGTTTAAAAATTTATTCAAACCCAAACAATATATTTAGGCATGAATAAACTTTGTTCAACCATTGAATTCCCCCAGAATGATGATGTACAAACATCAACCCCAACATTTATCCCATTTTGTGTAGTGTTCCTAGTTTTCCAATAATTTCATAGAAAAACTGTGATTAGTTTTAATATGAAAATATTAAAGCCCCGACGAAATTCAGCGACTTTTCAGCCGCTGAATTAAGCCACATAGCAATGTTTGACGGATGACATATACTTTTATATGGAATTCAAGTTTTTGGCAATAACTTAATATGCTTTCGATGGCAATTACATTAGTTTCTTTTTTGTAAAATAGTTACTCTTACTGTATTGCCATATGAATAAATTATCATATTACTGCTAATTTTGCGTGATATTTGCTTTTAGAAGTTACATGATTAATTTGGCAAAAAGATACTATCACTTTTTAGAAAACAGTAATCTGAACTCTTTTGTTGAATAAACGTATATGTTTTTAATTCATAAAAAGTTGAACGTTCACATTTTACATTTTTACTCTATTGCTTATCTGTTGTAAAGAACATAATCTTCAATTTCAAGTAAATTTACTTATTTGCCCCTCTTTATCTTCTTAGGGACCTAAGTTTCAAAGATATTTAATTACTAACAAAAGGTGGAGTCTGGCTAATTTAACTTTTCTTGTTCGTAAGCATATGTCATCCCTCTGAATGTCCTCAGTGTGCCGTGTGCGTGTACCCGGTGGAGTGCGTACCTGCGTCTGAAGGCGCGTCAGGCCTCGGATCCAAAGGATCTGGCCGGCGCGCGGCTTCTTGTCCAGGTCGCCTTCATAGTCGGCCCCGCCCGCTTGGATCGTCTCAGCGTCGGGCTGGCCTCGGCCCCATCTGGGTAAGCAGTTCTTTTTGTTTAAAGGATCAAAATACGTATATAGGACGTATGGTATTTTAAGAGAAGACAAGCCAAAGAAGAGGAAGACTTGCTGCCGTCTATCCTACATAAATGAGCTGTAACAGGCACCACAGCCACTGGTCTATCGACAGCCCGGCCGTATTGAAGTGTACAGTGGTGGTGGAAGTGGTACTCACGACAGTCTCTTGGGTATCTTCCTGGTGGGCATGGTGGTGACGAGCTGGCCCCACACGAGCGTGCCGGCGCCCAGGAACAGGCACCACAGCCACTGGTCTATCGACAGGCCGGCCGTACTGAAGGCCATGCCTCCGAACTGGATGATTACCACCTGGAATTGCGGGATAGACATTGTGTAATGAATCAGTCAGTTGAATTATAGTGGCCCTAGTGTGACTTTGTTTTCAATATCTCAGTTAACGCTTCGAGCTCGTTCGGCGCTCCGATTGGCCCCGGATTGGTGAAGGACCAATTAATCAATTGGTGAAGGAACGCGGTCGATGCGTTAGATCGACATGGTTAAAACAAACTCACACTGGGGCCACAGATGGCGCCTCGATTCATATATCGGTTCCTCATGAAAACGAGTAACGTGCGTCGGCTTTTGTTGTTCACTTGCTCCGGCCCCTACTACGGTTTCGCTGCTATAGTTCCCGGGTGGAGATGTGATACCCGCCTTAAAATGGTCTTTCGCCTACAGCGGACCTACTTCTTGATATGTCGATTACAAGTAAACACTACTTACCGATTCATAGCCAACCTTAGAGACTACGAAGAAATATCTCATGTGCCTGTAATTCAACAAAATTCTTGCTGATATAGCCCGAAAGTTCTGACAACCAGTCTTACCAAGGGATTTCGTATTACCCAGCTGAGTTGTAGAAGTCAGATAGGCAGTCGCTCTATGTAAAATCATGGTATTCAGCTGCATCCTGCTAGACTGGAAGGCGACTTCAACATAGTTGGAAAAAGGCTAGGCAGATGATCTTGACGATGACATACCTGCGAAGCCGCCGTCCCGATCCATATAGAGTAGAAAATGGGATTGGTGAACAGTCCTTGGAACACATTCCTCTGGCCGTGTATCTTGCGCGCATTGATCTCGTTGAAGAGCGTCATCATGACGAAGGTGTTGAAGATGATGGTGAAGTGCTGCGTGGGCTCTGTGCTGAGGGCCTGGCCGCGGCCTGACGGGATGTTCAGGAGTCGGTCGCCTGGCGGAGAACAAGGAGGGTCAGGGTTGCTTTTAGAAGTCTGATGAGTTTCAGTGAACTCTTAGAGTTGGTTAGAAAATTCTCAGTTGAACATTTGTATTCTATTCTTGTTTTTTTTTTTTGTTGGTTGTTTGCCATTTGTTAATTTATTTATTAACTTATTAATTTTAAAGAATTTCCCCATATTAATAAACGTTGCTAAAAGTTAAGCAATGATTAGCGTCTGTTTATCCATACATTTTTGAAGTTTAAACATCTCTTCAACTTTAAGCAACGTTTATAAATAAAAGGGTAAATTTAGCACTTAGATTCAAACGTGGTCTACTGCGCTGTATGAGTAAAAAGGAGCTCATTTATTCGATAAGCATTGAAACGAACTTTCATGTTGTGCATTCAAACTTATGGAAATACAGTATTTTAAATGTAAAAGTACGTCTTTAAAATGTAGTAAATACGCGAAATTGACAAAATGTCGTATACGGCCACTTAAGTGAGTCGCTCATACATAATAACTAATCAGCCCTATAATGTTGCCAGTGCTGAGACACAGGCACAGGCCTCTTTTTGGTTAGATGGAGTGGACCGTACTCCACGACGTGCACTAAATGCAGGTTGATAGACGTCAAATGTCTTCGAATTTTTGTTTCTAGGACATTCCAGGTTTCCTCACGATGAGTGACTCGCTCAACCACTCAACCAAATTCTAGATCAATCAGTGAAGATTTTAAATGGGACTTACCAACAAAGAGCAGCGAGAATATAACAAAGAGCTGGTAGATGGCCTGTCCGAGGATGTTCTTCATCATGGTGCGGCTGATGAGGGGTTTGGTTCGTCCGTAGGGCTTTCGTTCAAGCAGGTCAGGTGTAGGCATCTCTGTGGCCAGGGCTAGGGAGGCTAGCGTGTCCATGATCAGGTTCACCCACAACATTTGTACTGCCTGTGGAGGGAAATAAAGGTTTAGTTTTGAACTACGAATTGATTTGAGCATGGATATCATCTCGAGAGTTTTATAGTGCATTTTGTTGTTCCATGTCATGGTCTGTTACTTGTCCAGGAAACGCCTTTTTATACCGATGTACCTAAGATAAACCCACATTTCGCCAGTTGTGTTAAAGTCCATAATAGGGGTGAGCCTATTGAAAACTTCAGATACAAAAACCTAATAACCATTGCCCTGCCTAGGAATCCAATCCAGGACCTTATATTCGGCAGTAGCGTTTGCGACCAGACCAATGAGACAGCCAGCCACTTCCGATTTTCAAGTAAGGCGTTATACGCTAATACACGAGTCTGGGAACGTCGACTCAGTACCGCAGGCGAAATATGTGTACTTAAATCGCGAACTCTATACAAGGTCTTAATGGGCAGCTAAGTTTTTTCCATTGATTACTATCAGTGTTGGTAAGACAGAAGTTAGCATAAAAAAAGTTCGTACATACTCGCGCCCAATCGGACAGCCTAGCCATTAGCATGTTCTACAAAAGACGCATAATAAATAAATAAAAATTATTTATTTCGGTTTCACCTTGCTTTCCCTAATAACATCACTACATACCTTAAGAGGACTGTCCTGTATCGCACAGGCACCAATGAACGCTACAATAACAGCTACCACGTTGACAGTCAGCTGGAACTGCAAGAACTTGGCGATGGAGTCGTAAACGTTTCGGCCCCACATCACGGCCTTCACTATCGATGAGAAGTTGTCGTCTGTCAGAATGATGTCTGAGGCTTCCTTTGCTACGTCTGTGCCGGCGATACCCTGGGGAAAAAGATAGGAGCGTACACAAGGTTCTTAAATAGAGCTACAAATACTGAACCTTAATTACACATATTAATCTGAATCATAATCAAAGGCTAATCCATTCTTTCAAAATATTGACTGCTTGGCAACGTAAACAACGGCATGAATGTTGTGGAACCTTTAAACGAGCAATACATGTATATATTATATACACCGTGACATTTTAGTCGACTTACAAAGGTGGTCCACTCAATGTATCCGACATAAAATAACTACAGGCGCGATTTTTATTTTTCAAAAATAGGTATTAAGAAAAATAAAATAATGCTTTAGAATTATGAAACACCCTTCCTGTTAGTTGTTATTGAATTAAATATTTTTATTATTCATATGTCCAATTTTTTTTATACATGATTACGTGTCATCGGATATATGAAGTGGGCTGCCGTTGTAAGACGACTAAAATATGATAATCTGAATTTCGGAAACGGCTCCAACGATTTTCATGAAATTTAGAACGCGCGGTGCGATAAATCGATCTAGCTAGGTTTCAATTTTAGAGCACGAAAAAAAACGAGCTAAGCTCGGTCATCCAGATATTAGTGTATTAAGCAATTATGTGTCTGGTTATATATGCTATGATATTCTGACTAACAGAAGACTTAGACAGATTAAGCAGCGGGTGCTAAACTAGGAACCGCCTGTATCTTGGGTCACCAAGCACAAAACAAAATTATTAATTCTGCTAGCGCAAGATTGTTTCCCATTCCTAAGTTCCTTATAAAAAATTACAATAATCTAAGTACAAAGAATTAATATGTTGCGTAAAAAAATACTTTTAATATAGGTTTTTATTAATTTTTTTTTCAAAAATGATATATTTTGCCATTACTAGCTGATTGAGCCAAAACATTCAATTTTATTTCAAGGTACAAAAAGACTCCATTTTAAATGCATAAGGTAGTGCACCAAGCGTTTTTTTTTCAACACGTTTTTCTTAATAACAATTAGCTTTAAAAAAAATGTCATCATTGTATTATACTTGTAAGTCAAAACCTACTCCAATTGGGTGTATGACGTCTTGCGTTAATTATGTTATAAATAGTGACCTGAAAACGTGTCTTACAGACACAAGACCCTTTCTTACACTCAGGTATCTTACCATAGCAAATCCAACATCAGCTTTCTTCAAGGCAGGCCCATCATTAGTGCCGTCTCCGGTCACAGCAACCACTTCGCGCGTATCAAACGCCTTGGACTCGATCATTCCTTTAACCAGCGTGTATTTGTCTGTGGGTGACGAACGGGCTAACACACGGAGTTTCGGCCATACTTTGTCTAGCAGATGTTGTTGTACCTGTTTGGAAAATGGCAGTATTAGAAATGTTTATAGTTATTTTGTTTTTCGTTTTCAATTCCTCCGGCCACTTGGTGCCATTTATTTTTGGTGCTTGTCATTTGGGGGTTGGGGGGGGGGCGCGGTTGGCCATAATCGCTACGCTTGGCAAGCGATCGCATTACTACATTATGGTGCTAACCATTCTCTAGTAGCTCCCTTAGGTGACTTGCCGATGACCTTGTGAGGGCCGCAAGAGTCCGTTGGATGTGGGAAGCATAGAACCGCTCCAAGTGGCGGAGCTTGGGGAGGCCTATGTCCATCAGTGGATGTCGTTCGGCTAAAATTATTTCAAGGGTGAATGAAGGATCCAATGCAATTCGGAAAAGGATTCAATGATCCGTTGGCATACCTTCTAACTGCTATCTGAAGCTATCACAAGAATGACAGCATCAATTGGAGCTAGGGTCACCACGTAATGCAATTTTTCTGACGTTTTTTGCAATTGGTAGGTCAGTCATCATCATCATTTCAGCCGAAAGACGTCCACTGCTGGACATACGCCTCCCCAAAGGGGGTGTTTTGCAGGTTTTGCAGTAATTGCCACGCTTGGCAGGCGGGTTGGCGATCGCAGTATGATGGAAATGCATAAAGAACGCTGCTGCCCATTTTCTAGTAAAGTCCCTTAGTCGCCTTCTACGACACCCACGGGAAGAAATGGGATGGTGCTATTCTTTTACGTCCGGCACCACACGGAACGGTAGGTCAGTGTCAAGCCGAAACACTTCACGTTGAACAAAATATGATTCGCGACCGTAACTTAATGTATTTACAGAATTAAAATCATTCAAATAATTCATATAATCCCATCGAATGACTATTTCATGATAATTAAGATGATTAAAATGTCTGCTTCGATTCTTGTTTTTCTCATAACTATGTTGGTAATTGTTATTTTGTAATTGTAAATATCCACAATACAAATAATACACACACAAATATCCGTGGTTTTGTTTTGTGATGGTCGTTATCAGGCAGTGCAGTAAGATGGCAGTAGACGTGACTGCCCTGGGTTAGTCGGTTGGAAAATATTCCATGTCTTTGAACTAAAGACAATTGGATATGTTCTTAATGGTAATCGATAAACGACGTAGCACTAAATAACTCTGGCAATACTGTTATAAACAGAGATCCGATATTCGGATGCATATTTATATAAAGTAAATTTTTAGTTATGACAAAGACGGCGGCGGCGGCGGCTTGTTATAATATATTTTTTGTAAACAAAACCCAGGATGCCAGGAAAACCGGGAATGCATAACTAGTCAGGTTTATAGTATGGAAGCGACTTCTAAATTATTAGGAATGAATAACTATACAGATGCATATTTATTTAAAATTTTCCCCAATGCAAATATGTGTATGTCTGTAAAAGAAGGGGTGGTGTGTGTTAGTTAAAATAAATATTTTTTTTACCTTAAATGAAGAATATTTTCGATACAAAAGCGCGTTCCATATTAGCCAACATTTCAACTTTAGGTGAATGTGCATCCGAATATCCGATCTCTGGTTATAAAGCAAAACGCAAAAAAGGAAATGTTTTTTTTTTTTAAACAAAGGTTTTAACATACCTCTCCGTCGGTATCCCTGATCCTCTTATTGAACTCCTTGCCCTCTAGGATGAGGAAATCGTCGGTCGGCTTGAGGATGCCGCACTTGACGGCTATAGAGCGAGCAGTGTTCACGTTGTCGCCAGTCACCATGCGGACTGTAATGCCAGCCTTCTGGCATTTCCTGATGGCTTCGGGTACCTGTAGGTAGTTTCAGGATTAAAAAGTGTTAAGTGGAGGACCAATTTATTAGATTGCCATTGTAATTTTAACATTATGTCAATGGCTATAAAAGTCACGAATTTCGATTTCGTTACTTGGCAACTTATGTACAGAATACAGAGATATTCTGATACCAGCAAGTATCTTAAAAGCTTCTTCAAACAGCCGCGACACGACAGCGCGACGCGACACTTGTAGAACAATTTCCATTAAGTTTTCATAGAAATTGTTCTACGAGTGTCGCGACGCGACCGTCGCGTCGCGCTAGTCTGCACGAGCCTTAAGGAGGTTGAATCGTTGTTGGTTAGAATTTTATTGTAAAAACAAATGGCGGCGCTAGTACCAATTCAAATTAAATTAATAAGGTCAAATTAAATTACATAGCTGACAATACTTTACTCACGTGTTGGGTATCGACGTCGATAACAAATGAAACAGAATAAAATTATTTTTCATCATTAGCTGGAGGAAAGGTCAATACCCGTAGTTCTCATCGCTCACCTGTTTTTGTAATTTTTCATGGAACTTAGATAGTTTTAAAGAATTACCAAAAACCATAACAAAACTGTTGTTTGGTGTAATGTTTGTAATGTCACAGTATCATTTAAAGATTTGAACGAAGTTCGAATGATGTATGTTTTTTGTTTAATAACTTTTCGATATCGATACCCGATACTTGGATAAAGTATTAAAAATCAAAATTAGTAATTTATTAGCCTGAGAATCAGAATTTTTAGAAAGTCAGAATAACATAAGACAGTTAATTTAATTTGTCCCTCTATATTAAGTTTGTAAGTATACGTATTAAATAAAAAAATATGTATACGTACTTCTGGTCGCACAGGATCCTCAATGCCGACAACGCACACGCAAGTCAGGTTGTTCACAATGTTGTCTTCGTCGTCCCAGTTGGGCTCTTGGTCTATGTGCACCTGAGCAAACAAACATCACACTTGGTAAAATAATAATACAATTTAAAAAATATATATCAAATGGTTCCACATAAATGACAAGATTTGTGGTCATCTCACTACATAGTATAAAACAAAGTCGCTTTCTCTGTCCCTATATCCCTATGTATGCTTAAATCTTTAAAACTACGCAACGGATTTTGATGCGAGTTTTTTTAATAGATAGAGTGATTCAAGAGGAAGGTTTATATGTATAATACACCGACCTCCACGCGGGCGAAGCCGCTGGCTAGTATCTGATAATTGGCGATTACATACATTAATTTATTAGTTTTATTTGTATCTGTGGATTGATGAGCAATAGACAACGAATGGAGGGCGTCCTATGTCCAGCAGTGGACGTCTTTCAGCTGAATTGATGAGACAACTGATAACCGTTGTCTACTGCTTCATCAATCAAAACTCGCTGGTATAAAGTAACGCTTCCCCATAGCTTAGGGGTTATCCTAATTGGACAGAGGTTATTCAGGGTGGCAGAGACATCCACGTAAAAGGATTCAGCATGATTGCAGCGTGTTGAAATTCGTCGGTGTGTGTATTAACCAAATGAATACCAAATGTTCACGTTCTCTTTAAGATAGGTATTACCTACCGCATTTAATCTTAAGAATTTTGGATAGTTTTTCACCCCACAACTAGTAGTCAAGCCCTTGTGTGAAGTAGAAAGGGGTTGATTTGATTAAGTTGCCGGCTTGCTTATCGCTTATTCGATAAACAATCCGATTGGTCTACGAAGGGCGACAGTGGCGCCGCGCTTCCGTGTGTTTTTTCACTTCAACTAATCGTTCACGAACTACACAAGACTCCCGCGTGCTAAAACCTTTTTCCTAATACGAAATGGTTATTCTGTGATTTTGTGCTACAACCCCTTCATGACACGAACAATAACATTAACCAACACCTGTGGAAATAAATGTGCAGTGATGTTAAGCTGGATTTAGGACGACTGGAGACAACGCCGAGCCCATAGGTGCGCGAGGCTGTGGCTGGAATTCACTGGTAAGTTTTTTCGAATCTACACTTTCCTACACACCAGATGTTGCCCTTTATTTACGTGTAATGTATTGTGTATATCTTTTGATGGAGATCATAAATAAATGACAGTTTACCTGGTTAATCTCAGCCTTACCGGGCACAAAGTCCCTATAGGCTACGGAGATGGTCCTGAGTCCGTCGCAGGCCATGGGTTCAATAACCTGCCGCACCAGTCGGTCTTGCATGTCGCGTGTGAACTTCTCCAAGCGTCCTTCGTGGCCGTAGATGAATGCACATCTGTGGAGAGGGAGATGTTTGAGTATAGAACAGAAATTTTTCGCCATTTTTTATTGGTACGCCCCTGTGTGCCTTTAGTACAACCGCGTTTTGACAGTTACGCTTGAGTCACATGTAATGGAGGACGAGTTCGTTGCCATCATCATCTAGTCAGCCTTTTCTAAACTATGTTTGGGTCCGCTTCCAGTTTAACCGGATTCAGCTGAATACCAGTACTTTACATTGACCTATGTGACCTCCTTAACTTTACATTGAGCGGCTGCCTATGTGACCTCCTTAACTTTACATTGCGCGGCTGCCTATATGACCTCCTTAACCATGTTGCTGGGTAAAGATAGTCACCCATGTACGGACCAACAACGGCGCGCGTAGCTGAATCAGATCGATCGACCCGGCTGTAATTAATTAGTTACAAGGCCCAAGTCTATTACCATCAACCAATCACAAATCGTCATTCCGGGCTGCTAATGAGAAATTCCGGATCGAAAAACCTAACACTTTGCCCGCCCTTGGAATCGAACGCAGGAGTCCACAGTCAGCAGTGGTCTATTTGCCTTTTACTGTCGGCGCCTGCGTCTCATTACTTGTTACAGCGGTAGGGTCACTAGCGATAGTGTCACAGTCACTAAAGGCATAGACAAGTAATAGATGTTACGTAGGGTGCAGACACGCGGATTACAATATTTTTGCTATAGTACTAAATGTACATTAACTTATTTATTTTTTTACTTTTTTGTTTCTGTATCTGTCCGACACTTTTTAAATGTCGCAGCATCATGCTGAGATAGTGGCCTTTTGGCTTCGTACAGGATTTTGCTTTTTTTTGTTTAAACCTTATTTTAATTTGAATAAGTAGTGTAATGTAGTAGTATTTTCGTTTTTTTAATGTGTTTAATAATTGTATGATGTTGTAGTAAGTTTGTGATATTCCTGTGCGAGTCTAATAAATACTTTTTCTTTCATTCAGTAGCGCTTGCGACCACTCAACCAAAGTGGCAAGTATGCGGTATGGACATACATTATTCTACATAAATATAGCAAAGACACAGTACTCACTTCTTCAAAACAATCTCAGAAGCTCCCTTAGTATACAGCCTATATCCTCCCTTATACGGTACAACAGTCGACATGCTCTTGCGCACCGAGTTGAAAGTGTATACCCTCGTGAAGGATTCCTCAGGATTCCTCTCGCGAACTGCCTCGTAACTTTGTCCCAGGTTTACTACGAAACCCAGGAGCGCGCATTCTGTTTTGTTGCCAATCTGCATTGGGGGACCGCTTGGGTCTAGATTTGGCTGTGAACAGGAAATACATATTGTAGTAAGGATAGTCGAAATTTATAATACACGAAGGTATCTACCTCTTTCACCTTCGTTTATTATGTCAGGTTATGTTAATATGGTGTATCTTAAATCTTGTGTTGGCTGTTGATTGAATAGACAAAGTAATCCATACAAAATCATAAAAAATTGACAAGAATAATTTGAAAAGACTTTCCAGGCCAATTTAGGCCAATTTTGCTGGTCGGACCAGCAAAATTGGCCATTTTTACGGATACATTTAATGCGATCAACTAGTCTCAGAACACAGCAAACGAAAGATCACGGCAATAACCCATTTTCAGTGCTGACAAAAGCGATTTGGCCCTAATTAAAAGACTTGTCACGGTACAAATTCAATAAGCTCAAGTTATCGTAATATAGCCATTGCTGGTACATTTTGCCATAAAACAAAGTCGCGTGTTTACGTGCAGTTTACGTGTCTGCCTGTATATCCGCTTAGTTCTTGTAAACTACACCATCAGTTTTGATACAGTTTTACCTATCATGAGGAGACGAAACTAAATTTACTAAGTAAGGCTACATCGATGGAACGGCAGTAGAGAGTGTATGTGGAGCTGTGTCATAATGTATGCCCCACCTCCTACCCTGCCCTCTATGTCCTGAAACGTACAGCCAAAATGACCTCTGCGCTGTCACCGATGCCCCCGTAGAACTGGCGAAGTTTTGCCAGCAAGATCTGACATACACTCGTGCCAGCGACACGAAGAAGAAGAACCAAATAGACGTGTCTGCTGCTTACTTCTGACAGTTTTAAAACTCACCATAATCCTAGAAGTAAACGCTGCGTTAACAGAGATGCCCTCCACCATGGTCTCGGCGACTTCGTGCGGTATATCCCGGAAGTTGGGCATGACCTTGCAGAGCTTCTCGCAGATGTAGGACTGCACGACCGTCATTCGGTTGGTGGTGAGTGTGCCGGTCTTATCGGAGCAGATGGCTGTGGCGTTACCCATGGTCTCGCAAGCGTCCAAGTGACGTACTAAGTTGTTGTCTTTCATCATTTTCTGTGGGAGAAAGAGGTTTGTTTATTGATTAGCATTAGTGTGTGATCATGATCATTATTTGAAGAGTTTCATCAATTGAAAAGGGACAGAAATGACTGATTTGGTACCTATATGATTCTAAATGCTGAGTTGACAAAAAAAGGTATGATATTTTAATGAGACTAGTGAAGTTTTTCTCTTGAAATCTACAAGTGATGTTTTTCCTTAACATTTTAAAACAAGTACCAGGTGACTTCAAATTCATAAGTATCTTTTTAAGTGGCGAAAGTACTCATACATGTAATGAATCTTTACTTTTGGCTTATCTTTCAAATCCCTTCCTCAGTTCTCCTCTGCCGCATAGTCGAAATAGAGATGAAATAAGCATCTATTTCATTCATTTTGATTGAGTAGGCGTTTAATATTTGTACTAAACAGATTTTGTTCTTGATGAAAGTCAGCCCACGTTCGCAAAGACGTTCAAGATTTTATCGCGCACTGGATTTTTGACTTTCGGTGTTGAGATAAGCGTTGAGAATCTAACGGAATGTATCCCAGCAAGTTGAAAAAGAAAAACACTGTTGGATTAACAAATCTCGGCGTCTAAAGTCTGTTCGCCGAGAGTTGATAAAGTCAGGGTTTCTTAACTCATTACAAATTGCGGCACGCTAATTATTTATAGGCAATATGGCCGCCGCGTCCGCTCGCCATTCGGGCCTCAGTTCACAACACCTGCGTGCCTCGTACCATGAAAACGGCGAAAGCGGGAGATAAGCGACAGCCGCTATACAGTTTGCGATAATTAAGCGACAGTTGCTATTCGGAGACGTATCATAATATTTATCAATTCTCAGCGAACAGACTATAGCAGAGTGTTGAGAAAATCCATTGCGAATCCCGAGCTGTAGTTCGGACCGAAACAAAAGAAGAAGTTTCTCACCTTGACAGAATAAGCAAGCGACAACGTAACAGCTAAAGGCAACCCTTCCGGCACGGCAACCACCAACACGGTCACACCGATGATAAGATGCTTCACGAGGTTGTTGATGTACGTCGCCTTCCACGGCTTCTGCTCGATCACGAACGTGTGCACGCAGAAGTTGATCACCAGGATTATGACGGTCAGGACTGCGATCGTTGATCCGGCGTAACCGATCTGTGAAGGGAAATTGTGGTTAGGAAAGTAATCATACGAGCAGTAACGGTTTTAACTTTCTTCATCTTAGCGTGTCCATGGAAATCTTAAAGGAGGATCTAGTTGGGCGCCATCAGTTCCTGTAACGTGCAGACAACAAGGCACGCTGGATATTTAGTGATCCAGCGTGAGCGGAAACACCTTGTAATCCGAACATAAACGAGAGATTCATTTTGTTATCAATGTACAGTCGACTTCATTAATATATTGGCACTGTTGAGGATTATAAATATTGTGAGCGTTGGATAGCTCAATAAATACTGTAGAACCTATAGATCAAAAATATGTAATCATGTTAACGGTTCAATAATATATGCTGTGCATTAGACAATAATATGAAAAATTATGAGAAAAAGCAGTCACATATTAATGAATCTAAATCTTGGCCACAATTTAATTAACATTTTTGACGTTCCCTTATTTTTGAAGCCTGAAAAGGCCAATATATTAACTCGACTGTACCATTATGTTTTTGGATACTGCCTTGGCACCACTCATTACCCTATCAACCAATATGCCAATACCTGCTCTCTTGTGATTTTTTAAAAGTGCCTTGTGGCAAAAAACCAAGAACAATTTGAATGTCTTAAAATCAGCAAATATCCTGGGGAGGTTCGTCATTATCCGTAGGAATAACCATTTATTACATAACATGTTCCATCGCTTCGTCCAAGAATCACTCGTAAGATCTCTGCGTAGACTTGGAAAACCTGTAGTGATGCCTTTGCTAGAGCTTTCTTCTTGCTACAATACTTTTTTATTACCAAAAAATTACGAATTTCGATAGTGAGATATGAGTCAGTGTTAACTTACTTGTATAGCCAACTTGGTGAGCTTAGCCTGCAGAACAGACTTCTCCTTCTTGTGCGATGTCTCGGCGGGCGGCTTGTCGCTAGGCGGCGGCGCCACGTGGTTGTCGTCAGGCAGCGTGTGGTTGGCGCCGTGGCTGTTGCCCGACGCGGGGAGGGTCGCCTCCTCGTCACCTGGTTGTAGACGGATGTTTTAGATGTTTGTCGAGGGGATTTTGCAGCGATAATAGCTCAAGAACAAAATCATGCTGATACACAGACACTTGACTTATTATATTTGTCGTGCAGTACATGTATAAGTAATACTTGTATGTGTCACCGTAAATTTGAAAATACCGTTAGATCATAATCTATCTCGCGAGATTGTGAACCGTAACATACTGTTTACAATTTAACGCATTATTTTTCAGTACATTATAATCTATCGAAGTGAAACCGTCAAATTGTGAACTGCTATCAAGACGGATAGTACCTTGCGCAATTACTAAATAGTCAAGTAACTGCCACTAACTTGGAAGTAGCGCTCGCCGGCCATTACCGGTGCACCGCACGCTTCGCTCGCTCGGCTCGCGCGCTGTTGGTCCCAGTTCTAACCTAACCTATTCGGTCGGTAAGTATGGTGCAGTTCACAATTTATCGACAGTTAATAATTTCGCGAGATAGATTATAAACTAACGGTGTTCACAATCATACGTTGACATATGCACTGTGGCCAATCCATGTTCATCGCGCACTTAATTTTCAACTCTCGGTATTGACCAGAGCGTTGAAAATCTAACGATCCCAGCGCGGTGAAAAAACAATCTTGGATTTTCAAATCTCGGCTCATAGCCGAGTGCAATGAACGACAAATTTAAAAGTTTTGTATCTGTGCAGTATCATAATTTTGTTATCTGTAAACGAGGCTGGCTATCAAGAGATTGAGAATACCACTCGTTATGTCAACATTGTTTCAAAATCCATTAGTCGACGTCCACATGGACGTAATAAAATCGCAGGGGGATTTTATTGGTTACTGGATTTTAAACATTCAGTGTTAAACCGAGAATTGAGAATCACAAAATAGAGTGCAGCGCGAGTGAGTCTCAGCGCCTCGAAACAACATAGTATTCGATTTCAACTCCCGTCGTGATTTTATTACCTCCGTGGGAGCGTTAGTAAGCACACGCCCAAAAGGCTGTGTTTAAAATAGATTCCCTATAAAATATCAACACAAGAATTCTAATTTGAAATCTCTTGATGGCCAGTCTACATTTCAGTCGTTAGGCTATTGTCGCTTTTGCATATTGTTTTCGATATTTTACTCTTTGAACTAGTTAAGCTCAGAATAGAATAGAATTTACTATTTACTATGCCAATAGATTTTACTTTAAAACAGCCTGAAATTAAACAATAAATTGTTAACTAAGAAATTGTTATTTTTTTTGGAACGAAGGCAATGTTAACAGTTATTATTGAAATAGTTACGTTTGATTAAAGGCTGTACATTTGTACTTTTAAATTTAGAAAAAAAAATACAGTTCCGTGTCAATACAAAAATTACTTGAAAGTAACAAAAAATATAAAGTTTATTAATTTAATTTTGGACTCTCACAAAGTGTGCAACAGGGTGTTCTCTTTTGCATTGAATTTTATCTACATTTTCTTCAGTTAATATTAGGAGAAGATCAAGATGCTTAAATATACACTATTACAGGTTAATAGGAACACTACAAAAGTGTTACTACAGAAGAATGCACTAGGATGCTGTTAAGTGAAAATGAAATATGGTATTTATATTATTTTATAATTTATTTAGTATTATTTTTACGTTTTACCTCCGAGAAAATTAGTAAAATTACTTTGTAATCTACAGTTCTATTACTGTATTAACTAGGAACATACTACTGTAAATTATTACTATCAATATAGTGCCTTAAAAGTAGTATGTCATTAAGAGTACACTTAAGGACAGATTTATCTACCCAGTCCCACAGGTAAGCTCGAAGCCACATAACTAAGCACCACCACCTTTTATATACGTAAAATAGAACATAAGGCGTATATTTTCTGGCCCTGAGTGTACGGAGGGTAGTACGTAAAGCGGGGCATAGCAAAGGAGGTTACTTACCGGTCAGACCCTTGCGTTGCGTAGACTTGCGTTGCTGCTTGCGTTCTACTCGCGTCAAGATTTTCCAATATCCATTGATATTTTTTTATCCAAATAAATCAGACAAGCATACACATTTATAACAACGATTGGATAATATTTCGATTATACATCATGCAGTCAACACGACAGTAACACGATGCATTGAATGTGTATGTTTTTATTTTAGTTTTTAATTTTGTTTTTTAATTATTTATTTTGTTGATCGACGACATGGAGGTGCGTGCAGCAGGCCGGGGTCGGGGGTGGAGAAAAAAAAGTTGGATATCATTGTACGGATCACACTATGTTTGGTCGTAGCACTAAATCTAAAGGGTTTCATGTCATAGACTGTTTAAGCATTTGAGAAACCAATATACACAAGAGAGAATTTAAATTTTCTTGTTGAAATCTGTCTCACGATAACAGCATTAGATATAGAGTTTGAAATTGAGTATATTTTAACTGCCTCAACTGCTCAAACATAGCGACTAAAGTTGCATTTACAAATGTATGCTTTTAGGATCATTTTAATTATAGTTTTATGATTCATTGAAGAGATTATTTCTTTATTGAGACAGAACAATCTTTTAAATATTTAATTACATCGATCGTACACATAATATACGGGAATAAAATTTCACTTTAAAATATGTCATGCTGTCACAAAACAATTCAGGCTATTAGTTAAAACATATAACATAGACAACGTTCAACAAGACTGTATGGATAAAGACACTAAACTCAAGACAAAAAACATAATGACATTTGGTATCATTCAGTCATCAATAAATAAAATAATCTCACTTTAGGGACGGAATTGGTAAAAATACGAATTCAATTTTTAAACAAATTAAATTTTTAATAATATTGAACAGTCTCATTTTAGCAACAGTACAAAAAAATGCATGTTACACTTTTCGTGGTCAAAAGTGTAAACTCAAACTTTTTTACCAATTTCGTTATGATTTTTTCCCCTCTCAAAAGGAGAGGGGAGTGCGGTGGCTCAATGACAAGGGGGAGGAGGTCATACGTCACTGGTTACACTAATGTATGCACCAAGCATCGGGGCGTACTATGCTCATTTAGGCAAGCCGAATTACATTTTTCCGCGATGACTTAAGATATATTTTAGACTAAGCATGTTGCAAGCTGACATAAATGAGCAGAGTAACAGCTAAACTATGTTGCGGGGTTTTTGCTATAGGACAACCTTTCTGATGACGTTTTTCACTACACTTCATTACAAAAAAAACCTCTCAATTTTGTAAACAATCACAGACAAATCACAAACAAGAACATGACATGGCCATCACCTGTCATCAGAAAGGCGGTACATGTCTAGGGACAGTTCACTATACTACGTTAGCGAGCAGAACACGGGAGCACTGACCTTTCTTCATCTGCTTGATTTCCTTGTCTTGCGTCTCTACGGCCGCGCCCAGTAGAGTGAAGATGATACCAGCTTGGGAGTTCACACCGACCGCTGTTACCAGCATTTTGCCGGAGCCTGGAATGTTGGGTTGGGAATAAAAATATCTGTAATGACAGCGACCCAGATTAGTTTTCTCTCCTTTTGTGAGCTCTGTGGTGGCTAGCTAAACTAAATTTGGTCTCGAAAACCCGGTCACACCGTGTGCAGAAGTGCTGATCAGCATCGTTGTATGTGTATTTAAATGTATGAAGGCTTTGGGCGACTTTCGCATATATGGCGCTTCTTCAAGACGATTTGTTTCAAAGCATTCAGCTGCTTTGTGGATAGAAATGCGCCATTTTTCACGGTTTCGAGGAAGCTCTGGAGGACTGAGACTGTAGTTGAGTAGCTTTTTTGATGAGAGAAATGATACATGTGTGAACCAAGGGATTGGTAGTATAATTCTATTACTGTGATCATCTGAAAACTTTTAATTGCAGTGTGAAAATGTTGATACACTCCATGGATAACAGAAGATGTTCGTGGCTTATCTGTGACTCCTTATTTGCTTGGTAATAGAGTCGAGAGTATTTTACCGTACCGTGTAGATTTAACATACCTTCCATAACGTGTGTACCGGATAGCACCATGGGATCAAATGCTTCACCCTTTTTGACATGGTCCGATTCGCCAGTCAGCGACGATTCATCAACCTGGAACGTACAGTGAACTAAGTATAGATTTCTGTTGATATTTATATTTTATGTAGGTTTTGCCAGCGGCTTGCCCGCATGGAGGTCAGAAATTATCCCACGGAAACGTACTATCGGGATGAAAAGTATCCTATGAGTTAATCCAGGCTATAATCTGTGTGTCAAATATCATCCAAATCGCGTGATTGAGTGACAAACATCCAAACGTCTAAACTTTCACATTTATTTTTTAGGTGGTCTTGGTAAAAATTGGCTAAGAAAGAACCCTATTCGGGTTTTTGAGAGATATAATTTAAGCTCACATGTCTTCCCATGGGGGTAGGTTAAAACTACAGTGACCAACGACTACTGTTTTTAAAACTGTTATGATTGTGTTTGTTTCACCGTTTCTTCTCAGGGGTAGTCAGATAGGAAATGTCTACTCCATCTAGGTTTTTTTTTTAAATATCACATGTAAAAGTTATTCTGGTAGTCTATTTACAGAATAAACAATTTCATTTCATTCATTCATCATCATCATTTCAGCAGATAGATGTCCACCACTGGACATAGGCCGCCCCTAAAAAAAATGGGGGGGGGGGGGGGGGTTTGCCATAATCGCCATGCTTGGCTGGCGGGTTGGCGATCGCAGTATGGTGGTAAAATGCATAGAGAACGCTGCTGCCCATTCTCTAGTAAGTCCCTTAGTCGCCTTCTACGACACCCACGGGAAGAAATGGGATGGTGCTATTCTTTACGTTCGGCACCACACGGAACATTCATTTCATTAGATTGTTCAAAATTGCGATGTGTTTTGTGTGTGTGTGTGTGCAATGTGGTGGTGCAAATTTTATTACCAGTTTATTTAACTTTATGTAGCAGTGTAAAAATAACGACTAAAAGATCAACAAAATTACTATCAAGGTTCTTCGCAATTTAACATGTTGACTTTTACATAACATTTTCTGCAAATAATTACCTACATTACCCAATGCCGTAATTACAAAAGAATGTAATGAAACAATCACATGACATAATTCTCGCTAAATCAGCACTCGACAAATATACACATATAATAAAAAAATAAAATGATAAAAAAATGGCCGTTATCTAAAACTTCAGTGGTATCTTAAAATGAGGGCTTATCGGATCAATCTAGGCCCGCTAATGACTAGTAATGACGCAAATCGTAAAATTATGTGTGTATCTTGGCATGCAGGCAGCAGGTTTGACAGTAAGACTTGATAGTGTGGTTTGATGTGTTTGGATAAGTTTTCAGACGGAAATGTAGCTATTATTATTGAATGTTCAAAAGTCGTTATCAGTTGATGGCAGTAGCAAGTCCTTATCTGTTCGCGAGAATTATTATACAGAGCGGCAGGAACATCGACGCGCAAATTGTTACCATGAACTTAGCAAATAGATCTAGCTAGACCCTCTAGCATAGACATTTTTATCCGGTTACCAAATAAAAAATCTGCTGTTTCATAGAAAAGTGCAATACCTTTGCGATCAAAATGTATGGCAGTGCATTTTTTTTTTTGTATTAGCGACGAAAGTTTTCAACGCGGCAATTTTTTTTTTTTTCACTTTTTAGCTATAGTACCTACCCCACACCAATTCAAAATTTAATCATCCTTGGGGTCAAAACAATGCATATTTACGCGATAGGAGCAATCGCGGTTGATTTGCTGTCATTTTTTGAAGAGTGCTGTTGTCTGTTTCCGAAACGCATCATCAGATCTATATGAAATTTAAATGAGACCATTTCGCAATTAACCCCTTTCGAACAGAATTTTGCAAATCCGTCTATACACCGTGACGTTTTAGTCGTCTTACAACGGCAGCCCACTCCATGTATCCAATGACTACTAATCATTTATAAAAAATAAAATGATATTTTTGAACATTTGCATAATTCAAAAAATTCTAATATCATTCACTAAGACGCATCACGTAGTTTGAAACAACTTTTATGGAGGTGGAATTAATGATAAGTTTGGAACACCTTTTATGGAGGTGGAATTGATGATAGAATGTAATGGTAGGTAGGTAGATATCTTCTACCGTTTGATACGTAAACATTATTAACAGGGAGGGTGTTTCATAATTCTAAAGCATTATTTATTTGTCTATGTACCTAATATCTTAATTAATGGTAATAATGTTTTAATCGCGCCTACAGGTATTTTATGATGGATACATTGAGTGGACCACACCTTTGTAAGACGACTAAAATGTCACGGTGTATATGACGGAATAATGCACGAACAAACATAAAAAAAACATGTCGAATTGATAACCGGCCGGTTCACCCAGTCGAAAGGTAATGAGGTAACAAACATAAAAAAAACATACAGTCGAATTGAGATAACTATTCCCAAATTTCGTCAGCTATGTTTAAGTCTAAGTGCTTAAAACAACTACAGAAATCCCTACTAATGTTATACATAGATGCTGTAACGCTTTCACGCCTAAGCCGCAGAATCAATTGTCATGAAATTTGCCAGAGTTATATCCTGGGATATGATGAAGGACATAGGCTACTTTTTTACGCGATAACCGACATCCACGCGGGCGGAGCCGCGGGCAAAAGCTTTCGCTATAAGTTAGTTACGTGGCAATCTGATAAGGATCAGCCACACTTTTTTATCGAGTACTCGAGAGGACCGACCCTGCATACATGAGGATTTTTACAGGTTGAAATTTGACATGGCTGAATTAGGCATATTGCTTGTCTATCCTAAGGTATTTCCTGATTAGCCTTATCATTTAGGATGCACAGGTCAGTTTGATGTGGAATTAAGTCACATTTAATTTGCTGCGCCTATATTTCGGGCCGCGCGTGATAGATCTATGTAACTACTCGTATCTCACAGAGAGAATGCTTGAGCCTCAGCAGTGGGAAGTGTGGGCTCATTAAAGTTTGATTGTCGTCATCTGCCTGGCCTTTTTCTAATTATGTTGGGGAAGATTTCCAGTCTAACCGGGTATAGATAGTTCAATCCATGAAGACGCGCCCCACTCTTTGACATTTGTACTGAGAACGGTCAAAAACAAAGGAAAGGGGCTGAGAGGGTCGCGTCATCGCGGATTGAAGTATCTGTACAACTTCAGCTGTACATGTTCAATACTGGTATTTTATATGGAGCGACTGCCTATCGGACCACAAACCAGTTACTAGGTAATACGATACCCCTTGGTAAGACTGGTTGTCAGACTTTCGGGCTTCTGACGATCCGTCACGACTGTCGAAGATCCACGAATGACAGCCGGGAACAACGGCTTAACTCCATCACAACAGAGAAGTCTAGACATGAAAACAAATATTTTCATATTTTTTATGCATGCATTTTTCCTATAGGTACATAGTTACAGCCGATAACCCAATAACGCGTTATCAAAGGCAAAGGCATTCGGTTATCAATTGACGCACGTTGTATCAATACTCGTACAAATCAGATAGGATATAACTACCTGACTATTAGCACAGATATGTATACTGTGCTCGAGATTTAGAAACCAAACATGTAAACAAATGCGTTTTTTACAGAAATAACTACGCATATTTGTTTGTGCTACAACTTCAAGATTTATATGACTGTTTCAATAAGACTAGTCATTTTCATATCAACTTAATTTCATCATTTCAGCCGATAGACGTTCACTGCTGGACATAGGCCTCCCCCAAAATAATGGGGGGGTTTGCCATATTTGCCACGCTTGGCAGGCGGGTTGTCGATCGTAGTATGGTGGTCAAATGCATAGAGAACACTGCTGCCCATTCTCTAGTAAGTCCCTTAGTCGCTTTCTACGACACCCAGGGGAAGAACTGGGATGGTGCTATTCTTTACGTCCGGCACAAGTTGATATTTGTATGAGTGGAAATAATGTCAAATTGGAAAGAAGGATTCGTATAGACTTTATCTTCCTAACTATTTACACAGATATGTATTGACATTGATATTAACCGCAGTATTACGACAGATGTTTGAAAATGCTTATAGTTGTTTGTGAATGAGGATAGTAGAATGGATCAGCAGATTGTATACAGATATAACTTTTGCTGAACTGATTTGTTAGATAGTGTCGTTGCTCAAGTAATTTATTGAGGATAGGAGCTGTGAAACTCCAGAGTTTTATTGATTTCTTGTAATGTTTGGTATTGCCATTGCTTCATTTTTTACCTTCTTCCCATGGGGGTAAACTGCAGAACGCCACCTGCTACGATCCTTAAATAGTCCTTTTGTCTTACGTTCATACATCTGGTCATACACGCAAGCCAGTTGCGAGTCTATGCACCTGATCTTTCTCAGGAACATCGCCATTAAGGTCACTACATGTCCTCTAGGGCATTACTACTCCTAATATTTTTTGTTTAATACTGGTCTGAGGGACACTTTTATACAATACAAGGAGTTTCTTCTGGCTGAGTTTTGGTTTAAGTGCTGGTAAAGGCCCTGAATTCTTACCAAGACACACTTAGTAGCAGCTTACGCTCAACAACGAAGACCCATGAACCTAGAGCCGTTTTCATAGTATAACTTGGCCAAAAACTCGTCTTCTTACCTTCAAATCATTGCTCTGCAACAGTATACCGTCAGCGGGCAGCAGGTCACCGTACTTGATCTGACATATGTCCCCGCAGACTATCTCGCTGATCGGCACTTGTTTTACTTCGTTCGCCCGGATCACGGCGAACTTGTGCTCGCCTTCTATCCGGGATTGGAGCCCTCTGGAAATTGAGTGATGGGATTTATTAGTATCAAGTTCTTGTAACGACAGCTGATGTTGCGCCACTTCTTCGTCCCAGTCATAGCACTTGGAAGTGGTGAAGCGCGAGCGTTTTGGGGGACTGTTTTATGTAATTTTGACGTTCAAAAAGTGTTGACTCTCAGCCTAGTTTGAATAAATAAATTTTGTTTTGTCAATAGAAAGCAAAATGAGTGAAAGACTACGTGACGGTTGACAGAGGAGAATGAAGGAAGAAAACGCTAATATAACATGACTTATTACATAAACTGTATATTTAATTAACCATCATCTGCCTAGCCTTTTCCCAACTATGTTGGGGTCGGCTTCCAGTCTAACCGGATGCAGCTGAATACCAGTATTTGACATGGAGCGACTGCCTATCTGACCTCCACAACCCAGTTACTGGGTAATACGATACCCCTTGGAAAGACTGGTTGTCAGACTTTTGGGCTTCTGACGACCCGTAACGACTGTCAAAGACCTACAAATGACAGCCGGGACCACCGGCTTAACGTGCTTTCCGAGGCACGGAGAGGTCTCGGTATGTTAAGATGGTCACCCATCCACGGACCAACCGCGGCAAGCTTAGCTTAACCTGATCGATCGATCCGTACGGCTAATATTACTTAGCCACAAGCAAGTGTATTTAATTAACCAAGATAGAAAATATCCCTTCTGTGGGGCAAAGTTCTATCATAGAGACAACGTGCACGTCTAGCTGAGAGGTGACTGAACCAACGATATCATGTTGGATGTGCATAGCTTTATTTTCAATAAGAAGCTGATCGACGCGTGGGTTGGGTTCTAATCAAGCCTTCACAAGTCGATCCGCACACTATTAATTAAAAATCTGAATCACTTTGAAGTTTATTGCTGATCTATTGCTTCTTAAGTTCGAACAATTTGTCTGCTCAGCAACGTATATAACGCAATGAATGTTTTTGGAATGTCAAAATTAAAATCATTCTTACAGCGGGCTTAGCATGACGTTTTCGATTTCTACGAAAAATAGACAGTGCTTTTTCAATACAAAGTGACATTTCATTTCTCCATTTTGGACATCGCACCGTAGATATCCTTCTACAATCTGTCATTTTGTCTTTCGTTTCTAACGATCTTTGTCTAGGTCCTTATAAATGTAGACTATTTCAAAAGAATATTTCTTCCCAAACTGTCAAAATCGCACTGACAACAAACTTTCTACTCGACGCCCACAAAGTATAAACGATTATCTACAAAATCATGATTCGTTTAGAACGCATAACTGTGATAATTAATAGAAGAACATAGCTATCTTCTCCATTTGTACATCATTTAGTTAATAGCCATGTCTATTCTTCCGCCGACAAATCGGTGTTCGTGCTAAGCCTGCTGTCAGTGACACAATAACCACGTTGATCAGATATCGTTATAATTAGAGATCAGATATTCGGATGCATTTTCAGCTAAAGTTGGGAGGTTGGCTAAAATGGAATGCGCTTTTGTACCGATTAAAAAAAAAATGTTTTTACTAACACACACCACCCCTACTCTTACAGACTTACACCCTAGGTACATACGTATAGGTAACAAATTTCCATCAGCGTTCATTTTTTAATAAATATGCGTTTGAATAGTTATACAATCCTAATCATTTAGAAGTAGCTTCCATACTATTCTTCTGACTAGTTATGAATTCCCAGTGTTGCTGGCATCCCAGGATTTTTGTACAAAAAAATATTTTAAGAAGCCGCTTCCATATTGTCATAACTAAAAATTAACTTTAGGTAAATATGCATTCGATTATCCGTTCCCTAGTTAATAGTAGTCTTATTAATGTCTTTTATGAAAAGATTTCAGTTTTTCTACATACCTGAATTGCCTTTCTTTCGTATAATCGTTGAACGCAGTAACTATAACGACGACTATGACTGATATTAAGATCGCCAGACCTTCGATCCATTGATAGTGACCTTCCTCTTCGTCAAGATGAGCTGAAAAATGTTTTAAATAACTGTCAATTACATGTATTACATTTATATAACATTACCCTCATTTTGGGCTTTGCCGCAGTCGGGTAGAGAAATATATTCAGTGCAATAAATTCGAGGTGTTCTAAACATTCTTCTAAGTGGATGGGAAAGGGACACAGTTAAAAGACAATACATACTAGATATAAATAAATAGTAGGTAACACATAAATAAGGTTTAAATAGATAGAATATGTAAAACATATTTATTAAGGTGTACATAAATAAATAGAATATTAAGATATATAGTAAACAGTCTTTAGTTTTAAATTTTAACATAGCAACACCAATTTAGTTTAATTTTACTATTTAATACACACTGCTAGATAATATTTTTAATTTATTGCTTTTGTTTTTTAGAGTTCGAATTTTAAGTCGTTTGTTTAGTGTTCTCTTATCTGTTGCCAATGCCAATACCCCGGAGATGCAAGTCTCGATTTTTTTTTAATTCATACAATTTTTTTCTTTCTCATGCACATCAGCTTAAACTATCAGCCAGCCAGGAAACACCAAGGTCTCGATAAGGAAGTTAAATTCATTAATGCGTCGAGCGCTCAATGAATATCCAATGAATGGGCCACGATAGTAAGTATCCGGTTGCCTTTCGACAAATTTTTAATGAAATACTGTTTTTTTTTTTAACTTATTTATTTTGGTCGTTTGAGTAATGTGAAATATTGAAAGACCAAAAGTATTAGTTAGCAGCAGATTTCATTATAACCTTTTTAAAAGTGCTTACTCTAAAGCATCAACTTGAAACTAGTTTGAAGCCATTATATTAGTGGGAACTAGTTTTACAGAAGGAATGATCGAGTCTTTTGAAAAAGTACTGACTCAAAAGCATTAACCATTTTTGCTTAGCTTAATGAAGAATGGCTGACAGTAGAACAATAGGCATAAAATATATACATAGTAGATAAATTACTTTTTCGGTAGTTTCTAAGCAGAGGCTCAAAGCTTGATGTCTTGAATCGGAGTACAATAATACAGGTGCTTCGTTGCCAGTAAAGCTTGAAAGTATTAAGCACTGTCTAATCGTTGATTGGTTTTACTATATTATTATAATTTAAGCATATAGCAGGACATTTAGCGAAGCGTTACAAACTTATAATTACGACTGCACAAAATTTGTCGACCATCATTTACAATTTGAAGAAGATTCTAGATTAGTACTATTTATTTATCAGAAGAGTTGGAGATACATCAATAATAACAACAGCTATAAACATTAATTACCATTCACTAATCATTAAACTAAATATCCTTAAAGACTCCATTTAAACAAACATCGTAGACGAACATCACTACAACGGCAATACAATCCACACTGGAAGGAGACATAGACAGGGGAGAGATAGAGAAGGAAAGAGAACGGAGATATAATAAACCGAATCAGGTGGAATACAGATTCAATAACGGTGTGGCATTCAATTTAATAGTAGCTGTAATATTCATTGGACTAATTGATGGGATGGTAATGCTGTGACCGCTTTTGGTTAAGGCTATATCATTTTCTCTTAAAATGAGAATATTGTGGGAGCTACGAATGATACAGATGGTGAAGATAGACTAGACTTAGCACGCAGTACTATTGATATGGAAATTAACAATGAATTATAAACTAATGTTAGTAGAACAGACGATGATGTTGTATTTATGAATGTATTCGAAATACCCTAAATTGTACTTTGCGTATATTTTGATAAGCTTTACGCAAATTTTACCTTCAGTATTAATTACATAAAGTGTGCAGCATATTCATATTGAAATTCTTAATAGCAGAGGATTAGCATGTCATGATTATAACAGGTGACATTAAAAACCTCAGAAAAGCGGCTCGACATTCAAAGGAAATATAAGATAAAAGAGACGTTCCGTTTGATACTAAAAATGATTTTAATATTAACAAGCAATACCTCATCAAAGAATATAAAATATATCGATACATGTGAATTCTGAATTTCGGTAATTTTACAAGTAATTTGTTGAAATATGTATGTGATTGTATTTCAATTCGTTGGCAGCCATGCCTCGCGGTGTGATTATGCAGATTCATTTCAGTTCATTGAATTCAGGTATGCCTTCAAAGTATCGGTCAACCGACATAGCTGTATCGTTGTTAGTATTATTCGTTTTGTTATAATTAAGAACGAATCTAGATTTTATTTCATTGAGAATATTTAATCGAATGAAGTTAAAATCATATTTATTCCTGATGATGTTTCTATAAATGACGTAGTTCGGGAAATTGCTGAATTTGTAGACAGTGGTTACATGTATTAGCAAGCGGACAGTCAAACCTACAGGGGTCGGACAGGGTTACAGGGTGCATTCTACAATGTGGTACTCAAGATATGTGCGCAACTAAATCAATATAACATGCCTCATTACCATGGTCTCTAGTATTGACCACGTAGGGTCGAACATCGTAACTTTAGATTAGAAACTGCATTTTGTGGTCGAATATTGCGGAAAACTGTTTATCGTTTACCGTTTTCAATTAGCGCTGTTTTACAGTCGAATTTATTAGCTCTTTGTTTCTAGGCGAATCTCGACTAGAAAATGCAGCGTGTGTAATTTTAGATACAGATTATTTAATCAAGATGCAAAAGTCGTGGTATTTAATGCCAATTCACGGAATAGTGAGTGAATAGTGCTCAATCTCGGTACGATCTTGATTCAAAAAAGTTTTTTCGAATTCCAACAAACATTGGTTCGTTATTTGTCGAAGCAAAATCATATCGATATTAGCACTACAAATCACTCACGTGAAAGTAAACCATGGTATAGAAACAGACATAAAAATACCCGAACACAGACATTTAGTAGAACAACAAAGTATCGATTCAGTTGCAAGTGTCGTATAAAGGAATTTTGTTGTTAAGCTGGGTGTAGATGAACCAACGAAAGCCTACAATGTACTTTCACCAGCCTTCCTTGTCTACGTCGAGATGCTTTCACGAAAGACAACGTAGACTCGGAAGAAAAGCTTTTCGCCTTTCATTGATCCAGTGTGTACCCAGAACAGTTGTGATCTATCTATTCGCCAATTGTACTCGAGTACCTACATAGCTCTAACAACGAACAACCGTGTTACTTCTAATCACATAATCTTACCAGGATCGTCTAATGTTTCCATATTGTTATTGAAAAGAAAAAATACATTAATTAATATACATTACGTACCTTAGTCTAAGGATTTCTATAATACTTAATTTACTAAAGTGTTCATACTTTTTAGAAACGACTCTATAATTCCACCTTCCAGAGTTGTGTTTTGGTTTCCTAATTGAATAAACAGGTCGTAGATATAATAAGAAACTTGTGAATTCTCTTTCAAAACTTGACTAGACCTTTTCGGGACAGTTTTCTTAGATTGTGCTCCTACAAAGCTTTTATGCGAAATTTTGACAACATCGCCAATTACAGTAAGCATTTTCCTTTCCCAATCCATAATGGATGGATGGGGACCTATTTACTTACCAATGCTAACTGAAGCTTTGCAAGGCTATATACACACATCGACAACATTAACCGTCTAGAACATTTATATAGTGTTGAACTAAAGACTTTGCATGTGGCCCACGCGTTAGAACGGGGCAAAAACTCAGCTCTGAATTATTCACATTGAGCAGATGGGTTTTGCGATCGATCGTAACCTTTTCATGGTATCTTATGGTGACAGTTACGGGAGTGAGTTTGTGGAACAATGAGACTGGATATGTTACAGAATTGGACATGATGAATGTAGCTGATCCACGCGTCAAGTTCGTGAACGAGCGCTGTTGGTTGAGACTGGTCATCTCCTAACTTCCAGCTTTTCTCTAATCTAATATTTAGAATGTGTTTTTTTTACATTGTTCTCACATACAGAAAGAAGCAACAAGAATAATGTTACCAAGATTTTGTAATATATCCAATTTGATTTAAAAAAGTGTCCGCGGAGTTTCTTGCCCGTTCTTCTCGATAGAGATTTACGTTTTGGAATGGGCAATTAGCTTCAACTTTCCAACTGATCGACTTTTTGGCAATTCAAAATTGCCTGTAAATGGGTTAATTGAAATAAATGCTTTCGAATTTGAGTTCGAGTAGACGAGAATTCAAATAGAAAGTGTCTCTGAGTTGCATCTGATGCAAGCTCAGATAGATCCCAGAATTTCAGGACTTCCACCATGTACTTAATCTCACGGAGTTTTCCTAAGGGGATGGCCAGAAACTATGAACGCTTCTTCACTTTCACACACCATGAATATCAGGGCTTTTGCGGATTTTGCCCAAAAGTATACCTACTCGAGAACTGATTCTTTCGAATCTTATAGTCTTAAAGTGGACCTATCCTTGGAACAGGTACTAAAAGGTGCTTAAAACTTACCAGAATCAGCAGGGTCTTCTGACGGTTTGTAGAAACTCAACCCTAAGGAGACCACGGCTGCCACCTCCAGGATAATGAGGGTCACGTCTTGTAGGGCCTCCCAGACTAACGTAAGGAACGTCTTGGGGGGCTTTGGTGGGATAAGGTTCGAGCCGAACACTTCCCGCCTATGCTGCAGGTCGGCTTTCGAACCACTAAGACCTGGGGACAAAGAAAATGGCAGGTTAGAGAAGAATAGAATACACTTTATGGTACGTAGGTACACTAATTAATTATAACAGACCTCATATACCAACAAAATCGTTATTTGAGAGCTACAATGGCGGTTTTATCGCTTAAAGATATCTATAGACCACCTTGGCGTAGATTTTTTTCATATTTACTTATACACAAGTTTTTGGACCTCGTTTTTCAATTCGTCTGTTGAAGTTTTGCAAGATTTTCTGCTGTTTCACATTGCAATTACATACTTTGTAATTTCATAGGACATTCAGTTTATTCTACTAACAAAACAACTTGAAAATTCTACATAGGTTAACTGCAATTTCATTCATGTTCAAGAACATCTTTAGTTTTTATTACACAGTGAATGACTTTAAAATCCGTAAAAAAAATTATGACAAAACATGGCCGGAGCTTAACAAAACATGTTGAACAAACGCTTCTGTTTCTTTAATTAGATAAACAAACACTTAAAAGATCTTCGAATACGTTTGAAGTTTCGCCGCTACAACGATTGAATCTCTTGGAATATTCGTTTCAATTTATGTTTCGATTATAAGAGCACTCGATTGGCTGAAAATCGATTAAAAAATGTTTATAAAATTGAGCTTATTTTATCGTAAGCATTTTAGTATCGATTTTAACATGTGTTGAGCCTTACCTATTTTAATCGAATAAAAAAAGATTAAACTTTTTATTGTTCGGCCGACTATTACTACAAATACGCAATCATAATAAAACAAGATTTAAGCCCAAAATCGTTTACAGAAGTCCTATTTTTGTGTAACCAAAAAAATATCATCGTAAAGTTGATGCGAACAGATTGCAATGGCGATATAAAAGCGACGTATTCCTTGCCATTCATAGTGGATGAGCATGAACGGGCATGCGATAACGCACAAACTACCCACGCTACGCTCGTAATAAAATTTATACTGTACAATGAAACTGTTGATTGGGGAAAACGAGATTTTATATTATCTTTGGACCGTTTTAGCGTGTCCAAAGAACGCTTGTACAAAGTCACTTGCTGCGGTTGTGCGTCAAAAAGCCAAATACATTTTAGTAAATTAAATTTAGAAATAACGTGTGATAGGATTTATTGGCGTATGCGAAACGTGTTGACAAACGCAGTGACCTTGTCTAGGGGGGCTACAGATATAAAAATATTTTTTTACCATTTGGTTCAATGTAATTAAGCAGATTTAAAAATAGTATAGTGGGATAGCATACGTACGACATTACGAATTCTTGACCTTTAATCAAAGTGGACTCATTCTAACCATTAACACTCAATAAATAACATCAACAAAATTTCGTAGTACCTAATAAAAATAAATAGTAGATACATTCTAGTTAGAATGTAGTTTAAAAATAAATAAACAAACGGAAGTTCCGTGACGGCTGAAAGGAAGCTAGCCATCATGATGTAGCCTCGCGAAACAAAAAAGCAATAGAGTTAGCATTCATTAACAAAAAAGAAAGGAAACAATCCAGTAGGATTACATGTTAATGAAGCAAATACGCTTCTCGTTTCTTGCAAAAAAGCTGAAAATAATTTGATAGCTTCATCGTGGAACTTCACCGAAGATTGCATAGTTGCTAAATATTCATGTAGCCGGATAGAAATGTAGTCTCAACCTTAAATATGAGAGCTCTCAAAGCGTTCTTCATTTTAGTTAAGTCAACAAGCCTTTGCGAAGTCAGTAGCTCCATTCATTTACTCCACTTTTACGTATTGCTTCAAGTAAATAAACCGAGTTTCAAAACTTGCTTTTACTATTTCGAAGGGTTTTAAGAAACATTCTTAATTAATTTCTTTGCGTTCCTTTGGTTACTTTTCCATTTTGTGTTGCTGTCTGTCAATCAAACATATCAATCATAAGCGTGTACGCATCAATGTGATTTATTGATTGTGTATTAGTTTCGGGTGGAGCATCGACCTCAGTAACATTGGCGTAGTACATAAATATATTAACGAACGATGTTACTACGAGTCTGAAACTACTTATAACTTTTACGATGAACTCTAAGAGATGTGTTGTATAAATAAAAATATTTTGTTTATACTTAAGAGGTTTCTAGTGATTGGCATATGGCAGCGAAGAGAATCGACTCACCACTCGTACGGAATTTCCGACATATATTTTCCTATACTAAAGCCTGGAGCCGTGGTGACCCGGTGGTAACAGACGGGATTAGGAATTGTTGGTCTTAGGCTCGAACACAGATAGATGCTTTACTTTGTGTAAATTATTCCATCACCACTGCTTTCAAAACGGTGAAGGAAAACATCGTGAGGAAACCGGCATGTTCTAGAACCAAAAATTTGAAGACACGTGACGTCTACCAACCCGCACTGGGCCTGCGAGAGGCCTGTGTCCCAGCAGTGGGAACATTATAGGCTCATATATGATACTAAATCTGTTTCATGAAGCTTCAGCCAGGCATAACATTGCTATCAAACATCCTTCCGGGCCATGATAAGGCCCATAATCCGTGAATTTTACGAGAACATTTTTCAATCCTGTAACCTACTTCCTTATCTCTTAAACTTGTGAATTTATTAGGTTTCCTTACGAAATACCCGCTGACAGCGTTGGTTCCGTCCTTCTATGAATATTTATCATCAAGTCCTTAGGGACCGTCTTAGAAGACAGAGCGATGGAAATTTTAACTCTGCTAAAGCTCGAGTATGGGTTTGAAAGACTTTTTCTTATTACTTATTAAACAATTTGAAATGGGATGGGATTAGAGGCAATTGTTAAGGGATTTGATTGAATTATTGATTCCGTTTTATTATATCAAGTATAGGAAGGTTCATGAATAATTTGGGCCGATGTTTACAAGATGATTGACATAGGGAAAGGTCATAGTTTGAGTCACGAAAATAGGTTAGTACGCAATACCAAAGAAAAGACAATAAGCTCAACTTGCGTATTGCGTAGAACAAAACCAAACTATGAATAAAGGTTTACCCGCCAATGACTAGCTTCGCCACCAAAAACCAAGCGCACAACCACCAACAATTGCTCATCAAACTTTCTAATTAACAAAACACTTATTAATTAGCCACTTGGTAACTGTCGAAAGTGTGTTCACTGTTCTGATAAGCAAACACATGCCAGCAAAACAATTGTTATTATTCAAAGATAGCGTCGAGCCTCCCCTTTTCAAATTGTTCAGTGAATTGGCTCTCGTTATTTGCCAAATAAATTTAGCGTTATGCTCTAAGCGATGGAATAAAATAAAAGTTGTTTTTTTTTTTCGGTTACTTTGGTAAAATGACCGTTAAGAGAGGGACGTCCGTTTTTAAGCTGTTTCTTACAATTAATTTGGCGTTGTTTAGAACTGTGTGTTTAGAAATTAACTGCATTATTCATTCTGTAATAGCATTTCTTTTTCAAATATTATGATACAATCTACTGAATGTTCTATTTTGTTTTCTATCATTCAAATTTTTGACTAACGATGGTATTTTGAGTAGGAGATTTAATGTATAAAAGCATAGTTTTCAGTGTTAACGACCTTACAGTGAAAAAGACGAATCTTCAGAACGTCCCGTGTAATTTACTTAATAACAAAATTATACAGTCCTTGCATGTCTTTTTGTTCAGTTTACACTCTATTAATATTATTTACTCACGCCACTACTTCCTAGTTATTACCAATGGCAACTGTTCTTAAATCAACGTTGTATGGTAAAGTTATTTTTAGAAAAATAAAACTTTAACGAAGGTGTTCCATTTCGTGTGCATGTTAGGTTTAAATTTAAACGTCTCGTAGACACGGCATGGCAGCCAGTGAAATATCTTATAATTTTGCAAAATAGTTTTGACATATTCATTGTGCATAAGTAACTTGAATGTGGAATGGCATACCATTGTGAACACCAAAACTAAACACGATTTCTAGATTTTCTACCAATATTTGTGATGTACTATGTTATGTTTTATATATATTTAGCCCGTCATTTCCCACTGGTGGGCAAAGGCCTTCCCTTTCTATTTCCCACACTCATTGGTCCACTGCCCTTGCGGGCCAGTCCTTTCGGTAGGGGTCAAGTTCGTCCCTCGTCAACCTTCGTCTTGTTCTGCTATACGACGTCGCCTAGCATTTAATCGGACCCAATCAGTGGTTTTCTTTTCTACCAATAGAGGACACAATCATCAGTAACTAGTTTTGCATGTTTATCAACGAAAGACAAACTATACCTTGGGAATTAAACAGTATTCAGACTTGTAACAAATCGTGCTCAGTTTTAAAGTCATTGTCGTTGCTCGAAGACGTCAAATTCACGATAATATATGTTAAATGAAACAGTGAAAGGGTGATAAGAGGCACATTCAAACGTTCGCTTTCAAATTCATTCAGAATATGCAGCCAATGAATGAAATGTAAAGAATATCGTCATGGCTGTAAGCTTAGTCAGAATGTATATACCTATATCAGTGGATGCAGGGGATTCATCAGAAACAATCAAGTATGGCATATATGCCTAAATTTGGCTTATAGTTTTATGTTTTCTTTTTCACAATTTTGTCTTTAATAACCAACTACATACGTAATGACTATAATGGAGGAACACTGACTGCCAAGTCACAGATATAAACCCACTTTTGAAGCCAGGGGGGGGACCTATACATAAGATACTGCTCGTGTAAGTTGTTTATTTGTTTTCATAGTCCTAGTCCGGAGTTGGGTTCAGAAGCGGCTTTTAAAAACAGCAATTGATTATAGAGAACAAACTAACGGATATATAGAATTTCTTAAATGATATCTGTTATAAAATCAATTCTACGGATGTCTAGAAGGCTTCCATTTCCCTTGGTATTTGGTGTTAGGGCCTTACTCAAATGTTGTATACAAACAACATAATATAGTGATGATGTAATATTTGTACATGTGTGATGAATATTAATTCTTGAGGCGAATTGTTTGCAATACTCGTTTGTCTTGTGAAAAGCCTGTCAAGTGAGTGATATATCTTTACTTATGGCACTTAGAGACATCTTTGTGAGTCAGTAGTGAAATTACTGGCGACATAATTAATGAGAGTGTTTTATCTTTTCTCGTTTTTGCTGTCATAACACGTGTTAGTTTGTCTCTTAACCTTAAACCTTTTATTTTCAGCCATGTTTTTGATGTCATAATTCTTCCTATAGTCAAAAGCAATATTGGTTTTTCGTGCCAAAGTACTATCATCTATGCTACGACGCACATACGGGTATTTGATACAAAAAACTGGCCAAAACCTTTTTTTGGTAATTTTGGGTCAATTGTGCCTCCTAATTATTTTTCATATTAATTTTAGTATAACCCAATCATTTCTATACCCTTTTCTCCAAAGGGACTTACGTGTGAAATAAAATCGAAATAAAATAAAACATTATTTTCTATTTCAAGCATTATGGTGATTTATTTGTACAATAACGAATAAAAAAAGCATTTAAAAATACACAATGATTTAAAAATAACGCTTACTATTTACATAACCTTACAAAATACATAAATGAAAAGCTATGTACAAACTGTAATTTACATCGAAATAAAAGTTAAATATACATTTTCTTGTAATATTTACAGAGAAACTTATACAGCTAATATTCGTCAGACTCGCTATCGCTATCTGCTTGATCAGTACTAGTGCCCGGGTCAGCATTATCAGTGTCAGTGTCCGCGGGACACTCGTATTCAACTTTAAGAAATTGTAGAATTTCTTGCGATAGTGGTTTCCTGTTCCTTTTGAATTGCATTCTGCTGCTGCTACTAAGAAAGACATCAGAGGTCAGAAGAAGGCGGTTCATGACATCTTGGAGGCAATCCTTTCGCGAAAACTTTCTTGCAAAGTTTTGCCTGTATAGGCGGAAATGTTTATTCCGCGACTCAGCTGCCTCCTCTGATAATTGTCCAATCGGCAAAAGAGCATGTTTGATTACCAAAGCCCCATGACACAAAACTTTATGCAAAGTTGGCGTCATGGGGTGCCAGTTGTATAACTGCACATATAGTTCGGCTGTTGACTTCAGAAACACCGAAAATTTTTCCGTGTCAATAGAGAACCCACTCGAAATAACTTCTAGAATCAACTTGAGGTTCTTAAGGAAGTTTATATCAATCCCTGTTATTGAGGCAGTTGTTACAGGATCGGCAAAGAACCTCCTAGAAGTATTTCCATCGTTAGTATTTCCAAAGCCAGCTTTCGGCACGTCTACAAGCAAGCCCATTTGCTCTCGAAAGGCCTCTTGAATCTCTTTCTTTTTATCTGCCGAAAGCTGCTTTTCCTCCTTGTTAAGCCTCCATTTTTTGATAGGTAGTTTGTAGGCTATATGGAGACATGTTTCGAGAAATCTAATCCGAGCGTGCAATATTGATAGTCCAAATTTGAGCGAGTTCGAATCTATCAAACTTTCGTCGGTTTTAAGATTGTTGAAATCTTTGCTGGTCTGCTTGCATATGTAGCACTTCATTGTTGACGTGGTATTAGTTGCGGCATTGCACACTTTACCATCTACCATTGTAAGCACAAGTGTGTGCGACACCTTTATGACTTTATTGTCAGCCTCAACTTCAGTGGGGTTTATGTTTTGTGCCTGGTTTTCAATGTGTGCTATTTCGGATCGAGTCACTTCATTATTTTCATGCACAAACTGAATCCTTATAGGACGGCAAAATCGGCAAGATGAAGGAGCTGGATTCTGCCACCAAATCTTCAGTTGGCCATTCATATTACTTGTCAGTCGTAGGGGTACTAATGAGCTTATAAAAACATGGGCATCGGAGCCTGACTCATCTTGGAATTTTTGTTTAAATTCTTGTGCTTTCGAGCCATCACATCCCCATTTGCAAATGAGTTCCATATTCTGCCCTTCAATTTCTGTTGCTGTCATTAACACTTTCTGGAGGTACAGGCAAAGGCGTTGAGTGGTGTGGTCAAGAAGATCTTGTAAAGTAATTTCTGCTATCGATTCGGAGACAATAGATTTAGGATAGCACTCCTTTTTCGCTCTCTGTAGGAGAGAATAACAGGGGTATATATCCTCCTGCCCATCTCTTATCACATTATATTGTTTGCGCGTTAGGTCGGCTTCCACGTATTTAATCAGTGCTTGTGTTATCGTTAACTTGCCGCTTTTTGAACTTTTGTCGGCTGAACTTATGATTTTGCGGAATCTAGTGGCTCGTGTCGGAGTCGCTGAAGCCTGTTTTATTATTTGAGACAAATCATTGTTGCCTGCGGCTCGTTCACTCATCACAGCAGCATACGTCAACTTTTCATGCGATATTTCTGATCTCACGTTCTCTGTTTTGCGCCTTTTGCTTCTTTCACTACATTCTTGGAATTCCTTAAGAGGTCGGCCGGGTTTATTGTGTCGCCAAACAGGTAGAGAAATTTTTTCTTTAAGCCATTGTTCATTCGTTTTTCGGAAACGACATTCTTTGTAGCTTGCTGAGGTCCATTTTAGCTTGTAATGATGTTTAAATGATTTTAAGCAATCGCGGAGTACTTTAGTTTTGTCCTCGGGGCATTTGGTCATTTCAATTAGTTTATGCTCAAGAAAGTCCAGTTTTTTATCTAAATTTTTGTAGTCGCACTGTTTTATTACGTTAAACATATCCTCTCTTGTTATTGTCATCGATGACTCATCATAAGGACCTGCCAACAAGAAAAAATCTATGTTAAAATCAAAGAAACACAAAGTGTTGTTTTTTTTCGAAAAAAACCTATTTTTGTTCAGAGGCTATAATTCATAGGGGCGGAAAGAGGCGGAAGGTTTTTCTCTTGATATGAAATCTAGAAGGTTCAAAGAACACGATTATGTATAAACTTTAGCTTAACTATGTTTATCTGATACTTAATTTGACAAAGGAAACCTATTTTACGTGTTTTTTTTTGCATAAAAATACTCATGACTTTATGGTACAATTAAAGAATGAAAAAGTGATCCTAACAGTAGCACAATAGATTCAAAATAAAGTACATACCTGTGCCTGAAGATTCCATGATGGTTTTTGGGGTTTGCACTAAACACAACAGTATGATTAGTCTTAAACAGCAATTGAAATTTGCGAGCGCCGAGAAAACAAACGTGTCACTAGCACAACAGATGAGTTCCGACTGACGTTGAGGGCGCATGGAGCGCTCTAGCCCCTTCTGGGTACCGGTTTCTTAATGAATAGAGTGTCCCATTGTTAAAACATAACAAAGGATAGCTGCGCGGTTACTATTGTAAAAATGACTTTTGGCCAGTTTTTTGTATCAAATACCCGTATGTGCGACGCCTATGACCCTTGGTAGCCGAGCAAAAACAAAAAAAACAGGGATGCAACTCGGCGGGTCGGGAGCCAAAATTTCACGCAGGCGAAGTCGGAGGCGTAGTGGTATCATGAATAAAATCACTTGCTAAATTCCTGAGTATATTGCCATGGGATTTAGCAACAAGCATAGTAAAACAAGCAACTGGCACTGTAACACAAGCACCGACTTCTGTTTTCCTTCTATCCCATAAAGTGTCATGACCTGCATCAAATTGTTTGGGCATACCGTTTAATCACGTCGTTACTCTTATTTTAGGTGTTCTTGTGTAAACTGTCCCAGAAACAGTGTCCGAACAATGAACACCGGTACTTTATAGCGTGTTAATTTTGGAAGAGGAAAACAGGGAGGGCTACTAGCAAAGGTTATTTGATCTTTTCGCAAAAAAGTTCAGGCACCTCCACCACTTTTGTGTAATAGAGTTAGAAATGTCTGCTTTTAATTGAATATGGGTTCAAATTCCTATGTATGACGCCAAACCGGAGTAATCTCATGTCTGTACGGGAGTTAGAGTATCTCAGATGGACAATGAGCTAAAGGGAACGCGTCATCACCAAACGTTAGCTAGTTCCAATCTTGCAACTGACATTCGGATGCACAATCATAATGGGTCGGTTGTATAAACAATTGTCCGGTCAGTTGTAATCGGTTTATAGATAATGCTACTAATACAACAAATTGGCATAGGCAACGTAGCTATTCCTGCATTTCATTTCAAAGTCAGGATAAACAAGAAAATAGCCAGCCTCCTTCCTTGAGCTGAAAACAATTCAGCTATCGCCAAACTGTTTGATAGACATATCTGTATATGCCAACATTCCTTCATCACTCTTCACTTCGTTGTTTATATCGATGTCGAAGATCAGCAGGTAACAGTAAGATTGTTCGGTTGCTATCGAATCAATTTCGGGCTTCCGCGCTCGCTTCACCGTCAGCTCAGGTTCATCGACAAAAAACTCGTGAAATATAAGTAGCTATGTTCATAAATGAGTGAACAGCTGCATACCGAACCGGAAGGCCGGAACGGCTGCCGATAATCGTAAAATATTGAAGTGGAGTCAATGTACCGAGCTACCGAGCTGATGTTAATGTTACGTATGCTCGGCATGTTAAAATGTAAGCCCTATTGATTTTCGATGTTTGCTTTTCTTTGGGTAAAGAATATTTGAGCGTAATGAGTGCTAAATGAGGAGTATGCGTAATGATAAACGTGTGGGATGCTTGATTTTGCGTCGATCGTAAAATGTATAAAGGTTGGCAAGGACATCGACGCGCAAACTGTAACTGTGAATGCAGCACTTGATTCTAGACCGCTTAGCGTAGACATTTTTCGTCGGTTATCAAAACAAAAATTCTACTGTGTCACAGAAAAGTGCAATACGTAGGCATTCATAATGTATGTTACAGTTTTTTTTAAATAACTGTCGAAAAACCGCAGTTTGTGCGTAGATGATTCCACGCTATATGCGTTTTCTTCTGAATATTACTGAGATGAACCCTATCTGTTCTTTTCGGTTCTTTTCTATACCACCATCGTCCTACTCTGTCTTCTTAGGTAGATTTCGACCATCGATCATATTAGTGTTCACTTTCTTCCTTGCCATATCATCTTTCACACAATGCATCCAATTTTCCATTGCTCTGCATTTAGGTTATCCTTAGAAATGAAAAAAAGACTCTCTAGAATCTAGAGAGTCTATTTTTCACTTTTCACCATCTAAAGTCTAGATGGAATCCGATGATCTATTGCCACCAGTAGTATAATTAGTAGCTGCAATTATCTCCTTTCTTTTACTCCTACCAAACTTGAATGCTGCTATAACATCAGAACATATCTCTAATTCGCCCACAGTATACAAAAGCCCCCAAACATTAACAACCCCGGCTTTAGTACGACTATTACGACCAACTAATAGTAGATTAAGATCTCTCTAATGAGTGCTGCTTCCCCTCTGTTTTATTATACGTGGTAAGTAGGTTTGTTGATTATTATGGTAATTTCCGTGTTAGCCGGTAAACATATAGGAAGTGTAGTTTTGTTAGCTTTGAACCCACTTCCAGATATATGTGATTTGCTTTTGGATTTTAGTCTCAATTTGTTATGCAATGATGAATTTGTAAAAAATGTTACAGGACCTGCATATCTTTTGACTCAGTTGTCTACTTTCACATCTATTTCAGCTTACACGTCTTTAATTTTAGCTTTTGTTCAGTAATACAATGATGAATTTGTAATGTTTTGTTACCTGCATGTATATTGACTTAGTTGCTCAGTTTTACATGTATTTCAGCTTACAAATCTTTAATTTCAGCTATTTTCAGTAGGTACATATAGGTATAGGTAAACAGTTTCTAGATTTTTCTAAATATATTATGACCTCATGGTTAGTAACAATTCTATATCTGATTTTGGTAATTAAATATCATCCATCATAGTTTCAAGCTTGATATCGTAAATGATAAGTACAATTATCTTTTACGATATCAATTCGAATTGATAATCTTTCAATAGGATAAATATATTTAGGTCGATCACTGATGTAAAGATACAAAGGCGCCAATCTTTTCAAATTATAGATAAAACAAATTGGAAGCCATCGATAACTTTAATTATGATAAGAATGATATAATCTGTTTAAATAATATGGAGTACCGATGATAAAATTTTCCGTAATATATTAAAACTGCCCGTAACCTAATTCCTACATTGCATAGTTAATCTTTGCAAATATATTCCGGTATCGCGAACGAACTTTCGTATCGATTTCCACGAAAAAATTCCCAACGGAATGGCTGAAAAAAGCCTTGTTACCACAAGCGCCTACATCCCACAATATATAAACATTTCAGATCTGTTCTTGTCAGTTTAATAGTCGTTTACTTCGTATTACACCTACACGAGCGAGTAATGAAATGTTATTTTCATAATCGATTAAAAATCGTAAGCAATTTTATATTCGCGTACTCTTCACCGTATAAAACGAGTACGAAAAACGGTTTATTGGTGATAAATCGAGTGAACGACTGTAGTCACGGATAAATGAGGCCTCTCGCGACGGTACAAGCATACAGACATACCTGTGATAAAATTACTCGTGTAATAAAATCAAAATACACAGAGCGTGCGCGGTGCGCGAAATACGAGTCAAAGTTGGCGCCAGCACAGCGACGGTTGGCGCCAATGTGTGACGAGTAAATAATTAATCAACAGCTGTACCTCTGGATGTCACATCACTTGATTCAAGAGTCCTAGACTCAAGTTTGATCGTTCAGGTCTCTGTGTTTGTGATGACAATTTTACGAAGGTTTAGTGGAGCAAGTAAGACTCTTCGCCTGACATATCAAATTTAATTAAAATTATGAAACAGAATCAGAAATCGAATTATCATGAAAACCGATGTCTCTAGCATTGCAACATTAATGAAACACAAAATAACTACATAGCATATTTCGTGCCTAATATCTATTACTGTGCCTCGGATGAGCACGTTGGTCCCAGCTGACGTTCGTGGATCTTTGACAGTCGTTACGGGTAGTCAGAAGCCCGAAACTCTTACCGACGGGTATCGTGTTACTCAGTCACGGGTTGTGGAGGCCAGATAGACAGTCCGTCCATGTTAAATACCCCGACATATTTGGGGTGATGACCGATCTATTACAAAAACATTTAATTCAAAATATTTATGAAACTTGCATGTTATTATGTGGGTACTATGAGCATTTAACTTCCCAAAGCTCGTAAAATATTGACCAATAGGAAGTGTCCTTGAACCGCACATAACGACCTTCGTGCAACCAAACCGGAGGTCGAAATAGTAAACGCTATCGAACGAATTATTAAAATAACATGACTTTCATTCGTGAACACCTTTAGTTATTATAATAAAGTTTTGTAATTATTGTTTAACTGCTCTGAATTTTACTCTAACTGCTTTCAGGAAAATATGAAACTAGTATGTATAGCCTTGTGATATAGTTAAGTATATGTGGAGCTCATCATCATCATCATATCAGCCGAAAAACGTCCACTGCTGGAAATAAGCCTCCCCCAAAAGGGGGTATTTACCATAATCGCCACGCTTAGCAGGCGGGTTGGCGATCGCAGTATGGTGGTCAAATGCATAGAGAACGCTGCTGCCCATTCTCTAGTAAGTCCCTTAGTCACCTTCTACGACACCCACGGGAAGAAATGGGATGGTGCTATTCTTTTACGTCCAGCACCACACGGAACTGGAGCCACGGATATGTGGAGCTGCCTGAACAGTAACTGGGTTGTGGATGTCAGATAGGCAGTCGCTCCATGTAAAATACTGGTATTCAGCTGCATCTGATTGGACGAGAAGCCGACACCCACATAGTTGAGAAAAAGCTAGGCAGTGTGGAGCTTGTCTGTAAATCTTTCATAGACGAAGAAGCTAGTCAATGACAAATTCACCTAGTCAAGGGCCACGGGCTGGATTTCTGATGTTTTGTTGCGTTCATTAAACTTATGCCAAAAAAAAAACATAGCCGTAGTAGTTCAGTTTCAAATCAACACTACATCACACGAAGCATAGGTTAAGCTTACATTTGAAGTAGTCGCCAACACGTTTACACCTCAAACGAATTAAACAGAAAACAAAGTAATGCTTATTAAAGACGCTGTCAGCGAGAATAATGTATTTCAGATCTTCGTTAACGATTTAAAACAAGCAAAAGGTGGAAATTTCATTTCAAGAAGCTTTCTTGTATTTATATTTGAGAATTTTGAGTCAAATAGCATTTTTCGAGAGTCTACTGATTGCTCAAGAGCTTAAAGTCGATGTCAATAATGATATAAAGAGTTCTTAGGCACTTGGCAAGTAGAAATGTATCCCAAGCATTCTGCAGTATCGTATTATTGTTGATCACGAATTTCCTATTTGTTTCACAGAGGTATTTACTAATATTGATTGCACCTTTAGCAGTTGACTTTGATAGTCAGTATGAAAATATAGTGGTTGCTTAGCTAGTTTTTGCTTGCCACTCTGTCTATGTAGAGGTCAAATTATGCGTTAGTTACTTCTGACGATTTCGCTTTCGTTACGAGTTAAAAAATGGTAATTATTGGTCAAGTAATAAGAGCACTATCAAAATTAAGGACAACATCCTTTTACTCCGGCAATCAATCAATTGATTTGAAATTTCCCTAGGTCTTGTTTCGTCCATGGAATAGTTGGAGCAGTATCCAAGGTCTCTCAGTCACGTGGTGGAGTACAATGGGCGATATCTGAATAACTGATGGACCGTCACATCGACATAGCTGTCTGACCGTGTATCGACGGAAATAGAACATCGATACCGGCCGACCTGAGCGCCACTGCCCATGGAGACGACTAACTCCAATTTTCGACAGTTTATCTAACAAAATTTCAACAATTTCCAAAGTTAGGTTTAACAAAACCTTACGGTGGAATATTCATGAAGAGAATAGTATTCATGAATGGAAAATGTATGGGTGGCAGTTAACTGAAAATAATTGATTTTGTTAAGGTCGTTGTTGTGATAACATAAAAATTGAATTTCAATCTGATTATTGCCGAACGTTCTCCATTTAGAATACTAAACAAATTGGCCTGTATGATATTCAATCGTAATAAAATATAAGCAATTACCTACCTAGCATTGAATATATTTACTATTAATACTTACATAAATGTATGAATAGGTAATATCAGTGGGAAACATCAAAGTACATACAATGGGAGTACACAACATAAATATATGTTTACGTTTTATCTGAAATATCCTCAACGCGAAAATGTATGGTGGGATGCCCCACTTCACACGCTCCATCCCATGGGGAGAAGTTACCGACCGGAATGATAAATTGTAAAAATAAAATACCAATCCCGGTATAAATTTTCCACGTGTAAAATAAATATGAGGATCTGACATTTTGTCTATGAATCCGAACCATATAAATGGAGTTTTATATTTTGGCGAAGAATCGATTTAACAGATTGTGTGTGAACATTTTTGCCGTCCATTTTTTACGTGGTCTTTTTATAGATCCTGAAAATAGTTTTTGTGTGTAAATTAATAGTACATATTTGTTGAATATGACTAACAATTACACAATAATTAGACAACAGGATACCAACAATTATGACAATAGACGTCAACGGAAGGTGATCTTCATTAAAATAAATGAGTATCTAACGCTCCCAAATTGCTATATTCCATTTCGGCGAAAACAGTGTACTTATATGAATGTCAGAAACAATTTAATCCAAAGATATGCAATGAATTAGGTATTATCGAAACCAATGGACATCATTTATATCGATAAGTCCGACAGCTATCAATAAAGCACCACACCTTAAATCGTTTAATATATTTATGATTATTGCTAGACCTGCCTAGATACAGTTGCTCTAGTTTTTAGATACGCGTCATTAAGCTGGGCAGAAAGCCTTAGACGGCACACCTAACAGTCACTCTTAAAGTCATCAAGCTTAATTAATTTGTCCAAGGTCATTTGTAAATGCTTGGCTTTTATCATTAGACTCATCATCTCTACTTCATTTATCATCCATTCGTACGCTCAGACTCACGCCACTTGGAACATTAGCAAACACAATAGCCTTTAAACACGGCACCATTCAGAGCAGAATAATAACACTGGTAGTATTTTCCAATCTTTAACAGTAATATTCACGTACATACCAAGTAATAAATGGAGGTATAACGCATTAGGATATCTTGGAGGGTATCTGGCAAAAGGGTCTCGGCGTCCGGTCCCCAGCGTCCTTACAATTGGCGTGAAAAACGATCCAGTTTCGCTCGACATGCGAAATAATGGTCAGTGAGAAATTCTCGACACAAAGATTACTTTATAGATAGGGTCTTACAATATACTTGATTACAATGACAGTGTTGAACATAAGGAATGGGGGACGCGGAATGATAGTGGTCAGGAATTTATAACGGATAGGTATACCATTTATGTTGTCGGTTAACTAGTTGAAATAATAACAGATAAACTAGAAATATTTGTGGCTGAAAACGTTGCTATAACATTTAGGTAACACGCTATCGGAAGACCTTCCATTCTGACAATATTTGATCAGTGTCCTTCGAGGGCCATGTTTGGGTGAACAATGCATGCCGCTTAAACTATCCGATGTTAAAGTTTCCATATCGACCGGATATGCTTTTTACGAGAATCCTGAACAAATAACTTTCTTCCTTTCCCTACGAAGTCAACAATGTTTTACACAAAACGTTCAGTTTGTTGTCGACCAAAGCAATTTAACTAAACTTGCCTTTCATTTCGATTGAAATCATTCGGACATTTCCATTTTTGAAGACAGTTTTGTTTCCGGCGCGTTCCAGTCGTGGTCAGTTTTATAAAGAACGAAAATCGCCAATTCGTATCGAATTAAGATTGAGATATTCTTTCGTCCAAACGTCCGTTTTATTGGCTTCATAAAAATTGTCTGGAAATGATCTCACAAGTTTGAAGTGTTCAATGAAGAGGTCCATCTGGGTTGGATTTTATCGTAACAATATTGTGAATTGCATTTAAGCTCGATTCCAGTTTATGTCCAATGAAAGTTGTGGGTTACATTTTAAGAAGAAAGTCATGAAACGAGACTACAGGCTCATTGAACGTCGCTGAACAGCTCATTAGCGAAAAGAACTTATCTTTAGACGAACTTAGTAACGTGGGTGTTAAAAATGCCCCAGAAAACAAAATACATTCAGAGTCCAGGCGAAATGCGCCGACAGTTTCCACGACCAATTTGCAAAGGCAGTAAAATAGGTAAGTGTTGGCCAAATGGGATTAGCCGAGCGTCGAACCCGGGAACGGTGCGTACCAATAACCATACGTTTGGAGTTACAACGGCTGCTAAATGCAGCGATAGGACACTGTGTGGTCAGGAAGTTACCCGAATATAAAACCGGCACATTTATTGGTGATCAAAATCTCGTTTGCATAACGTCTGTTGTCCTTTTGTATAGCTCTTTGTTTAGGAGAATGGCGTTCTACATTACTTTGCTTTTATTCTGTTTTCAGCTGCACTTACTTTGTAGTTGTACTACCAACCTTTGTGCCTTTTGTCAAAGACTGAAAAATACTCCAGAAATCTCGTAAAGAGTATTTACATATCTCGGTGCTCTTAACAGAGAGACAAGTAATTTTCTGAAAGTGTCCTTTGTCGTAAAAATTATAGTGTCAGCTGCTTTATGCCTATATTTTGTCTGTATCATAAATAGAAAAAGCGATAAGTCTGAGACGAAATATTTATGATAAACAACTTAGCGAAATCACTGTAGATAGAGGCGCTGATCTTACAAATAGTAAAAAAAGTAAGGACGAGACTGGAGACGACGTAAATGACGCACATACACTCTCAGAACTTACATACTACCAGTAAACGAAAGATGTAAGTCCGAAAATATACTTATTATATTTAGACGACGGCTTAGCTTCCGCGATCCTTTCAGAACGAGCCATTGAATACCGAACTCAGACACCAGCAACTAGAGTCGATTTTTCTTCAGCCGATTTTGAAACTAGGGGATTATTCAGAACAATTTACAGTGGCACAAATAAAACATATGTGAGTTCTTAATTAGCTGTCACTTACTGCTGCGAATATTGAGTATATTTTTGTATATCAATCAATCATTGTGACGTACAGTTTTCTGCTAATGTAACGTTATCAAAAAGGGTAATTTGGTCTAATTGAAGCTAACTAGCTAGTAGGGCTTGTGGAAGTACAGATGTTGGATGATTATCCCGTCATTCGATGACGTGATTCAAGAATAATTCATATAGGTACCTTAAATGAAATTATATTTAATGAAAGTTGATTGCTGTTTGGCTTTACATAATTCCTGTTACGTCCCTGGGATTTGGAATTTAAGGTAAAATAACAACAAGTCAGTCACCTTGAACCCTATCAAGATATTTTTTTGAATAACCAATGAAAGATTTCACGAAAACGTTTCCAAACTACCTAAATATCGTATCGCAACATTGCCTAAGCGAAAACGGAACAGTGACGTCATCGGGCGCGTCCCCACACGTTACTAAATCTGAAAGGTACACGGGAGGATACACGCATAAGCACAATATCATGCAAAGGGTTACGAAACGAAATTGCTTCCGCGGCGTTAGCTTTGATGAAAGATCCTATTCGCACATGTTGAGATAATAAAATCTCTCAGACTCAGTACATTTGACGTGATAGCTCGAACGTCTTCAGGACTCATTTCAGCTGAAACGGCTACGAATAAAGGTGATTAAATTAAACACACGTAAATATTTGCAAGGCAATAATAATAACGAAAAGTCAAATAGATTTCTGCATTATATTTTAGCAGTTGAAAAATTTGAGTTGGGAACACATTTTATTTTTGTGGTGTTTGTGCATTTTCGAGTAAAGAAATTGTGACTGCATCGTCGTATTGAGTCACACCTGTAAAAACAAATGTAAGAGGTAATAGTAAACCAATAAGTTCACCTTGCTGTTCTAGAATACTGAATTCTCATGAGTTTTAACAGAACGTTACTTGTCTAATCTTTGTAGTTAAAATGGTAGTGCTTGATCAAACGCAAGCTGGAGAACCACAAGATAAGCTTCCTCTTTGAGATTGAACATTGAAACAGCTAAACTTGCTCATAGATGAGAAGTTCTTCCATTGGTAGTGATAAAGTGATCTCGACCGGTCATCCGCTCCTAATATTTTGAAATGTGGACAAACATTACAACCCATATGTGCCATAAAGATGAAACTAGATTAATCTAATCAAAGTTCAAACAGACATTACAAACACAATTGTGTATTGCAATTCACATTTGAATTATCCGAGGCAAGCCCCTCCCACGCGATTGCCTAGAGATTACAGTTGTAATGAAGTATCAGAACTCAGATATTAGGGCGTTCATGACGTACATCAGTTACCTAACATGACCCGCGCGGGCGCACGTCCAAATACTAACAATTCATATGGAGATTTTACCTATTCTCGTCTGTTAATAACGGCAGATCTTGAAATGAACGCATCTGCTGATATGAGTTAAAATGTTTTAGCTTTTACTTGTATTATGAAGTGAGGGATTGCAAATGTTAATGGTTCATTTGTTGGTACGACGACTGTAATGTTTATAATAAAAGGGAATGAGAGCTTGGCCAAGGTAATCTCTTCAATAGGTTTGAAAATATTTTGAAAGCTGTATGCGTTTGCTTCAATATTTATTTCAGCTCGGGCGACGTTGCAGTCTGTAACTAGATTACAATATTGTTAGAAAGAGTCTCACGTTCAATAGTGCGTAAGTAATCTGTTTTGATTTTCCTTCAGTGAGCAACTTGTACGGTGTCATAAGCTGTACTCTTTCATTCAGATATTCTTTGCCTTGAAGTCATGACTAGAGCAAGGAGCTCTCGGCTTTGATAAAACTTTATTTTTATCTACTTGCAGTATTCGTTCCTCAGAGATATTTAGTGTCTTTTAAATCCTCGGCCTGACTTTATATAACCTGCAAAACAAAGATTCTGTTTCTGCTAATTCATCAAAAACCATTTAAAAACTTTTCCTAGCAATGCCAGACTACATTAAACCTTCAACAGTGTCAAACTTTCCGGTAATATCAGGAATGTTAGCAGTGTTCTTTATTTAGCTGTCTGGCTTGTGACGACATTGTCATGACAAGTGAATTTCAGTAGTTATTGGTTGAGTAAACACGAAGCTGGTCTCCAACGTCACCGACCGCATTGACGTCCGCGAGACGTCGTTCAAGATCGCGTCATCAAACATGGGTTTGGCTGATACTATGTTAATCGTCACTAGATTTTCACTTCTGGCATCAAAAATGACAACTCTCAATTATATACTTTCTTACAGGGTCATATCGAGCCAAATATTAAAAAAATCTAAATCTTCCATCTGCTAAAAGGTATATGTCTGCTATCGTATATCTACAGTTCGATGTCGATGTCGGTATTAGCCGATAGGCTCTAGTGAGATAGGACCAATTTTGGGCAAACTTCCAATCCTGCACTGAGAATTTATGTAACAGCCAAGCCAAGACCTATTTTTTTTTTTTTTTGTTTAGAATTTCTTGTTACTAGGAGCAGCAATAACGAAGTTTCTAAAGATTCAGTTTGTATCGGAAGACCGTTATCCCATTGGTAACGATCCCAATAATGCCGCATTTCCGTCAGCTGACTCACGCACAATTTAGGAAAATAAGCAACTGATTTAATGTTACCTCCGCTCCTTGAATAAATAATCATGGAATTTTCTATTGCTCAATAACTCAAAAGGGCGATACGATGGCGAATTTTTATTTTTAAATTTCACGTGGATGGGGTGATTACTGTTGTTTACGAGTGTTCGCATACACTGTTAATATTTGATGGCAGCCATCATTTTTGATGTTGTGATAAACAGCCTGGTTATCTCTCCATGTGTGCTTGTTGGTACGCGTGTGATCAAGTTGCTTACTTGTTCTGTCATAAGGAATTTAATAGATACAGTGATTAGTAGATAACTGATTGCATTTATCGACAAGGACAAGAATTTTAAGCTCTAGGTTTGCACAAAGAATGCGGCCTGGCATTCGGTGTTCCCAAAATTGCTCGCCAACGAAAGAAAAGTTCATTTTTTTTATATTTTTATAAGGACCACTTCCCACAAAGGATAAAACTGCACTCGCTAACGAATTACCAATTGTTCCGTCGTTAACGTCACCCGCACGCAAGCGTCGAGTTCACGTGTACTCGTTGTACTCGACCTAATTAACATCACCGTATCTGTAATCGTCAGTCGTGGTGGCACAGGTCACTGTTCGCCGTTTTGCTTTACTGGCAAAATCGTATATCAATGATATTTTCTACTAGTGGATGGGATCTCGATTTTCACTGGTTCTGTGGAGTCAACTGTTCCTTTTCTATTATTAGTGTTTTTGACTATTCGTATGCTACCGACTTTTACTCTTTCGAGTTTTCGTTTTCCTAGCACTAGCACATTGTATTTCTTACTGCTATGCTCTCAAAATTCATTGCTCTATTGTACTCTTTATAATTGTACTTGCACAGCTATCGCATGTCAACAATAAATCTTAAACCGAGTTAAAGCCTGTCGTGGTGCAATGCTTACAGCACTTTTTTGGGGGCCATGAAGAACCAGTTCTTTTAATACGGCGAAGCAGGTTTCCTTATGCGTCTTCAAGGAACAATGGGTTGCCATGTCAGTGTTTAACTGTTTTCGTTTACTAATTGGATACAAAATTACCATGAACTGCCTCATGTGGTCTCGACACTCTCGATTAGTATTGTAACGGTCGAGTAGGTGATTTAATCAAGCATGTCGTGCTTATGAACAGCGATTTGTGTTCACAGCCAATCCTTGCCATTTGAGATCATGACTACTTGGATTACTACGAATAGGCTACGCATTTACGTTTACGCTAACGCGTACGTTACCGTCAACTCAATCAACAGAATCAAGAGATTATAGTAGGGGTGTGTCGAACATTTTGCTTCAGTAATTGGATTATAGTAAAGAGTATTTAATTACTCGTAATAGAGGTTTTGACTGGAATAAGTTTCTGAAACACAGATGTATAAAAGGTAAAATATTACCTGCTGAAATACGAAGGTGTTTGCAAAAAATGACACAGAAAATTCTTACGACATATGTGAAAGAAAACCTTGATTTATTTTTAGCTCACTACGAATATAAAGATAAATATTTTCTTGTAAGAATAACTGACAGAAATGGAAATATAAATAGAAATACGTGGGAAAATAACCGCGTGTTATAACAATTACATCCCCTGTCAAAATTGAAGAAGTGTAATTAGGCAAGCAACTGCGAATCTGGCACTCAATGTACTGAAATATTTCCTTTTGGTGCTCCAAACCAATTTCTCCCTTAGCGCCTTAATGTTAAGGTTGGAATAGATCTAGCTAAAGTACATGGGTAGAATTATTTCATAGTATATGAAGCTCGGAGTAACAAAACAGTAATTGAAACTGGCAGAGGTTGTAGGGTTACTAAGTAAATGATTTAATAATACTTTGAATAATGTAAGCTATGATCACAAGTTAATTATGAAGTGTGTGAGTAGATCTGGTTTCTGTATACCTGTAAGTTATACTGACATTTTGGGAAAACCAAGTGACAGGCCAAGGAATGGAAAAATCTGTAGACCACTAGACAAAAAAGGCGAACAGTAATCAACCTTCCTTGTCTTCAATGTCGTATGTAACCTACTTCCCCTTGAACCTGGGACTAAAGACCTCATTAGCAAATGCAGATTTATTGTAATTTACTAGAACTTGATAAGTGTCGATAGTTCTTGATTCTACGTCTGTTGTGGAATAAACGACGGCATCCAAACTCGCTTCGACGATCGATCCAACCAAACTGGCTTTGGTCTGGAAATAGACTGATCGTCGGCTGGGAGATCACAGAATTTGCACTTCGAATATGTACTATTTTGCGACCCTTCAGGGCTTTCATTCTATTTTAGGTCGAACTCATATTTCATTGAAAGCTGACATAACATTTACGATTGTATATGTAAGTAGCAGAAGTTATGGCTGTTGCCTTAAAAAAAAATCAAACACATAATTCACATTTCACCGCCACCGCATTACCAAAGTAAACTAATTAATTTCCATACTAATCTCGCGTAATGTGCAAGTCACATTGACCCAGAAATTGCCATAAAATCCATCATGTTACACGAAACTGGACGAAAAATCTCATTACATTTTTATAGGGGCGATGGAAGAGAAACGCCAATGACAAATTGTCGGCGTACCCCATCAAAGGGCTGTGTGACATTACTGAGTGACTGCTAGTCAACGCTCATCAAAATTCATGGAACACCAGTGTATATGTGCGTCATGTTTTTATGAACGGATATGTCAAATGCTGGTGGTTAGAATTTTTCATTGGTGGGATTTTTTGTTTTAGTAGCAAAGTCAGGAGATAGACCTCACCATGGTTTTTATTAAGGTTTTACTTGGACGGTAAGTACCGGATTTCTAAACGATATCCAAATTCGCGTTTAAAATCTGTGTCAAAAATTGTTTTGGCTCAACTTTTGAATTTGGACCATTTTCGAAGTCAAAAATGTTTTATAATCCTAAAAATATACAAGCGACGAGTATAAAACTCATCAGTCATAAATGTAAACAAAAATATGGAATAATATTTACCGCATCTGTTTAACATTAACATATAAATGCATGAGCACAAGAAACTGTTCATAATGTTTCTAACATGACCTCTATCTACAGGTTACAGAACACAAGTACAGCGTGTCGTTGGCAAAGAAAAACGAATATTTTAGCAAATATAAGAAAGATGGCAAGATATGGAAATGGTCTTTAAGGAATGCTAAAGCTTTTGATAGGGATCTTGCATATACGGATTATATGTTTAGAAAATCGGAATCAAGATTTGTTGAAGACCTCCAACCTTGAACTAAAGACAAGACAGATATGCAAAAATGTTCAAACCGCACATTTCCGATATCGATTTTAATGTGGAATTTCTCGCGTTTGCCGCAGATTAAAGTGTTTAACTAATTAAGAAAGATAAAAGCCCAAAAAGAACCGATGAATGAAATAGATATATCCGACGTTTAGCAAGGCTTTTCAAGCATTCACCTTTTACACTTTTTGTCATTCTCAAACCCTCCTAACATGCATCTCACAATCCTACTTTTCCAACCTCGTATTTACGGAAGATAAATACGGCACCTGATCCACGCAAAGGTTGTTAAGAATAATGTTCTCCGTTTAGCTGGTATTCATCCTTCTCTCCGGAGACGGCAGAAAAAATACGTGGAGAAACAATGCTATCTAACATCCAAAGAAATACCGATGTTTTATATTAAAGAACGCGTAAACTACGCGTTCCTGTTTATAGAGAAGTCTTATGTGGATTTTATTAGAAGAGAAAATAGAGAATATCATGGAAGTAGATGCTGTGATTGTTGAACATGACGTGACTGATCAGACACTGTTTTGATATAATAAAACAGTTATCGGTAAAGCAAATAAAAAAGTTGACGTATATTTGTACATCAATGTCGATATCGAGGACATACGAGCAGTGTACCTCATGTTATAGAAATGGACAAATAATAATAATGTAACAGCGGTAAGTCTATAAATATTCCTCCATTCGAAACAAACTATTGTTGGAGCAGATCGATCACGTCCCTGAACAAAAAGGGATCGAAGATTAGAAAACATTAGACACGATCATTTGTCTGCCTCAATAAGATTACCCGGAGGATTACAAAAGGAATAGCGATCGCTGGACAAGTAGAGGTCACAACTAAATCGCGATTACTACGCCGTGTTCCGCATAGTACGCCGGTAATATACGCGAGTAATACAATTTGTTACGTAATGCCAGTAACAGTTATGGAAACAATTCGCTGATTGCTTGCTGCAGTACATACGTAACGTTGTGAGAGTGTTATTGCTCTATTTTCGGTATGTAATACCGTACTATAATTAGTTGCGAGGCAACGTCGATGCTACGCTTTATAAATACAAACGATTGTGTAATCAACGATGAGTAACTGTCTATTGTGATGAAGGAAAATGACAGTTTCAGGAATTGAACGTGGTCGTGTCGTGATTCTCCGGCAGTGACCTCGCGATAGCTTTCGATAGCATGAACCGTCTGTTTCGGACGCTCCCGACCTATTTCAGTCCGCCGGCCAACGGAGCTACACGCTGAAACAATGAAGTGAGTGCGCAGGAAAGGGACGCGCTTACGTGCCGGGCACGAGACGGAGCGGGATGCGAACACCGTTCGTCGTCACAGCGCGAACACGCTTAGTACCCGCTGCGTTCTATTTCTGATCGTCGCAAAACATGTCTCGGAATTCGTTTCTATGTGTCTGGGAACATCAGAAATCATGTGACTAATGATCCACGAGCTAAAAACGTGAGGATTAAGATGGGATGTGGAGCAGTTCAGTGTTCATTGTAACGTAGGGTCGCATCCGCTAATTGTCCTACAAACGCTTTTACAATTACAGCTTCATTTCAGCTATGACGTGATCACGTACTATAAAAGCATTCAGCTGGTTTGGTATTGCTATTAAGCTAAATGAAATGGCACAAGATAATGAATTCAGGGCTATTACCTTGGTGACAACAGGTCGTTATGCAACTGTAGTTAAAATTATTGCCGTTTGCCAAATTGGATGTAAACATATCGATCGTTTACACATAGTGGAAAGTTTCACAATGGAAATAAAAACGTGAATAGCAATAGTATTGATTCTGCTTCCGTGCTGATGGAGGGCGAACTTCAAAGGATTCGATGCAGTAATGTAACGCTGTAACGTATCTGCAAAGTCGTTATTGATACGGCAAGCATTCCTATCTAGAGCGGGGAATGGCGTCAAAAATATCTCGATTGTTTCGTGTTGCTGTACCACATAAACCTGCAACAGCTGTAAATAAAATGATGTAGCACCTCAATAACGGGCTTGTGTAACGTGTGGTGAGAAACATTTTGGTTATTTGTTTTAGGAGGTAAGCCGGTCGTCCGTCTTTCGTTAATCTAAGGTTTATTTTAATCTCAGCATTAATATTATGTACGAAAATACCTGCTAGCGTTCAATCATAAACCGTTTGTACCTGGTTTGTTTCTGTTGCGCACGAATTTAGAGTTTCGTTTTAGGTATACAGTTTACGGTTTATGTTTCCGTTAGCTCAGTTGTTGCCTAATGGATGTGTGTGTGTTTCATCTCGAGTACTTCATCATCGTGTGTGCAGGATTCCAGAGTTAACAAAGAATTCATAATTAAAACTATGCAGCTCGAGCGCGCCACAGCGGCCGCCTTGTGCTACGCCAAAAAAATAATAACGTGGTATCATAATGGAATTATCCACTGAAAGCTACCAACCGTAAATCATCAGCTCGTAAAGTAATAAGTTCTGATAGGATATCGCTGGAAAAGTCCGAAAGTGTCGCTAACATATTCAGGCAAAAAGATCACCATTTATGTTTATATAAGTCGACGGAAAATGGAAAGACACTGCTACATAAGTCGTATTCCTGTTCCTAGTAGCGGGCGCGGTCCAGGGGGTGAAGACGGAGGGTCGGGATCGAGAGGGGTGCGGGTGACGTCATCATGGAAATTGATTCGGAGGCGAAAAACGGGGCCGCAACAAAGGCGGCGCGTCCGTCGACTAGACATAAATTAGTGGTTTATTTGTTAAGTTGGACGGGGACCGTCTTTTATTATGCGTAATGGTTGTGGATGTACACGAGCATCGCTTATCATGTTACTATTTAGGCTAATGCCTTCGAGGAGATCAATACCAGCGACCTTGATACCGAGACGAGGACTAAAAAAAACCGCGGATTGATTTACTGAAAATTGTAATAAACATTAGGACGAATTAAGTAATTCTTGTTTTCGTGACGAATACAAAATGTAGATTCTGGACCTAGTTTAACATAGCGGACGTGGTGATAAAGCCAATTAGCCTTCGTTGTGTAAAATAATGTAAAGGGAGGTCAACGCACAGAACACAGTATATGAGAAAATTACAGATACTAAAATATACCGTGAAGTGAAACGTCCTATAAATAGAGCTGCAAATGTTATTGGAAATATAAAAATACTGTTCATCTATTTCTTTAAAGTTTACAAGAATGAATCGTGTTGTTTGTAGAGAAAACAATGGTATTCTTGCACTTCTGAAAGCTTTGATTTACAGATTTAGTACTTTGAACAATGTAATGGCACTAACAATGCTGGCTTACTTTTATTTCTCCTACATCATTAGGTTTGCATAAAGCATTTACCGTGTTATTTTTTTTTTACCTAGAAAAGCTTTATCCATGAATAGCTTTTGCCCGCGGCTCCGCCCGCGTGGATGTCGGTTATCGCGTAAAATGCAGCCTATGTCCTTTCCCAGGCTATAACCCTGCCAAATTTCATGACGATCGGTTCAGTGGTTTAGGCGTGAAAACAGAGTTACTTTCGCATTTATAATATTAATAGGGTTTCACTTAATTATGAGTAGGTAATACCTACCTACAGAAATTATAATAATTAATCTAGTTCAATAGGTACTGTTGAATTACTTTCCTTGTTCAAAGCTATTCCTGGCAATAATGACGTCGGTAAAACCTAATATGATTAATAAAACTTTAAAAATAAATCAGAAGCTGTTCCAATAAACCCTGAAACAGAGGCAATAATGTTGTAAATTGAAATGGCATCACCAATCAAAAATGCAATGTCAATTCCCGATATTCCCTACAAAATTCCGTCTGCAATCGTTACAAGGCTTAATTGAATATTCTCATCTCATACATTATTACTTTAATTACTGTTGTTACCGCAACTGGTGTGTTCCTCGAAATTGATATAATAATATAATGCTATTGTCTTTCTACGAACAATCTGGGAATGAGTCACATTAGCATATAATAGTGTCCACTGCATACACTGGTGAACACAATGTGTCATGTATTTTAATGTGAATTATCAGACGTATTGCAACTTGAACATGCAAAGCGTCGACATTTGCAATTTTATTAGCTGAATATGTCATCAATTTGATTTTTATAAAGTCAGAACATTTCCTTTCAAGACCAGACATTCAAGAATTTAAAATGATCGCCTAAGAAGATACCGGCCCGAAGGCATTTAACGATCCTCAAGGGAACAAAAGGGTGAATTGTACTTATCAGAAAATAACATAAAGATCGTTACAGCAGAAGGAAACACATTTGAGATCAACGTCCAAAGATTTGGAATTAAATAGGACACTGAGAAGCATATAAAAGAAGACCTTGAACACATGCCTAGTATGGTAGCAATGACTACTAGAAATATTGGTCATAATCTCAATAATTATAAAGATGGTCATAAGAAGCGGATTACCAAGAACTGATGCAGTTCTTAGTATAATTATATGACTTTTTGTGACTTGTGAGGTAATCAGTTTTACTACACACGTATTAGTCATAGGGTAAATAAACTTAATTTGATTCTACAGTGTACTTTTTCATATATTTTTTAAATAGTATATAAAATGATTTTTGACTAGATATAATGAATGATAGAAATAAAAAGGTGAATTCTATGTAAAAGGCACACCTGTTAGATGTTTTTTTAAAGAGATATTGATATTTGTACATTTCTGACAGTGATGGAAATGACAAGAGTAGGATGGAAATGATATTCTCCTTTCTGGAAATGACATGACTTGGCTGGTAATGATTTGTTGTAACAAACAGATATTTAAAGATTAAGTATACTAGTATTCAAATGTAATGTAAAGGATTAATAGATCAGAACTCAGGGTTTGTAAATGAAATATCATTTTAATCAACACAAGCTTTATTTCTTTAATAATAATAATTAAATAATTCTTTAGTAAAATCAGTCATAAAAACACAATCAAGTCGTGTCGATTTCGTATAATCTCTGAACAATATTTAGACTTCTAAAAGCTTTCATGATTAAAAAATATACCTTCAACAATCAATCTAGGTATATCAAACTCAACACTTAACATTATAATAGTCAAACTAGATATTTTTACACTAAATTGTTCATTCTTTTGTAACAACAATATTTCTTCTATCATTGCTAACCCAATTAAAAGTGAAAACATCATCAAATCGACCTACGTTTTAAAGTATTTATACCTATTTATTTATTTAGATCAAAAGAAACATTTTTGTTTGACAAAATAACAATATTTTTTGGTGTACTTGTAGTACTTACACCAAAAATTTTATTAATGTTGGAGGATGTATTTGTTATATTAGTAAGAATACGGTGAGATTCGTACCTCGTAACGAGAGGTGCTACATATTCAGGGGTATTTGGGTCTCCAGAACTCGGCCCAAGGCGTTCTTCTTCAGTTGCAGAATAGTTGAGGACTTTCAAAAATCCTAAATGTTTATCGTGAACACAAATATAAGAATCACAGTCAAAACAGCTGGCTTTTCTGAACACGAGATAAAATAATCCTTGTATCCATAATACTTGGTGAACATTCAACGTTCCCTGGAATGGTTTCAAGTTTTTGGGAAGAAGAGCTTCTTTGGCTAAAACCTCATCTTCAGTGACAGTCATAATGGTAATATTTTCAATGTTCTGTTTTACAATATCTATAAACTGATCAAATGTGCTGACGTCTTGACCAAAAGTCACAAGACTGTCTACAGTCCGTTTTAGCACTCCTCCAATCCCATCTGGGGCCCGATTCCCATGTCCAGCTTCACTGTAATTCCAGGTTATTGCCTTTAGTTGTGGGAAATCCTTACAAAGAACTGAAATTATGTAGAAGATATATTTATTGCGGTACTGGGAACTTGGAGAATCAGATTGGAAATGAATGGTATCTACAAAAGGATTCATCTCTATAGCCAACCTAATCATGGGTATTAGGTGCGCCCAGATGGCTGCGGCGTCGTGTCTCGAGCACTGGCTGACTGTGCATGCACAGGTAGTGCCAATGGCACTACGATGGAAGTCGTAGGTATATAATACACCAGTATGAAAACAAATCTCTTTATGACTTGGCCCAAAATGAAGACTCTGCATTTCTATTCCGTATTTGAGCCCAAAATTTTCTGAAAAGTCTATATGTATGAATGCTTCTGTTACAATTAGATTATTTTTCTTGTGTTTCGCGGTGTTGTCTTGTACATTTATAATAAATGCGTGTTTGAAAAATTAGGTAACTGGTAATCTAATTTTTTTATAACTTGTAGTGGAGTCATTTCAGTTGCCTTTTTCGTAGTAATATTTATAATGTGTTTTCATACCCTTCTTAGTCTTCACAGTTTCTTTGCAACTAACCCACTGGTAGAATGCAAGGCTTTGATCATTGGAAAATTCTGTATAGGATAAACCATTATCCTTGCATGAAGGGTAGTCTCTTTTCAAACAATTATCGTTGTATTAAGAACAAAACAGGGACTCTCTGTTCAAAATTAGTCTCCTTTATTATAATCGCCTTATGCAGACATATAACTGCCAAATCTATATTGCTATGAATTATGCAGGCACAAGTTTCCCTGAGTGCTTTGCTAGGAAAGATTACCCAAAATGGGCGATGTCTACAAAAGAAGGCATAACTTACAGGAATTCCATGCTCTGATATAAATTTGTTGTGTAATTGTTTTAATGGTAATATTAGCTGTCTTTTTTTGTTTTTGAACCTTACTTCGAGTGATGTACTGATTTTTGCCGGGAATAATTATGTTGTTTGAATCTTGTTCAAAGAATTTCTTAATAAGTATAGGTAATCTTTGCCTTGTTCGCGTTTCTTGAGCTGTTCGCGTGTCTTTTACTTTTTGACCCCATTTCTCTATCTTTTTTTAAACCAATTGTAATTTATCCACTGCCATCTTACTTAACTTCTTTTTCAGAGTCTCATTTTCTTTTCTTAAATCTTGTATAATATTAATTAACATTTTCCGTCTTTTTTGTTCTTTGTACCTTATGCGTCTTATTTTCGTAGCTGGTGAATTTAAAGGATCGTCCTTAGCTGTACTACTTCTGGTAACTTAGTTTCATTTATCTTACGTTTTTTATTTTCCCTGTACCTCTTTGATGCTTCACACCATTTTTCCTTTGATGCCTTTGATCCCTTGGTGATTTTTCATCAATAGGAATAACTTGTCCCTTTTCTTTCTTCTTTATATCCCGTAGTCGTTCTTTTTCTTTTTCTCTTTCGTACATTTCTGGATCATTTTTAAGTTCTGAGTACCTCTTACGCTTGTTGGCTGATAGATTGGCATTCGATGTTTTCTTGTTCATGATCACCAAACCTAGAACAATATCTTCTATGTTGCATAAAGGTACATGTTCGAGACGAGCTGCAGTCCGTCTTGGACTTGTTCCACTTCACAAATCACATTAATAAGTGAATGGTCACGCATTGGTGTTGCTGTGGGCTATCTTATAGATAAAATCACACGAAAGTAACAAGAAGCAAACATAATAGTCATTACCGGTATTCACTAATCATTTCCGTCTCTAACATTTTATTGGAGATGATCTTACTGGAAATGACATGTTTTGTTTTAAGTCGAAACATGCTCTTAAAATACAGTATCAACGTAACAATAATAACCTCAAATGACACACGTGAACAGTCGGAATATATGCAAAAAGAAATAGATAAATGTATTCGTTACTTACACTTTAATCCTTCCTTTTGGAAATGATGTGCATGCGTGACAATCGTCTTACGTAACTTTTTAACAATATATTTTGAGAGCCAATTGCACTGCTATCACGCGTCCACTTGCTCGGCGGCTTGTTGGGGAATTGAGGAATGTGCGGGCGCGGGACAACATGTGCTTTGTGCCACAAAGTAAGAAAAAAATACTGTTTGACGAACTTTTACGGAAATGATGAAAATATCGTAACATTTCATAAATCATTTATTTAGACTTAATTTGATAGTTCACTTTCAAAAGCTTCAGCAGTAATCCATCTTTGTTTTATAGTTATGATAAAGCAATTTTCAAAAACGCACCCTTGTTACTCTTTTTGCTATTATTTTGATATTTATAGTTAGATGCATGACTTTTCGTCGGGTTGGAAATGATGTTAAGTGCGTGTTTTGTTAATTTCCTGAAAATACGTAATGTTCCCGGAAAAAAAATTATTGGCGCCTATAAATATAATATAAAAGAAAACATTTGCACTTGATTTAAATGACTGAGAACTATAAATAACGCCACAGTGATGAAAAACTTTTTTTTTTATCCGATTAGTTTATTTACCCCATAGTATTACTAATACTGCATGTTGAACTTATAGATTATTAAAATAAAAGTGAATGATTTATCAGCCGATTCTTTACGATTTTCATGTTTGCCAATTTATTCTGAAGAAAAGTTCAAGCACCTCCGCCAAAGAAACAATAGCGACTGATTTCTATATGGCTTTAATAATAAATTCACTTTTGACTAAATCTGAATTCTTAGAACCTCTTATATTTTTCTAAAAGGACATGCAAAATTCCTGCGTCTTTATTTCCATGGCAAGTCGTATTTGATGTCATAGATATTTTTATTTGGTACAAAGACAATGGCGCCAATTTCATCGGCAGTCTCATTGGATGACATCATACATACGTCATTATTGTATTCTGGTCAGGTAGCCTGTTTTGTGTTACTATGTGATTTTTCAAGTTAAGCAAGATTGGAATTTAGGAGTGGTATGCAAGTTAAGATACTCAATACTCAATACTCAAATTTTATTTGCATTCCACAATGTGTACTTAGGTGGTAAATTAAAAATAGTGATCATTATGGACCCTGTCGGGCACAGCAAAAAATAGTAGGAGAGAGGAAGCTTTAAATAAGTAGCTAAACTTACATCTAAACTAAATCCAATAATACTACAATTTGGGGTTCTGTATACCTACAAGCTATATGCTGTAGAAGCACCGTAATTTTACTGAGAAAATCATGAGCTCTTAATTTTGAATTTACATGTTAAATGATTTAAATTATTATTATTTTATTTTATTTTGTTAATTCTAATTTATCGATCTAATTATACATTATACATTATAACTATTATTTTTAAATAATTATATCAATCTAAAGCTAATTTTATTATTATATTGATCTGATCTGATCTGAATATTAATATTAGATCTGTCATAATCGTTTTTAGTTCCACGGTTTTGACGTATTTTATGTGTATGCGTGTATATACGTGTTCAATCATTGTTAGTAAGTTACTTCTATGTGTCATATTCATAATGTACATATCTTCATGATTTACATTTAAGATAAACAAAACAACTTCACACAAATTAGTAATTTCAAAACGGTTTATTTGGAACATTGTAACCTACTGATTTAACATAGTACCTACTAAAATATTGGCTCAATAGCCATAACCCTACTCTAACTTGCCTTCAATTTTAAGTTTTCTATTCAAAGTGCTGGTTATTATAAGCTTTCATCAACTTACGGTTAAGCTTAACTTTGAGCAAGAACTTTTGAGCTTGTAAGTTACGGTGTCTTTTAGACCGGAAACCATGGTTACTAAATCTAAACTTGTTGCCTCCATTCTATTTGATAGTTATAGGTTGAATATCATCAACGTTATCCTTAGCTTTTATCCTATCAATCTGCCTAGCCTTTTCCAAACTATGTTGGGGTCCGCTTCTAGCCTAACCAGATACTGCTGAATACCAGTATTTTACATGGAGCAACTGCCAATCTGACCTCCACAATCAAGTTACTAGATAACACGATATCCCTTCGTAAGAGTGGTTATCTGGTTGAATTGTAACTCTGTGTCATCGATTCTTAACCATCTTTGCGTCATTAAACTCTTGGTTGGCTAAGTTAACCTACTTGTCGTGAAGACTAATGGGTGAGTCGCAGTAAAACAATGGGACAATGTTAATCACTTCGCATCTTATGACATCATCACACGTCATTAAAGTATTCTGGTCACAGCGGTGACTACGGTATCAAGTAATGACGGCATAGCTGTTTTGTCTGGTATAATGTCATGAAGTGTAAATTCTTATTCATGTTCTGACAACATGCTACAATGTTTTTTTGTTTTTCTTTAAAAGCAAATACTTGTTAGAAGATGGAGGAAAACCTGCCATATCTACGTCACGAAATTAATTCATGACACAGTCAGCAACCCAGAGAAAATACATAAGATTTCTCTGCGAAAAATTTGAGCCTGCCATATATGATTTCAATGACGTTCATATTATTAAGACAACACCTTACAAGGATGAAGAGCAATTTTTTGACACGCCATTAGGCAAAAGCGGATCAAAGCTTTTGGAGGAAATTGGAATGATTATGTTAATAAAATGTTGACTGGAACATGTTAGTTATAAAATTATCTGGTCAACTATTACTCATTGATGACGTTGGACCTATTTGTGACATGGCATTAAGCATTTCCGTTAACTGATGTCATAATAATAATAATATTAATGTGACTATTGTTATTATGGTATTTTACTTCACATAGTTAAAGATTCTTTTTTTGTGTGAACTTTTAGGGTAATGACTTGGAGTAAAATTGTGCTCGATCATTGAAAAAGATTTGTATGAGGCAGCGCATCAAAAACGTACGTTGGTCATAGTAATATACTGGAAAATTGAATAATATAATGAAACAGGAAAGAGATATAAAATGTTTCCTGTGTCCTCTTTGAACAAAAACCTAATTGGTTTACTAAATAATTCCAAAAAAAACGGCTGTGACATCACAAGTGGTGTTAACCGCAGTTGGCCTTTACAGGGCTAAGGGCGCGCTTAGAGCGTTCAGCCGAGCAAAAGAGTGCAACTGGCTCATGGACACCTCAAGGTATAAACCTCGATGAGAGTGGTGGAGGGAAGGTTGGAGACTGTTGACGTCATCCATTATAAGATAAAGGTGCAGTTTTAGCTGGCATTGATGAATTAAAGGAGATGGGAGAACTTACTTGTCAGTGTTTAGAAGTTAAAAAACTAATGGAAGAATTTAGGAAGTTCCTACACTGATTGTTAGAAAAGAAACACTAAAACAACAGGTAACATCACTCAGTAAAAAGAAAACGGAAGAAACGTGAAACAATATACACCAATGAAAGTGAACTACGAAATGAAAGTGTGAATAGAGCAAGTTAAGTAGTGCATTAGCAAACTTTTTGTACAAGATCCTATGCACCTAACAAGTCTATTATCGTTTCAACAGTGTTACTTTCAAGAACTATTACACAAATTAGTTTAGTCAGCTTTCGGTCCGAGTAGCGTAAACAATTCGTGTGCACGCGATCCAGGGTGCAATAACCACCAGCTTGCATTACTAATACTATTTACCGAATAGTGTACTGTACAAGTTAATAACATTGCTTTAAAAAAAATCGATTTGGTATACAACTGGTAGTTGTTAAAGGCAAATGTCTGTCTGCTTATCAATCAACAATGGCAAACATTTAGTTTCCTTTCTTGTTACAGATATGCAATTCTAGTTTGAGCGACGATTATTTGAGCATTTTGAATACACGCGAACGAAATTACGACCGGTAGAAAGTCAAATTGTGGGTTCAATTACAAAGAGAAATGGGGGATAAATTCACCTTTTTTGTTTTAAATAAATTCCCCATTTTATTTACAACCCTGTAGCATTAAAAATACTATCCTAATCTAGATATGACTCAGGCAGCTGAAATGGTCACTTAGCAATGCAAAGTGAGGTATCAAGTCACAGCAGGTCTTAAACAATAATATGAATGATATCATTTCTAATTTTAACACTGTTCTCTATGCATTACACTCGAGCTGTTTCGTACAAATCATTTTAATAGACCTTGGCTGGCTTTATCGATGTTACTTTATGGGCTAAAACACTTTTCACAATTTGTTAGTATTGATCTATGTGGTTTCTCTCTTCTACTTCCTTTATTTTGAGTTCTTAAATCTTATTTGAGTTTAAGACTTCATCATTATCTCCTCACGTCCGATCTACACGATCAAATGATTGACTTCGGCGGATCTCCAAGTCTAAATATTAGTACATTCTTGTTCCAAACAAAGTGTTGTTGCAAGGTTAAGCTGAATTATTAAACCTTTAACACACCACCTTAAGAAAAGCACATGTATACGAACAACCCTGAAACAAATTAATGCCCATAATTAATGGTGGCGCCGCGACCTTGACTATGATTACGGATTTTTCTATACGTACCAATATTCTGATGGTACTGTTCGCCAAGTTCAGTATTGAAATTGATTAGTTAGGCAATACGTGTTGAAAGCTATAAAACAAAGGGGAATAGGTTCATGAGATCGATGTGACCGAGCATCATTTGTACGAGCTGTCAATCGCAGGCATATGAGGGTAGGCTCGAGAGCATCCACATGACGTCATAGGATCGCAGCCCGCCCCGCCCGACTCCACGGTCGGCCTCCGATCGAGATGCACGTTTGATGAGTGAATTGTTCTGTTACAATCGGAATATTAATCTGGACGTTATGTATGAGGTCGAGAAGTTAGTACGTCGTTAGGATAAAACGATTTGACCTGAGTATAATTGAAATGTGTCTGTTGTATTTTATTTTGTACTTGTAGGTGTTGATAACATTCTAGTAGTTTTCTTTAATAGGTAGGGCGTGATCAGAATTTTAGGTGCAAAAATTACCAATCTATTATTGTCAGTCTTCCTTATTGTTCGTAAACTGATTACCTACTCATGACAGAGTAACAGAATAATCTAGATCCGGTCTGTTAGATGTCCTTCTACTACTCCTATACCTAACCCTTGTCATCGACGTCACCCAGCCGCGAATAGCCGCACTGCATCGACCCTCGATTACATCTAATGCGATTTGTGTGTTACCTTGCTATCTGATCCAAACTAGTGTATACAAGTTGTTCTAAGCAGGAAAATGGGGCTAAACAGAATTAAACATTCACTAGGTGGTTACTTTATGAACCGTTTTTAAAGTTTGTAACAAAAATCCTCGAAAGAATCGAAGTTCAGGCTAGTTTATAGTTTGTTCAGAGAGAAAATGGTGTGCGTTAGTTACAGAAGTTATAAAAACTCTGTAGATTAATTACGAAGGAGAGTTTCTTGAAAAAATATTTAATCCGGGAATTTAAAAGTTGTGCATGGAAGTGGCCTTTGCAACAACCTTAATTAAAAAGGTTCTAGGAAAGAGTCCATTGTAACAAGATTCTTAGTGGTAGACGAAAATAATGATAATAATGAGACTAGAGACTTCATTCTAAAGGGGACCTCATTAAAGACAGAACAAATAATTACATGACAAAAAATGGTTGCATTACATGTAAAAGCTTTTAGAATAATTATGTTTATATAGTATCAACGGCAGAATGAACGGCAAATGGCAGAAACATTTGAGTAAGCAAGACCTCGGAAATGCAATAAATCTCCCGAGATTCATATTGACCGCACTACCGAGATGTATTAAGATTAAATTTCATTCATCCGTACTGATGCTTATTTCCATTGTAGTACAAGGTTCGCATAATTCAAGCCGTGACGGCATCCAACTGAATTTATTAATCCAAGATACGCGTGTTGGCTGCCAATGTTTGACGGTGTATGGACAAACGTTTGGACAGACATTTGGATTCATCGAAGCTTAAAGCCTTAAAGTTTGCGCAAAGCAGTCAAGCGTTACTTGATTTAGTTTTGAGTGGCTTTATTGTCATGTGTCTTTATCAATGTTTTCCTTTACTATACTACAAACAAAACCATTACAGTCCCATTATCTAAATCTATTTTTCTTTCTCTCTTCCCCTGTTGATGTGACACTCGAAACTTTTTTTCTGTGTAACCGCTTCACTAACTCTGAATGTTCCACAAACGTTTGCTGGTATGTCTCATTAAAGCTTGGTGTACGTTGGCATATGGGCATTGCAGTTAATTTGCACATTCCGGTAGCCCTTCGCATTTCCGAGAACTGCCGGCGATTCAAGCTTCGTTACACGAATAAATATTGGTGCGGTGAATTGCATTAGAGTTGAATAACGGCGAATATGGCGACAAGATTCCTGATTGGAGAAACTGTTTAGTTAGAACATTTTGAGTAAGACATTTTTATTCTTCCATTATTAATTAGCAGGACTTGCCAATAGCGTTGTGCCTTCTACAGGATAAGTTTTTATCCAGTGCGCAAACTGTAACCATGAATTCAGCATATCGTTCTAGACCCCCCTAGTGCAGAAACTTTTCGTTGGTCATACAAAAAATAATCAGCTGTTTCATAAGTGCAATACCTACGCGGTCAAAATTTATGGAACAGCTGATTTTTTTTTTGCATTACCGACGATACGTTTCTGCGCTGGGGGGTCTAGAATGATATGCTGAATTTATGGTTACGGTTTGCGCAATTGATAAAAATTGATCCTGTACTATCTCGCCCGAATTTTCTTGAATAATGAACAGTCTAATTAAGCATATATTATGTAGCTTCATATATGACTAGGTACACCTACCGTACCATCCAATCACAGAGCTAACTTATTACGTACGAAAAGGTCGCGCCAAAATAATGGGTTCCGTACCGTTCCCACCTAATTTATTCGCTCGGGACGATTTGTGGATCCCTAAATTGGTAGCTTAGGGTGTGCCATGAATTATTCAAGTATTTACACGTATCGTCTGACCGATGCTTGGGAAATATACTTGAGTTTACGATGTTATAAACTTAAAGAGGTTTGGTTAAAAGAAAGTTGGGATGGCCGTATAAGTGATGCTTTTGTTTTATTCAGGTAGCGGTAAATCCGATATTACGTTAGCCAAAAAATGTTGGATCTTGAAAGTATTTTCTGCAAAGGCGTTTTGGTAAAAACTGGTTGTACCCACAAATGGAAAACTCGTACAAAAGATCGTGTTAATGGAGTTTCATTAATGAAAACGAGTAATTGCCATCCGAATTCATTCAATCAATTAATTAGCAGCCAATGCCACGAATTATTCTCGTGTAATTCCAGTAAATTCGCCTTTCTACCTGTACGTTTGAATCCGGCACCGTTTCAAACAATCCACAACAATATTATCGCAGCTTTGGCATTGATCCACGCGATAATACATACATTTTGAATTCCAGTTCAATATAGTTTCAAATTAAAACCTTATTTTCTAGTGTATAAGATGAGTAATAACCCGGTTTGGTCTGGATAAAGATGTTATTCTGCTAGAAGCAAAGAGGATCATTTTTCGCTAGCATTTGTTGGCTGAACAGTTGACAGGGTCGATCCATCAGAGGCGAAGAATTACACTCTAAATGGCAAGTGAAAACCAACTTTATATTTAAAGCGGTACGAAGCAAAATTGCCCGTAGTAAACGATCCCCGAATTTCTTGGAATACCACGGTCTAAAGAGGTTGCGGGTTTCCGTGGCTTCGGCCTGTTTGATATTATAATAAAACCTTCGGAACAAAGGTGAATTCATACGTTGGAATCGGCGTAAATGTAAATTTTTATATTATCATGTTTTTGCGAAAACGGATACTGTTGCTCCGAGGGGCGGAGAAACGTTTTTTGTTTTTTAAAGATCTTTCAAAATATTCGGCTTTAAGCATGAGGATTCCTGAAATCTACGCGCAGGGCTTTTTCAACGTGAATGTATGGTTCAGTGTAGTAATTTGCCAGTTCAATAACATTCACTCACCAGATAAGTAGGTGAACATAAATCATTATCTGCCGAGCGTTTTTCCAACTATTATGCAGCTGAATACCAATATTTTATATGGAGCGACCCAGTTACTGGGTAATACTATACTCTTTAGTAAGACTGGTTATCAGACTTGCGGGCTTCCCGTAACGACTGTCAAAGATCCACGAATGACAGCTTGAACCAACGGCTTAACGTGCTTTCTGATGCACGGAGGGGTATTGGTATGTTAAGATAGTCCACCAAGGACCAACTGCGGCAAGCCCATGCGGCTGTTAGTCACAAGCCCCCCCTATAAATAACTTACGCGCAAAAGGCAAATTTGTTAAGTTGAACTGGCATTCATTAGTGAAGTTTTTTAGTATCTAGTACTTTCACAAATAATTTGGAAAAGGGAATTCATATCGATAGGAACATTTGACGATAAGCCACAATTTTTATCGGCAACAGAGAACCGATAACCGAATTACCATTCTATTAATAAACGACAATGGCGCTTATATCGGGAAACAGCTTAATATTTATAGTAGTATAGTAATAAACCTTTACGAAATTGTGATTAACTAATTGTCTGCCAAAATGTACCGTACGTGTCGATAAAGTGTATAAATTATGTTCTACATTAAGGTCTATAATCGCGTGACTGGTCCGCGGGAATTTCGGCGGTCGCATATATCATAATGAAATATTACAGTCGCTATCAGACGTAGTGACAGTTGCTATTTGCACACGTAATTTGTGCAGTTTCTACTGTCAAATGTATAGGGAAGGTGTTCGCAGACATTGTAATTTACAGTTTATTACAGGATACGAATTTCATTAAAACAGACATTTATTTTTTTCGTAGATTTTTTGTGGTATTGTTGTAGCATACCCAGACACAACGGAAGTCTGTAAAAATGTCAGCGTTCGTTTTATAAACCGAAAATTTCGACTCAACTGTCATTAAGAATACGGCAGTTGGATTTAAAATTTCAAATCCACATTCAACGAAATAATTACGACGAAACGATTCAAATAATTGAGGAGATGTTGTCATGACACAGATTATCTTATAGACAACGTTTGAGCATTGGCTGCATTCAATTTTCATACGATATTGCACATACAGAGTTCAATTTCAATAGAACTTTCCTTGAATCGAATTGGAGTCAACGAGCAAGCTTCAAAGTGGTTCGTTACCGGTATTGCCCGATAGAATTTAACTTAGAAGGAGGACGTTTGAAAGCGTTCTGTAAGACTGTTGTGATTGTATCAGTGTCAAGATGTTTGCAACAGAGATATAGGCATCTTGGTTTAAAGCTAGCGTCTGTTCTATGTTCCCCGAAGGTTTGGCAGAGGTATATCTATAGTACAGCCATATTTCGCCAGTTATGTTTAAGTCCCATGGACTTAAACATAACTGCCCATAGGCATGGGCATAAATCCAGACTCTGGGCTACTACTGAGGAATTCCAGAAAGAAAAACCTACAAACACGTTGCCCGACCTTACAATCGAACCCAGAGCCTCATGAACAGCAGTAGCGCTTGCGGCCAACGAGGCAGTGTCTTATGTTGTTTGTAGCAATAAGAGACACAAATATTCAGTCAATAGTCAAAGCTTTCAATATAAGACAAAGCCACTTGGATCTACAATATAACATCAAGGCCTTTATCGGCCGCCCATTTTTGCTTGTTATGTCAGCGGAGGTCTGACACAAATCGCACAATAAAGGGAACGAATCCAAGATTCTAGCGCAAATTCTTCTACTCCAACAATATCAATAGCTGTTCTATGTATTCTTAGCCCCTCGAGGCCTATCGAAGTCTAAATAAAGGTCAAGTCGATACAACGTCTTTCGGGTTACATCGGCGATCCGAGGTTCGGAACAAAACGTCGGAAGATATAAAATAGTTTCTCAGACTCATCAAGGCGGGATCCGAACTTGGAACATAAAATTCGGGCCTTTTCATGATGAAGGTAGTAAAGGATTTTTTGCGATTGACGTGGGACATGACATGGATGGATGGCGCCCAGAATTAAGTGAAGACCTGACTTAAAATGACTTTAACGAAAAAATGTTAGGTTGTCTGAATTTATTCTTAATAGAAAACAAATATTGACGTGCAAGAATTCTGAAGCGAAACAGTTATGGTAGAAAACGAAAAACACAAAGCTTATAAGGCTGATATTTCGCACGGTCGAGGCATAGGTTGAACAGTGCTGAGTAACGCGTGACCTCATTAACGAGGACGGCATTGGAACCATAAAGTCCTACTAAATTCCCGTATTAGGCCTCCATCGAGTGGGTACAGACATTTATTAATTAGGACGCCATGACACCATCGGAGAGGATTGCTAGCGCAGACGTGACCTTTTAATGTAATTAAGCGAATATTGATGTGTGTCCTGAGATAATTTTACGGGTTTGTCTATGTAAGTCGATTGTTTGAATCCTTGTTTATGCTGGATTTTCTGGAAAAAGCCCTTGTATTTCGTTGAACCATTTGATTCTATTTTCATGAAAAGCATATAAATTCCGCGATGTTATTAACCTCTAGACGTTTTTCCGTCGCGACACGTTCTCGACGCGGTGTGCACAGCGCCACTCTTTAGTCATAGCATATTTTAGTTGGCGTTAATTACTTTTTGATGAGCAAAGTGTGAGTAACAAGATTACGAGATGCATTAAAAGGACATGACACATTCCACACTTTCCATAAAACGTTCTATTTTTACGTACCCGTTCGTTAGCATAATGTGCCTCTTTGTGATACCTACAGCTTTAAACAAAGCAGACATTAAGTACTGCTTCCATTTTCTGAAAGTACCAAAGGCAAGCAAGCGATGTATAATCTTGATGAATTGCTTTGCTCATTACCATTAATTTCCTTGTGAAATGGATCCAAGCGTCCTAATTAATGATTGAACAATGAATGAGATTTTGTCCAGTGCGACCTTGTCCTCGCTGAAAGTTATATCAAGACTATCTTACGCAGGTACTTCATAAACTTGGTTTATAGCGGCGACTGCCCAACGTTAAATCTACTAAACTTAAGATAGAGCCGGACGTTTGAAACCGCCGAGAGACCCGGTTTACAGAATGCTAATCTCGCTTCATGCCGTGGAATATTGCGGAATTGTCTCCAACCGTTTTATCTGGGAAAACTTTAATTTCGACTGTTTACTTTGGCAGCTGTTAGGTAGCGCGGTTGGTTTTAACATCGCTTTGAAACGTTAATTCAACATCAGCGTCGATTGTTACGACGTCTCAATTAAGGCTATTTGTATTTCGCATTACAACACTTTTGAAGGTTCCGTTCCGTGGCTTTTTCGCAAAATGAGGTTCGGTTCGAAAGACTAATCACTTAAAAAACAGAAGCAAGAATTCGGCCATAAATATATCGGGGCTCGTAATCGACCTTCAACACGACCGAATTAACGATCCTCTTCATTGTGGCCATTTCGAAAATCAAAGATTTCTTGCCATGCGTCCTCTTCGGGGTCAAATAAGCCATTTGTCGACATTTAACGTGTACTCAGTCTGACCTTTCCCACTCCAAGGGACGCTTCAGCTTGGCTCACTACCGTTGGCCCAACAAAGGTTTCGTCACCATCAACTTTAGGTCTTTCAACTTTGACATTGCGATCAAAGCTGTTTATGTTTTTTCTACAATATTCCTTTGGCAGTGAATCAAACTATCCGATCTGCTGAAGGCAAGTTGGGTCGGAATAAATGGGCGCTGTCCGTTACTTGATACGTATCGCGACATTTTCAGAACAATATCGATAAGTCGACTGCGATAGTGTCGCTATGATGGGAGCCGATGCCAAATACCGGACACTTTGTAATCGATACGAGGTTTTGTATTTGTGAAATAACCTATTTTGAGTTACTTTGTAAGGGAACACAGTAAAACAGTCGCCAGTAAAAACAGAAATTACGAATAACATAAAAGAGCGAGATTAAAGGCAAGGTATTCCAAGTGTTTTACAATGATGTCAAATAAGAAATATTCCAAGAGGTAGGTAATAAAATTGCGAGAGACAAGGAAGAAATGCGACTCCGTTTTCTTTATCCTACATTAAAAGTAAATGACTGTTCGCGAAAAGAATTCAGGGTATTTTAGAGGAGACAGGCAGATAAAGAAAGCACGTTCTGAGTCCAAGACTAGGTAGGTTATGAAGCACGTAGGGGACTAGAGGCACCCTCCCCCGGAGATTTACCTCCGCCTCCGAACCGATTGTGGTTAACTTAACTGCGAGTGTAACTCAACCTGAGATTGTAGACAAACTTGTATATTGTTATGGCGAGATTTACGACATCTGCTCCATTTTGAATTTAAGTTCGTTAAGTACGATGTTGACAAACTTCCAAACTGGATAATGTAAATTTCAAAACTGTCAAAATACCTCGCTTTGTTTTAGAGTAAATTGAATCATGTTTTGTAGTCTGTTTTTGTCACTTTTCCCTTGTATGTAAATTGTTACGAAATCACAACCTAAAATATTTCAGGGTGTATTTTCAACACAGATATGTTTATGACAAAAATAAACTTTTAAGATAGTCTGCGCAGCATACGGAACGGAAGATCGATAGAAGCGTGAAAACCCTTTTTAGATTTAAAAGCCACTATAAATACCTCGCAAGATACCGACACTCGTAAACTTCTATCCATAAAGGTTGATGCACTATCAAATATCGCTTCACATACATTTTTCCAAACAAAATCAAAAAGTGACAGTTTTTATGATGGAAAACGAAATATCTATCAACTTGTTTATTTATATCTTCTTGATTACACTAAATTCTGAAAAGACGGTGATCAAATACGCGGACAAAGCTGTACAGCTAACATTAAAATACGAACTAAATCCGAGTTCGCTGAACGAAGATTACATTTTGCTAGTCAGAAAAATATTGGCCAGGAGATTAATTTTAGTCAGACATTTTAAAAGGACATTTAACGGTCATTGTTGCCGAGGCATTGTGTCCTTTAAGGACAACGACATTATATGAATGGTTAATGAAATAACGGTATCACAAGGAAGTGAAGCAAAAGATATAATATCTAGAGACCTACTTAAACAAGTTATTATCAGCGGTTGAGGTATAAGCGAAGAAGCTATTAAGGAAACTGTTATCGGGGACATTATCGAGGGTGCAAAGGATAAAGAGCCACTAGCCACCCCACCTGTTCGGGAAGTTCAGTTAGCTATCGATCTGATAGCGGTTTTGACAACAGTTCAACAAGATTAAACTTGATGTTCAGGAAAAAATTGGACATTTATTCGAGCATTTTCGTTAAGCTCCAATTTCCTAAAAGTTTGTTTGGATTAGATTGATGAATGAGCATTACGGACGCTGTTGTCGTGTTTAAACGGTAGTCCAAATATGACAGAGAACAAAGTTGACGTGATTGACGTTATGACAAAAGTGGGATATTTTCGAGACGGAAAAGAAAGTAGGTCGTCACGCTGAGGTCGTGGTTGACTAAATATGTCAAAATTTAATGCGCGACTTCCAAGGGCTATCAATGATACGAATGAACAATCATTTGCATACGAAGTGTTTAGACAGTTCCAATACGAAGAAATACACTAAATAATGCACACAGTAAACAGCAAACTACTGATTGACAAACCCTTTGTGCGTTCACGTAAATATTTGACTTCAAGAATAGTTCTTACATATGCATAAACCAAGCGTTTTGTGACTCATATTTCCAGCATAACCTAATACTCAAACATTGAAATAGTGAGTTATATTTTTGAAGAATTCGTATTTAATTTACAGCTATGAATCAACTTGTCAAATCATCAAAGGGCGAACAATTTCTCTTGTGAGCTTATGAAATTCTGCGGTTCACGTGGAATTTACTAATGAAAGCAACGAAAGTGGTGGTTCATGTAGGAGTTTAGTTCAACTCTGTATGTTGTCTGTGTTCTGAAGTTGAAATACCAGAAGTTGATGGTATTAACCACAGTCGTTTTATCAAAGGTAAGGATAGTTCAGAAGGTTGCAGTATCAGTTTTAGTTATGCACGCTAGATACAAGAAAGATTCCATCGCTGTAGATGACGCTGGTACTGCTGTTCAGAAAAGGGAACTAAGAAAGATCATATAAAGAATCGGTACGAACCATCTGTGGGCGATGTGTAGAGCTTCTTGCATATGTCTTGCGGACCACCGAGCGCGTTGATCTTGGCCATGCCCTCGGCGCCGCGAGACTCCATCAGCTCGCGCAGCTGCCGTAGGGTGACGCCATATTGCGCCGGCCGCCCCTCCACCGTAGCCATGGTGCCGGGCTCGCGGCCGCCGCCCGCACCACGCCCGACAACCCTCTAGCTCTGCAACAAAAAGCACTACAATTAATAAATCATACAGTATTCTATTCAGTTCACTATAGGTCCTACAGCCTACTTTCGTCATCATGTACAATATTAGCCTACAGTTACCCTAGTGCGTACACACGTACAGTTTTACATCTTAGTATGCTACAAAAATTATCTATCCATCTTCACCATTATCTACTTCATCACCCAGTGTTGCAAGTCAAATTTGGGCATAGGCCCCTCCAATTGCACGCCTCTCATCATTATCATCTTAACCTTCCATCAAGTATCGAGGATCGATTTCCAATAATTCTAGATCAGAGTGAATAACAGCAATTTTACTATGTAGAAATAAAATCTGCAATCCCCTACCGGTGTGGGTAGAGAATTACAAGATTCTTCTACACCTACGTTTTGTTACGCCTACGTAGTTATTGTAGGCGGATGCAGTCACAGTTCATCAGGCGTGGTATCGCTCTATAGTATGTCGAAATAAATAATAACTTTAAAAGTGTCATTTATAGGAATGAAAAATCATTACTGTAAATTGCACTCTTGTTTTCTTTGCCACTCAAATGAAGAACTAAGACTAGAAGTAGAAAAATATGCCTAGTCAAAATTTACAGAACCCAGAATAAACCAATCGACAGTTTGCAGAAGAAAGCTTTGAACTACAAAGATGTGATTAAAGACAGAATTCCAAAGACCGCGCCTGCGTCAAAAGAACCAATGACGTTCACGAAATATCTGCGAATTGACAATGCGAACGTATTTGTAAATAAAATTACACTTTCCGAGAATTCCTGACAGTTGTGTTGCCTTAAATTAAGCCCGTAGTATGTCTGTGAGTAAAATTTACGATACTCTGACTGTAATGAGTTCCGGAAGCCGGTGACGAATCAGCTTTGCAAAATCTGCAAAGATGTTTCTGACGTAGTTTGATAGAAAATCAGAATCTATTACAGCAAAGGAATTCAGTGGAGTAATATTTCTACGTTATTCTCATTGTATAAGTAGAAACCTGGGTGCTATTTACGACACTATAAAACTTCCCGTCGGGTGCACTTTAGCGCTGAACGGTGCATAATTAAACAAGGGTGGGGGATCTTCGCACCTACTCCGTAGGGGCGTGAGCTCGTCCCACATAATTACTGGTAAAGGTAATGATATTGAATATCATTATTTTTGTGCGTGTCCTAAGTATTTAGTGGAACTTAAGGAAGCTTAGTAAAGTTTGAGAGTAGTAAATTAAACATAACATTTGGTAATATTACAAATCAATGAAAGCGTAGACTAAGATCAGCGGAATATAATGTGAAAACGTATTGTCGTAGGTTATTAAACTATTCGAACGATGAAATAAAATCAGAATCAGTATCAATTTCAAGACATCCTTTAGTAATTATTTCGCAAGATTCCTATCAATACCAGACCCTACCAACAAAGCTTCCTAGTACATCATCCAAAGATTCAATCGATCATTTCAGAGAGGGTCAACTGCAGTACAACACCTGCAAAGCCATTACGTTCTTTTTACAGCGCTATAAAGCCATTTGATGGTTTATTGCAGTGTCGTACATAATTTAGAAGCATCATGAACACACTTCTCGAATGATACAAAAAGATATGTCATGATCATGAATGTTCTTGTTTTCAGAATTTGTGACACAAAGTAAACAGTTAATTCTGCCGTTTACGGCGACTTAAGTAAGATCAATGAATACGAGTCATTTCTGAAATAATTTATCCGCAGCTGAATAAATGGCTCAATGGTATTAATATTGAACCTGTTTTTGAATTTTTGGAAGGATGTTAGAAATTTTCTCGATGAAGTTAAAACGATGAAGAAGATGCATAAATTAAACAGGAGGCAGATAAAGGCTATCAATGATGATGATAACCTTGCTGATAAAGGAATACTTCACATGCATAAACAAAAACGTGATTCACAAAGAACTGGAAACGAGCACTCATCTGCTTAATTACACAATAAAATCATCGTAAACCTTACTACAGCTGAGCCTACAAAGTAAACTCAAACATTCGGAGGTTCTGCTTTGAGGAGAATTTAGCATACGTTTGATATTGTACGACAGGTTCCAAGTGGGCCTAAGCTTTTAAAACACACGTGATCACTACAATTGCCGCTTAGAAACATGGTTGCCGGGCGGGGCTTGCCAAAAAGAGAGGGTTAAGTACTCCATAAACCGTACTGAATACACAATGCGAGGGTGTGTCAGGGGAGGGGGGGTGCGTTCTGCGTATCCTCAGTATTTTATATACGCAAAACCAACTCGAGCGGAAGTTATGGGAGACGTGTTAAGTTACGATGATTGCAAATTGTGTGTCGTTATTTTGTATCTCACTGTAGTTATGCAAAATGAAAGGGTGTGGATTAAAGAATCGTTTTGATCATTAGGTTGTAGCAGGCCTCAGTTGGGACTAGGCCTCTCCAATTAACCGCTACGCATCCTTCTCATTTACACGATTGATAAGCCAAGAACATAGATCGGTGAAGGAGGGCTGAACTGATGGTTGTCAATAAGAATGAAAGCTCATAAACTAATCACATGACCCCGAAGTTACTAATAGATGAGCATAGGACTGTAATCTAACACTGCAGTTAAAGGATAAAAAAGGGCTCACTGCCATGACAAATTATTCTTATAGAATGAATTCGTAATTGATGGCTTAGAATGAAAGCCTTTAAAAGCATGTTTCAATAACTAAAGTAGCTAGGCTAGTAACAGTAACGAATTTTACATATGACCTTAGTGTCGATAACACGCCTACTTTCACTTGATAATTACTCCCTGATTAACAACAGGCCTAAAAGGTAATAAACAAAAACAAGGCCAGAACTCACAGGGGTAAACAATATGACTCACTTAATCCACTAATACATATTTCGTAAGTAATCACTTGTACTACTTAGATGGGGGTGGAATTACATGTTTATTTTCCTTCGGTTATTTAAAAATTTCAAATAACCTGATGATGACGTATACAGGGTAAGTTTTTATCCAGCGCGCAAACTGTAACCATGAATTCAGCATATCATTCTAGACACAAAAATTAATCAGAAAAGTGCAATACCTACGCGGTCAAAATGTATGGAACAGCTGATTTTTTTTTTGTATTACTGAAGAAAAATTTCTGCGCTGGGAACCTTACTGATATGCTGAATTCATGGTCACAGTTTGCGCACTGGATAAAAACTTATCCTGTATATGTCGAATTTGCTGGAAACTGTTACTGTTTTGGAAAAATAATTCGTTTGTGTATATGGAAATATTGTGTAAAGCGTTAACCGATTTATTATGACAAGTTTTCGATCGCAAAATTTCTAGAGATCAATGCTCATATTCAGCTTTTCCAAAGAGTAACTTGCATAGAATTCAGTGCTAGCGAGTTCACAGGAGTACACAATACGAGGCAGTTTATAAGCTATCATTGAAGAATACTACCAATGGAAAGGCTATAAAGATACGAACGATTCACCAATAAAATGTTTAAACACAATGCACTATAGTATTTCACCAAGACTCGAACAAAATCGACAGCACACACTGTTGAGAAGAAATAATCATCAATGCACAAGGAGATTCAGTCACAAACACAATTAACACACACTGATGAAACAATCGTCAAGGTACACCCAGATTCCAAGTCACAAAAACTGATAAACAAAAACTCAATTGTTAGTTCGCATCACTAGCCCAACAATATTTCGAGTACATGCTATTATCCCTCAGTAAAGCAGGCTGGTGAGAAGGGGGAAAAGGGGGGTCGAGGAAGAGCCTGAGAGCCACCCTGCGAAGGCTGCCAACAGCATCCGGGTTGAGTGTCGTTGAACGGCCAACAATTAGGTCGACATCGCCGTCTCAGACGCGCCTTCAAGACGCCCCAAGAATCTTTGAATCTTTGGCTTGTTCAACATGTTTATTGGCTTTTTATTGGTCTATAAATAACTTGTTGGCTTAGCTCTAGGCGTTGTGCTTGGTTATGATTTGTGGAGTCTGCGCCGGCTGTCATGTCCGCACATGCTGGAGAATATCCGTCGGCAATGGCCTCTCTATTTTATTTTATAAAATGAACAGATAGCGTATTCCTTGCAGGAATATATTATGCATTTTCTTCCATTTAATCCAGTTTGCAATTTTGCTCATCTGGTTAAAAGTCATCAATCTTAATTTCTTTTCGCCTCGACTCACGACACGACATAAATGGGTATTTCACTCGGCTAAATGAATTATTGAACTACTCGTCCTAAAATTTGTAATAGCTGGCAGAATTTGATGGCACTACCAAATACCACATTTTATAGAATTTTAACAACCTGATATTCCGGTCAATTCATCCGGTATTATTTATTGATTGCGAGTACACAACCGACTACAAACAACTATAGTTTTATTTGTTGATTGTAAACAGCAAACACGGATATAAAACTATTTGGTTACTATTTTAGTACGCTTAATAACTAGTTTAGTTGTGAAAATACTACTTCCCATTTACCGTTAGTTTCTATTTCAGTTTTTGCATCGTTTAAAAAAGCAGTTTCCGGGTAGCAAAAATAGACATCAGATAGTTCGAAACTACTAGCAATTTTTTTTTGAAATAACTCAAGGAAGGATGCACGTGTTACTAATATTTTGCTAAGTTCAAAGACAAAAACAATTGGTAATGAACTGCCCTAACAAACGATACTGACAATGATATAAATTCAGCATCGACGATTACATCTGACAGATTTATCATATCACCTTGCGATGGTGGTGTCCCAATACGAAGTACTTTATTCAAATCTAATAGGAACAAACTCCTAGCCTTTGAGACCGCTATCGTACACACGGGTTAATCCACATAGTACATACGCAGCGATGTGTAGAAAGCAATTAAAAGGACCCGACGGACGAGGCTGCCGCGACAATATACCCAGTGCCACTAAGTGGGTCAATCATCGCGTTTCTCAGCAAACTTGGCACAGCCAGGCAAACAATCTTGATTGAAAGTGCCCCTAATCGGTTACACTGAACGGGATAAATCGAACGAGCCTAACCGTTGCTTGCTACGGTTAATGATTAATGACTGAGCTGATGTGATATATTAGGTGGCGTTGGATTTTGTAATTATATTCGTCAGGGTTAGACAGTTATTGGAGGTTTACGTTTGTTGTTAATCTTGGTATAGCTCGCTTTTGTGTGTGCTGTTTCATTGGCACGTTGTGTAAAGCCTATGCTTAAGTTGACTATCAATTCCCTCTCTGGATGTTTCAAATGATATTAGAATGCTATCGAATTTAGGGTCCAAGCTTTTTCTGTCAAGTATGGACATAACATGACAGTCATAACCCGCACAGAAACTACAATCTTCAGAATCATCTATCACTTTCAACCCCAGTTTATAACATAACAGCGCCTAACAGAGGGGTAAGCTCATCAAACCTTGCTTTAAATTCGGTTTAACCACGACTGCTAACCTGTCGACATCAAAGAGACACATCGTGACGCGACTCAAATATTTCCCGACTATAAATAACAAGGATGAAGCTGGCATATAAAATGTGGGTAGTCTGTGAAATTGTCTTGGAAATTGGGACGTGCACATCGTAAATGCTACATTTGAAAAATCTTGTGACAATGTTTTGGACAGTCCTGTTAAAGAATTAATGTTCTTTGGAAGGCAAGTTTACGAAGAGAAGAGGGCAGAATACATTGCTGTTTACTCTTGCTACAATGCATGAAATAAAAAACACAACATATACAACAAAAAAGAGGCTACCATTTCACATCATAAAATACCTTGTAACTGTCAGTCATCACTTACAAGCCAAGCTCCGCCATAAAGATCACGAAACCATTGACAAGAAACACTGGTTCAGCATCAAAAGAACTCTAGTTCTATTTAAACCCGAAACAATTCCAACGTTAACTGTAAACCAATAAATCGAACACATCGATAAATTCGAAAACCACAAATCACTCGATGCGCAAATGGTTTTCGTAAAGAAAAAGAAACACCGGAGCTTTTACTAAGCGAAGGTTAACTAACACCTATATAATTTATACCAGAATTCAATAGTTCTGATGTACGGTCGCATCGCGTGTTTTGTTGGGCTTTATCAGACCCACACCTAGAATTTCGCAACTTAGTTATTAAATGTGGGCTCGTCGATTTGGCGAGCGATTCTAGCAATTACAGGTCCAATAAAGTAGTTAAGCAGACATTTAGGTGGGCTATCTTATTAGAATCTAGTAGGACTCCATAAGTTATGAGGTTTGTTACACGTATATTCTCGAACCGAAATACTGATTAGCTTGATAACATTAAACGTGTACTTTCTTCAGCATACAAAATACACTTTTACTTTTACCACAAAAGACTTCACAGCAATTTTTCTCTTGCCACAGTTTTTTCACCTCGGTTGTTTAATATTGAAACTCTAAGTAAAGATCCAAAGTGCACGCTCGACAAGAGTCGATGCCGCTGTTAAAAGGTTATTTTTATTCTAGAGTTTACTCCACTTTTCTCAATCCAATCTTCACTCACTTGAGTGTAAGCACTTGGGTGCATTTAATATCTTTTCTTGTGTACTGTTATGGCACGATTGTATAATTAAAATGTACATATTTACTTTTTAACTTGTTCTTGTTAAAAAAAAAAAAACAAATGACAGCCGGGACCAACGGCTTAACGTGCTTTCCGATGCACGGAGAGGTCTTGGTATGTTAAGATGGTCACCCATCCACGGACCTACCGCGGCGAGCGTAGCTTAACCTGACCAATCCGAACAGCTTATATTACTTAGCCACAAGCCCCTCACAGATCTCACAGAGAGAGAAGAGATCTCATAGATGTCGTGGGTATCATAATTATTATATGTTTTTGTTCTAATTCTAAATAATCAGGTTTATACCCTACGAGCCTATCTATTTCATTATGTATCTCTGCTACATTACCAGTTTTTATTTCCCTGTCTCATGAATCTACCTAGTGCATCAAAGTAGCAGTATTGTTGTTATCGCTAAAACTACAATTACGATTACTAACTGCTGTTTCGTGTTGTTTCCATGCAAGAACAATCGCGTGTTCACAAACCTTAAAAGGCTTACGGCTAATATGTACACGGAACGATGACGTCACGTCCGGGAAGCGGTCGGCCCTGAATAGGAAACAGGAGAACGAAGTTTTAAAGTGAAGTTCGAAAGAGATGTCAAAGTTTCTGATAGTGACAACTGAGGAACTCGTGTTCAAGCATCTTGGAAAGAAATTAAGTTCGAGAGTCGTTAAGAGTATAATTAGTGGGGGAATATGCTTTGCGGACCAGCTAACATTAGTGTGGCCACATACTTTAGATGGCATCACTGGTATCAGAGACGTGAACACAATTTACAACCAGAAAACACGACAAAAATATCACACAAAGAATTTATTCAATCTGGTTTTACAACTTACAAATGTTATAAGACACCAAAAATAATGCAACTACAAAACCAAATCCAATTTTCTAAGCAATGATTTATCTTTATTCATGGTGTCATGTCCGATTCATACGGTACCCTGGAGAACGTGAGAGGAAAGCCACAATATACTTATTATGTACCCCACGTACACAGTGCGACACCTTTATCTGGGAATATGTATGTGTAAAACGATATATACCAGTTTATATCCTCGTGATATTCGGCAGAATTAAAAATGGAAGAGTGTGTTTCAATTTATCCGTTGAAATCTTTATTAACTGTCGGGATTTGATATCCTCAGACATGTTTTATTTATGAGAGCAATTTCATAAGTTATTTTCCTTCTCTTTAATGTCAATGTCGGTTAACGATTTATCCAGCTGATTATTTAGGGCAAATAAAGGTTCAAATTCCTCCTCTTGGCAACTGTACAAGCAAATCATGCCCAACATGACAGGTGACTGCATCTATCCTAGCCTTGTCTTCAACAATCAAAGTCAAGACAAACCGGATGAATCCGTAAACTATTGTAAACAATTGAGAAACCGTTGCATGTCTCAAGTATAAAGAAAATGCAGCAGCAGAATTGACTTGCCCCACGTTAAAATTCAACACAATGCCAGAATGCAATCACCTATCGACTTTAAAATTCCAACTGTGAATTTACGAGAACAACAAAACAGAAATGCACTGTCGAAATACTACATTGACACAGATATTTAAATGGCAACTCTGTTTACTGACAGACGGCGTGTAACAAACAGCAGAATCGTATTTTGAACTAATGAATCGGGTGTTTTCAAAAGGCTATCGGAAATTTTAATTGGAGTCGAAAGCTATAGAGGAAAATAATTGATCGACAAAAATTAATAATAAACAGCGCTTTTTCAATAAAGTAGAAAGTAATATTAAATTAACGTTCGAAATTTACCAATAAGGAACTATTTAACGCCTTTTTATGTTAGTTAATTGGAGAATAGACAAAATCACAAGTTCCGAAATTTTCGATATATCGCATTGATGTACCAGGAGCACAGAACTAAAAGGAGATCACTAGTGTATTCAACACACGCCTGCCGTATCCAGTTCGTGTCACCGCTAATCAGTATATCTCTTGACTGCCAGCCCTACCGCCCTGTGGCATACCGGCCTGAATGTGTGCGCCCGTAATGTGAAAATCGGGGATGAAAACCGGTAGCCAGAAAACACGATAAAACGCACACAAAAGCTTTTGATCTGTTTTTGATGTAATTCGGAAAGGTTTAACGTGGACCTGATAAATAAATTAGTGAATAGTTTGTGCTTTATCCGTGGGACTTTCAGATAGGAGGATAACTATTTAAACGTCCCAATTGAATATTGTTCTCGTATCCGAATATGATAGTCGCTTAAGCTTTATTGAAACAAAGAATAGTAAGTTGAACATCCGTCTGATGATAACCATTATCAAAGTTTTTCGTAGTGAAACAATGTGCGAACGAACTCTTCCATAATTTCTCAAGGCTTATATCAAATTACTTGCTCATAGACACTAGGATCAATATGAGCTAACGGCTAACACGTGTGCCGTACAGCCTGTACACATTCGGGGCACGTTCCGGTTCCGTTAAACCGAATCGAACTAATCAGGACTCACACCACGAGGGCACGCTTGACCAGAACTAAGTTTTTGATTACATTACTTTGTAAGCGTTGGAGACTTAATATAAATGCAAACTGAACTACTTCCCTATTTGTGTGTGCTATTTGATAGGTGTCGTCACATTTGGGTGTAGACATTAGGCAGAGGACATTAGGACTTTATTTGCGCTGATAAACTGTTTCGAAAAACCCTCTATTAAAGGCTTGTTTGAGTAGCGTTTGAAAGAATTGAATATAAGCCAATCATGAAATGCATTTATGTTTTGCAGTCAAGTTGAAGCGATCCAGTAGAATTTGGAATGACACACTGAACCATTAAAAGAGAAGGATGTCACCATTATGCACTTCGGACTAAAACGAAAGACACGCAGAAAGTCGTTTACTAAAGACCCTTTTTCTGTCAGTGTGCTCTTAAAAACGTGTCCCTCATGCGGCTCAGAATCTCTCCATTTTATGGAACAGTTTTCTTAATCTATTATCCCAAAAATAAACTGAGATAACGTTCCTCTTTAATGCTACTTTTGCCCTTTTTAAGACGGCAGGCTTCATTAAAAGTTGAACGATCGCCATTTTGTTTTTAGTCGAGCTGAACAATATGAAAAAGTTAAATCCGTTAGGGTAGGCTGGCCGGTTAATTAACCTAGGTTCGACACAAAAACGGGTGCGTTTTAATTATATGAAATCCCCATATAAATTGCGTTAAGTGGGTTACATGGGGTCGGTTTGCTGGCGTTAACTGTTCAGAAATCGGTAATTTTCATATCAAAGTACCACAAAGGTTTTTTAATGGAGGAAAAGCAGCGGAAAAATTGAGGAAAGGAAACAGGTACTTTGTCGAATTTCTTATTTAGCTTTTTACTGTTTGTGGTAGAATAAGTACTAGTAAAACTCATGATACATTTGAAGATGAGAGAAGATAAGAGAATAATAGGCTATTGCCTTCTGAATCTATTTTCGGCAGTTTGTCATGTCAATGGCGAAACTGTAATTGTAGGCAAAGCGCTCAAACTATTGCCACAAAAAGTTATCTACGATCGTGAAGACTGTACTAACTTGGAAGATCGAATTTTAAAAAGTTTTTCGAAAAATTGTCTTGAGAATAAAAGAGTAGAGGTGCAATTTTTACCTTCTAGTAAAATAATGTTAACTTAATAATGGGATACAGTATCGATCTAGATAATTGTTTGTTAGTCTTAGTAAATGATGCATGGCGGCTTTGTCGCACGGCCGTGCCAGACATTGCGTTATGACGAAGATATGAGGTGGACTTAGATAACCATATTAAACCTCTTAAAGAAATAGATTTGAGACAACTTTTGGTCAGCGACATATTTTTATAGGGAATTTAAATCAGTTTAGGTTACTGATGTATCTACATCACTAAATGGATGGAAGGATGGAAATATTTCACCGCTAGATATTAACACGACAAGTACCGAAAGGACTGCATGTAAGAAAGACTGGAACGTGATTCATGATATTATAAATCGTTCGGAAACAAATGAATGTACAAGACGCATAGCAACAAATTAAACCACCAGATTCTATCGTTAGCCAAAACAACAAACTCATTTTAATACAAATAAAACATTACAAGTAAAGAAGACGCCATAAAAGTACACGGCGAATCGAATACAATGAATCTCCCTAACCGACCAAAAACATGGGTTCATAGAACTTTATACAGACCTAGTAGACCGTGACGCATATACAGTTAAAAATATTTCTTGTAGGGTTTTTACTTTAGATATTTCCCAAGAAAGCTCATTTTATTTCAAGTTTGGAGTTCGTCGACATTTCTTTATAATCCCCATGGTGACAGTATAAGAATAATAATGGTTGGACAACAATGGCATGGGAAGTATAGAGTTCTGAAGTTTTTTGAATGTTGTTTTTTGGTGAATCATTGATTTACGGGATGAAATAAAAGATACTGTTTTAGAAAGAAAAGGTTAAGGCAAACACTCACAGTAGAAAGATCAATCAAGATAAAGTAGATACTTTTGAAAACAACGTACATCTTAAACATGAAGCGTTTATACAAGTCTATAAAAATGCTGTAACTCAACAACCCGATGATCAAAAGACGCAGCACAGAACTTGAGTTTTCTTTAGCGTCACTATTCACTCAGCCAACATTAATAGTGTCAGCCATTGTTTTATTCAAAGAGTCGCAACTAAGCCAAACTAACCACGCAGGTCGGCTGCACACGAGACCTCACTGTATACACTACACAGAAACACCATTCCAATAACTAGTTTCTAGTGTACAGTACACCCTTAATTAATTGCAGTCCCGTTCCAGGGATGGGAGGGGGAAACCACAAATGAACGTTGCTTTAAACAATTACGTATAGTAGCTGCCTTTTTTGAATTAATAAGTCTAATCCATTCAGACGAAGCTCTCTAGGATTAGGTCCGAAATAACAATGGACACCAGTCTTTTTAAATGTAAGGTGTACAAGTTTCTAATTGTTTTGAAATGGACGGCTTTTGATTACACAATGTGAATAGAGTGATACCCAATTCATTTAAGTTGATGTCAAAGATCCAAATCCAAGACAATATCTTTCCATTTAATTTTTAAAAGCCTTTACGTAGGCCCTGCAATATGTTATTTACTATCCGAAATGCTTCCTTTGCTGCATCCAGCCATAAATTCTGCATTTCAAGGTATTCCCGAACACGAGCGACATATCACTGCAAGCCTGTTTAAGATATCGATTCCATTTCCCAGACTTAAAAGACCAAAGACCAAGATAGAAGTTCATTTAATTCCGTAATAGAAATCATATTCGAGAAACTTCATACAGACTGTGATAAAATTGGACGTGTTTTGAGTTGAACGAATCGTTCTTGTAATTGGATTTGGTTTTCAGTCGGCTTTTTGTTGTGATGTGCAGTCAGGTCCACTGGATTGATGATGATGGAATTTAATTGGATGGTGTGGTTGGGAACAAATTCTACGATCTCTACATTCTGAGCAAATCTAAATTGCTTCGTGAACGACGCTGCGACGCCAGTCCAAGTCAGTTAAGAAGAAAAACTTGGAATTTCTTTGCATAGAATAATTTTTCTACAGTACTTTGTTTTAAATAAATGCCCTTTAGTTAGTTTAGATTCTTCAATTAGTAATTATGTAATGTGTAAGGATTCTTAATAAAACGTAGTTTAACGAAGCAATTAATTATGTGCCTTATTGTAAAGCCGGTGCTATAGAAATACAGCTCTGTTTTATAACGTCATTGTGGTATTTTTCTCATACAATGCAAACCCAGAATGGTGATCTTACGCAATTTCCGCAATTTAAATCTTTATTACCGCGAAACAAATCTTCATCCGAATCCTATCTAGAATAATGGGCTGCGAGATACCCAAGTAACTTTATTGTGGATGGGTTCAATTTATCTTAAATGTTAACTCAGAGCATTTTGCAAGCGAGATAGGACGGGACTACGTCGTGCAGTCAACATATTTTAATCGATATTCGTCTAATCGAACATACCCTCGTGCATTGTTACTGCAATCTAAATGGAAGCTCCTCTATACCTTTGCCGAGTACAGACGAGGCTTAATTCGATTTGCGGGAACCTCGGCACAGCTCTGACCGTGGACGTGATATGCATGAACAAAGGTCTCACTTTATCTTTGAATCTATTACAGTGGGATCGCTGTAATGCTACAATTAATTTCCATTTCATCAAAGACCTTAAGTTTTGTATGGTTAAGGTATTAAAAACGTTTCATAAAGTGTCCAAAGACAAACAGCTGCCACCTCAAATTGATTGAAACAATTAAGGTTATGCAGTACCTGAGAAAATAAATGAATTAAAACCTCAAGAAAATGAATTGCAAAAGCAAATTAGAAAACAGGTAGCGAAAAAGGTAGTCTTATTCTAATTAAAAGTTAATTTGCAGAAAGCAGACGGCGGTTTGTAGCGAAATGGAGTGACCTCGAATGTATAAATCGATACAGAAGAGAAATTGAATTTGGATCGGAAACCAGCCGTTGAGTCTGACGATACGCACAAAAAGAATTGACGTATCGACAGTTAAAACAGGAGTGGTGAACGTATCAGCGTTAAGTGAGGAAATGTAGCAGAGTTGGACTGGAGAGGCATGCATAGCGGAAAGTAGATAGTGTTTTGCAGTTGAAGAGGAGACATCGCTTATTGTAAACATTGGACACGAATCGGAACTACTCGCAGATACAGCTGTTGCATTGTTCCAACATAATAGGAACACAGAAGTCCTAGTGGAATTGTAACGGAATGAAGAAGCATTATAAAATAACTGGTTGGTCGAAGGCTAGTAAAATGGTGGTACAGCTAGTTAATACATATTATGTCAGCGAAGAGGAAAGAATATTCTAGTTCGACTTAAAATGAAATTTTAGACCAGCGTGGAACTCTGAAAATTATGTGGTTAATTTATATTCCAAAAGTGACTTCATAATTTGGAAAAATTATCATATTTCAGCATACCTGTTTTGTGAGATGAATTAAATTTTTCGTAGAATATATTATTTGAAATGTTTTTGAAGTGTTTTTCGACTGGGAAACTTAATTTTGTTGAAATGAACTTTAGTAAGCTTGTTTTTATGGTCAGTTGATTTTAGAATCACGCTAAAGACTCGACCAGATTCCAATACAGTGTTTTCTTTCATCTTATTTTTAACGCCAGGGCAATTCAGTATAGATAGAAAAAACATCTCACGACATTATCAATTCAATAAGGTTTCTACCTTTAAAAAAGTAATAAAGATATACGTACCACGAGTGCGTGTCGCACCCGTCTTTCCGCCGAGGCGTATGGCTCCCTATTATGCTGCAGGGTGCGAACTGAAACAAGGAAACAATAGATTTATTGAAACGAACAGGAAAAACATTCGTCACTGTGTTCTTCAAAAACTGAAGCATACAAAAAGGGGTGGGTCGATCAGGTTGGGCAAGTTAAGGATTTAGAAATATATCTCAGGTTACTTCATGCCAATGCTGTTATTTTTTCCCCAGATTTTTTTTGCTAAACTAACATCATTGTGTTCTGTACGTATAATCATCAACAGAAAATCTCAAGATGTCTGCAGTTAATAGGCAATTAGGCATTGGTATACTGAGGTGAAGGTTGCTTAGTTGTCATGAAAAGACCAAGACTATGTTAATGTAATACCTTCTTACAGTCAACTTATTCGATTTTTGCTTGAAATTATTCTAGTGGCACTTAGAATCTCAAACTCTTCTTCATTAGAAATTAGCTGTTAAACTATGCTAGTAACCTAGCACTTACGTACACATTATGCGCAATCATTGGCATAGTCTGGAAAGCAGGCTGATTTGAGCACAAACGTTCAAAATGTCGTACTTAGCATCAATTAGTGATGAAAGACTTTAAAGTTGGGGTTTAAGTCTACGTGTTCCATGTAAAAGACGCCACAAAATGAGGTATATTTAGTCAAGAAACCTCAAATTTTGGATAAAGTAAGTACTGGCTAATCAGAATAGTAAATGGAGAAAATAAAGGCTGTCAATGTTGCAACCAATACTATTCCCGAGCCAAATCTCAAGACCCGATCTATTTTCACCAAGAGTCCTGAACAAGACAAGCCCATTTACCGCCAAACCATTACCGCTTGCAACCAGGCCGTTTTATATTTAGAGAGTGGATTCCTGCTGCGTTTCCGTGTTCAGACGCAAGCGTTAGTGGACCGAGTGACTAATTGCAAAGCTGTAGCTCAGAATTGTGCCGGATACTGTTCGTGGTACCGCGATATGCTCGGTTAGAGATGGACGTAATACGTCCGTGCGATTTTGTTGAATGGATGCTGTTCATAGTAAGTGTTGGATGGTTTGCTGTAATTGATACGCAGGTTTGCTTGGAATTTTTGGTACAGAGAGCATCAGTTCAGTTCCAAATATATTTTTTTCGACATCATTTCAACTACCTAATAGGTTAAAATGGCTTTGAAAAGACAAATATTTACTTTTAAAAACTATTTGCCGAACATAAATATGTTCGGCAAATAGTTTTTAAAAGTTTCATTTTCTCCCTCGGGATTTGCGTTCACCGCGTTTGGCTTTATTTATTCGTTGTTCGTTAAATATTTGTCTTTGTTTGTTGTGCCAATTAAAGTTGCTAAAGCAGCATTCAACAGAGGATATCACTTCTCTATTTTCATTTGTGACCGAAAAGCTTTTAAAAGACAAAATATTCTGCATTCATGTTTCATGTTTGTTTGAACGAAATGTTGGTCACGACCTTAATATTTATTATGCATACATAAAGATGTTAATGCTGGAGATACGATCTTTTATTTCATTGTTGTACATTGTAAGAACAGTAAGAACCATTATATCGTTTATTCTTCAAGTAACTGAGGAAAACTAGCAAGCATGACATCAGGGAGATATTGGGTTAGAAACCAATAAATACAGACGAGCATATTACAGTGAAATAAAGTTTCAAGTAGAATGCACGCTCGTCTTGCGTCTATGGTTAAAAAGTTCTGTATGCCTGAAAGGATCTCGACTGCAATTTTAGAATTGAAGATACAGAGAGTAGAGAATTCAACTGCCAAGTAACAATTACTACTGAGTTTTTCTTCCAACGAAGCAGTCATATAGAACAACGGTATGATATTGTTCACTACACAAGAGAATAACGCAGCGACCCGAGAACATACATCACAATAGATTTGCTTGTAAATCGGGCCAGCACAGTAGGCAATGTAGAGCATGCCTTTGTCTAGGCCAGAATCTCAGTGCATGTATTTAAAGTCAGTCCTATTGGCTTCAGTGGAGAATTAATTATTGTGGAGCTGGAATACCTCCAGGGTATTAGAGTTTAAACTTGGTGTTGCGAGTTCAGATTAGAGGTTTACGGGATAACGTTGAGCAAATAACTTCGTGCAAGTTATGGGGTGTGATTCGGAACACAATTGGCTTGAAACGTTTGCGTTGGTGCAAAGTTTTGGTAGTTTGAATATTATCATTCCTGTTGACAGAAGTGCTTATTTGCGACGTTAATACTTGAAACAATTTCTGTTATTTTCGAGATCGGTGGCTTTGCTTCGTGTTTTCCATCTAAATGCTGTTTGTACAAAGTCTAGAGGAAATTAATTACTCTAATTGCCTGTTTTTTTTTGCAATGATTTATTACGACACAGGTCGCAAAGCCTTGGACGAGTCCAACTTTGCACAGAGGAGCTTACAGACCCATTTATTTCATTCCAACTAGACAGTTTCCCTCGGGAGTGAATGAAATCGAACTCACGTGGATATTTATTTAGTTAATCGAAACTTGAGATTTACGCTGGACAAATTCTTTGGGTCGTTTTATTGGAAATTTATGTTTCTATGGAAGTAGTTGATAGATGCGTTCTTGTGTGCTAAAAATATATGTATGTGGCATAATCAAATAGATGATACAATATCATTCCAGTGCGGTACCTATCTTGCATAAATATTACATTGTACCTAGCCTTCTAAAAGGAGGTACTACTTCTAGTAGTAGACTTCTAACTACATAATAAACATGTATAACAAGCCGATCGATGTAGGATTACTGAAATACCTCTACGCAAGTCCTTTTCTATAGAGAATTGATTTTCGATACCACAGCCGACTTGAGTAATTACGCCTTGATAGCTGAAAGCCTCAGTTAATTTATAACATGTTCGGTATTACTTTATCAACATATTTTATTAAAGGTTTCAAATAGTTTTGTTTTGGTTTTGATAGTTTGAATTGATGGGAATTTAAGGCTTTATTTTCTAACTGGCATTGTGTTATATTCCTTAACTCCTAAGTAACTAACGATCTTATTACAAAACAAGGTTTTCTTTACGTACGGTTTAAACCATCGAGCCTGTTTTTGAAATAAAAACCTAACAGAAATCGAAATACAGTTCTTTAGTCTGATGCTAAGTTGTCAACTTTACCCAAATCGAAACAAAGTTAGAAATGCAAAAACTGGCTCTAGAGCTTTAGGCTAGAACTTAACTTAGATCGCGTTTTGTAATAAGACGGTTTCTTTAGACGATTTTTTAAGGTTTCCTAGAAGAGCAGTTGGTCGTATTATAACGGCTTTCATAAAAATCTGTCATTTTCATCAGTATTTGCCATCAAGGTGTCAAAAAATACTCTGTATTAGGACAGCCACTATTGTGTGATCGTTCACTGAATTCTTAGGAAACCAAACCCTCATATACTGTAGTAACTAGTACCTACTATCACAGGACAAAAGCCCAGAAGAATATCTACCAAAATAATTCGAGGGTCGCGAGAAATTTTATCCTCACAACGACATAGTCGACCGTCAGACATCCGACCTCGAAAAATTAAGACAAAATGCTTAAGAAGATTTTATCTTAACATCCCTAAGAGCTCAATATCAGGGATGGGTATAAGAGGGGCAGGGAGTAAGAGCTAGTCCAAACAAGAATAAGGTCGCAAGGCGGGGTAAGCAAATGTGCTAATATTTGTCGAGTGTCGTACAGTGACGCATTACGTCTGGCTAAACAAATCTTATTTGTTTTTCGACGTTTATTTATTGGATAATTGGACGTTAGTTGCGCTTGCGACCACCTAGTTGTAGAAAGAAGGAATTCATAGATTAATTAGAGGAAAGGATTGTAGGGCTGGACGGATGTCGTGTTGACTGATCTAGAATTTAATGTAGGAAGGATGAGAGAAATACTCGTTCTTAGGGCCTATACAAACGGTGTTTTATTTAACTACCGCTGCTTCCTCAAAGCAGAAAAAGGATTATTTCGCGCACTGGATCTTCAACACTCTGCTTACCGCCGAGAGTTGAAAATAGAACAGTGTGGTTTAACGACGCGCGGAGATGCAATCTGTTACATTCTCAATGTTCGGTTTAACACCGAGAGTATCTTATTAGCGGTAAAATCCCGCTGCGATATTTTTACGTCGACTTATTATATTTGAACGTCGACTAATAAATAATCAAAGGAGGAATCTTCAAAACGAATTGGACTAGAATAAGGAAGATTTAAAATAAAATAGATATAACTTACATGCACTTACGAAAGGGTTTAATTGTTCACACACAGTTCTAAAAAGTTGGGTATGTAGGTGTACTAGGTCTAGGTATAGGTGCACCACTGCTTGGCCCTTTGGAGAAAACAGGCGTGATGTTATGAAGGTGTGTTCCAAAAAGTTGATTTAAAAAAAACCGTCAAGAAATTTCAGATACTTTTAAAACACTGTTACTATTGCTCTATCTTCATTAGCAAGTGTTGAAAATAAATAAAATAATTAGAAGAGATTGACTCTAATTCCCTCAGTATAAAACACTTCACATTTCTTATCTTTTGGAGTAAATAACTGCAGCATATCAAGACATACACACGTACATATGTAAGTATTTAATGTCTTAATGACACATATTTTTCATGTTTTATTTACTTTAGTATATAATTTTTGAACTTATTATCATATAGAGATTGTAAGGTAAGTACATAAGGACTTAAATCATTGTAAATATAAGATTATTATAAAAAAATGTGTTACTAATGTAATTAGAGAATATTTAGCTCAAGGGAAGTTTGCTTATTATTAAAGTCTAGATAAAAAATATTAAGTATGATAAGGTGGTAAGATTCTACCGGTGATTTCATTTGGTCTCGTTGCTGTATCTATGTGCCAAATTAACAGTAACTTATAGAAACGGATTCTTCATCGTATAACATTGTTTGTTAAGCAAAAAAGAAGTTATCATGGCCAAGCAATAAGGAGGGTTATGATTTTGATCGGTACATATGTATGTTCATCTGTTCCCTCGGTAACTTCCAAACTGTTTATCATATGTTTTATGTATGTGCCCGATTATCTTTAACAAAATACCCGATAACCTAAAAATAGAGTTCATTCCACTGTTTAAAAAGAAATTGTCAGTCTTATTAATTGATAAATGTTATTACTCCATTTGTGAATTTCTAAATGATAAAACTTTATAGTTACCTAATTAATCCTGACATATTTAATTCTATATTTTATTTTATTGACCATTTTATAAGAATTTTCATATTGACATTATTAAAGACTATTAATATTAAGCACTTGTGCTAAATGTTTGCATGCCTAATTTAAGGTAGAAGGTATAAGGATCTCTTAATTATAAAACCATCTGCATTTTTTCTGTACCTACTTTCTATGCAAATAAATAATTATTCTATTCTATTCTTTTCTATTCTATTCATAATTTGACAAATTAGGTATCGTTGGAAGCGTCTTGATCGTCCGCTGGTTATAGGCGATATGACGTCACATCACATTCAATATGGCGCCCTCTAGAGGACTAAACCAAAAATTCAACCTACCCTAACAAAACAAATACATTATAACAGTAGTAAGTGATCAGTTTAAGGGCAAAGTGGCATACGAGCACATAATATACGAGTACGACCACGTTTAAGGAAACGTGGTTCACCCTTTTTAGTGCGTGATTTTTCAGTAGTCGGATTTTAGTTTTTGAACTTACTTTTTTTCGACTACAAATTATTATGAAAAGAAAAAACGGCTACATATGCATAAATTACCTTATTGACAATTTCCGTCACCCACGTCAAAAGTGGATAGTCTATCCCACAGATTCACGTGCAAAATTCTCACGTTCTTAAAACACACAGACTGACAGATTCCCTATTATTTATTCAACATTTTGTGCAGATGTGACATTAAACACGTCTGTTGCTCTTGACGTTAGATAAAGCTGTTGTCTGTACAAATATTGCGGTACTTCATGTTTGCGTTTACTGAACATGTTAAATTAATATAATTACTGTCTTCCTGGTAGCTATCAGGTAAACGGGTGACATATACGTGTATTTTAATTAAGGCTTAACATATAACCTTGTATTATTTTCTTAATAAACTCAACTGTCTCGTCTTTGAGTTATAAAAACCCTTTTATTTATGAAAGGTTGACATGTTTGATTTAAGAATTAAAAATGTGTACGTTCAGTTGGATCGCGTATACTTAGCAACATCATCGCTTCAGCAGAAGATGAGCTTTGCAGCCAAACATGGCGGGGTAGGTGAATTATGAGCAGAGGCCCTAGTGTGAGTTTCATTTAACCATCTCTATCAAACGCAGTGAGCGCGTTCGGCGTTCCGATTGGCCCTGGATTGGTGAAGGACCAATCGGAACGCTAAACGCGCTTACTGCGTTTGATCGAGATGGTAAAATGAAACTCACACTAAGGCCTCAGTTATGCCCTTTTTATAAAAGCTATGTACAGCATCGGGGCTTGGAAAAAACATTACCTTATTTCTGTGGCAGTCGGGAAAACAAAAAAAAAATGTGTTATTCAAGAGTACACAGTTACAGAACGTTCGTTATTAACGAACGTTCTGTAACTGTGTACTCTAGTAGATAGTAGATTAGTACAAAACCAAGTAGGTACATAAGTAGGTACTAGAATCAAGATTTTTTTTAATTTGCTGACGCAGAGTTTTAGGTAATAATAAAAAATATATGGTATCGGTTTCGTTTGATGTCGTGAACAGTTGGTAGCCAATTTTTTACATTTGACATTTGCAACTTGCGTAGGAGGAAGATTATTAATTTAATGGTTATAGTAAATTCATTCATTTTTAAATTAGAATTCAAGTCGGTCCATAAGGATTTCAAACCGACACAGGCTTGGCTTGTTTGCTTTTCGATTATGGAGAGTGATGTCAGTATGCGGGTAAATAAAAAGAACTGCTAATTTTAATCTGACTAACCATGCGTTATGGTCGGTGCTAAGTCAAGTGTTAATCAAGTATTTCCTGTTTATTAGTATGAACTCGTATTGTAACACTCAATTTATTTAAATACTTCAAAAAATCAGCATCTGTTTAGCTTTTTCCCATCTATCGGGTCGGCTGCCAGTATTCCATTGTATTTTACATAGAGCGACTGCCTATCTGACCTCCACAACCCAGTTAGTGTGTAATACAATACCCCTTGGTAAGATTGATTGCCAGTTTCAGGCTTGTGGCGACCCGTAATGATTGTCAAAGATAGAAAAGCGACTGACAGCCGAGACCAATAGCTTAACGTGCTTTCTCAGACACGGTAGTGTTGATGGCCACCCATCCACGGACCAACCGCGGCAAGCGTAGCCCGTGCGGTCTTATTACACAAGCCCCTTACTTCAATAAATATGTAGCAATATTAGAGACAACTTGATACAGCTGCCTATAAATAGTAGCTTAGTAATACTAACCGAAGGTTTAACGGTCAGTTGACGCTGCAAACCACGCAGCTATGTATATCAGTATTTCCTTTGTAAATGATTCATTGTATCATACCTAGTATAATAAAATTATATTAAGTATCATTTAGAATAAATAACCATGCTTATAAAATAGGTACATCACGTTTTTTTTTTTTTCGGGAAAATTATGACTGCGTTGATGGATTTTAGAGAGATGCTGCCAGTACTTATGTAAGCCAAATTCTTGCACATTTTATCTTTACCAACAAACGATAAAGTGGGGTAGACTTATAATTATAATTCTTAAAAATTTGAAATATTGTTCTGAAAATTTTATTAGGACATAATATATTTTGTGTATTTTTTTGGAAGCCTGAAAGTAGCACCGATAACTGAAAAGTTGTGGGGAAATCGGTTATCATGGTATGGGCATGTGCTAAGGAGGAATGAGGAAAACGTCGTGAAGAAAGTTTTGAGTATGAATGTCGATGGCTATAAGAGTAGGGGAAGATCAAAGAAACGATGGATGGACTGTGTGAATGATGATATGGTTAGAAAGGGTGTGACTACGGAGATGACGACTGATAGAGAAGTGTAGAAGAAAGACATGCTGCGCCGACCACAAATAAATTGTGATAAGGGCAGGAGAATGATAATGACATAATATATTTTGTATTAATAGCATATTGACATCAGCTTGACTAGGAAAACCACTCATACAATTATAATTAATACATCGGTACCTTCGTAACCGCAGGGCAGTGGTAAGCCCAGGGGTAACGGCCGCAAGTTACGAATCGTAGGTCGTAAGTTCGATCCCAGACAGGTGCTTTATTTTGTGTAAATTATTTCATATCTCTACGGCTCCCAAAACGGTGAATGAAAACACCGCGAGGAAACCAGCATGTCTTCGAAACAACAATTGAGGAATTGCCAACCCGCATTGGGTTCGCGTGGTAGCATACGGCCTACACCCTCTCACCCAGAGAAGGCCTGTGCTCCAGCAATGGGTACATTATAGGCTGACATGTACCTACATAAAGTGTATAAGTATTTAGGTGTACCTACAGAAAAATACACCCGCAATCCTAATTATTATTGACATAATCATTCTATAGAATTACTATATCATATCCAGGTATGACGTCCACTGTACAAAATATTTGCTTACAATAATAATTATGGTAATTTTTCCTTTAACGTGGGCAAACAAAACAAAATAGAAATAATTGTGTTAACATCATGTTTATGTGCTAACTATAATATTATACTTAAAAGGAATTAACGGATATGATTGCGGTTTTATATACAAACTAGAAGACCAAATAATTAACAATTTTATACAAGTAAATCTGTAATTATTAATTGTTGGGCCATCAGCGACGCTAGAATTTTGACGATAAATTCTCTAGGGTGAAAACCGCATCGAAATCCGTTGCGTAGTTTAAAAGAACAGCGTGAGCACACAGACAGATACGAAATCGACTTTATTCTTTATTATGTAGGTAAAGTATAGAAATAAATCTATCATTCATTGTAGTCTTAAAATGGGTTTACTTTGATATTCAACATTAAAATCACAGATATTAGAAGTATCTTGCTTCTGTGGTCAAAATGTTAATAAATGTAAGTATTTATAGTGTTAACTTATAACCCACTTAGCGATCTAAGTAGGTAGTAGCCCAGTAGGTTTAGAAATCTAAGCGGAATGTAGATACAATCTTGAGGCAAATACTGGCAAAGAGCATTCACCTAGATTCTCAGTAAATACTTTTAAACGGCCATTGAATGGAATAGCTGCAAAAGGTGCTTTTGTTAAAACTGTATTATTGGCACACACCAAGGCATTCCAGTTTACGCTGACCACGCACTGTACGGAAATTCTATACAATGCGAGATCAGCATATACTGGAAATTTGCTAAATCTTTCGAGGAGAAAACCAACCACCAACATACAAATTCTCCACCATAAATCTGCCTAGACCTTTCCCAACTATGTTCGGGTCGGCTTCCAGTCTAACCGGATGTATCTGAATACCAGTATTTTAAATGAAATGACTGCCTATGTGATCTCCGCAACCCAGTTACTGGCTACACGATACTCCTTTAAAACCATAAAGAATTATAAAATTGGTGGTCATAAAATGAATAAGATAATCGTTTTCATTGTAACCACTAATTCTATAATGTCAGTAGGATAGAATACGGGTAGGTATCCCATAAAACGTTTATCTTTAGTTTTAAAATTTGTCTATTACAAATAGTGGGCGTTTTTACCAACCGCAACGGGTACTGTGTAGTTGACTTTGAGAAGGACTTTATCTCGAAGCAGTAAGGTCGGTTTTCGTAGTTCAAATGCTGCTAGGCTACTACTGCCATGCGGTTGACTGTATATCGGTTGCGTAAACCGGTCGTGTACCGTGCCGATGATCACATCATACAATGCTAACCGGTGTCGGAGTATAGCAGTGCAGGCGTGAATCAGGCCAGTGATGTCATAACCATGACGTCACTGGATGGAACAGCTCGACGACTACTACCTCAGAACATTCACAACAATTTAATTAAAAATTCCTTGAATTCTACTACTCACATCCAGGTCGTTTATAGTATCCTCGGCTTTGAGCAGTTTAAAACAAAACGTACGGCGTTTTCAAAGAGTCGGTCTTTTCGGATGACTGTGACCTCTTCAACAAATACAAGAGATACGATCGATGCCGGAGACGAATTCGGGTGAGTCACATTTCCAGAACCGCCCCTGTTGGCTCGTTGTATAATTATCATGTGTCTAGACTATCGGCGACGACTAGGCGACTATGGAAATATTACGACGCCAGGATATTTTATTTTATTAGAACGAACACATCCAAGATTCATCGAAATGAGGTTAACCGAGCTAAGCTAAGTCGCCGATTCGCCGCATCGATATGGTAATCGGGAACAATCGAATACCGAACTTTCTAAAACATACCTGAAAATATCACGAGTGCAGTACCAAGGCAAGAGAGTGCACAGGACGGAAAACACGAAGAGGTGACGTTCCCAGAACAACTTCTTATCTCCATATCACTTCACAGGGGCACCTCATAGTCCTCGAATGCTGAGTTCCTCGCACATCGCTAAAAGCGACTCCGGAATTCCTTTCAGGCATCAAATTTGTCACCTAATTTATCAGGCACTTGACTCATAATTGGTTGTGAATTTTCGCGCGGTACCAAGGGGGCACACATTATATTATGAAATAGTAACAGGACACGTGCTCTCGCGGCAGAGAGGGACGGATTCACTGAACGTCCTTGGCGCGGGGGCGCGCGGGGCGCCTGCGGCATCAGACGTTTCAATCATCCCCGGGGGGACAGGGACGGGGCTAGAGGCGCGCGGCGCGAGCGAGCAAGAGGGAGGAGACCGTGCTATTGACCGGCCCGCAGACCACGCCCACCCGGGCGAGACACGGGCGCGCTGATGCTCCAAGTGAAAATCGAACGCCGGCCCGGGCAGACGCGGCGGGAGGCGGCCCAGCTGCAGCACCAAGGTTACCCCCACGTACTTACTACTCTTGCACTTCCTGTGCCACTTACGACTCCGCCACCACTTGCCAACCACAGTACCATTTACTTCTATTACATTTTTGTCACTATACGAATCTCATGTAAAATCTATAAAGCTGGCTAGGTTGTACGGTTCGATATAAAGACTTGGCACGGAAACAATATAGGTTGCCAGAAAAGGACGTAACCGTTCGCGAGAGAGAGGAGCTGAAAGAATAATCGACGTGAAGTTACGACACCCGACATAGGACCTTTCATATTTAATTAAATCCCTACGGAAGGGGTTTGTGATGATTGGATGAAAAAATAACGGTCAAGTGCGACCCTGAGTGTTGCCAGCACTAAAATTTGTACCTTCATGGTAAAAAAAAAATTGCAAGCGAGCACGCGGTTACGTAATCAGTGGTATAAGGATAATTAGTAACGTAGTTTTTAAGTAGTTTTCCACAGGCGTGCAGGTTGATAAACCACGAGGTACCAGGTAAACATAAAGCAACTTGTACAAGGCGGTGGAGGTTATGTAATAGGAGTCTTCTTTACGGCTTAATCGTGTACGTGAGGTTTTAGGTGTGTAGAGCATTCAGTAATAAAGGTAGGCGGTACGAGAGATTGTGGAAACTAGGTACAGTTTATATACCAAACTTACTATCTTTGAGCTAAGATTTTAAAGGCCTGTTGTGTAAGACTTGGTTGATTTAAGACCTTTTTAAGTGCAGCCTTCTCGGAATTAAGGCCTGGATTAGATGCTGGCTTCAAGCAGTCTAAAGTCAAAATGGTATTTCAATTGTCTTGACCTAATTAACCTGGTTTGAACTTGAATTACCTGTGGGTGTAAGTGCATTTATAATTTACTAGGTATCAAAATCTAGACAGCTTGATTTTTTTTTTGGATTATACACGTATCCTATAGAAGTTATAAAGGGACAATTTTGTTACTTATACGCCTGTATTATATAAGTTAGGCAGAGGTGCACACATTTTAGCAGGTATATAATCAGAGACGAGCATATGGGGCACAAATCCAGACTCCGGGCTGCTATTGAGAAATTCTAGATGGAAGAACCCAATAACACTGCCCGACCTGGTAATCGAAACCAGGACAGGTTGCATAGGCAGTCCATTTAAAATCCAGCTGCATCCGATTAGACTGGAAGCCAACACCGGCTAGGCAGGTGATGAATTGATGACTAACCGACATAATTATTTAAAATTATACGATCACGTGATTCATATTAAAGGTGTTTCCTTTCCTATAATAATATTATGCAGAGTTAAGAACTGCTGTTTGTTACCGACGTCATGTTTTTATTAATAGGATGTTGTTATCAATGCGTTTGCATGTGTTGTGTTGCCAGCCGTCCGTTTGTGTGAGTCGTGGTGTTGGAAATGCGATTGTGGCTTGGGATGGATTAACAAGTAGTAGTATTATTTTAATACATATTTAGGACAGGCGTTTGCCTGCGGCTTCGTCAGCGTCGAGGTTTGAAATAAAACGTACAGACACCAGCACATAAAGCTATCGCAAACTGTCAAATTTTCGCAATTGAACATGTACCTTATCCTTTTGTTATAAAGATAGAAAAACTATCAAAGAAATTTGATTTGACAGGACGGGGTAGCTTAATGAACTGGCCTCTGTACCTACTACCGGGACAAAAAGTATCCTAACGTAGGTCATACTCTTACCATTGCATGCAAATACGTTCAGCCACTAAGGCATGGCACGGTAACAGACAGACACAGTATGAATATGGATTATTTCATAGAGATGCTTAGGTAGTTGGAAGACTTTGTATAAATTATTTCATCACCCGTGAATGAAAACAAAATGAGGAGACTGGAAAACGAGGACACTGGAAAACAAAATGAGAGACACTGGAAAACAAAATGAGAGACACTGGAAAACAAAATGAGGACACTGGCATGTACTAGAATAAAAAAATAATTCGAAGATATGTGCCAACATCTACCAACCCGCACTGGGCCCGCGTGGTGGATTACGGCCGACTCCGTCTCATGTGTCTGAGGACACTGGAAAACAAAACGAGGACACTGGAAAACAAAATGAGGACACTGGCATGTACTAGAATCAAAAAATAATTCGAAGATATGTGCCAACATCTAGCAACCCGCACTGGGCCCGCATGGTGGATTACGGCCCACTCCGTCTATGTGTCTCTGTCCCAATAGTGGAAACATCATAGGCTGTATATTTCAGCATTTTGTCATACCTACCTACTGTATCTTGGTGGGGGTCTATGTCTTCATAGGAGATTATTGGGTAAACTGATGATGGCACTTCTCACTGCATTCTCTTTCATTTATGCAATTACTTTTGAAAAAGAAATAAATACTTATCTAATCAAAGACATGTTTTAGTACGTATTTTATTTTTAGTTTTGGTATTTTAAGAATGGCTAAGAATTACATAACGATGAATACATCAACAGTAACACTATTCGCACTTAAAATACTAATTATGAGTTTAAATATTTATGTACAACTTTGATTATGAACAAGACAAGACAATGGCACCCATTTACAATACACCAACACTGAGTCAAGTTGTACTGTTTTCCTTAAAATCTACACCGAGCCACATAAGCACAGGTTAAAAATAAATATGATACCGACAATATTTCATACAATAAACAAATACATTTGTAAGAAACAAGTAAGTTCATAATTAAATTACCTGCCCTGCGGGCAGCCTTATTCTTAAAAAAAATTAAATTACTTTTATCCACATGAAAAGAATCAAAGAATTCCGCGAGTTTTTGAAGTGGAAGTCATTCGACAAAGCAAACTGGAAAAAATTAGGGCCAACCCTCCCTTATTGGAGAAGAACATAGATAGGTATATTTACTTCCCAGTAAGCAAAATAACACCAATTTTAATACTGTTTTAAATACAGTTAGATGAACTGAAGACCTCAAAAATGATGCAAGGAACAGTAGGAACTACTAGATACGGAAGGCAGAGAACCGAAAGTTGCACAGTGATTCAGGAGTTAAGACAGACTTAAGTTCAGCAGTGGGTTGCCATTTGGCTGAGTTGTTGACGTTTCCGATTCCGCCTTAGTTTTGGGCATCATCGATCCACGTGCCGACATTTTTTTAAACAGCATTTATCCCCTTCATCTTGCCAAGGTCAGTACGTGGATGGGTGACCATTCATTCATTCATCATCATCATCATCATCATCATTTCAGCCGATAGACGTCCAACGCTAGTCATAGGCCTCCCCCAAAAAAAAAATGGGGGGTTTGCCATAATCACCACGCTTGGCGGGTTGGCGATCGCAGTATTGTGGTCAAATGCATAGAGAACGCTGCTGCCCGTTCTCTAGTAACTCCCTTAGTCGCCTTCTACGATACCTACGGGAAGAAATGGGATGGTGCTATTCTTTACGGCCGGCACCACACGGAACCATTCATTACTTACATATCGAGATCCTTCCGTGCCTCGGAAACCAAAACCATTGCTGAGCCGGCTGTCGTTTGTAGATTTTTGTCAGTCGTTAAGGATAGTTAGAAGTCTGAAAGTCTGAGAATCAGTCTCACCAAGGGGTGTAAATTACTGGTATTCAGCTGCATCTGGTTAGACTGGAAGCCGACCCCAACACAGTTCGGAAAAGGTTAGACATCTGTCTAACCTTTTCCGATTGCTGATTGATTTACCATCATACTGCGCATACTACTGCCACTTTAGTTTCTCAATTCTTCGGGTTATGACGGTTATCTTGGTGGTCCTGCTGATCTCTTCATTTCTGATTTGATCACGTAGGAAAACGCCAAGCACTCTTTCCTTTGGGTGACCTTTAGCCTGCTAATGAGGCGCATACCAATACTAATAATGGTGAATCATTCCAAGAATTGGACGTTTGATCCTGCTAACAGTTAATAAATTTAAAAACTAAATTATACAGCTATCAAATTGCTATCCAGATGTTTCTTTTCCCTTTAAAGTTCTAAGTTGGATTAGTTAGAACATGCGTTGAATAAACGGCTGCCAGGCTACACGTGTATCGAACGGATTTTATGTTTAGGTAGCTTTGAGGGAAATGCAAATGTTCAGATATGGAAAGTTCCCACACTTGTTTTTAAAGTTCCTAGGAAATGCTGAGGAGTGGGAACACTTGCACTGCGAAAATCACCCTTAACGATACGACTTAAAGGCGCTGTCAATGTCAACTTGGACTGTAGATTTTTTTTACATCTTTAACTTATCAATATGACCCTGGCGTGATGACTTAAGACTCGCTTATGACTCACTAGGCAAAAACGAAATATAAAACAATTGGGACACCTTTCGACCAGTAGTGGAACTGAAACGGTTGAATAAAGAATATCATCAACAGCCACCATTGAGCGATACTTCAGAAAAGGCCCTTTTTTAACGTACTAAAAACAACTAAGCAGCCAGCACTAATCCACCCACACATAAACGTTTATCCATGTTTCGTAAGCGACATCGAAAGTTGTTCATAAATTACCACTTAGACACTACGAGTAGACTGAGGCTAAAACCCAATTTACACGATGAAAATTCTTGCCTGTGGCATACCATAAACTTGAAGCAAGACTTGCACCGTCTTTAAACACTGTTTAGACAGTGCAACTTTTATTGTTGCTTCAACTTATGGTATGCCACAGGCAGGTTTCATTTACTTCAGGTATTCCACAAGCATACCTAAGCAAATGAAACCGTGTAAATCAGGCTTAACAATATTCACATCGACCTATACACCGCCCTACGGATTTTCGGAACCGGTCCTAAAGCGAGTGAGCTTGCAATAAAGGGTGGGGCACAAGCGAACACCTTGACCCACCTGGCGTGTTTGCTCGTTTGGCGTGCACAACATCGTAAACATTTTACGGTATTGCATTTAATTTGAGTGTTACAATGAAATGCTTGATGCATGCTATGCTGAGTTTGGAGGTATTAGTTTTTAAAACCAGTTTTTAAATGACGATTTCGTAGACGGATGATGACTTAACAGACGATAAACGTCTATGTAATAATAAATCGATTGAACCTGCCTAGGCACTAAGGCAGGTTCAATCAATCAATGTTCTATTAGATAGATATTTATCGTCTGTAGAGAAAAGTCTGAGAGAAGAGAAAAAGTAAGTTCAAAAACTAAAACTCGACTACTTAAAAATCACGGTCTAAAAAGATTTAAGCCAGAAAATACTCTCAATTGAAAGCCATGGTCGTATGCCACTTCGCCTTGTTGTTTGCCTTTGTATTATTTTGTTAGGGCACGTGGCATACGACCACGGCTTTCAGGTGAGAACATTTCCTTGTTTCAAACTTTTTAGAGCGTGGGCGCAATATTTAATTTAATGTGACGGCACATAGCCTATAAACAGCGGACGAACAAGCCGCTTCCGGCGATACCTCATTTTTAAAATTCTGATAAGTAGTTTAGAAGTTATGAGGGAATAGAGTAGTCGGGTAAAAAAAGAGGATATTACGCTAACCCCAAGTGACAAGGACCAATGCAGGTGGAAAGAGAATCATAAATGTAGCCAACTACCAACCATCATGTTTATAAGAAGCAATTAGTAATCAAGAACTTTATCGTATGGAAAAGCTTATTCATTCATTCAGAAATTACTGATTTCTAGAAGCTTCCTTCGCTTAAACAATTATTTACTTAACTTCGTTTAGCCGTCGTGAAGTTCGCGTGTCAAACTGTAAAAGTTCAAGATTTTATAACAAAATGAACTGTGGACTCGCACTAGTTTACACACTCCAACTCACTCAGAACTCGTGCTTCGAAAATCAGGTCTGCAGCCTTTAAAAAGGTTTACTTTTGTATAAGTCAAAGTTCGTTTGATTTGAAAGAGTTCGATTTTATAAACTGTAACTAGACTTACTACTGAATCCCAATTTAGGGCGTAATTCACCAATTTAACTGAACAGTGTCAAAATTGTTGTGGAATATGGACTTTGATACCTCTAAAACTCGGTTTAAAAGTGCTGCGTTCATTTTCATTAGTGGAATCCGCTCTCACTTCATTTAACAAATGCTTGCACTAACTGTACGGGTCCACTCACATCTCTCTTACATGGTCCTCACATGATCTGTCCAAGTGAGTTCTGAGTTTATTTCACCATGTCTTCTCAGGGGTATTCAGATAGCAAATGTCGACTGCAACTGGCTTCTTTTTTTAATATGAAGTGTTAAAGTGATTCTGCTAAGTATCCTATACAACTTACCGAGTAAACAATTTCATTTCGGAGTTTCACATTCATCTTCAAATCTTATTATATGCCAAGACGCACTTAATTCTTGAATAATACCCAACTGTCACCGTATCTTACACCAACATCAACAAACCAGTCACTCATACCAGTCAAATACTATTCCATTACCAAACGATTTACGATTTCAGTATCGTAAACAAATAGTAGGATAGGGCATAGACCATGGTTATGCAATAAAGCACCAAATTGTATAGCAAAGTTTAATGCTCGAAGACTTGGCAACATGAGTTCATCTGATTGTTTTACTGGTACTATAGTCTTTATTAGCTATATACTCAGCCCTTTTGTGTTTCGTTTTATGTTAGTCGTTTATTCGGTAATGGATGTATAGCGCGACATATTATAGCAATTAATTTTAAATGTGCAGTCTTAAATGTCATGTGTGCTCGTAAGTCATAGTAGGAATGTGTAATGGCGTACATTATAATGGTCTGTGTTGGCCTGTCTTCAATTCCCATTCGTGGGCGATGAACCCAGATATTTTGTTCTCCAGTTGCATTCAGTCAAGGAAAATATCCTGCTGTTGCATTCAGTCAAGGAAAATATCCTGCTGCATCTCTATGTCTCAAAACATGCCGTCAATGCCGTGACGATGCCATGGAAGTGGCGAAGTTTTAGACCAACAAGCTCGTGACATGTCGTACCCCGATGACTTGGTAACGTGACAAAAGGTTTTTGTTATCACAATCTGACATTACAAATGATGTTATTATATAGATATGACACTTGCTACAATTACCTTGACGATGATTTCCTATTAAAGTAGGAATTTATCAGTTTTAAATCAGATTAAAAACAATCACGCCATTGTAAGCCTACACAGTGCACAATGTTGATAAACCTGTAGATATTATCTATCTAGGTAACTAAGATATTCATGAGTATAATAGTCAAGATCACCTTGAGAGATTAAATTATAAATAATAATTCATTGATTAATAAAATTACTGGCACAGTTTTGTTGAACACCGATCTCCGAAAATCACCGACCAATGAAAATACGTTTCATCTTGTTTATTCTTCAATAAGCCCCTAAATTAATACTGCTTTTTGAGATAAACCAATATACCCCCACCCTGGGGGGGTGAAAATCATCAACTTTTCTTTCCTATATTTTTGAGTGACGAATATTTTTTTTCATTTCTTCGAATACTGTTCATGGTACGTTAGCGTTTTTTTTGGGAATGGCAGTTCATTTCCGCGGAAAAATATAATGACGTTTTTCAAACTCGACTTCTTCAGATTCATATACCACATGAGTAGACATCACTTTATACCTAGGTATTTGAAATCATGATATTACAACAAGACCTAACGACACGTTCATGAACTTTAGAAAAAATGCGAAGTTTTCCGACCTAGATAAAAGCGTATTCTTTCACAAGAAATTCAGAATATCTCACGAAAACCCATCAAGAGTGAGCAAATCACGTCAATTACGAATACATTATCCATAGAGACCTCACAAAAATATGATTAACGAGACGAATCTCTGCGGTATCACGGCAAAAGTTTGTACACGAGAGCAACGGACGGACAACGTTCTTTACTTAATTACACCAGAATACTCCCGTTGAATCACGGAATTATAGTCGAGAGCACTCGTGAGATGGATCTTGGTCGGAAGCTTTGGTAGGCTTTTGTATACTTTAAAATTTTCATTGCGAGAATCACAATTGAATTTCTGTTGTTTTAATTTTTGTTTGTTTCACTTTTGTGACTCCGAAACCATATTTCCCAAGGATTTTGTTGACGCAGGCTGAAGCTTGGCTATAACCGGAAGTATATCGCTTTATAGCTTCTAATACCGTTACATGATTAAGGCAATATCCTGTGTTTCAAACATACATATAGACAAATGCTTTCATCCTGTCTAAAACAGTTAGGATATTCTAATTAAAAAGCAAGTGTAAGCTTCAAACATCGTGATAGTGGTCAACTGTTCATACACAACAGTTTAATTGATAGATATATAGCACAGATTAGCCAGAAGATCCGATTACAAAGGCAAGCTAGTTCTGATAGTATCCTAGAATTAGTTCTGGGGGCTATTGAGGCGAGAAGACCAATCTCCTTCTCCCTTTAATCTATCCAAGGATTGCTTTAGTGATAGGACCGCCCATTGTCTCATCCTATGTAAAACTTCTACATTTATTTCTGCAATTTTTCTGGTGTACATTAATAAAAGAGTATTTTCGCTATCTTGGGCTTAGAAAATTCAGGAGGACTGCGAGGTAAGAGGAGTCCTCCTCCTAGAAACAGGAGATAGTGGAACAGAACTTTATAAGCAGCTTAGAGTAATACATACATCACCAATCTCTTCTCTGTGAGAAGGGAGAGGGCGATTATCCAACACGCGTGCCCAGTACGGGATGGCGGATGTCACATGTCTTCGAATTTTTTTGTTCTAAAACAAGCCGGTTTCTCACGGCGTTTTCCTTTACCGTTTTTAGAGCAGTGGTGATTTATTTATTTAGCACGAGTACCGATTTGACGACGGAAGAATATACATCACTAGTAACTAAATGACGTACAAAAGGAGAAGATAGCTTTGTTCTTCTATAAATTATCACAGATATACGTTCTAAACGAATCATGATTTTGTAGATAACCGTATATACTTTGTGGCCGACGAGTAGAAAGTTTGCTGTCAGTGTGGGACGAAATATTCTTCTGAAATAGTCTACCTATAAAAGGACCTAGACAAAGATCGTTAGAAACGAAAGACAAAATGACAGATTGTAGAAGGATATCTACGGTGTGATGTCAAAAATGGAGAAACGAAATGTGACTTTGTATAGAAAAAGCACTGTCTATTCTTCGTAGAAATAGAAAGCGTCATGCTAAGCCTGCTACAACGCATAAGTCGTCTCTATCTATCTAGAAGCAGACGCGAGAAAACAAGAAGACATCGAGAACTAAAGACTACAATTAATTTATTTAAATTTGTATGTAGATTGACTCACACAAACTAAAATATACTCCCCAATTTAAGTGCTAAACTTGATCAATGGTTAATTAAAAGGCAACAAACTTTCAGACAGCTTAATAAAACAAATCGTTCCAACAGCAATCGATTGTAAGTGTGTTGCGAGGTTCCCCATTACCATAGCTAGGTCTGCGTGTCAAACAATTCAATGAACGTGGACACTTCATTCAGTTAGCTGGGGAGATCACAATGGAGTCACAATAGGAAGATTGATCTGGATTGAATGAATATTGCTGTTGAGATACGGTACGGGATATATGATGTTGGACACGGAGAAAATTTACAACTGATAATACTATACTAGCTACGTAAATATCATCATAACATAAACCTTCCGCCCGACATTAGGGACTGCCAAAGTATTTTAAAAAGAAGAGTAAAAGAACACTATGTGTCCACATCACCATAGTTGTGATATATTATTTTATTATTATTAATATTTTAGTGATATTTATTTTTGAAGTATGTATGTGTTTTTGTAATTATGTATATGTGAGTATATTTCCATTTTATTTGATTAATTTATTAAGTGAATTATTGTTTTTGATTATAAATCTAGTTTATTTTCTCTTTTACCCTTACACACGCTGTCTACATCTCTTTAATCTTCTATCCTATCGCAGGTATGCTGGAAGAGATTTCTTTAGAAATAAGCATCATCTCTGTACCTATTTTTCTGTTCTAATCTTCTTGTCTGTTTATATTATTGTGTGTACATAAATGGTTATATAAAAAAACATGCCTTGTTTCCCCGAAGTATGCCTACTACTTACATTTTGCCAGTTATATAATTAAGTCCCATGTAATAGGGAGCAAGTCTATCAGCAAGTCTATTAGCAGGCACAATTCCCGACTCCCGGGCTGCTCCTGAGAAGTTCTAGATAGAAAAACCTAATAACGCTTTGTCCGACCTGGAAATTCAAGACCTCATGCTGAGCAGTAGCGCTTGAGACCATTAGACCAACGAAGCTGATCTTTATTCTCATGGACTAATCATTTAGAGACAGCACAGCATGTCTGCTTCTTCCATTACTTAATGGCATTAAAAAATCACGTTTGAAATGAGTATCGACTGATTTAGTTCTAATCAGCAAATGCATCTACATATTTTTATGCGAAACACTTAACATTATTCGCTTCTGACCTTTTAACTACTCTAACCAAACCTAAATTGGCAATAACAGTGTATTTCTTCTTAATCTATTTGAGATCGAGGCTAATCGAATCATCAAGTGTCTTCAGTTGTCAGTCTTCATTATCTTATCATTAGGTACTCCCTTTGGAATCAAACCATTCACTTTTCCAATTAGGAAAAGGTTAACGTAGCAATTTTCTTGCAAATTATTAAGGTAAGTTCTTTCTTAGTCTTCTAGAAGACCCGACGTGAACTGTACTGTACTTAAAATTACTGTAATAATATCTGTAACACTGTTATCGCTATGGTTCCGGTGGCAATAGCAAGTTCAACTCAACAATATTAGCTCACTTCAACTCTGACGTATTTGGTGGATTTTCCTCTAAATTAATAATATAAATTAATCTAATTAAATCCAAAAGAATCTTCGCAAAGTAAGAAACCACCTTCGCACCGAGGTAAAAACATCGCGGCGGGATTTTATCGTCACCTGAATTTTCGACTCTCGGTGTTGAACTTAGCATTAAGAATCCAACAGAGTGCATACCAGCGTGTTAAAAAAGGCACTATTGGATTTTCAACTCTCGGCGCTAAGCAGTGCGTTGAAGATAAAAAAGTACGCGAAAAACTCCCGCCTTGGAGTAAAAGGTTTCGCATCCCGAACTTTGCAGTTTCTCGATGAGGGATCATCAACATTTTTGTCACTTATGCTGAGGTTATTCCGAATGTCAGTAATACCAGAGCGAGTGTCAAAAAAATGTGATGCACTAAACAGTTGCTATATTAACATGACTGTGTTGCCAATCACAGTATTACGAGGTATGACGTAATCGTAGTATTGTGACCTTCTACCCGTATAAATTCTCATCCTTTCATAAAATGCAACCGATTATCGTGAGCTGAGACGTGTTTGCGGGCTAAAGTTGGGTCTTCCATTTTGTTTTACGATAACATTGTTTGCATAATTATGCAATTTTTAGTTTAAAGTCGAATAGTTCTACTGATAGTGTCGCGTTTTAAAACTTTTGAATTAAATGCTCAAGACGTGACGACGACAGATTTTTGTCGTTGACAGAATTGAAAGTAGTTTCTGGAAAAGTTGGTGACGTCATTAGCCTCGCGCAGGCTCGAGCCTTTTCTGGTTGTAATTCAACTCGAGAGCAACCGAATCGCGAGCATGCGCGAGCCGACATTCATAATTTTTTTATATTACATTAGGGGGTAATACGGTCCTATTTTCAACGGAGCCGGTGAATTGCTCGGGCATTTTTCCATCCTATCTGAACTGATCCCAAGAAGACAGTGTTAAGACTCCTGTAGACCGGGGCCACGAGACACGAGAATTTCCATGAAGTGTTCATAAAAATGGTTAATGGCCTGTCTGCGGGAGCCTTCAGTCAAGCGGTGCGTATTATTGCTAATACCTATGCAATAAACGGCATGGTTCACATAGCAGCCGCATCGTTATTATGTGTTGAATAATATAAGTTCGTTGACCAGCATGAGCATATGTATAACAACATATTACTTATGTATGTATGCATGTAGACGGTAAAGGAGTACAGTAGGTAAATAGGCTGAAAAATGGGAGGTGAATACTGTGGATGAATAATCAGCCTAAAATGTATACTGCTAGAGGTGCGGGTTGTTCGAAAGAGATACCGCGGCCCCTGGCACACAGGCAACTGAAGGAACACGGGTGGGTTTTAGTCAGAAAAAGTCTGACACGCCCTCCTGCTCCACCCAGAGCGGGAGAAGTTATTTGATGACATCACACCCTCAAAAAAAAAAACCTATAATGTATGCGCTACTGGGACTTAGGCCAGGTAAACCACAACACGGGCCCAGTGCGGATTGGTAGATGTTAAGATGTCATATGTTTTAGAATTTTTGGTTCTTGGACATGACAAAGATGCTGTGCCGAAACCAAATATATGAAATATTTGGATATAATTAGCTCAAAGACGATAATTTTCCTAATCTTTACTCCTGTTGAGCAGTTTACCTATCGATTAAACGGAGCGAAGGAAACTATGAACATTAACGATAAATTACTATACATTTCTCTATGGTCTGATAAATCCATCCGTCATCCAATAAGTCTTAAGTCTAATTCAAATCAGGAATCGCAAGTCTTACATAGATAATCGGATTACTAAACGTAAGAGTACATTTCTCACGGAAAACCGGTTTTTACTAAACTGACGTAAGTAACCTGCGTTCGCAAATTTGTTTCCCAAAATGTAAACAGATGTAGTTTTTGTAAAATTAACTGTAATGCCCACACATTAAAGTTCAGTTTGCAAAACAACTCCAAACATTTTTATGACTTTTTCATCTAGTCTTTCTGAAATCAACTTAATTTATAGTCACATAAAGTTGCTATTTGGAAATATCGGGAGTTTCAGCAGCGAAATTAACATTTTATTAATCGTATCCCACACAGAATATTCAAGTGACAAGTTTCGAATTTCTAATTCAGCGAGCCAGACTCGGATCAGCTCAAAATAACTGGACTAAAGGCACACTTGGCGCTTTTTATACAACGTCAGCCAACACTACTGGGAGTCTACGACGTCTCTTCAACTTTTAATAAGCTCGTAATGAATCGGAGACGATTTTTTATAGCCATTCTACTGCTCCTAGCTACTTAATTAAGTCATTTGTCTTGAGTATACTAAATGCCATTTTCGTCTGGTAGGTATGTAGACAACAAATTCAATATGAAAAACATGATGGATATAATTTTAGCGACAGTTCATAAGGTTTGTAGATGGACGACCATCTTCACATACTAAAACCCTTCGGTGCTTTGGAAAGCACGTTAAGCCGTTGGTCCTGGCTGTCATTCGTGGATCTTTGACAGTCGTTACGGGTCGACAGAAGCCCGAAATTCAGATAGGCAGTCGCTCCATCTAAAATACTGGTATACAGCAGGATCTGGTTAGACTGGAAGCAGACCCCAACATAATTGGGAAAAAACTAGGCAGATAGATAGTTCGGTAAACCAGGATAGAAAAGACTAATCGTTTGCGCATTATGCTGAAATAACTAACTGTAATTACGCGCACTAATCAAAGTGATTAGGCCCTAACGTTTCTCGAGGAGAGTTCCTGCGTAAATCGACCCTTTCATTAGAACCCACGCACGAGAGATTACGACATTTTATAACTCAGATGAACCAGCTGAAAATTAGTTGGCGCTGAAAAAACTTGTTTTACCCAACGCTACTGTTTGGACAAGCGAGCTGATGTAAAGCCCGAATGCTTTTGAAATGTTTACGCTTTTTGCATCAGTCTATAGTGAGGTGAATCAACCGACGGATTTTTCTCCACGAAATGTATCGATAAATCGAAAAATCGAACACATATCCAAGCATAGTTCCTATCATCTGCTCAAATGTCTGGCTGCTATTTTAATTCAAATATTAGCTGCGATTGTACATCCAATTAATCCAAAGCAGCTGCTACGTTTTCGGCTAACAATGAGCGACCTTGATAGGAAATGAACGCCACAGTTGAAATTAAAACCTGGCAAAAAGTGCAAATATACGCCAAGGACAGTGGTATTTGAGTTGTAATTTGAGGAAATAAAAGTCGCTCGTTCGAGTTGGGATAAAGTCGATATTTCAGTTGGCTGTTGGGGAAGTATGACGTCACTGTTTGCGGATCGTCGTTAATAATAAACGCTTTAGTGTAAACGGAGCTGAATGCAGGTAGGCCATCGTTAACATACTTAGTACTGCGTGATTCACGAGACGCGTTTGTGAAAACACGTAAAATTGTATAAAGAAGTTGCTGGGATCAGGTCCAAGTAGTGTAATGACAAGATGCGATTGTAGTCACGGACGAAAATAAAATAGCGTGTAACCTAACATAACATCACGCCTTGTTTCCCCCAAGGGTTGCGCAGAGGTGTGCCCATAGTACACCCAGATTTCGCCAGTGATGTTGAAGTCCCATGTAATAGAGAGCGAGCCAACCGGGTACAAATCCAGGCTGCTACTGCGAAATTCTAGATAGAAAAACCCAAAAACACTTTGCCCGGCCTGGGAACCAAAACCCAGGATCTGCTCAGCAGTAGCGTTTACGACCACTAGACCAACGAGGCAGCTTGTTATAGTTCGTGAGAAACGTCAGTATAATGTCACAATAAGTTGTCGCCTACGGGCAGCCATTAAGTTCGTCACATCATTAAGTTTTTCGAGGTCTTCAACCGTTTTGATGACAGTTTCGAGGACATGAGAATCACGTTATCTTAATTGCATTGTTGTTTTGAGTAAATAAATGTTTAACACCCAGCAGCAAAGTCATATAAATTGTTTACTGTTTTGGTACAATAATGTATTACTAGCTTTTGCCAGCAGTGTGAGGTTAAATATTATCTTACGGGACTGTAGTACAGGGATAAAATGTAACTAACGTGTTAATCCAGGTTATAAACCATCTCTGTGCCAAGTTTCATCAAAATCCGTTCAGCAGATTTTGCAAGAAAGAGTAACAAACAAACATCCACCCATCCTCAGGGGACATTAAGGTTATTTTTTGATCTCGTGAATTTTGTCCATTTATTCGTTTATTGAGAAAATGTAAGATAGCATTTTAGACATCCCTATAATCGATAATATTACTGCATCGCTTAAATACTAACCTAGAACCATCACTAGTATGCGACTGAAAGACTCACAGTCTCCTTGCCCAATCTATGAAAGGCTCCGCGTCATTGAAATGTGTAGTATCGAAAGAAATAGAAAAAAAATACTGTAATGGTCGAGTCACTAATTCTGAGTCAGGCGGCGGCAAAATAATAATGATTATTCTCTAGATTTAGTTGCCAAGTGTTTTTATTATGATATTTTGGATTTTGCGTATTTCAGCTTTCAGCCACCTATAAGATCTAGATACTTATATGAATGGAAGTGTGTGTACAGAGAACGATTAATCTTGCCAACAAGGTCAAACGTATGAGTCTCGTACATAAATACAACTTAGTAACATATTCATTAAAGTAACTAACTGCCTTTGCCTTGTTTAAACTATCCATACAAACATAGGAATTAGTAGTCACAGCACAGAGCAATCCGAAGTCAGCAAACAGACTGCGATCAAATCAAAAAGCCTCAATACGGCTGAGTTAGCCAATCAGACGAGAGCACCGGACTAGGTGCTAAGTGGGTTATCTTACTTGACTTTTACACCTAGCAAATTGATAAGAATTTTCATTAATACTTTGATTAACATCGATTAAGATTACGCAGAGAAAATATTATGATAATCATATCCGTCTAAATCTCATTCAAATACAGGGAGGCTGACAGCGTTGTCAAACATCCCGATTTTTAGCCCGAAATAAATTGTACCGCGCGGGACAGGCTCCCGTTTTCGGGGATTGCTCAATGGTACCAGAGTATGGTAAAGTAACGTATTTCCGTTCAAATACATTTTCTATGACTATCTATCATCATTATTAATTTGAAACTGAAATAAAAAGATAAGTAGTAATAAAGCCGGTTGTTAAAAACGACTGATTATTTTCTTTATTTTATTATGACCCGATTTCGAAGAAAGAATCCCGGTTATTTAGGCAAATCCCGCTTTGCCCAAAAAAAATTGGCAACTGTGGAGGCTGAATATGAAACAGTGATCTAGGTTTACCCACATTTATCTTAGGTTGGGTACTAAAATGAGTGGCACGAAGCGGCAGACATTTTGATTATGTAAGACTTAGATCATTCAAGTTTTTACTGGCGGAGGCGACGATCTGGCAGCCAATCACAATTACTTAGCGTTTAATGGTATAAATCTAATGTATTCTGACTGTTTACTGATTAGGATTGCATGCCTTTAGTATATTTAGGAGGTTAGTAGGTAAATCAATTACTTGACACTATGTGAATAGTTTTAGTCAATTTAGGATACAATTTTGTTTTTTATTTTTATTATTATTTGTAATCGGTGGCTTTTCTGGTATATATTTTACAAGAAATAAATTAAAAGCCTTCAGTAAAAAAAAAATACTTACTGGACTTAAAATATTAATTTATATAAAAGATGTCCCAATACTAAATTATGATATGAGAAGACGCTACTAGGGCATCCATTTAAAGTTCCAGCAAATTTGGTGGTCTTTAAAGGCGGCAAAGCCAATTTTCCAACAAATAATCGACACCAAAAAGGCCGATCCTGAATAAAAACCTGAGTTTGTTTAAATACAGATTGCAAGCATGCTTTACTAAAAAATAAAAATAAAAGAAATGACACCCCACAATAACTGGCACATTAAAACCAACGCAATGCATAAAGAAGAAACAGTTTATCTCGCCACAACCACAACTTCATTCCACAACTTTTGCGACCAGCATCGGATGATACGCCACTTTTCCGAGCGGCATCGGGTGATACGCCACTTTTCCGTGCGGCATCGGGTGATACGCCACTTTTCCGAGCAGGCCCAGAAGATAAACTTATAGATCAGATATTTCAACGACGTCAATTACAGTTTCTAGAAGTTTCTCGTACAATTGTATGCAGTAAACTGTTGGAGCGTAAGTTAGGCGCAAACATGGGGGAGGCACTGCCAAACTGCGGTTATTCTTATTATTAAAGTTTTGCATAGTTTCCGTGTGATGTGCCCGGGTTCCATGTAAGTGTTGGAGTTGGGAAAATTTTCATTAATGATATGAAACTTCTCGTTTAGTGTCTTCAAAGATATTGGAGGAGACAATTATTGATGGTGCCACCAAGGCGTCATGGGTCTCTCTTTAGTCTTGCGAGTCTCCACGCTCTTCTGCGCTGGTCTCATCCACATTCCACCCAATACTTTATTCTCTCTGTTATTTTAAATATTTCTTTGGGCAGTGAAAAAAGACACTAAGCCTAAAACATTTGCAACTACAAAAACCTTAAAAATTCAAGCTTGCAAGCAACTTTGGTCTACTCTTCCGCCACAGAACATAGTGGACTAATCCCAGCCTAATGCACAGTAACGCGTTCCGAGATGAGTGTCCATCGTATACGAGCCGTAATACGAGACGTTAAGCGTGACGTCACCCGTAGACATTGTCCAAGAGTGTACAACCGCATCGCATCATTGGAGTTAGAAAGGCATTTCACACTATATAAACTGTGAAATTATTCAAGGTGAGGTCTTTACAGCATCTGTTACATTAATACTCGGTTTCTCGGTAATCTAGAGCCTGAAAAAGTAGACAGGTAGTTGTTTTTAGTTCATGACTTTGTCCTCTAGAGGGCGCCATATTTAATTCTTCGAACTTCGCTTCCAACGATACCTCGTTTGTCAGATTATGATAAGTTGTTTAGAGGTTTTGAGGGAACATATCAGTCACATACATACCGGTCAAAATCATAACCAAATTTGCTTCATTGTAGTCGGGTAAAAATTGGACAGACAGTGAAACTAATGTTGAGTTGATTTGATTGGCTGACTAGAGTAACAACTCAATTCAGCCAATCAAAAGAGTTTGGCATCTGTCAGAAATCTTGAATGACCATACACATTCAAGTACAGTGTATAGCTTTCATTGACGATAAGATTTCAATTCCTCCATTACCACAAACCTCCTTCTCAACCACGTTAAAAACTCATCATCCACATTACTATTACATAACACCACTTTAACTGCCGTATCCCCTCAAGCATGGCATTAAGATATTACTGTCATCACGTGGCCAGGGTCAATCACCTGTCGTTAAGAAGCTATGATGTAGCTTCTCACGTGTTTCTGAAGTTTTATAGAATTGTGACACTTCTATTTTGCTACATTGATGATGTGCTGGTTTTTGTTTCTTTTTTATCAGGTCAGTAGGAGGACTACGTTCAGTAGAGGATTCTGGGGCTGATAATGATGAAAGTGTGAAGGCAATAGAGAAGTATGGAAGTATGGGAGATGTTTTCGCAGTACTTACTCAATGACAAATATATTGCACGAGCTTGAAATTTTAAAAGAACAAAAACGTTTCTGACTGGCCTTGAAGATGGCTGAGAATGTTGAGATCCTGTTTTTGCAGGTACGGCATTCGACTGGAAACACAACCAGTTTTTAATGCTATATGCAATAGAGGTAGAAGCGTTTGGAGGCAAACAATTTCAGCTATAATTTCAGTTAGGTATTACACCTAAATTTTTTAATGAATCCTGATATGAAACACGGTTCTAAATTGACCATAAGAACCCCGATTGCAGGAAAGGTGTGAAGTAGGTAACGTAAGGTACGTCTTCGTAAAGTTGTTGGTAAAAAAATATTTCAAAATAGGGTAGGTAGGAAAAATATGCAGTAGGCAGTTTACGTTATATGAGCACAATTTTGCAATACTTAATCACGTTGAAGTTTCAAGCGAATGTATAAATATTTATCGGCTTAATCGACGCTGATTAATAATTAGTTTTCTATAACTGCATCTGAAAGAAAATTTTAAGGGAAGTTTGTAATAAACACTTTCACAGCGTAGGTATCGCTATCGATAAATTGAACAACATGGGTAAAGAAAACTTTGCTCAGAACGTTCCATTTTGAATATAAGTACTCAAAACCACAGGCGAACGATGGACACATGGAAAATAAACGAAATACACGACTACAAAATAACAACTTAGTCCTGGAATAATCAAGTATATTCGTAGAACTTGAACGTTATGTGCGTAGCAACATCAAACGAAACATCCAGGACTATGGGCCGCGTGGCCCATCGCAAGACGCGACGCGAATACAAAGCCAAATTTTCAATATTCCAAATCCAAAAGCTACGGAACGAGCCGACGTCGGTCGGACGTAAAACGAAGCCAACACTTGGGAACAATCGGACCGGCAAAGCGGGGTTTATTTGTTTAGAGCGCTAACAAAATGGAACAGCGAGAAATCGAACAAACTGCGGGGCGACGCTGCCGTCAGAATGCTGACACATATTCGCTGAGCGGCCAATCCTAAAAGCCCAAGTGGATTTATAGTTAAAAATGTTTCCGAGGCATCGTTCAATCTTTTATCCGTTACTGAAGAGTATTGCTTTAATTTAACAAAAGCGGTGATGCTCTTGAAGTTTACAGCGCAAAAATCGAATACCACGATCACCTTGACGAAGCGATGTCAAAGTTGACAGGGTAAAGCCGAACCTTCAGGCTCTCGACTTGCAAATGAAGATAAGATGATGACATACTTTTGCTGCAGCGGAACACAGATGGGTGATATTGAGGTCGTATGAAATATTTGTCAGCGCAAGGACATCTACTATCGACCAAGCGAGGGTAAAGAGATTTTGGAGCGACGGTTTCCTTAATTAGCTCCGAAAGATAAGAGTGCCATTTTGGTAACAGCCTTGATGCATGACGTAACTATCGATTTACCGGATTGAGCGGTGAACAAATATTAAAATATCCGTCAAAATATAAGCAAGTTAAAAGTTGTCAGGACAGTACTAGTCAAACTGGTTTTTATTTAAACAGCTCTTGGAAGTTTGACTTAGACGAAGTCGGACAGGATTCGTCATTCAATGACCTCTCGAGGCACGGTATTCAACAATTTTCATCCGCAGTTCCCTTAGATTCTTTGATTACAGGGGACATTGTAGGTTGGAACCGAATTGGAAAACTCGTAACTCGCAATCAAAATGTCCAAATAAAAACCTGATTTACAACCACCCTGGGATACGTAAAAAGTTTTTTATATTATAGCGGAAAAAAATGAAATTGTACCTAAAGAAACGGTGTGAGGAACTTCCACGAATGGTATAACGTATAACGGATGTAGGAAAAAACACGAGCTGACTGTGTAGAGCCTATTTTAAAGGTAAGTAGACGTTTTTTATTCTAAACGAATAAATGTTCCAACAAACAGTCGACGTAGTAAGCACGAGTGGGTCCGAAAAAAAAAATGCAGTGATGTAATGCTGGGCGGTGACCTCGAGAGGTTGCGGGCCTCTAGCCATATTTACTGCGACACGTGGGACGAAACAGACATACAATCATAAGATCAGTAAGTCATACGCGTGCCTTTAAAGAATTTTGTTCAAAAGGCTCGACTAAAGCGAATAGGTACCAAGCTCAGATATCTATTTTTAAACCAATCATTTGGCAGCAATTTAAAGTTAAATCCAGGAGTCATTTCACTCTCGAGCACTTACAATGTACTTACTGCTAAAATACTGACGTAAAGAGTATGAACGGTTAGGACCATACATTTTAAAGTTTAGATAGATATATAGCGCTTTTTGCATCACTCACTACGTGCCCAGCATGTTCAATCGAAAAATTATTATCAGAAACGGGTTTTTATTTTTATTTATGAAACAGATAACAACGCCTGTTGCATAAACCCGGCTCTGGTCTGGTGCCGATAATTACATATTGTTGGTCCGCCATCTTTGTCCGTGAGTCACCATGCGATCGAGCACTCCTACGCACGCCAATGTTGCCAGACACCGGGCGGTTTAAACAGTACATCAAAATTTATACACACAAATACAAACTGAGGCTCCTCGATTCAGCTGGGTTACGCTAATAAACAAGGTGCCAGTTATCTTTCATCCCTTTTACTCGAACCACAATTTTCTATTGTTATCCTTTGTCCAGATTAATATTAATGTATGCCGCGTAGGTGTTCTCTGAATATGAAATTAGGTGCTTTCGCAGTTTCTGGGTATGTAAGTACGGATATTTTAACTTTAACAACTTGGAAGACAATAATCTTGTCGATGGTTGAATATAGATGAACGTGACTGTAATACTGAACTATTTTCAATAGGACTTAAGATAATACCTGAATCCGTGCCTGAACGTAGACTTTTTCATCTTCATAGTCATTTTATCGTTTCACTAATGTTACTTCAAGCGTTCCATTTCCATTTATTTATTTCTTTTTTTGGCAATTTATATCTGTCGCTCATTCAGCCTCCAAAGTTAAACTACAGGTTTAGAAGGTACCTATCAACTGTTCTAAATGATTGCCTATCATTTTAATATAATTTGGACCGACCATTTGAACCTCCAGCCTCCTAGCTACGTAATCTCCCCGTAACTATCTCTAAACGCCTCTAATTACAATTACTTAGCTAGAAATTTAATTAAACCGCCCCTGTGACGTCAGAGTGGAATGAGGGAACAATGGGTATGTCCTACGGAATATGTAACAGGACATACATGTATAATGAACAGACTATCCACTGCACTGCCATTTAGAACTGGCTTAAACAATAAAATGTGAATAAATACTAAAGGGAAACATGTGAAATGTTCTAGCCTAACGTTTGATGGAGAATTTTGAATAATAATGTACCGATCTAAGCGCCAATTGTTGTCGACTTGTGGTTAGAGTAGTTTACGGATTATAAAAACGAAGTGCTCAATGCTAGAACGTTTTTAAATATTTACCTCGGGACCCTACAAATAGCGCCAGCCATGAGTATTTTAAAATGATTTTAACGAAGCCTTCTTTGGTATCACACTTTATAAGCAGTGAGACTCAACACCCGGTTTGTGGAACGACAATTTTCGACGCAAAAAAATTAAATGCGAGTCCGGTGATGTGATTGGCTGTTGATAATTCATTCAACCAATCACAACAGTTTACGCGCGCATGACATTTTTTGTGCTAATTTTCGACTCAGAAGCGGGCGAGCATCTGAAGATAGATCAATTAGATTTCAATACAATAGATCTCATTGAACAATTCGCAATCGATAACGCTTTGAAACAAGATCAATTTGTCTGCGTCTATGACTGTTTAGTTAAGTTAGAACTAGATTGTACTTATTTTAATATCTTATCACATTAGTGCATTACTTTATTAGTTACTTGGACTAGGTTGGTAATAATTAAGTCATTTAGAGATATCAGCAGACGTTGCTATGTAGTCGTGTTATCAAAATCCGAGGTCCTAAAGTTTAATTAGCTCATTTAAATTAAACACCAGTCTTAATTACATTGTTTCGATTTATTCAGCAACTTAGCAGTTTAAAAATGTGTGTTTGTCCCTTGCGTGTTTAAGCAAATTTAACTCATTTTGAGCTGACCCTGGATTTAACCCTTAAGTAAACTAAATCTAATCAAAGTAGCCTAATAACAACTGTTAGGTGTAAAGGTGACTTATCACAAACCACCTCACATGTCACCTTACCGAATCCTCCATACCTTGAAGGTCGAAGTATTTGTATTAGAATAGTAGTTACAAATCGGTCAGTAACCTCTTAATTGAAAGGCCAAACACCCACCTGCAATGGGTTCTATGATGATGTCACCATGACTTTGGCCCCTGACCTCATGGTCACTGAGTCATTGAAGCGATAAGAGTGATATAACTCTTAAAATAACTCCGCTTCATTTATCGTGTTTGTGATAATTAGGACATATTTGTGCGTTTACATTTTGTATGAACCGACTAACTACTAGCTGACCCTCAGACCCCCTCAACCCCTGCCTGCTGACCCTCGGCTCAATGCAGCAAAGTGCTAAAAGGATTGCTCAGATAGGAGTCCACGAGCTATACAAAAATGTCAATAAGCTGAAAATCGATGTGTGTGTTGCCAATAATAAATTCAGTCATTCCACATGAGTGACAACTGTGAAATATGATTGGACAAGGACGAGTAAACATCGGAAGGTTGTTTTGATCAATAGATTTGATATAAATCTACATCGATGACATAATGTATTCCAACTTTTGTTTAGTCCATGTTTAGAGTTCCCCAGAGAGAGGAAATACTCTGGAGAACTTAACAATCAAGTACCTACCAGGGTACCAGTATAACATTTCGGAGAGAGATCGGTTACCGTCGGTTTTCGTTTCTTTTTCGGGATTCCGCAGAAAATAAAACTAGGAAGAAGCGGAGTAAACTCGGTATTGATTGGCAGCATCGAATTTAGTATGGATTGAATTGCCGAGGGACGTAACCCGGATGGATTTCAGCTTTACTTAGTACAGGATTGCGACAAACATCGTCTGTAGACTCACAAAAACAACACTGAAGAAGATTCAAACGTGATAAATCGTAAATTCGGAATCTACACAGTTTTTATACGTCCTCGGAAGACGTCATTTGTCATAGTCCGGTCTGATGGAGGGAGCATCCTACAGCCGGTTAGGTACCCTCATATATTTTCGTCCATTTAAGAGTTTCCACCAAGGACGCTTTATCTCTGACGCTAGTTTGAGGTAATAAAACCAAATGGGAGCGCGCTATGGAATTCGAAAGGTCGTAAGGAATACTTTTGGGATTAAATTGTCTGACAGAATAATTTCATTGCAAACTTGGCACACTGTTTATACCTACTATGAGAGAAAACTACGACTTCTTAACATGAGCTAGTATAGTTTAGTTCGAGTGTTAGGAGAAGATTTAGTGTCAACTAGCCGAAGCTTTAAATTAGCGTGTGTTGTGTGACATTCTCGTTAGGTACATTGTTTGTGTACCGTCGACGTAACACTCGACAACGCTCCCGGAACATCCCGGGGATATGTCACGACACTTTCACTACAGTCGAGTAACGTGAGCCGTCCGTCACGCATAACGGGTGGCGTCATCCAATCCGAGGGTCACCAGTTTTCTATTCGCGTTTAGAAGTGACGCACGCGCCGATGACGCTCCGCGGCGAGTGGCCCGCGCATACGCTTTAAATACACCGCTTCACCCCCCCAACCGCAATCGGTCGCGTAATTAAAGGCATCTGGAACATCGTCACCGCGGGGTAACGGCCGTCTAGTAGCCATATTTCAGCTGAAATCACCGTCGCACACCCCGCTCACCTCCCCTCTTCACTTAATTTTCGGCCTGGCCACTGCAGCGTTGCAGTGCCAAATTGCTTGTGAGAATATTATTACAAAGAGGATTGAATTCTTCTAATTTATAGGGTTGCCATAACTTTTGTGGAATTAGACAACCTCTTGATTTATGACGTTTATCAGAAGCTGTTATTGAGGTGCAAATTAATAGGACAAATTTTTAATTAAGTACACATAGGTATTTATGGTAGTTTTCCTGTTAGCATGTATAAAGCCATCATCAAAATTGGGCAAAACATGATTACTGAAGATAAACCTGGTTGGACTTTTATTATTGTAAATATTTCAGTACTTTTTACAATAATATTTTATTTCCTATTCCATGTTCGATTGGAGTAGATCAAAAACGTATGTACCTGTACCTACACGACTGCCTGACCTTTTGCAAAACATTTCTAGATATCTCTAACTATAGTGAATAGTCTAAAGAATTTACTACAACAAATATCTCTGGCGCAGAACTACAATAAAAAAAACAAAAGAAGTGCTCGTTTAATTACCTACTTCGCAATAAAACTAAAAGAAAGAACTATTACAAATCCAATCATTAGTTGTTCGAAGCGAAACTTTACGGCAAGTTGTAGACACATGTCAAAGTTTATGACGGCGAATCAACAGTCGTAGGTAGTAGGACTTTGTCCGAGCGGCCGCCATGGCTTGGTTACCCTACCCGCTCTCGACATGTACCTCTCTCTCGGCGAGAAATGAGGCCATACTGTAGGTAGGTACCCAGCTCCAGTCGTTTATGAATAAGATAGAAAAGATTTATAGCAATGAATGAATACTTAATTCCGACTACAAGTTCAGATTCCATATTACATTTTGGCATATGGCCAAGCAAAATATCAATACAAATTACATATAGGAACAAAATATGTAGCCTCGAAACGCGAACTATTGAATGTCTCGTGCCTGTAATAAATAAATGTCGTTTGTTATTCCTTTACTATAAGTACAGTCTACAGATTATTGATATTTGTTTTAATGTCGTATTCTGAATGTAATGCTTTGGGTGTGATAAAAAATATTGAATAATGTGGAACAATTTTTCACTTGTCATGTCCAAAGTATAGCTAATTATAGTGTACAGATTCATTGTTTTCACTTTTAATTAATGTGTAGATAGAGTAACACAGTAAGAATGAATTAAAATGTTTGAACAATTAACATTTTCTAGCTTATTTATGGTACGTACCTAGTTAGTATATTTTTAATCAATTATAAATGTGTTTTATCTGTCTCAAGTGCCTAGATATTTAGGTCCTAATTAGGTACAACATTCTTAAAATAGATCTGAATTAAGTTTAATTCATTTACAGAATATGTATTACAATTCATTAGATTCTCAGTCTTATTTAATGACTGAAATGGTTTTTTTAACAGTCTGAAAAGTATTAAACATGGAAATAAATGGCCACACGACATGCTTTTGAAAAAAACGTGCTGTAGATATAATTTCATTTTGGTACTAACATCAATTTTACTGAAGTTACCAAGCGAACAGAGTGAAATAACATTGAATATCTCATTCATAGATTACACTAAGCAGTACAAAACTCAGTGAACGAAAGATCAAAAACGTAACACACAACCATTTTCAATATTTTGGAAATGCAACCAACAAACACACAAAAGAGATTCCAAAATTAAAAAGAACATGAAATCATGATTAATCCTATCTCCGTTACAGAATTAGCACATCAGCGAAGTAATAAATGTCAGACTTGGTATTTACCGAATGTTACAAAACTGAGACACGGTACATCAGTGGATTTTATTTTCAAATAAAAATAACAGACTACTGTTACCTTTCAGATTTGTTAGCTTATTTGCTGTATTATGTAGGAACCGTCTACACATGTTCACATTGACATTTATTAAGTCTATAAAACTGTCCATCTGAACAAAAAAGGCACTTTTGAATTTCTACTCATAGATTTTGCAGACTGGTTATGCACATACCAATATTCAGTTAAGCTGTAAAAAAATCTTAAATGGCATTTCTTCAACAAAATGAGTTGGTTAGAGTATGCATGGAATTCATATTTATTTCATTTAAATATTCATTAAAATAAACACATCTTCATGTCTACATACTTAATTAACTAGATTATTTTTTATAAAATAAACGAAAAAAAAGAACAATGGCTTATTAAAAACAATAATTTCACAAACATCAAGTTAGGAAAAACACATCTTATAGTGTACCAACTTATGGTACACACGGCTACACATCAAACTATACATTTCCAGTTTATGCACTGTACGGAAATCCCATACAATGCGAGATCAGCTTATACTGGAAATGTATAGCTTGATGTGTAGCCTTAAAGATGTGTTGTTTTATTGTTTTTTGTTTTCATTGAATATTTCATATTCTACACATTATTAGAAAAAAAAAAAAACTCAATACTGTTATGTTAAAAGATTATTTCATGAATCACAACAATTTAGCACTTTAAAGTGTCAAGGGCACATGAAAATTAATTGTACGAAATTGTGGTCAATTGAGCTGAAATCAAACAGCGGTTTAAGTGGTTTAAAAAATGTTGGTAGAATAAAATTCATCCCAAGAAGAATACATGTTGTGATGACCCCAATTAAATTGGGATGACTGCAGAAGAATGATAATGATGAATAAAATACATTGGTGAGTAGCTTTTAGGTAGCAAAAATTATGTTGTCCTATGTGGGGTCCGCTGGATGCAGGGAGCACAGAACGGTCGAAGTGGCATAGTTTTGTTTTTTGTGTGGGAAATCATCAAATAACTTCTCCAGCTCTGGGTGGAGCAGGACGTCATATCAGACTTTTACTGACTAAAACCCACCCATGTTTCCTCAGTTGCCTGTGTGCCAGGGGCCGCAGACAACTGAGGGAGGCTCAATCTCCACCACTTCGATGTCCAGCAGTTTTCTGTAATAATGATGATGATGATGATGTGGGGTAAATGAGAAGTAACCCTCAAGTCTAGTCATTGAACTCAGTATTTCATACAATTTGGATTTTATTGAACTATATACAGTACAGTATAATCAGCTGTAGTAATAAAGTTATGATCAAAGTGTTACAAAATTTTGGGAAATCAATAAGTAGATTAGATTACTTTGTATTAGGTACTTAGTACAGGTATTTTTATTAGTTACTAGCTGATTTCCACGGCTTCGCCCGCGTGGAGGTCGAAAACTATCCCACTGGAACAGTACCGGGATTAAAAGTATCCTATGTGTAATCCCAGGTTACAAACTACCTGTGTGCCAAATTTTATTCAAATCCGTTCATCCGTTTTAGCGTGAAAGAGTAACAAACATCCATACATCCATACTCACAAACTTTCACATTTACAATATTAGTAGGACTACATGTTGTGGATGTTGGAAATTAACCCATGGGAATGTGCTACTGGGGCAAAATGTAGCCTATGTTACTCCTTATAATATCAGCTATCTGCAAGTGAAAGTCCTATCAAAATCGGGCCAGCCGTTTCGGAGATTCGCTGGAATAAACAGACAGATAGTAAAAAATAAAACAGTTACGAAAATGTTTTTTTGTTAATGTACCGTATAAACTTTCATATGCATTTAGTAAAAAGCTGGTATTTTGACATTACAGACACTTGTATTTTTTTTTGTGCAGAAGATGCACTTACAGATATCTAGTAAAAGGCATACCTCCTGTTTTGAACTGTAATAGGCTATAGATCTGTCAAATTTCTTTGATAGATTTTCAACTCTATTGCATATGTTTAAGGTTCATGTTTAATTGGGAAAATTTGACAGTTTGGGGTAGCTTGATGTGCTGGCGTCTGTACATATATCACATGCATGTGGGTATGCTAACTTAGTCATTATTAGAGGAAAACTCCAGTATTCAAGTGCTATTCAATAGCAAATGTTGCCAACAGTTTTATGTAAAGAATTCTTATTGGGTGAGACGTTATCATGAGGACATAGGCAATGAAAATTCACATATTTTGTACCATCAACCTAAGCTATTAATCGTGTTTTAATGCCGAACGATTAAAAGTTACCTCAACAGAATTAAAGTGCAATATTCACTACAAATACTCATTATCTCAGTAAGCAAAGATGTTACTAAGTAGGTACCTATTTAATTGTTATCACTAATGGCTATTTGCTCGTCACGTGTAGATTACCTCGTGAATAGGGGGCTTTTGTGCAACTGTACTTTTTATAGCCTTGAACCTCTGAACATAACCTCACCTACCGTACCGTATTGTATAATATGCACTAATAATAACGCGTTGTCCTCAGTAAAGCCGATTTGTCTACGGGCCGATAATGCCCGTGTATTTATTTTTACCCGTTACGCACTCTCAGCTGTCTGGATCGTCTCAGCCCGGCCACCAAGGAAAAATCACTAATTCCAACAACCTATAAACATATAACTACCTATTCAAACGCTTATGGGCTCGGAATAAACCTGATTCGCTATATTTGGAACCCGTTTGTCGGGTCCACAGAGAAATTGTACGCCCTAAATAGCAATAGCTGAAATCGTTTATTTCGCCCGACTAGAAAGTTTATCTGTGCACAATACCGGCAAAGTGTGTCACTCACCTTAGTCGTTCCCAACAGCGGGTGCAATTCGTCCACAAAACAATTTCCGAAAGAGAAATCACAAAAATTCTGCACTACACGACGAGAGCAGGTACACGGGGCGTGCAACCACTCAATTCACAGCCGGCGTGGAAAATTCACAAACGAACAGTCGTACACTTAGAATCAACAGAAAATACACAGATTACACTAACTTAAAATCTATGATTTCCACAAGAAATATCAAGTTGAACAAAAACGAAAAACGCGCCAACTGTCAAACTAAAAAACTACAAGCACCGACACGCCGCGCGTCCGCGCGATCCGAGTCCGCTCTACTGACTGATGAGAGGGCACCACCACGCACGATCCTTCACACGATATCCATGCGGCCCATACACTACACGGCATTCGGCTAAACGCTACGTGCTTGTGTCGCAATTTAATTTTCATTTATATAATATGAATAGTAGCTGTACCGCTATCTCATAATTGATAAAATATTATACCAACGTCAACGTTATCTATATTACGATGCGACAAAATGAGATAACCGTTCGAACGTGAATTCTGGCAATAAAGTAATGCGGCCACGATGAAAAGATCTCAGCGCACTACGAAAATATGTACAAGCCAACACACATCTATATCCGTACGGGATAGACGTTAGCCAGACGCGCATGCGTCAGTCGGGCCGCGGGTACGACGTCAGTGAATGACAAGCCCTGCGCTTGTATCGGTTCGGTTAACCGATCGATTTCAAAAGAAATGTGGTTTCTTGAGTGCGAGTAGCTACGTACTCACTTTTGCATTTGGTATAGTTACAACCGTAGTGGGCACTATGCAATAAGAACAATACAACGCGGCGCGGCACGGTAAGCTGAAACACTGGAAAATAATATCGAAGCCATATGAAAAACGATTAAAAAGTATTGTTTACGTACGCTATGATCGCTTAACGTATTAAACTCGAGTTTAGATAAGAATCTAAATAACCGAGCTTGTTTTTAAATGCAGATAAAATATTTTTATGAAAGTATAGCATTCATTTAAAAAGTTTATAATCGTACTAGGTAGGTACGCCTCTTTCATGAAGGGAAGGAGGGATAAGCAGTATTGTTGCTAGGTAGGTACCGATACAGTCCATTATGATAAGGCGAGATTGCCATTTATGTATGACAGTTAATTGGGCAAGTCATATTGTATTAAACCTTGGGCGTTAATTAGGTACACTGAAAAACGTGCCACTGCTTTATCTGTTGATGTACCTAATACGTATACAATACAGAAAAAAAAGTCATGATAATTCACGCTACTAGTTGGCGCCACTTTGACGAGAGGTAAGTATTCCATTTCGACAATGAAGTAGGTATCTACCTATCTGCTGAAGTACCTACCTATACAACACAAAATATAAATGATACTTAAAGGACCAACCCAAGATCTTACGTTACGCTACAACGTTTTAAGGAGAAAAAATCGGACTCAAATATTTAGTTAATATGTAATTATAATCATCAATACATGTTTATTTATTCAATACATGGTTATTACCATATTGAATGACTATCATTCTAACTTATGGAGTTATATTGCAGATTGTAATTCTGTGAAGCCATATTTGTTACGGTTAGGGTTGCCAGGTCTTAAAACCGAAAAGCCGGACAGACCAGCCAGTTTAGCCGAACATTTGGGTTAAAAGGCCGGACACCCTTAATTTTTTAGTCTTAGTATATAACACGACAGTATAAATATGTCTTTTTTATCATTTACCATAAAATCTTCATGAATTCTAAAAAATTAAACAACAATAAAATTGAATGAACCAGTTTTCTTTATTATGGACTGTGCTAGTCCGCTTGCTTGCGCTAGCGATACAAGGTGATGTGGGCGGAGCGGAAACCAACACATGTTTTTTTTAATAGTCAAAAAGCATAACAAAAGCCGGTCAGGCCAGACACCGTCTAATTTGGCCGGACGCACAACCAAAAAGCCTGACTGTGTCCGGCTTTATCCGGACGCCTGGCAGCACTAGTTACGGTCCTCCTCATCATCATCATCATCATTTCAGCTGAAAGACGTCCACTGCTGGACATAGGTATCCCCTAAGCACCGCCATTTCGACTGGTTCTGTGTTTCTCGCATCCAGCGGATTCCTGCGGCCTTCACCAGGTCATCGGTTCATCTTGTGGGAGGGCTTCCAACGATACGTCTTCCAGTACGCGGTCGCCACTCCAGAACCTTTCGGCCCCATCGGCCAACTGTTCTGCGAGCAATGTGCCATGCCCACTGCCACTTATGTTTTCCAATTCTTCGGGCTATTTGTTATGGTCGCGGATCATGTTTTAATCAAGAAACCTACAAGTTACAACCTGACACTGATCCGCAATTTACAATTTTTTGTCAATTATTTCGTGGCTACCTTAGCGCATCCCTCGCCAAGGTAGTTTTAGTTAAAGTTTTAAAGAGTACACAGACGACCTGGTAATATATTTTAATTTTAATCTGCCAGATGGCAATAATCGATATCGCAAACCTGTGCAGCCGACATGAATTCTAATATTTTAATAAAATATTGTACTTATGGATATTTTAGATATTGTTTATAATAAATCTGTCTGAATGTTTGTAATTTTTATATTCAGCTTAAACATTTTAGTCTAAATTCATATAACCAGATAATTAAAACATTTTAGTTCCTAACACAACGATAAAACATGATGAAGTGTGTCTACGCAAGTTCTTTGTTGCTATGAGCCATAGCAGTTCATGGACAAAATTACTGAAAAGAAAGCATGAAAATGATTTCAATTCAAACTCTTCCCTCGCAAAGTTTCCAGGGCCAGCAGTTAAGCGTAGAATGTTTACTATGGGCAAAATTTGTCAGTCCCTGTTTAATTCGTGGCTGAACCTCTCGTGTACTCACCCTCTGTAGAGAATGAGTACACGAGAGTGATGCTATGTTGGACTTTTACCTACTAAAACCCCCATGAGGTAGTAGCGCAGGAGTGCGGTGCGATACCCTCCTGAGACAGGGACATTGTTACCTTACCGCATGTCACTTTGTAACTAACCTTCAAAGGTTTTTTTTAATATCATAAAATCTAATTATTTTAATCAATTGTACCTACCCACTAATGAGTTTTTTAATCATTCGTTTGCATTTTATCGCAAATGAGGAAAATATCTGAGACACATATTTTTATCTTATAAAGACCTACTTGTAAATATATATTTTTTAAACAAAATGTAAATATGCACAGGTATTAAAGTAATGCTGTGGAATACTATACGTGTCTAGATAAAGTTAAAACTTACTTTGCCGCATAGATTTTGAATTGAATTTTTTAAATGAAGGTATGGAATTCATTTGGAAACTTTATATAGAACTAGGTACGCCTCTTTCTTATAGGGATAAGTAGAATTGTTGCTAGTCTGCTGATATGATAAAGCGAGATTTCCTTATGATATGACAATCAATTGGGTAAGTCATGTCGTATACACCTTGCGCGTCAATTAGGTACTCTGAAAACTGTGCTGCTGCTTTATCTGTTGATGTACCTAGTACGTATACAATACAGACAAAAAAGTCATGATAATTCACGCTACCAGATGGCGCCACTTTGACAAGAGGTCTTCCATTACGACAATGAATAGAAATATATTATGACGTTCACCATTCGTTCCATTCATTTGTTCATCGTTCAGTCACGACCAAGTCGCGATTAAAGAAAATGGCGCTTTGACACTTTTGACGATGCGATTACGGTTTACGATTTTACGATTTTGTGCTGCCACATAGTGAACGTCATTTGAGAAAACCCTCCCTTTTTCTATTTTTGTAGCATACGTAACCCAACAAAATTTTCTCTTTATTTACGTACATTTTCCAGGTATAAATAATCCCAATTTTATTTTTATTTTGACGATAAATGTCAAATAGTTTGTGTACAGAAACGACTGAAGATGCATGATTTATGATGAATAGGAAGACAATCGAACTGCTCAAGGCGAGCGTTGGATAGAAAACAGCAAGGCCTTAGGTAATGTTGATGTATCCCAAAATAAACGCTAAACATAAAAGACGGGTGATTATTTCATTGTCTGAGCGTACCTACGGGGCTCGCAAAGTAGTGTTCGGCTGATGTATCGGATTCGGCTTCGGCAAATTGAGGTTTCGGCTAGAAAAACACCAAAAATGAAACAACTATTTTATCAACAAAAATTATTGATCAGAACTTGTGATTGGTATTACAGGTCCAAATAAAATTACAGTACCTAAGTATCGTAGCTCACGGTGACTAGGGAAGGGATATAGCAAGATTCAATATACTACCAGGTCAGGTTTAGATCTTCTTGGATTATACTTATACTTACAGCAGTTTTTGTAGCAATAATTGAAGATTAGACAGATGAACCATTGTCAACAATTAAGCCTGAAAGTCACGTTGAACCCAATTTAGTTTTCGGTTTCGGCCAAGAAATTAAACCTTTACTGCAACACAAGAGCGGCGTAAGCGAGGTGTACGAAATTTAATTTAGCCGAGGCGTGTTCTTTTGATGAAAGTATATTCGGGAACAGTGACAAGTGACGGCTGTAACAACGTTATGAAAGATACTGCTCATTTGTCGTGTAAGGTTATTCGGAAACTATTGGAGACGTAGGTATCAGAATTTGTGGATATATTTACTTTGACATAAATAACATTAATATGGTAATATTACGACAGAAACATGACGAGCGAACTTTTCTCATGTGATGGTAGAAAACGCCTTATCAGCATACCCACCCTAGAGGTATGTGGGTAAATATTTGATGAGCCATACGCTTTTAAGCATGCTGCAATACTTTCAATAGTTCGGCCTCAGGCCTGACAGTCAGAGTACTTCTCCTTAAAAGCCTGAGTTCCTAACAGCTGAGGAGAGTGTCCAGGCGTAAGAACGCTAAGATAATGTCCGAAAAATGCTATAATTTTCCTATCAGCATTTGCCAAGGATGTGTTAATAGGTATTTTGCAGGTTTTCTGATAAGATTTGTTTAAGTCAGCCCAGAAATATATCCATTGATAAATATATTTTAGATACCAGCCCTTTCATCTATTTTTATTTGGTTTCAGATTGAACATACTAATATACCTTTATCTACAACATTAGGTACGTAAAACAGAAAACACATTACATATTATTACTATTTAATTCGTTTCCTCTAGCCTCTTCACTTTTATGATACAGCAGCACACCTTTTTAGGAAGAATGCAAATTGGAATTCTAGTCCATAATTATTGAGAACTAATTTATTTGTTTGCGCATTGAGAGTTTCGCATTTTCTTTCTGCATTTTGCTACAACGCTCGGGCAAATAAATTAAAAATAAATATTTTAAATGTTATTTTTGCCATTGTCACACTACGAAGAAGCATTGTCGTGCTGGAAAACATTGATAAAAGCACACATCTTGTCGGAGCACGAAAGGTAACTGAAATTTAATCGCTTCGCTCTATGTATTATAAACTTTATCCAACGAAATCGGCGCACAACTAAAATAGCAAAGTTCAAACAATACAGAGACTAAACAAAGCAGAGTCAATCTGTCTATCCAACGATTTTATATGGCTCACTATATTTAGTTATTGATCAATCGTATCAGTTCACCTGACAGGTGTACGATTTCATTATGTGATTGATTTTTTTTTGCAACATTTTTCATTTACGTAGTTATCTACTTTTTCTGACTTCGATCGGTTGGTAGTAATAGTAGAGACTGGTAGTCGGAAATCTGTACTTACACGATTTTCTAAAATAAAATAGATTGGAACCTACCTATTTAATGCTGTTGCTTTGGTATGGCTATGAAAGTTTTTAACTTCTCGTGACCGGGAAGTATTGATTTAATTAACTTCTCAAATATTAATATTGTAATTAATTAACGAACGTTATCATTGTACTAATCCGGGATATTGGAAAACGACTTTATAGATAAAAATAAATTATGTTGTATCTTCTGACGCACATGTTGCGTTTTGACGCACATTATTTTAGTAGTAGGTAGATAAGTTGATAATGATAAGTTTTGCCGCATTGTTTTCGTAATTTAGTTTCTTAGGTAAATACGGACAGATTATTCTTATCTTTTGAAGGTGCGCACGAACTTGCCGCATTATGTGAGTCAAGTAAAATTCCTTAATACGGGGTAATTAACAATTTACTTCTGGACTGTTCCCACGCACACACAGGTACAGCTTACCTTATACAAAATAATAAATATAAAAAAAATCCAGGAAATTTCAACGTATAGGTAAGTTTGTAACACAATTTAGATGGCCAAAAATAATTTATATTAGTCAATAGGTATTCTTTTTGTAACTGTTCACGAGAAAAGTCATAACTATTTGTCAAAATAACAAGCAACATTTTTTGCTCTTCAGTCTCGCGTTTATTCTTCCGAGAGAAATAAAAAAAAAACATAAAAAAAAACAAAAATCACCACCAAAATAAAAGCAACACCTCTGAAATAAGCATCACCTCTGTACCTATTTTTCTGTTCTAATCTTCTTGTCTGTTTATATATGTGTGTACATAAATGGTTAAATAATAATAATAAATAAATAAAATCGACCCGTTTATAGCCAGCTTTAGGCAGCCCAATTCTGCGATTTTTTGCAACGCTAAAGGGTGTTATTCATAATAATTGTACGTAACGGATATGAAAAAGATATGAAAATAAATTTAATGTAACAGAAAAGTTAACAGATAGGAATTGTAAGGACTAGTACATAATACGTATAAAAATAAATGTTAGTTTTCTTTAATGGATCTTTAGGCCATTCATTTTATCCAGGAAGTTAATAAAAAGCTATTATTTTGATTGACCTATCTTTGCTTTATTAAGTAGAACTATTTTAGGAAAGTAATTTTGAGGAATCACATAATAATAATTAATATCCAAGCTTAGGACTTCATGGTGACATCGGCATTTATCAATGTCAACAGTGTAGGAACATAACATCCTTCGTTGTAACATAAAATAACATAAACGATCGTTTTGTGATTTTGTGATCTTATTAAATATTACGTAAAAAGTGATACACATCAATTAAACCTGTATTCTAAACCCCGTTATTTTGAATTGCTTAACCATAGTTGGAGGGGTAAAAGTACTCATGAATAAGAATAATTTTGCTATGAGACAAACGCAGAAGTCTCGAAAAAAATTGTTGGTCAGTTAATTTATGTCTGCATATCGCGATAAAATGTAAGTACCTAATAGCTGTTTTATTTTGGTTATTTGAACTTGGCTAAGTTATTCAAACTAATGGGGTATACTAATTATGTTAACAATCAAAAAATAAAAAATCATCATCTTAGAAAAACTGAAAACTTTGAACAATATTTGGCGCAATCTACATGCAATTAAAACAATTAGTGTCCTTAATTTGCTAATCAGTCATAAAAGTTCGTGGCACGACCACAGACGTCTTTCTCATATTATTATTATCTCTAAACAGTTTACTAATATACTATATTATAGATTCTGGATATATATGATTCAGATTTTGGAGCACGTGTCGTGCTTGTCTAAAGAGTTTAAGAACTTTACAAAACAGTGGTAAAAAAGCAGTTATTCTAAATTATTGTATTCCGTCCACCCATAGTCGTGCCATGAAGCACAACACCAAAAAAATTTACATTGTTATTATTTATTTTGTTGTGTACAAAAATTAGACGCTATCGTCACTATCATCAGAGATATCAAAAAAGAAATGATTACGACGTTTGTTTTGAGATTTTCCGCCGGTATTAGAAACAGAAGGTAATGATTCATCTGACGTGATCAACTCCTTAAAATCTTTTCGTATATCATTTGTAGGTATGTTATAAGATTTTGAAGATCCCATCAAAGTTTGCAATGTTTCTCGGTCATAATTAACTTTAACATCGGAGAGAATAGTTACTCGTGAATTTTGTGTTCTATTACATTTTATTGAAAATATACGTTCACTTGATTCAGAAGATGTTGATGGAAGCCTTTTTGCACGTTTTCTAGGCTTTAGTAAGTTATGATTCTTTAGTAAATAACAATCACACATTCCCCTCTTGGGTGAACGAGCGCAGAAACAGCTTAAAATTCTTGACGCAATATTGTGTGAGTGATTTGTAGTTTGAATTTGATGGATCTTCATAGTATTGGGGATAGCTATAAGCGATAGCAAAGATGCCTTATGATCTTCCTTAATATTGTTTATGTCCTCTTCATCAATACAGAAAAGTCTTACGCTGGTTTCTTTTTCCAAAAGAGTATATGCAGATTTTGCGTTGAGGACGTCATTGCCATGTGCCACTTTACTGTCTAAAAGCCTTTTTATAACACCACCCACGCCATCTGCTGCTCCCTTTCCATGGGCGGCTTCAAAAAAATTCCAGGTCCCAGTTAAACCGAAATCTTTTATGATTGTATTAAATAAAAAAAAGTTTTTCTTTTGCCGGTACTGTGTCGTTGGCCCATCGGAAAAAACGTGTAGTGCGTCAATTTCTGGTGACTTTTCACTTATATCGGTTAAAATGGGTTTTAAATGAGCCCAGATAGCTTCTGGCGAATGGTCAGTTGCATCAGAAAAAGTACAGTAGCTCTGTGGTTTTTTATTCTTTTGATATATCACACTCGTATGCAGAGATATCTGATATTTAGAAGCCCCGAAATGAACTGCTTGGATCTCTTGAAACATTTTACAAGTAAAATTCTCTGAAAAATCACAATGTAAGAGGATTTCATTCGTTTTAAGATTATCCTTCATATCTTTATACATTTTGTACTGATGGCCGATATTGTATAAATGAATTTTATAATCCTGTAGGTCTTGTTCCAATTTATTCAATAAATCTTGTAAAGTGCCAGTCTTAATTTCTTTTATATTTCGTTTACATTTCTTTATTAAATCTTTATTTTTATATTCTACTTCTTTAATAGTCCACTCCAGCCATGTAACGCTTTCATCAAGTGTAATTGTAGATAAATCACTTGTTATTCTTTTGACTTTACAGATTTTACATTGCCCATACATACATTGCTGAGAGTTTGAATTGCAAACTAAAGATTTCACTAGATCGTTTATACTTTTATGTCCAATTAGAACTGATAATCTTTTGAGGGTGGCAAATTTAAATTCAATGTTTGAATGCTTCTTACACACGCATGTATCGCGGTCTGAAAGTTTTGGGCTGACTACATAAAAGGGCTTATTTCTTAAAAATGTCGTGTAAGATAAATGAATTCCTGTATCTTGTTTAAACTTGTTATATAAATTAGTTATGTTGTCAAGTAGATATCTTTTTTGCATCTTAATTTTTTTTACGGTCTTTGTCTCTTTCTTCCCCGCAGTTGTTCGAGATACGTCATCTTGTAAAAAGAAATCCCGTATTATGCTTGCAAACTTTGCATATTTTGTATTTCCTTGTCTTATTGTATTACGTGTCCGACCTTTTAAACCAATACAGAAACCCAATCTAGTTTTCATTTTATGTTTTTGAACCACAGCATTGCTGACAACATTTTTTAAAATATTTCTTTCAGCGTTACTTTCAGCGTTCTTGTAAGAGTTTGTTAAGGATTCGCTTAATATATTCTTTTCGAGTATAACTCTTCTTATTTTATCCTTTTCTGGAGAAGGCACATCTTTTAACTGCTGAATGAAGGACTCAGTTTTAGATATTGGAGAAGTTGGCGTGGATAGTAATGAAGGTTCAACGTTTTCTTTACTGTTATCTCTATCATTTTGCGTGCATGCCAATAACAATTTGTATCTATACACTTTTTTTCTTAGAGAATCTACTTTCTTTTTCAATATTTCTATTCTTCTCTTTTGCTTTTCATTTTTTTTGGTAATTCTGTAATATCTTTGTTTATAAATTTTACGACTAGAGTTTTTGTTTGGTTTAACATTGTGTTTCAATTGTGTTTGTTTCAGTTGCCTCCAAATTTTACGTCTAATAGCTTTTTCAGTCTCTGATAATTCAGATATCTTTACATAGTCTCTTCTTTTTTTCTCAGCTTCTTTTTTCTTTTTTTCATTCCATTTAATAGGATTATTTTGCTTTAAACGTTCTCTATATCTTTTCTGTCGTTCCGCGGATGTCAAAGGCATTTTATCTAAAACAAAAATAAACATTACTTAATACTTGTATTTTCACTATAGATACTTTTATTTACATACCCGTTCTACACAACAATCCGTCTAAAATATCCATTATGTCATTTTACTTTCATAATGAAAAGCTGTCGTACTAGCTGCATCAATGACGCAAGTGAGTGTAGAAAGACTGTTTTCTTCTTTAAAATTCGTGGTATATAGTACTATCAACATTATTCCTGCCAATTGTGGACAGTATAATGTTCATTCTGAATACTATAAATAAAAAATGTATATTTGATTCAAGATGCTATTTGTAATTTTTCATTCACCTAATTTATTCCCAAAAATCAGACTTTCTTAATAACCTAACCTAACCTAACTCGCATTACTTCATTTTTATCGTTTCTTTTATAGGGTTTCTTGTAAGTACATAAAGTATTAACGATTTCTATAGTTACGACTGATTAAATTCAATTTAATCAATCATACGATTAAATGTAGCATAAAAACCGTTAAATCTATTCTCGTTATTTTAATATTATCGGTAACACTGTCAAATAAAAGAAACGTTACGAAAATTTTACCAGTATTTAAAGCTCTGATATAAGGTGTTAATAAATCCACATCGTTAAACAAAATGATTATTAACATAAAATGGCGATTTTAAATATTATATTTACAGTAAAAAGCTAAATTACATATTTGGTAAAACATTTTTACGCGCACCGTGCTCAAGCTTGCGCTGGCGGCCGCGGCGCGCATTGCGTGTGACCCACGCAGTACCTCACCCAATAATCGACAGTCGTGGTCGTCCAATATCCGTCGCGCGGGAAGATCGTCATGTAATACATCCCCATGTGTTACATGAGTACACACGGCTACACACCATGCTATACATTTCCAGTATAAGCAGATCTTGCATTGTATAGGATTTCTGTACGGTGCGAGATCAGCGTAAACTGGAAATGTATAGCTTGATGTGTAGCCGTGCGTACATTAAATATTATTAAAAGTGACAAGGAAGCATTAATAAGAGTGAAAAACAATGTGAACGTGAATGTTTAGAACGTTTGCTTTTTTAAATGTTTCTTCGTGATTATTTATATATTATACTAAACAACTTAAATTTCATAGAGTTAATTTTATAACACCTTATATATGCAGCTTTACCTTTTCATATCTGTTACGTAACAGATAAATGTAACGGAGAAATATCATATATGAACATTTAACACGTGTCTAACCTACAAAATACTTTGTACAGCCGTCATCAATTAGTTTTAATACATTCCTTCTACCGATTTCACTTTTACAACCACGATTCTTTTCTCATAATATTATAAAACCTGGAAAGTACTTACCGAATTCAGTTATACCACGAAAACAAATATTAAAAATAAATGTCAAATTTTATCTTTACGCACACAATTGATCGCACTGAGTGAAAGAACAAAATGGCCGAATCCACAGTCACGCCATCTATTTACAGTGTTTGTTGTGTAATGTTGCCAGTAAATAATTTTATTGCCAAGTTGGAAATAATGTTGTAAAACACTGTAACCGAGATGATAAACGGAGATGAGTAGAATGTTGGACTTCCATTTAAATATGTAAATTAGGTATTCATTAATGTTTGTTTTATTTATTTTAAAGAATAATCTATTTTAATGAATATAAACGTACTAAAAAAGTACTAAGTTTTATATTAACGCAATTCGATTTTTTTAAATATATTTTTAATGTTGCTTTAAGTAAAAATGGACATGATTTTGTCTATGAAATTTCTGTGGACACAATTTGAATTTTTTAAATATTAGAATATCTTGCGTTCACTTATTTACTGAGTATTGTAAATTGTAGTTCTAGATACTTTTAGAACTAGGATTAATAAAATTGAGCTAATATTGAAATGACAAATAAAAAATAATCGCGCTGGACGTGGAGAAGGAAGCAAATGTACAATTTTCGTGAATAACACCCTAAAATGAAACGGAGTTGGAGGGCAAATATTGCCGCGTAAATAAATATTTTAATTTTTTCTCGATATTTACACAGTTTGTGTGAGCAATTTGCACATTTTCAACCTTAGCTCAGTAGAAAACAAGTGTATGAAACTTTACCGTGAATGTCTACCTTGCATAATCGTTGTTCTATATAAATTTTGTATTTTGCACTTAATTCTGCAAAGGTCTTTTTGCATGGAAATAGTAATTGCCCGCTTACAGTACAACCCGACCTGATACGAGGCAAGCCTACTGCCCTTGCCCTTTCCAAGTCTTGCCTGCTCAGTACCCCAATGTGTCGAGGGTGGGACGATTTGGCTCGAATATTACACAAGGTCAAATGTTACCAATTAAAAGATTCTATGCTTAGATTTATAGATCTTTTAAATTTACATCTTGTTATTATGTAGGTAGGAACCTATTTATTAGTAGTAGCATTTGAGTAGCAGTTGCCATTTATCACTCAATTTAATTGCGATTATTAAATCTAGTTACAAAAATCTGGACCGATAGTGAGCGGCCATTCAATGATTTACAGTATTTGAGTACATTTATATCATCCATGAATCTTTAATAAAAAATAATAATGTATGTTGATATTGTATAATCAAGCAATAAGATTGTATTACGTTTAGCTTTCAAAATTATTTCGTTGGCCCGCTCGGCGGCTGTGACGTCATAATCTGCGCGCGCAGCCCGCCCGATCGATCCAGACCGGTATCTCGCAGCGCTGCAGCAATTTTCTCTATTAAACCGACAACTTCTAACCGTGTCCTAAGCCGCTTTAAGCGCTTAACTATTAGGGCTTACAAAGGAAAAGGCGGTAAAAGGTTATAAGCACCAACAAAGTGCAATGAAAATTCAATTTTATTGTAACACGTGCGGAGGGGGTGTAATTTAGCCTAGCTACTATTTTTAAAGGTTAGGTTTAAAACTGTGAGTTTATTCGGTTTTCTAAGCGGTTACCTAAAATAACTTTCGCTTACAAACACCTTCAATTTACTATTTTCACCTTTAGGAAAATGAAATAAGATTTAGTTACGGGAACTGAAGTAATACCTAGGAACCGAACCTTTAAGTATTATAGATTCTCTAGAAAGCCCATAATTATTATAACTATCAGAGTGAAAGTTTGTGACTTGAAAAAATCTCCGAAACTTTTATATTTTTCTTACCAAGAATGAAAAATAAAAAAAACTCTGGGAGAATTTTTCCTCTTAAAAATATGGAAAACAATGACACGGTAGAGTACTTTTCCTTTGATATAATAATGGGCTCAAAAATAAATTCGCGGGTCCATTGTCCTGAATAATATTTTACTTTACGTTACCAACAAAAGACAGCCGTATAGGTCTTAGCGCACGCAAACATTTTCTATGAAATTTTTGTTCGTCATGTTATTTGCGTTAGCGTGTGTGTAAACCATAATATAATTTGTGTTTCATTTTTGTTCAAATCTGGGGCCTTTTACTTACATAAGAATTCAAATATGTACTTACTTCAAGATATTTTTGTAAACACACGCTTCATGCGTAGAGATGTGCATGCAAAAGTTCCCGATGGCTGGATTTAACTGAAAATCTAAGTGAAAGAGGAAATAACTACATCCAAAGGCGTGTTTACAGAGCAAATTGCCGATAAAACCAAATTGATATCCATTAAAACCTCAAATAGATCGTGTTTGTTTTATTTTCCCGACATAATCCCACTAATAATTTCATTTCGCGCGTTTTGCAAATCCAATATGGCTTCCAAGGGAAAAGTTTGCGGAGTTCGTTACACTCGAGGGATTGAGGCGACATCTAGCGGCACAATAGTGTATTATATTTTATAAGGGTATTTTACGTTGAACTCGGGCGAAACACCGAGGGGCATACATTTTTTAAATCAAATGAAGTTGCTTTCTTTCAGGATTAAATGGTTATGCTTAAGAATACGGTCTTGCTTTGGATAAAATCGTACAATTTCTACCAACCTCTTTGTATTTCCGAGAAAACGCATTGTGCTAAGTTTAGACTTTTATACACAGATTACCTACAGTTTAACTTGATGGCTCTCTGTGCTCATAAAGGCAGACTGGCGACTTCAACGAACAATACATTGATTTAATTGGATAGATATGCATCGTCGAGTAATTTACTTCATAATTATCTTAAGGACGTAGGTACGCGTATCTGAATCCAATTAATTATTTGTAAGATAATTCCAATAGCTCTGCTTTAAAAGAATTTTCTTTTCATGTTTCAGGTTGAAGACTGTCATTACCGTTATTAAAACCGATTCTCGAGAGTATCCTCAAGCGCAAACTTTGGCAGTCTTTGTAGGGGCTTGTTTCAGTAAACCGTCTTACGCGGAGCCACTTCGAGTCCGCATCACTCGACGGTATTGTTTGACAGTGTATTGATTTACAACCCAAAGCTGACTTTATTTCAGTTCTCTGAAAGTCATCATTCGCTCTTTATGACCAGCAACGTTTGTTTATGTCGTGTGCACGCACGGGTTAATTTTGATACTGTGCTTGGGCTTACGGAACTGTGGGTTTCGTTGCTATGCGGCAGGGTTAAGGCGTTATTCTATTCATCCTAAAATAACAATCTCTGTAAACTGGTAGATATTAATCTGTAATGAATAATCACGATGGTGTTGTTCAGACTAACTTTAACATACAGTTTTGTTAGCTTTATTTGAAGTAGGATTTGAGGCTTTGACCTTTCGATCGGCGGTCATCAACCTGGCTGTGCTATTTTCTCATTTAGTTCTAAAAGCGAGTTGATTTATGAATTTGAGTGTTGGGCGGTACGATTGTTATGTTTCGTCCTTCCATTTTCGTCCGAAAACCTTCGAAGTAGACCCATTTTATTCTCGTGCTTAGAAAACATAGCTTCCACGGTACTTTAATTCCAGCACTCATTTTGTTCCGGCTGTGGATGAGTTATTTAGGTTGTTATGGGACCCATGGGATGCCATATACAGTATAATTTGACCCATTTGTGTCTACCGCTAACTAACTACCACAGTTGAAAAAACTGGACTATTTTACGAGTTTACGACCCCTGAAAATGGGTGTATGGGCTCGGCTACACGATCGATTTTTGGTTGAACAAGATTTTGGTCGAAGGCCAACGAGCCATTATTTTATTACTACAACACTAACAGCCCAATTTTCTTCGAGAACTTTTAAACATAACATAACGACTCTATTCTCCCTATAGGAAGAGCCTGCAGAGGTCCGGCACATTGATGTGCACTCACATCCAAAAAATAAGTATGGCTTACTTTATAAAAAATAAACATGTATGTACTCACTATGGCGATATATCAATCAGTAATAAATCCAGACTTGGGGCTCACTTAATTATCTTGTGGAAAAAACGTAATACCAATTTGCTTTGTTTTTTACTTTTCCTGGGCGGGGTTACCCCTTTTTGATTAAAAAATTATTAATAGCCTTATCAATCATTCTCAGTCAACGGAACTTGAACCCTTTCGCATGTTCCATGTACACCTAAGACAATGCACTATGCGACAAGAGAATGCGACTGCTCGACGACTAAACGTAAAGACAGGCTGCGACCGACAAGTTTCATATAGGATGGCAGTGTCATCGACGACCCAGTTCCCAGTTTTTTTCGGCGGCACACAAAAATAAATTACCGTTTCATAGTTATAAGTAAAACAAAAGAAAGAATCCGCTAATTTTGTTTTAATAATCAACGAAAAATTTCATCGGATCTGTGATCATGTGCTAAATTCATGATTACAGTTTGCACGTCGACTGCAATCCTGTATTTTGTTCAAAGTTCCGCACACTTGATGTCGAATTGCAGAGTCGCAATTACAAGCTCTCGATGCTTGTCGCAGCGGCAAGACGTGGACGCATACGACAACTGCGACTCTGGGTCTTGATGAATGACAAGACGCACAGTATGCGCTGGCACTAAGACAGGTGGAATAATTAGATCATTTCTCACGGTATACCTTCACAACTGCTTAGCGAGGTTTAATTCAGCAGCATTAATTACTAAGCGCGGGTATCATACCGGCAATTTGACCGCTGAAGGTGGTTGTATACTTAACATTTGAGAGTTGTTGTTTAATGTATTAATGTTTGAGGTGACAGCTCTTGCATTTTATATTGATAGCTTAATTGGTATGCAGGCTTTCTTTAATTTAAGGTCACTGAGAAATTACTTGTGGTTTTCCTTTTATTTACAGTTTATACTTAGGGAAACAGCAGCCCAATAGCAACAAGGATGTAAAAATACTGCGGCGGGATTTTTCGCGTACTGGATTTTTCAGGTACTGGATTTTTCGCGTACTGGATTTTCAACGGACTGCTTCTTCGCGCCGAGAGTTGACAATCTAACAATGTGATTTTTCGACGCGCTGGTATGCACTCTTTTACTGATAACCAACTTCAAAAAGAAGGAGGTTATCAATTCGACATGTTTATATACAGGGTGTAACAGAAACCCTAGTGCTATCCTTAAGCACTAGAGATAACAGCTGGTATAGATTCACTATACATCGTTTCAGCTCAAAATATAATACTCTAAGAATTGATACCAAACATTCGGTTTCATATGTTTCTTAAATTCTCTTGTTTGTTGTCCTATATCACGATAAATCTCTTCCGAGTGATATGTTTATTTCAATTTGAAAAGTTCGGTTTCTGGTATCAATGTATTAAAAACTCTCTTAACTTCCGAACCTGTAGAGATAGCATTAAAAAACCCTTCCAATATCGTTTGATATCATCCAAAGTAGCCGTGCACTTGGTATGTATTAGACCCTTTTCGTGTATATATATGTTTTAAACGTACGTTCGGACATAACTCCGTCATATATAGAAGGATTTACAAAATGAGATGTAAAATTTTTTGTTCGTAAGGGATTTATTTCGAAATGGTCCTATTTAAATTTCATATAGATCTGCACTCTAATTGCATAACTCAAGATTATTCATAATCTGTTTCGTTTTGAAACAGATTGTTAAACCATTGCTTCATATGTTCGGAAAATGTGTCTCCTCAGCAACGTAAATCACGCAATGAATATTGTTGAACTATCAAAATGAAACCGATTATGATTAATCGTGAGTTACGCAATTAGGGTGCTGATGTTGAGTTTCGTAGACAGACAACGGAACTCTTCAAAAACTGTCAGGAAATCAACCGCGATTGCTGCTATCGCATAAATATGCATTGTTTTGATTTGATTGACTTTGAGAATACCCCAAGGATGATGAAATTTCGAATTGGTGTGGGGTAGGTACCTACTATAACTAAAAAGTGAAAAATAAAAACTTAAATAAAAAAAACCGACTTCCAAAAAAACACTACGAAGTGAAAAATAACTTTAATTTCGGAAGGCGGTGTCTTTGGATTCCTAAGACACCGCCTTCCGAAATTAAAGTTATTTTTCACTTTGTCGTTATTTTTTGGAAGTCTGTTGTTTTCTTTGGATTGTCAATACCGAGAGTTGAAAAATCCAGTGCGCGATAAAATATTTTTGCCGTGCAAGCGTAGTCTACCTGTACTGCGCAAGCATGGTTATTATTGCTTGTTTTCGTTTCCTGTATGGGAAATTGCCATTGCCCTTCCATCCTTAGCCTTGTATGGTATCTAATGGTAGGTACTATCTAGATTCTGTTATTTTAATGTTGAAGGAAAATTGACGCCACGGCACGGCACGGCATTGACGGCACGGTTGGTGCAGCAGTTAACAGATTGACTGCTGCGCTGCGTGTCGCGGGTTCGATTCCCGCATGGAACAAATATTGGTATGACCTACATACAAATAGTTGTTCCGGGTCTGGCTGTTTGTGAATGTGAGTTTAAATGTTTGTACACGCACCCACAATACAGGAGTAATTCCTAGTGTGGGGCAAAGTTTTTAAATAAATGAATGAATGAAATGAATGAATGATTGATAGCTCCATTCAAATTAATTAGTCACTTGAAAGTGTTAGTGCAGGAGTTGGAACAAGAAATCCAACCAAAGTCTAAGTCAAAAGTCAAATAATTTATTTCAAATAGGCACATAAAAGGCACTTTTTATAGAAGTATACTATTCACTATATACTTTTATTGTAAGTAAATAGCTCTAAACGAAATATTCTGAATTAAACCAGAAAACTCAAACACAAATGAAAATATCGCTCCTAGCAAAAAAACAGCCAACAGATCGGTTAAGATCGGTCGGATATTAACGGACAATTGACACCCCACGATTGATAGTGCCCTAGCCTCGACCCCGTATAGACAAAAGTATATTTGTCACTTTTTGTCAAATAATGCCAAGTCAGGAGTGACAGAGACAGATCGATTCCATTCTATTCCAGTACATAACAACTACATGGCAATAATAATAGGTACTCTTCGATTTGTCAAGCTATTAAAGTTAATAATATCGGTTTCTGGGATAATAACGAACAAATATATAGAAGTTTCCTTGTAGCTGTTATTATTGTCGTAACCTACGGTTATTATTTGATTTAGTTTTAAGTAGCTATATTTTGGATTATTTCGGTACCAAATAACATTGAATTGGGTTTGAGTTATTTTTACTTAAGTGACAATAAATATCTGTAAGAAATAAACGTCTTTTTTGTTACTGATACTTAGTTGAATATTCTTAACACATAACATTACACCACCGTTTGTTTCCCCGGAGGGTTTTTTTTTTGAGGGTGGGAAATCATCAAATAACTTTTCGCGCTCTGTGTGGAACGGGAGGGCGTGTCAGACTTTTACTGATTCAAACCCACCCGTGTTCCTTCAGTTGCCTGTGTGCCAGGGGCCACGGTATCTCTTTCGAACAACCCGCACCCCTGGCAGGCGTCCTTCCCTTGCGGACCCTACTAGTTGGTGCTGACATCTCTTTGAGGCGCGCGTGGAATACAACGCGCCGTCGATCCGGGCTTGGTCCTTACCGGACAGCGAGCTACCTATTATTCGCCGTCCGCAAGCCAGCGCTTACGATGGCCGGGAATCGGTTTTTAAATGGGCATGGGTATACCTATAGTAAACCCTCATTTCGCCTAGGATAGTTTTAGTACGTAGATATTAGTTAAGTCGTTCTATGATTATGAAGGATGTACTAAGGTTAACGCGCGAAATGAAAATTTTCTTACGTTATTTTTAATTTGCAAGTCTGTCCCATTGAATGACCATTTCATGACAAAAAAAAAACATTAAATGGGATTATACGAACTAAGAGGGTTTTATTGATGATTTTAATTATTATAATTCTGTAAATACATACTTGTTACCGTTGCGAACCATATTTTGTTGAACAAAAAAAAAAGTTAGAAAATTTGAATCTCGCTTTCTACAGACGCCAGCACATGGGCACATCAGGCTACCACAATCAGTCAAATTTCTTTGATAGATTTTCATCTTTATTGCATAAGAATAAGGTTCATGTTCAATTGGGAAGATTTGACAGTTTGGGGTAGCTTTATGCGCTGGCGTCAGTACCTTGGTGCTTTTCACATAAGTAGCTAAATGGGTACCTACTTAGTAGTTAGTACATTTTCTAACAAGCGTTCTGTTAGACCAAGAATTTTCCATAACCCACAATGAAAATAACATAACTAGACACAAAAGGCTTACAAGCAAATACTATAAAGAAATAGGACTCAAGGATCAGCGGAACGAATTAATTCCCGCCAACCTCACGTACACCCTACATTACATCACGCTATGACGTCATCCGACCACAAATATAGAACAGGCATAAAATGGGAACAATAAAACTGCAATATTAATATCGTATAGGAGTTTGATATAATTGAGGAAGGACGCATTACATATCTAGGTCGAAAATGGAACACAGATTTTTGATTGCAGCTTTTTTATTGTTTTTATTCAGTAGTGTCGACCCTGATTTACTTTGGAATTAGGTGACGGTTCTATGTATGTTTTTATTGGACTTTGTGTAATAAACTTTAATACGATTTTTATAAGGGAGTTTTTAACTGATAAAGCACGCTTTAAAAAAAATTATGAACCTCTAAAAACTTTTGGGCTTCTAATCTAATGATGCATACTTTTTTAGTACCTAAATGAGCTTCTTTTAAACTGTCTGGCCTTTTCTCTTAGTTGGTCGCAGTAACTAATTAATGAGATCGACAACTGAGTTTAAGTTTTTAGAGCTGCTAGCTAGAGTACCCCGACTAAACGGGCTAGACTAGGTTAGCAGTTACTTCGCAGTTATTTGGCTATTTAGTATTTTAACACCCCACAATAATATCGAATTATTTGAGGTTCTTAAAAAGAGGCGCAGTCATTATATTATAATTATTTTAGGAGCGCAAAATGGGAATTCTAGGAGGTTTGATTAAATACTATGTCTTTCTGATGGTTAACTATACCGTCAGTGCGTATGGAAAAATGACATCAGAGAATAATTTTGCAAAGAAAATGTTGAAAGAATTTAAATATAGTTACAGTGTGGCAGAGATCCTATTACCTAGTAACTGGCAGTGGCGTGCACAGAGTTTTTTGACAGGGTAGCCAGAAATGAGAAAAAGGCAAAAAAAAAACAATAACCGATTGCTGTACCTACACAGCATGCAACCTGTAAGGCAATTAAATGAATCATATTAACGTATTGAATTTACGATTGAGTTTACCTTTAGTTTGTATTAATTGCAAAACGAGTGTACAACTACTTTTCACGATCACGATTTTTTTTTTAACCGAAAGAAAGTTTTGAAAATGCATAACTTTTTCTTTTCTCTATACACACACCGCCTGAACAAGTTTCATAGAGAATCTTATTTATTTTTCACACTATTATCAACGTTAAAATCTTAAATATAAGCTATCCATAGCTCACAACCAAAACAAATAATGGCGTTGGAAATCGGAATATAAAAATAATACGAGAAAAAGTAATGGTAGTTTATGTAGCGACAATTCAATGTAACAATGCTACTTTAAAAAATAGTCGCATAGCCAACTTTGTTCGGAAAACTTCAGTAAGTTTCGTAATTCGTCGTGTCAAAAGCCAGTGACTACCCTGTACGGTTGCCATATCCAGCAGTGGACGTCTACGGCTGAAATGAAATGATACTAATGATACGACCGACCTTCGACAAGTGGAGCTGATTTATGATTTTGTTTTTGTTTATTGATAAAATAATATTAGTATTAAATATTTAATTGATTTAGGTAAGGTAGGCATCAGTAGCGAAAGCACCATATAACACGATTCCTACCGGCTTGCCTTCGGAGATTCGCATCTCTACTGCTTTTGAAAATTGGCACGTCAATAGTGTCGTCTACTATTGGCAAAAAATATAGTTACACTACGTATATTTAATTCGCTATGGCGAATTAAATACCCGTAGTATATTTTTAGCTTTGTGTTACTACAACAACAAAAAAAGTTCTGAATAACCCGGCGCCAAAACGTCATAATCGGGAACTAAAAATTCATAGAACATCGATCCCGTAATGATGTCACTTTAGGTCACGTGGTACCACTTGATATTGGATGAGAGCAAACCGCTGTATAACGGGTTACGATAGACACGGATATATAAAAAATGCGTCAGCGAGAACGAGATGGAGGAATATTGCACATTTTATTTGATGTTCAGCTGTTCAATTTTATTGTATTTAATTCTTTATATGAATTTTTGAATGATAGTAAGTATTACTTTTTGATAATTCAGTAAATTAATGCCGGCTTCACGCCGGCTTCCTTAATAGAAAAATTGACACCTCGCCGTTGGTAGGCAGTGTCTTTCTGTCTTTATGGACTGCACGCCACTGGTAACTGGGTTTTGGTTGTCAGATAGGCAGTCGCTCCATGTAAAATGCTGGTATTCAGCTGCATCGGTTAGACTGGAAGCTGGAAGTTGGGAAATGACTAGGCAGATTGACAGTGTGGCAACTGGCAGATTTTAGCTTTTAACTAGTTTGATGGCAAACATGGCTTGCGACTCAGGATCGGTTTTAAGTAGGCTTACGAGGGCGACACTGAAAGTTTTTAGAACTGGCCACTTGTAAACGATATAATAAAAAAATAAGTTCAAATTTCGAAAATGGAACTCTGCCAATATTATTGTGTATGTATTTTATTCATTTGTCATTTGTTTACGATTTGGCGGCAAATTGAAAGTTGTCTGTGTCACGTCAGCAGGAATTTAACGCGAGAAAATTTTCGTACAATGATTTTTTATGACTTTCGATGTCATTTAAGTCAACAAGACAGTTATGATAGACTTCGATTGGCCTTTGACGATGAAGCCCCATCTAGTGCCACTGTTTACAACTGGTTTAATGAGTTTAAACGTGGTCGCACTAATCTCACCGATGATCTGCGTAAGGGACAGCCATATACGGCGACGACTGAAGATAACATCAGTGTTGTGCGGCGTATGATAGAGACTGACAAAAGAGTAACTTATCAGCAGATTCGGACAAGCTTAGGCATCGGTATGAGTCAAGTCCACAAAATCCTCCATGAACATTTAGCGGTCAGGAAGCTTTCTGCCCTGTGGATACCTCATAATTTGACTGAGGCCCAAAAACTCCGTCGTGTTGATTGGTGTCGTGAAATGATTCAAAGATTTAACGGAGATGACTCAAATGTTGTGTTCTACATACTTACGGGTGACGAAAGCTGGATTTATTGTTATGATCCTGAAACTAAGAGACAGTCTGCTGTCTGGGTGTTTCCTTCTGAGGAGTTGCCAACTAAAGTGAAGAGAGGTGGAAACGTGGGAAAAAAGGTGGTGGCCTTGTTCTTCGGAAGGACAGGTCATTACGCAACAATTGTTTTAGAGGATCGAAAAACAGTTACTGCAGAGTGGTACACTAACAATTGTTTGCCACTTGTGTTGGAAAAAGTTCAGGAGAAACGACCTCGAAGTAGGATCCTCCTTCACCACGACAACGCCTCGTCACACACCGCCAAATAAAGAATCGACTACTTGGCGACGTAAGACGTGGAATTACTGGGTCACCCACCCTATAGTCCCGACCTAGCACCTTGCGATTTTTATTTATTTCCGAAAATAAAAGAAAAACTTCGAGGAAAACGTTTTATGGACACCGAGGAAGCAGTGGATGCATTTCAAAATGCCGTGAAAGAGACCCCTAAGGATGAGTGGGCAAAGTGTTTTTCTGAGTGGTTCCATCGGATGCAGCGATATATTGATCTAAATGGACACTATTTTGAAAACATAATAAAACTAATAAGTTGCTAGTTTGTTCAGTTTTTGATTTTCTAAGAACTTTCAGTGTCACCCTCGTATTACAGCAATCGTTGCTTAAAAGTTCAGTTTCTATTTCATTGTGTAATTTTTCTGAATTTCCTATTGTTTTCGAGTCATATGCCTGTATCTTTGAAAATAACGTCTCGTATTTGTGTCTGACCCAAATCCTCCTTAATCAAAATCAAAATATTAATTTGTTCAAATTAGGCTGAGAATCAACGCTTTTCGAACGTGAAAATAACATAAGACAGTCCTCCAAAACGCCCGCCCTTCACCACTGCCTAGTGCTTTAGCTGGGAAGAAGAAGTGGCGCAACAAACTCCCCAGAAGGTCGGTCCCTGAGTAGTGAGGATCGTGTGTCCTTCTGATTATTTTGTTAATAGTGGGTTATTTTGCATCTATTGATAGTAATAAATAAAAACATTAACAATAATAATTCATAGGATTATTAAGTATTTTGAATCTATAAATAATTTAATAGATTCAAATATCTTATTGAAAACGTGATTTTTTAAAACAAACTGATAGTAGTGATGGCCCGACTATGGGTACAAATCTTTGTGAACTATTACATATTTTTTGGTTGAATTTTTGTATGACAACGCTATTAGATAAACGCTGTCTTATTACAAAACGCGATCTAAGTTTAGTTTTAGCCTAAAGCTCTGTCTGATAGTTTTTGCATTTCTAACTTTATTTAGATTCGAGTAAAGTCCTAATACAAAAATGACAACTTAGCAACGGACTAAGAGAGTACTCACACTTATTCAGCTCTGTTCAGGTTTTGTCCATACAAAACAACAATTTTGTATAGAGTCCGCTCAGCTTTCCGCGGCTAAACGGATGCTTGCTGGACGTTGCATCTCATACAAAATCGTTGTTTTTTATGGACAAAAGCTGAACAGAGCTGAATAAGTATCAGTGGCGAGGATTGTAGTTATGGCCATTCCAAAAAAACACTCACCAAGTGATGCAAGCTTAGTTTCCTCAGAGATTCAGCCCCTCATTCACTCATACTGAGTTGGAATCAGAGAATTTTGTAAGATGGTCTGGTTTTCTTTGCGCGCATGCGTTTTTTCAGTAAAACTTAGAAACGCATAAAAACTAATTTTAACTTTAAATAATCGGTGGGAGGTAGGATTTGTTAAAGGTAAGCCGATGGGAATCGGTTTGTATTGACCCTTCGCCACTGATAAGTATGAGTAGTCCCTTAGTCGTCAGTTTTGAAAAAGAACTGTGTTTCGTTATCTGGTAGGTTCTTATTTCAAAAACAGGCTCGATGGTTTAACCTTATCAAGAGAAAATCAAAATATTTTATTTCACATATACCTACTTGGGCACTTACAAAATGTCAGAAGCTAGATGCACGGTTCCAAATGGTCGTTTCCTATGGAGAAGAGACTTAATTGGTTTGGGAGGTTGTATTGCCGTCTCCACATTGTACACACATATAAAGTAGTTGTTTTAAGTTGACATATAAATACAGGGTAAGTTTTTATCCAGTGCTCAAACTGTGTGCGCAAACCCTCAACGCAGAAATTTTTCGTCGGTTATTCAAAAAGAAATCAGCTGTTTCATAGAAAAGTGCAATAACTACGCGGTCAAAATGTATGGAACAGCTGATTTTTTTTTTGTATAACCGACGAAAAATTTCTAGCTGGGGGTTCTAGAATGTTATGCTGAATTCATGGTTACATTTTGCGCACTGGATAAAAACTTATCCTGTATAGGTATAAATGCTAAATCCTTACCTTTATAGATTCGTCAGACGAGCGTACAAGGCTGCTTCACAGGTAGCCGACACTCGAACCGCCTCGGCCGCCGCTGCATCACACACGCCTCCGATACTTTGAGATCACACCCACGCACCGTCCCCACCGCCTTTATTTACTTATTATATACTACAACTATGACTAGGAGCTCAGCGCCACCCCCCACTAAACAGTCAGACACATCATGAAGAATTTAAAGTAAGGCAAGTCCATTTTAAGCACCCAACATGTCCACGGAAAAGTAGGCGTTAAAGTCTGATCGGAATTAGGCGTTCGGAATTCAAAATCGGTTGAACGTTGCAATTTGGCTTATTTATTTAATTTTTTTGTTGATTTTATTAATTAAAAAGCTATTCAGCTCCCGTGCTATTACCTACATCCGCGATTTTTGTGTGTTTTGATTCGCGGCGGAGCACGCGTGGTATACCCGTCCCGCTCCATATAAGGCGTTTTAGAGGGAGTGTTGGGTACGTTGGTCTCTATCACTCGTCTCGTGGCACATTAACCTGGAACAAGCGAAAGTCTGATTAGTCTATGAGCTGGCTCTCTGTACGTGGTTTCATTACTGTCAAATGACCTAAATGTTGAGCTTTGTGTGAAATAAAAATATATGAAAAGTTTGTTGAGTATTCTCTGAAAAAAACGTGAATATAGATCAAAAGGATAGGAAGATCAAAAAGGTTTGGTAGGTACACTATAAAAATAATACAGGTTATTGACGCCCAACCTGTTATTTATTTAAAATGGATTTAGTAGGTACATGATTATGAACCAAAACCTTTTGTAGAAACCTACATATTAAGAAATAATGCTCAGCCGAAAGACGTCCACTGCTGGACATAAGCCTCTCCCAAAAGGGGTTTTGTCATAATCGCCACGCTTGGCAGGCGGGTTGGCGATCGCAGTATGGTGGTAAAATGCATAAATAACACTGCTGCCCATTCTCTAGTAAGTCCCTTAGTCGCCTTCTACGACACCCACGGGAAGAAATGGGTGTGGTGCTATTCTTTTACGTCCGTCACCACATGGAACCGGTTATACTTATATCAATATATAAGAATTGCACTTTTCTACGAAACAGCATTTTTTTTTTGATAACCGACATAACATTTGTCAGTTATTTAAAAAAAAGTTGCTCTGCCATACAACATTTTGCGTACAAAAATGTCTACGCTACGGGTTTAAAATCATGTGCTGAATTCATAGTTTTAGTTGGCGCGTCGATGGACTGCCACCCTGTGTATATTTATATTTAACTTCTATTACTGGAAACAACCAGTGAGCGAAAATTCTAGTATTTTATCAATATGTATTATTATCAGTATCGCAATGATAAGCTGAAATGCGAAGCTGGGCTATGCATATGAGAGTTAGATTCACTTAAGGTCCTGAAGTTTCATAAGTGACTAAGTTGCTTCGCCTCTAACATAATATTGTTACTACCAAGTTATCCTAGAACCTAAGTCTAGTCTGAAGCTGGATCTAGGCATTAGATCTAAAACACTGGTTATGATACCACTCTAAGTTATACTAAAATTGTCATTTCAGCCGAAGGTCGTCCACTGCTAGACATAGACCTCCCGCAATTAACGGCCCGTTCCCGCGGTCACTTAATGGACCCGTTATAGACCCATATTGACCCCTTATAATTAAGTTATAAATTCTGTACTTGAATTCTTTACCTAGTAATATCATAAGAGTATATGTTTACCTACGGCAACATTATGACATCACAGCCTTAATTAGTAAAACAATAAATAACAAAGAAACTATTAATTAAATATCGACCTTTTTAGGTTAAAGTTAATTGCCTGACAGCCACATTCCTGCTCGTAGTGCTACGCCGTAGCGGCGTAGACTCGTAGACGCACTAACGTAGCTCGTAGCAATGAAGTTATTAGGTCACGGTGCTACGCGAGCTTTTCGGAGAATTTAGCTCACGTTTTACTGAATGATATAAATTATTCTATTAATATTGCTGAGCAGTATGGAAATGTATGTATTCGATCTAGTGTAATGACGATCCGCAGGAGAACCAAGGTAACCAACATAGCCCGAAGAATTGCCAAACTTAAGTGGCAGTGGGCATGGCACATTGCTCGCAGAACAGATGGCCGATGGGGCGGAAAAGTTCTGGAGTGGGGACCGCCTACAGGAAGACATAAATTTGGAAGACCTCCCACAAGGTGGACCGAAGACCTTGTGAGGGCCGCAGGGGTCCGCTGGATGACGCCGCTGATGGACGGGAAGCACAGAACCGAAGTGGCGGAGCTTGGGGGAGGCCTATGTCCAGCAGTGGACGTCTTTCGGCTGAAATGATGATGATGATGACGACTACGTTTAAATAAAAATATGATTTGGATGAATCATTATCTGCCCAGCTATTTTGAGGTCGGCTTCCAGTCTAACCAGCTGGAGCTGAATACCAGTATTTTACGTATAGCGACTGCCTATCTGACCTCCACATCCCAGCTGCTGGTTAACACGATACCTACCGCTTGGTTAGACTGATTGTCAGACATTTTGGCTTCCTGACTACCCGTAACGACTATCAAAGATCTACGAATGGCAGCCGGACAGTTAATGGTGATATTTTACTTTTTTAAATTAATTTATTTACTATTAACACTAATAATTGTTTTTACAGATGGGAAACCCAATACAACAATGTAGTCATAATTTTCCCACTTAAAGACGTTATCAAAAAACTAATCCAATACCACCACCAACAAAAAAAGAATTATTTTTAACTGTCCTGACTGACATTAAATCCTGGTAGTAGCAGGCGTGCTCGCAGCCAAAGACGTTGGGGGGGGGGGGGTCACAGACAAAGTCTACCTACACATTAATAAGAAAATTTATTATACTTTCGAAATAATACTTTTTAAGCTTTACGTTAACGGCTTTGGGGGGATCATGACCCCTCGGACCGCGCCTGAGTAGTAGTGAACACTTCACTGTCCTACTGCTAAACAAAGGCCGCCCCCAATTCCTTCCAGGCATCCTTTTCCAGGGCACCCTCGATCCAGCCCTTGCTATACGCGTCTAGGTCGTCATCATTGGAAGCGCTTAAAGATTTTAAAGATTCAACCTAAAAAAAAAATGTAAGTATATTTGAAACGCAAAAAGATTTTAGGGGATTAGTCACAGACTTCTCCATTTTATTCCTTACACCGTGTCTGAATCACTCAGAGGTTGGCAGGAAGATAATACCTGTGCAATTAAATCCGCCTCTGTACATTTGTTATGCATAGTCACTACATAGTATAAAACAAAGTCGCTTTCTCTGTCCCTATATCCCTATGTATGCTTAAATCTTTAAAACTACGCAACGGATTTTGATGCGGGTTTTTTAAATAGATAGAGTGATTCAAGAGGAAGGTTTATATGTGTAATACACCGACCTCCACGCGGGCGAAGCCGCTGGCAAAAGCTAGTATAAAATAAATATTAAAAGCTTACCGGACCCAGTTTGCACTGTATATTCCCGTTTTCCAAGAATCAAGCTATCCTGTTCAAGGGCGGTAACCCAGTTTCCACCGTATCGTAACTCGTAGCCTGTTTTATTCGAGAAAGGATACATTGGGTCAAGTCTGGGTCAGATATATTGAAATATTTCATTCATTATTCAGTTTCAATGCGAGGGAGAGAATATTAAAATGTATTAAATACCTGTATAGTTGCTGACCTACACTAGTATTTTTTCTGCATTTTTATGCAAAAACTAAAAGACACTTCGACGTCGAAGTACTTGTCCGCATCACTGTCATCCGCGCAATGCGCGCAATACTGGATAGGTTTAGGTATGTAAAAACATCCAAACCTATCAAGTAATGCGCGCATTGCATAATCATTAAAATCACGTTTGTGTGCTTTTGCACAAATAAATAAAATTTGGTTAAAAAATTACCATTATAGCATTGCCATTCCACGTTGCCAGTCTTCTGGGTACCTCATTCAAGCGTCGTTGCGTTCGTCGTCATTTAAGCTTTTGTTTAAACCTCTTGAATCACTGTCTATTGGTGAAACAGCATAAAAATCCTTTCAGTCGTTTTTGAGGTTATCGCGAACAGACAGACAGACGCGGCGGGAGACTTTGTTTTATAATATGCACCTAGTGATAAATGATTTAATTTTTTGTGGGAAAAAACTAGATGCGGTTGGGTTTTCCCATCTGACTAGTCTGACTACTCCGAGAAGAAAGGCCGAAACAAACTAATAAGTCACACTCTCTTTTAAAGTCCAGACATAATCTTGATCAGATCATGTGAAGGCTATGTAGACTGGTGTCTGAAATTGTCTTATGAGGAGAAAAAAAAAACAGATTGAGTGGATTTGTCCAGTCAGGGCACGCATTTATCAGATTTGTATAGTTAGGTAGTGAGTAATTTAATTTAGTACATTGTGTATAGTTAGCTGTGATAAAAAAATATTCACTCAACGGTGAAATTACTGTTCTGATTAAGTGTTCTTCATCATATGCCTAGCCTACACCTTGTTAACTACAAAAATAATTGTTCAAACCGAGAACTGATCTCACAACCTAAAGCTCAAAATAACCCAGCCTCTAATTTTCTACCACAAAACGAAAACACACACTCATGTTGGTAACCCCAACATAAATAAAGAAAATAATGATTGGCAACACGCTTTTGTGGCAAATTCGCCATTGTCTTTGGCTAAAGATAACATGGCGGCTTATGTACTAGCACAATAGCATATTATGTTAGTAAATAGCTCAGCTCGGCTTTAAGTGAACCTATAGTGACTTGATTTGAAGGCTTTGAGGCTGAAGGTGATTGGTTAGCATTGTTGGCTGATAAGATGATTAGGTGTTGATGATTTTAGGCTAGTTGTGTTTGCATAACATGGAAGTTGGAGAGAATGAGAGAGAAACTGTAGCTAAATGAAGTTTTCATACGTTTTGGCAAAAGGGAGAGAGAAACTGATCATGCAGTGTGACCGTTTTTGGTATTTTTAATACTAAATTGGTATATTTGAGGCTCCGAATAATGACGATAGCATATTTTTAGTATATTACTAAATATCGGTATAATATTGGTACAATTTCAACTGTCATGGATTTTTTTTGGTATATTCACCTGGCAACCCTGAAGAGGAAAATACATAAGTCAAGATCGTTTCTTAATTACGCTGACTTTGTTGCGACCTGAGTTCTTTGTAGCAATCTTTCTCTTTTACACACCGAGTGAATTAAATTGAATGAACCAGTACCTACAGTTAATTGTGAACAATTTTAAGCAAGGTTGGCAATGTCGTTGCAGTCAAAAAATTCCAAAATATAAAAATTTGGCCAGTTTTGTTAAATGATTAATGTGTTTGTCTATTTCTAATTAAAAAAAAAAAACTATTTATTTCCACATGCATCAAAGGTTTTTACATAAAAAATAACGCTCAATCTTTTAGAGGCAATTATGTGCATTATCGATCAAATTACGTTAGCTCGCTTACACAGGTCTTTGTTTGGTGGACCCACACGTAGGCACCTCCCGCATTCTAAGCTTTTCGAGATGTTTTTCATTTGACGAGGTTTTTTGTTTTCCAATTTTTTTACTATTTCCTTCGGTAATTTATTCAGAATGCTTGGAAGAGCCCACGTCCAGACCCTTTTACCGTATTCATTGTTTACTTTCGGAAATTTATACAGAGGCAAGTACGACGGGTTACGAACAAAATTAAGTCTACTTATTTTCTGTAACTTACTCACATTGTGTCCACAGTAATCAGAGACAACAGCTAATTTCACTTTATCAAATACATTTATGACTTTACAATATTCCAATATTATCATAATCGGTTTTATATTTTATTTTAATTTTATATGGGACCACTAGCTTTAATAATCGTATTTGTATATTATATATTTTCTGGAGGTAAGTTTTATAGGTTCTTCCATAACTGGTTATACCATAATTGATAACAGCGTCTGCCAATGCCATGTACAACAATCGCAAGCTCCTGTAGGGTAATTTGTGCTTCAATATGCGCAATTTTGACATGATAGCTCTAAGCTTAGTGAGTCCACATGCTCAATGTGAACGAATTTTTTCCCATGTTAATATGGTCAAAACTAAATACAGAAACAGGTTAACATCAAATTACATTTCGTCTATATTACATCTTAAAACAAGGTTCGACTGACGGTTGTACTTCATTTGATCCAACGACAGACATGTATAAAGTAAATACATTTAGTAATAATAATTATAGTACAGATTTAGAATAAACAATTTTGATTAAAAAGATTTATTTTATTTGCAATATTTTCAAAATATGAAGCAAAAATTTAAGTAGCATTTTGGTCTAATTGAATTTTCTTTTTAGTATTTTTTAGTAGATTTCAAAGATTCCGTTGGTAGGTTTAAACAATTTTAAACGGTCACACTGTAGAACAGCAAAAAAGGGATGTTTACTGTACTTGTACTTGATCATAGTCAATATCTAGAGTTAAAGTATAGATGCAAAATGGATTTGGTTTTAAGCCTCCATTTTGGTTTAAAACGATTTAAAACACACCTAACGGTTTAATACTCCTGCCAGGGGTGCGGGTTGCTCGACAGAGATACCGTGGCTCCTGGCACACAGGCAACTGAGAGAACACGGGTAGGTTTTAGTCAGTAAAAGTCTGACACGCCCTCCCGCTCCACCCAGAGCGGGAGTTGATGATTACCCACTCAAAAAAGAAAACGGTTTAATATTAGTTACAAATGATTTTTTTTATAGAATGCACTGAGGCTTCACAAGAAGTGATCTAGACTACACCAACTCCCTGATTTAGGATATATCAAGGGCATAAATAAGAAAAAAACCTAAATTCTAAAAATATGCGCTGGCTGATTAAAAACCTTTTCAGATTTTTTTTGCTGCTAAATATCAGTATTTTTTTTTTCAGTCTTACCAAGGGATATCATATTACCCAGTAACTGGGTTGTGGAGGTCAGATAGGCAGTCGATACATGTGAAATACTGGTATTCAGCTGCATCCGATCAGACTGGAAGCTAGGCAGATGCTGCTTGAGCTGAGCTTGGGAAAAGGCTAGGCAGATGATGACATGGACCGACTGCATATATTTGATCTGGCTAACCCAGTTCAGTAACTGGGTTAGCCAGATCAAATATATGCAGTCGGTCGGTAGGGATATCGTATTACCCAGTGGTAATACGATATCCCTTGGTAAGACTGATTGTCAGAATTTCGGGCTTTACCCGGAACGACTATCAAAGATTTACAATTGTCAGCTAGGATCCCGACGTAGGTACGGATGAGTCTCGTTTTTGTTATGGATGGTCACCCATCCACAAATCAACCACGGCAAGGTAGCTTGACCTTTGATTGACCTTGCGGATGTTATTACTTAGCCACAAGCTCCTCGTACAGTTAGCACACTTCCATATTAAAATATCTCATTGATACTTCCATAGTAATCATGTGAAAAGGGCCAGATTATCTTCATAAATCCCCATAGCAACACAATATAGATCTCTTTCATCACAACTTGGCCTTAAACTCCCATGGAGCATCATCAATTAACGCAACACACATATAAATCGCCAATGACGACAGTGCCATGGAATTTATTCAAAACAATAAAACAGGGCAATCAAATCGTGCCATCATGGCAGATACACAATAGACATAAGACGGCAGAAGGTCCAATGTAAATCGGTAAATCTGAAAGATATTCGAATGATGTATATGGGATACAGGAGCAGTGGTGGCCCAGTGGTCCACTCAAAAAGTGAAGGAAAACATTGCGGGGAAACCAGCATGTCCTTCAACCAAAAATTCGAAAACATATGACATCTACCAACCCACACTGGGCCTGGGTGGTGGATTATGGCCCACTCCAGATGTGGGAACATTATAGGCCAATTATGCTACATAGGTTCTAGGCGTGTGAGTTTCCTGCCGGCTCGATCACCTTCAAACAAATGCAGTCTACGATTTCAAAAAATATTACAAGTGATATTTTTCTTTAGTGAGTTTTCTGTGTTTTCCGTTTTATTGATGATCATGTTTATTTCCGGCTGCGCGCGCGCACGTTCGGAGTCGCGCGTCGCAGACATCCGGTAAGGTCAGTGATAACTGTTATTAGACGCCCTTACAAACAGTCAGACTAAATAATATGTAATGTTTATTCGAAAGTTTTGTTAGAAAACATGAGTGGTAGTTTATTTGCCACCTTGTTTCTCTTGTCTACCCCATAATAATTAGTTATGTACTAGGCAACAATATACCATAGAAAGGTTTATCTAAAATAACGTGTAACATAGCATGTTCATGCGTACAGCCACGAAACGAGATGACTTACGAGGAATGCCAGGGTGGTCGAATAAAGTTGAAGTTTGGTAAGAAACCGATGGATGTTTTCAAATTAGACGACCCAGGGTAACTAGAGACATATGCATGTGGGTGAGCAGAATCATTTCGAATACAGGCATAATGTTTTGTTTATAATATTAGTTAGCAGTAAAACTCATTTAAAAATCGTTCTATTTCTAAGAAATCGTGACACTAATTTCAACAGCTATTAGCAAAAAAAGTGGTCAAAGTATCTACATCAGTGGAGTTGAGATATTCTCTAAACGGTCAAGTGCCAGGATTTTTTTTTTCAATTTGGGTGGTTACGAACACATATAGAAAGACGAAGTGTTGTATAGATACATGAAGCGTCAGGGAATTTAGACCAGCTCCCTAAACACTGACTTACTGCGTAGATGATGACCACCTGTGGTCCAAGACTTTTTGAAACTACTTAGCCCAAAATTTTCCAAAACTCTGATTGCGCGATGGAGAAAGTAGGTCAAAATCTTAATTTTTGTAACAGTCAATAACATTGATTTCTTCAGACAATGATAATTATCTATGTAATAAATACAAAAAGCGTCAGCAAACCGCGAAATGAAACTACTGACTATTGAATAAAACATAAATATTATAGGTTGATCTATGATAGAACTAACAATGCCATCTGTTATGATCTATAAGAATTAAAAAGCAAAAAAAAAATTGTATTTGAAAACAGAACAGTTGAAAAACATTTACGACATTAAAGCATTACTTGTTTTGTATAATTTAAAAATAATATGGTTCGATTTATGAAATCAAATGGAGTTGTTCCATATTTGAATTGCAAATTATCGCCATCTTTTGGCAAAAAAGAAAATGTAAAAGGACCCACACATTTTCAATATGCGGGTGGATTTGATTTTTAGTTTTGTTTATTTACTATTGATAAACTTATGTTGCGAACTGTTTTATCCTTATCATAATAATTATTTTTCGGACACTAACTGACTTATTTTTCAAAAACAATAATTAACCGAAACATTCCTAATTTTATTGGAAATCAGTAAAACAATAAAAAGAACTACACGTTCCTATCTGTTTAAAGACCATTATACCTTGAACTAGTGATGTTCCTTCGTTGCTCTGAAGAAAGGTCTAGTGTTGTGGTCGTGTACGGTTCCCGTGTTATTGAAGACTGGCCAAAACTGAATAGTTAAAGGCCAAAAGAAACAAACTCACAACAATTATACGCACACGCATTTGAAACAATATTTTCTAGTATAAAACCGTTTGTATGTCTGACGTCATTCGACCAATTACGCAGAAATGTGGAACGTTTGTAGATATTACGACTAACGGTTAACTAAAGCTACCTAGTAATGCTAGCATAGGTACATGGTTTCTGAAGATTATTTATTACATTGCTATATTGCAATTGATTTTGATGTGACGCATTCGAATCGGTTTGGAATTCTGCAATAATATCCTTGCCGTACGTTGCTTGAATGAAATTAGATATGTCTGAATGAACATGAGCTTGCTGTAATAATGGATCATGTATGGTTCATTCTTAACGTAGATTTTTCGTTTAAAGAAAAAATACTGTGACCTAACCATATGGTGTTTTTTTGTTACCAATCTTAACAATAGGTACTCCAAATTATAATAATACTTGCTTCTGGGTGGGTCTTCGCCCGCTTATCTAACGGGAACGGGCTTCCGGGACAAAAAGTAGCCTCTGTCTTTCCCCAGGATGCCATCTTTCTCTTTGCAAATTTTATTAAAATCCGTTCAGTGGTTTAGAGGTGAAAAGAGAATGTATAGGCAGAGATTACTTTCGAATTTATAATATTAAAAATAGTATGGATGATAGAACTTGTGTTCGTGTGATTTGAATGCATCCATCACTAAATATAAAAACCAAGCCAAGTTCTGTAGGTATAGTTAGCATAAAGGCTTTTTTTTGATGTTGGGAAATCATCAAATAACTTCTCCCGCTCTGGGTGGAGCAGGAGGGCGTGTCAGACTTTTACTGACTAGAACCCACCCGTGTTCCTTCAGTTGCCTGTGTGCCAGGGGCCACGGTATCTCTTTCGAATAACCCGCACCCCTGGCAGAGCATCTATGCTCTGAAGAACCAACTCTCAAGAACCAACATACCTCTATAGACGTATTTTGGTTCTTGGTGGAACACATTGGGGAACTTTTACTACAGGAAAATTAAAAAGTTTAAACGCATGCCGAGTCGTTGGTCGTAACTACTGGTTAAGCCAATAAACTGTTCCGAAAAAATTGGGTTTTTGTTGAGTTTGGTTACGGAACCCCAAGGAGGAGCGAAAAAAAAATATATGCATACCTACATAAACTCATACCTTCATCCCATAGCGTATGCAAAACCTACAAAACACCACCTGCTACGAGCCTTACATATTACTTTTGCTTCGTTGACGTAAAACATAAAAAAGCCCTACTTACGTTTAATAGTAATAAATAGCCTTTGCGTACTAAGTTACAAAATTACATAGTTACCGAAAAAAGACATTGCATCTACCTGGATGTAGGACTACTTACGTTTAATAGTAATAAACAGCCTCTGCGTATTAAGTTACAAAAATAAATAGCCTTTGCGTACTAAGTTACAAAATTACATAGTTACCGAAAAAAGACATTGCATCTACCTGGATGTAGGACTACTTACGTTTAATAGTAATAAACAGCCTCTGCGTACTAAGTTACAAAATCATATAGTTACCAAAAAAAGTCATTGCATCACATAGTTATCAAAAAAAGACATTACATTTACCACCTGGATGTAGGACTACTTACGTTTAATAGTAATAAATAGCCTCAGCGTACTAAGTTACAAAATCACATAGTTACCAAAAAAAGACATTGCATCTACCTAGATGTAGGACTACTTACGTTTAATATTAATAAATAGCCTCTGCGTACTAAGTTACAACATCATATAGTTATCAAAAAAAGACATTGCATCACATAGTTACCAAAAAAAGACATTGCATCTAGGTAGATGCAATATCTTTTTTTGGTAACTATGTGATTTTGTAACTTAGTACGCAGAGGCTATTTATTACTATTAAACATAAGTAGGTCCTATGGCAATTTTCGTCTCACAAAATGGGAGGTCTTTGCACAGCAATGGGACTGCTCAATCTAAACACCATCATCATTCTCCTGCCCTTATCCCAATTTATTTGTAGTCGGCGCAACATGTCTTTTTTCCACACTTCTCTATCAGTCGTCATCTCCGTAGTAACACCCGTTCTAACCATATCATCATTCACACAGTCCATCCATCGTTTCTTTGGTCTCCTCCTACTGTTATAGCTATCGACATTAATACTCAAAACTTTCCTCACGACATTTTCCTCTTTTCTCCGCATCACATGCCCAGACTACCGATTTTCGTACAACTGTTCAATCTTTTAAGCCTCCCGCAGGCAAGCTCCCGCTAGAACAATTTCTGTAAAAAATTCGTAGAAATTGATCTACTAGAATCGCGTTGCGCCGGTCTGCGGGAGCTTTTATTCATGCCGATATGAAGAGTGAAATACTGTCAGTCTAAAAGAATAAGCTAAGTTACTAAGTTACAGCGTTCTATACTTAGAGGATAATTTAAAGGGCAACCAGGATGAATCGACGAGAATCATCAAATCGATTAATCTTTCGCCGCCATGAGGCACGCACAAGTAAAAGGGTTTTCGAATTCGATTACTCATGCACAAAATTGTATTAAGTAGGTATACACACATTTTCATATTTGTGTAGCCTGAATATAAGATGATACTTTGGTGAAAGAAATACATAAACTTTGAATTCTCTTTTCTCGGAAAAAGAATTATGGTTGACTTGGCTTGAAATAAATTAAAAGGTTATCAAGCAAAATAAATTTGTATTTTCTCAGCATAACCAAATGTTGAATTATTAGACGACCAAACAGTTCAAATGAATTTCGATTTTGTTTTTAACCCTACTAATATGAAAATGGATGGATTTTTGTTACTCATTGACGAAAAAACTCTTGAACGGATTTGGATGAAATTTGGCGAATGTCTGTTCGCGTTTATAACCTGGATTAACACATACAATACTTTTAAACTCGATAGTAAGTATCCGTGGGATAATCTCCGACCTCAAAACGGGCGAAGCCGCTGGCAAAGGCTAGTAGTGCCCTAATGAAAATATCTGAAAGATATTTCCCTTGTCTTTTAGAACAAAGAACTAAAGATCGTATCAAACCCAGCAACCCATCGTCGTATAAAATACGAATATTTCCCCGAAAATGATGAAACTATTCTTCAAACTTATACCTCACTATTGTTTTAACTACAAAAAGAAAAGGACAATTCCACAAAGCTTTTAACTTACAAAAGACAAAAAAACCCAAATTGACGTCTTCAACGAAAACTTACAACTATTCAAAATCATATGAATTTTGCTAAAGGATTCCGGGATTTCTCATCGTGGAAATCTTAGGTCATTGCTTAAGCTCGGGGGGTTCGGGGGACGAGTCGTGGGGGAAGGGGGGGTTGGGTCAAGGCCGCAGCGCCGCCTCGATGCCGCCTCTTAATGCCTCGGGGTACTTCGAGAGCCACGGAGTGTTTTTGCCAATAATGTTTGTCTGACATATAAGTCGGATGGAAGATAATGTTGTTCGTTCTAGAAGTACTGTATTATATGACGTCACAGCTTGTACTTCGTTCTTTCAAGTATGCGTAAGATCAAACCGTTACGTCATTGTTCTGTTTATGGGAACGAGGTCCTTGTTAATATGAGTTTGCTTGTTTTAAAATGCGACTGGGGTGCTTTGTTCTGTAAATAATCTTTTTTAAATTGACTAGCTACTCGCTTCTGGTGCGCACGATTTTAGGAAACACCGAGGGATTCTTTAATACAATAATTATATAAGTTTATATACCTACCTACACATAAAGCTTCCGTAATAAATTCTCTAAATGATGATGATAAATATATTTTTGAAGAAGACATAGGTACTGATTTTCAGTGAAGGAAAACAAGAAAATTTGGACGACCTACAGATTTAGACATAACTAATATATAACAAAAGTTTATTTTGAAACAATAACAATAATAGCAACAATAAAAGTAACACGATGATCGTTAGTGGAAGATTTTTAATAATCGACAAATTATGTCTAAGAAAACGCCTTGACTGTCTAGTGGAGATCAATACTCTTCCCTTCCCTGTAAGGGGCTTAGCCCTACCGTGAGACAATTTCAGGCTGATATTATTAGTACTACTGAAGGTTTCAGAGGACCAACCCTTAAAATTCAAACAACGAAGCCGTCTGCAAAAACTTTATTGTTTTCTTAATAAAACTAATAAACGTTATTGAATGAAAATGTATTATTTAAACACTGAAATATCCCCGTTTTGTCTATAGTCGCAAGGTCGTTTTTCCATCACCCCTACCTTAGTAGTTTATATACAGATTTAAGGCTCCTCCGGAGAAAAGCCGTTTTTATTTTATGTTCGTTGAATATTTAATTGAGAAGAAATATTAGCTTTCAGTTTCGATAATAGCCTTTATATATTTAACATTTATATTCAATTAGCGATCCGCCCCTGCTTTGCTCGATTTTTACGACTTGACATCGAGATTTCTCTAATCTATACTGATAATAAAGCTGAAGAGTTTGTTTGAACGCGCTAATCTCTTAAAGTGCTAATCCGATTTGAAAAAATATTGTTGTGTATGATAGCCCAATTCTTGAGAAAGGTTATAGGTTATTTTATATTACTCTAGGACCGTTCGAAACCTAGCAAAAAGAAAAAAAGAACCAGTCAGAACGCTTGGCGACAACGAAGTAAATTGAGCGGGCACATTATGCGATGTGATAGGGTAGATCAGGGCAACAAGAAATTACACAGGGACGAAGTCGTGGCTAGTCCAACTATGCTACTTCCTATCAGTGGCGAAAGCACCATAAAACACGATTCCTACCGGCTTCCCTTCGGGAATTCGCATCGGTAACTCTTTCGCTATTAAAAAATGACACGTCAATAGTGGTCATTATCAAAAAATATAGTTATACTACGGGTATATAATTCACCATAACATTCAAACAATAAAAACGGTAATTTTTCGCTTTGTATTACAACAAAAAGAAATGTTCTAAATTAACTCGTAGCCAAAACGTAATAATCGGGAACTAAAAATTTATACAGCAGCGATCCCATAATTATGTCACTTTGGGTCACGTGGCACCGCTTTATATGGATGAGAGCAAGCCGCTGTACAACGGGTTATGACAGAGGCAAATATAGACAAATGCGTCAGCGAGAACGAAATGGAGGAATATTGCACATTTGATTTGGTTTCCAGCTGTTCAGTTTTATTGTATTTAATTCTTTACATTCCTATGTTAATTTTAGAATGATAGTAGGTATTCTTTATTGATAAGTCAGTAAGTTAAAGCCGACTTCGCTTCGGCTTTTCTCTTAGAAAAATTGACACCTCGCCACTGCTTCCTATTAATATTATAAATGTGAAAGCTTATATTATGTTTGGATATTTAGATTTTTGGATGTTTGTTAGTCAATCCCGCAACAACGGCTGAACGGACTTTGATGAAATTTGACACACAGGTAGATTATAACCTGGATTAACACAAAGGAAACTTTTTATTCCGGTAATACGTGGGATAATTTTCGATCTTGATGCGGCCGAACCTTCTGGCTAAAGCTAAAGTATAAGTTTAATATTAATGTATTTGTACCTTCTGCAATTTATCGTAATGTTGGTAATAACCGCATAAAATACATTTCGTAGTTTATAAGAACAACGGGGTCACAAACTCAAACTCAAAGCATTTAAGTATTTCAATTAAACCATTTACAGACCCACTCACAGACACATGAAAAGGGACTTTATTTTATAACATGTTTAGATTTAATTTAACATGGTAAGAAGTAGGTAATGACGCAGATTGGATTTCATGTGCCGTTTATGGCTGTAAAAGATATTGGTTATGGTACTTTAGTTAAGTGAGTATTTTTAATGGTTATAAAACCATCTGGGCTTATAATATAAATGAAATATTTTCAGTGCGGCATAGAAGTCATGTTGCGTACAGAACGACAAACCTATGTCGAAATATAATACTAATTATTAAAAAAAAAAACTTAAACCGACTAGAAGGAGTGTATATAAAGAACCTAATGCTGATCCACACGTCATGCTGGTGCTGATCCACACGTCATGTTCGTGAACGGGCGCCGCCAGTGGGGACTGGTCATCTCCTGGCTCCCACGGCTTATTTTAATTTCTGAATTGTTATTTTATTTTCGTTTTAATTACGGACGCTTTAATGTGCACGTCTTTTTACATCGTTCTCACATTGAAAATTTCAACATAATGATGTAACCAACTTTTTGTAACAACACCATGATTTTAAAAGAGTGTCCATGGAGTTTCTTGCCCGTTCTTCTCCATAGGTACGCTTTGGAATGGGCAACTAGCTTCATCTTTCTAACTCACCGACCTTGACAATTCAAAAGTGCCTGTAATTGGTTTATTTGAAATAAATGCTTTGAGTTTGAGTTTGAATGTAATATAAGGGTACGGTGGATTTACTTATTTATTTGCACAAGCCACACATAGTTACAGGCTCAGGAAAAACAACCGCACGGCTCGATTGATCTGGTTAAGGTAAGCTTGCCGCGGTCGGTCCGTGGATGGGTGACCAAGGTAAAAAAATACTTATGACATTAACAAGACCCTTCCGTGCCTCGGAAAGCACGTTAAGCTGTTGGTTCAGGCTGCCATTTGTGGATCTTTGATAGTATTTACGGTGCCCGAAAGTCTGACAACCAGACTTATCAAGAGGTATCGCATTACCCAGTAACTAGGTTGTGGATAGGATAGGCAGTCACACCATGTAAAATACCGGTATTCAGCTGCATCCTGTCAGACTGGAAGCCGATCCTAACGTAATTGGGAAAAGACTAGGCAGATAATGATGATGCATCAGGCTACGATCAGCTTCGGAACTGCCTTTTAGGTATTGAGTTAAATTTCAATTGTTTTTGTTACTAACGAATTAAGAGCGTTCATTCCACGCGGGCTGGCAACAACGCATTTATAGTAGTTTTTCGTGATTATTTAATTAAATACAAACAAAAGTATTTTTTTTTTTAGCCAAGTACTAGATTGTTGCTATTTACACTTATTATTAACATTTACTCTTTAATAAAAACATTTAATCATATTAGGTAATGCAAATAGAAAATAATTGACGGTATGTCGATTTTTTTAAGTAAATACCAAAATAAATGTAAAAAAAATAGCATTCAAACTTGAAAATACCAACGATCTAGTGCATGGCTGAAAAAAATGTTTACTTTTGTTTGTATTTAATTAAATAATCACGAAAAACCGCCATAAATGCGCCGTTGCCAGCCCGCGTGGGGAGAATGCTCTTAACGACTTATCCTTCCTTTTTGACGTTGGTAAAAAAATCATTGAATTTGACAGATTCTTAACCTCTATTTGAGTAGGCGGGTCTATTATGGTAAACCATTAAATTACCGACACAATTTGACGTCCTGAGTGACGCGTGTTCCGAAGGGTCCAATCGATTGACCCTGCAAAATGGGTGTGAAATTAGGACGTCCCTAAGCAAATAGACAACTAAGTAAATGATTTTCATAGCAGGAAGGAAAAGCTTTGTATTTTGTCCTGTGTGTATTTTATATTCGTTTTAATGTGGAAGAAAGATATAACGATCGGTTTATTTTCCACAAAAACACGTACATTCTATCTAAGACATAATTAATTGACTGGAATAATAAAGAAAAAATAAAAATAGGTACAGGCTGTGGCAGGGACATCTACTAATAGATTCAGTATATGATTCTAGATCCAAGGGCCTTAAAAAAATTGTCAGTTAATAAATAATTGCTTTTCCATACTTAGGTACATTATGATCCCGTATCAAACATTTTGAAACAAAACAGCATATTCTAGATCTATTCAGAATAAATACTTTTAACGGATTTCAAAAAGGAGGAGGTTCTCAATTCGTTGTAACCTTTTTTTTAAATGTATATTCCCCGATTACTCGAAGATTGCTGAACTGATTTGGTTTTTTTTTCTTGCTCTTTTTTCTTTCATACTAATATATTAAACAGTGAAACTTTATTACACTTCAATGCATGAAAATACACGAAAGTTTAACTCCTTGAGATAAACAACCATGATCTCGGACACAATTTATATACATTTAAAAACGGTATCTTTAGCAAGTATCTAGACTACAATATATCAAGTTTTCAGTGAGGCGACATTCGACTACTAAACATGCCAAGGAGAAGTAGCGTTGACCCATTTATCGGCGCAGATACGTGCCGTATTCGCCTTAAAACATTTACTATGAAGGGAGGAAATGTTGAAAAATAAGACAAAAATGAAGCTTTTATGTTGAAATACTCTTTTCCGTGTGGTAAAGGTAGGTTTGGTGTTTACTTGTACTTAGTTTATATACTCCATTTATTAAAAAAATGGAGTATAAACTAAGTTAGTAAATTTTTATTTTTTATTTTTTGATGGAACGGATTTTTTTTAAAGAATTGCTAAAAAAAATGGGGTCAGTGTGAACGCACGGAGTAATCGTAAATTCGAAAGATTTAAAAATTAAGTAACTAGATTATACTTGTACATAATGTCTAATTATTTATTTTAAGACCGAAATTGTAATAGGTAATATTACTCTTAAATGATACTAAACACAATACGCACCTCGTATTTACTTAGTTTTGATACTTTATTCATATCTGTGGGTGATAATAATTGTGGTTGCTAAAATTTAAAACCAAAATGCTATTGCTGGTAGCTAGCTGTCATTTTAGCTTACCTAAGCCTGAGATTGAAGCCAGTTGGTAACCACACATTAGACAAAAAAACCGGTCAAGTGCGAGTCAAACTCGTGCGCCGAGGGTTCCGTACCTACCCATTATACTGCCATAATAAAAAGATATGGCCAAATTTAGATTTTCGGGGAAACTTGTAGTAAGTACCAAAATTTACCTTAATTTTCAACTTTTTATTTTTTGGAATTTTTCCTATATTTGTGCCATTTGCCAAATTTCGTGATTCTAGGTCAACGGGAACTACCATATAGGTTTTCGACTTAAAACCTATAGCGTACTTCCGGTTGACCTAGAATTGTCAATTTTGGTTAAAAGCAAGGTCTTATAACACAAGTAAAGGGAACATTCCGAAAAAAAAAAGTTGAAAATTAAGGTAAGTTTTGGTACTTAAAAATTTTCGCGAAAATTTAAATTTGTCCATGGTTTTTATCGTGTTGACTCAGGACCTTGAATTTTATACACCTAATTGGGACTATAGACTTCAGTGTCTGGTATAAATTTCATAATAAGGGACAAAATATCTACATTATCGCACGGTATTTTACAAAATCAGTGACATCTATTTTGCTTACTCATTCTTATTTTAAATTCAACACAATATTTTATTCAATCTGCATCACAATCCCGTGATACAATCGGGATGAAAAGTGTTTTACCACTCGGCAGCACTTCTTTGTATTGAAATTGTTGAGTGGTGACCCGCCTTTGTTCCTGTAGAGTTACGCACATAAGTGTTATTTGCGTTCTATATTTTATTTCTTTAGAATTTATGGAAATGTTGAAGCTTTGGTTGTGAACTTTAAAAAAAGCCTGTAGAGATGTGACACATTTGCGGATATGCATTTTCGGATACACGTTGACTTCAAACCGTCAAAGTTTATTTGCACTACTGCAAAAAGAAAATTATGATGGTAGGATGACAACTAAATTAATTAAAAGCTGAGAACCCTAAATAACACATAACACAACATCCCGTCTTGTTTCCCCGAAAATTTCGGCAGAGGCCTATGCCTATAGTACACCTACATTTCTCCAGTTATGTGTAAGTCCCATGTAATAGGGGGTGAGCCTATTGCCATCAACCGGGCACAAATCCAGACTCCAGGCTGGTACTTAGAAATTCCTGATACAAAAACCCATTAACAATTTACCCGACATGGGAATCGAACCCAGGACCTCACGCTCAGCAGTACCGCTTGTGACCACTAGACCATCGAGGCGGTCTAACCATAAATAAACAATATAATAATAATATTCACAATTCAATCCCCATGTGACATTGCCAAGCGGTTAGTCGACTTTTCACGTGACCAAAGGGCTGCCCTATTCTTTGGCCAAAGAATCAGCATCGCCATACAACCTGGCAATGCTGCCAGCATTTTGGGTACTTGGAATTTTTTGGACGTATGCCACATTGGGCACCCGCTTTAACGGCACTTGAGGTAATGGCACCTGAGGTATTCCACATACGGCACCTATCAATATTTTTCGCAGGTGCCCTATGATTCTTTTTTTTGTAATATTCGTGTACATAGACATACTATTAAAATTAATTTTTCTTGATGAAAATATACACCGCGACATTTTAAGGCTCGTGCAGACTAGCGCGACCCGACGGTCGTGTCGTGACACTCGTAGAACAATTTCTTTGAAAATTTAATGGAAATTGTTCTACAAGTGTCGCGTCGCGCTGTCGCGTCGTGGCTGTTTGAAGAAGCCTTTAGTCGTCTTACAACGGCAGCCCATTTCATGTACATGCCCGTTCCATGACTACGAATCATTAAAAAAACAAAAAATATTTTCGGACATACGAATAATAAAAAAAAATATAATTTACAGACGCATGATGTAGTTTCGAACACCCTGTTATGGAGATGGAATGAATGATGAAATGTAATGGTATTATGGTAGGTAGGTAGAAATCTTCTACCGTTTGATACGTAAACATTATTAACAGGGAGGGTGTTTCATAATCCTGAAGCATTATACATTTTTCCTTAGTATCTATTATCTTAATTCATTATCATCATCATCATCATATCAGCTGAAAGACGTCCACTGCTGGACATAAGCCTCCCCCATAAGGGTGGGATTTGCCATAATCGCCACGCTTGGCTGGCGGGTTGGCGATCGCAGTATGGCGGTCAAATGCATAGAGAACGCTGCTGCCCATTCTCTAGTAAAGTTTCTATTATCTTATTTAATGGTAACAATTTTTTTATCGCGCCTGTAGGTATTTTATGTCAGATACATTGAGTGGACCTCCTTTGTAAGACGACTAATATGTCACGGTGTATAAATAATCCCCATGTACTATTTATTTAATGGGTGACTTGTAACCTACTTAGGTAGAACATATTTTCACCAGAGTGTAGGTATTAGGTAAGTTAGGTACAATATATTATTATACAGGATGTAGAATGTAAAACTTTTTCACTACACAGAATAGCTTTTAGTGGTAAATGCATCTCAACAGGACGCCGAGTGACGCAAACTGCAACGGGGCTTGAAGATTGATGGGTGTGCGAGGGATAGATTGATTGTGATCGATTCGGAGTTCCGTTATTGAAAGATCGGATAGAAAAGCTAGGTTAGAAAATGGGTAGCTTTGTGTGGTTTACAACCGGTTTTTGTCTGTTGGAACTAGTCTCTGTTAATGAAATTTGCTGTAAAAAATCGTACAACAGACAACTGTTCATCAAAACTTTTACCAAAAATGGTGATTATACCAGCGATCTACGCTTGTTCATTAGCAGCCATGTCGTGGCTTAGAAATATTGTGTTTCTATCTACAAAACCAGCTTATAAATTAAAAAATAAACGTTTATTTCAGGAAATTATTCCCATATAAAGCACTACAAATTACATTAGACGTTATTCATTACATTACAAATAAATAATAAATTAAAGTGAATAAAATATTTAAAAATAATAATAATAATAATAAATTAAAGTTAATGAAAATAATAAATTAAAGTTAATGAAAACAATAAATTAAAGTTACAGCACATTCACAATTATAGTCAACTAGGTTAAAATTCATTCGATTAAAATTAATAATAATTATGGTAAAACAATAATCACTTAATAAGCTTATGTTTGGCATGGCAAAAACAGAAATTTTTGAGTTCAGTTTCCATCCAGCAGGGAAGCCCCTTCGTTATTCTATTGCTTACATTTGAACATTCTGCTGGAAATGTTGTTTCCAATTTACCCTCCAAATTATTCATTTATTTTCTTGAACCTTAGACGGTACTGCTGCGGTATTGCCGAAATTTCAATTTGTAAGCTTTTCTATCCTGCGGTGCGTCCGCAGGATAGAAAAAAACTTGTTTTTATTAAAAAAGATTTTGGTATGAAAATATGGCACCTATAGGTACAGGGTGGTAGGTACATACATCGACGCACAAGAACAGCCATACATTTTGACTGCGTAAGTATTGTACTGTTGTAAAAAAACAGCTGATAAAAAAAAAAAAACCATACCACTACCACATTCGCTTCAGATTCAGCAATGTATTACCTACTGATTAAAAGTCAAGCCAGTCCTACCACATGGCACTCAAAGACTCAAGGAGCTAACTAAACGCTTAAGTTTAACGATCATAGCGGATGTACAGCCGACATTAACTGTGATCATTACACTCGGCGTGGCGCCATGGTGCCGCGGTCACACACGGTTGGAAAGGCAGAATAGCTGGTCTTTTCTCTAAAAATCTCACCCTGAAAATGTGAAGTTGCTGAAGCTTCAAGTCAGCTGTCAATAGTGTCAATTTCCTAATATGGGGTAGAATGACAGCTCCCATCTTTTTTTGCTGTCGGCTGCGTAGCCGGTCTTGCTTGTGGCTACCTTAATAAATTATGGCCTCCAGCCAGGGTTTAAACACTTGAAAACTAAGCGACTACATGCTAAGGGCACCTCCTGTGGGGTACGGACTTCGAGTTGGGGCGTTGCTGGAAGAGGGCAGCAAGGGACGGGTTGGATCGGAATAGGGCAGCAAGGGACGGGTTGAATCGGAATAGGGCAGCAAGGGACGGGTTGGATCAGAATAGGGCAGCAAGGGACGGGCTGGATCGGAATGAGACAGCTCACGTCAAGGTCACTTCAGTTTTTTTTCACGGCTTGTTTTTACAGAATAGATCGGCTCATCATCTGCCTAACCTTTTACCAACTAATTTGAGGTTGGCTTTCAGACTAACCGTATGCAGTTGAGTACCAGTATTTTACATGGAGCAACTGCCTATCTAACTTCCACAACCCAGTGACTGGGTAATACGATAAGATTTGCTTGCAGACTACGAATGACAGCTGGGACCAAAGGCTTAACGTGCTTTCCGAGGTATGACGGGGTCTTGGTATTTATAGATGGTCAACCATCCACGCAACAACCGCGACAAGCGCGCTTCACCTGATCGACCGACCCGTGCGGCGTAGAATACATCGGCTAATAATATTAATTGAGTAAAGTGCCGTCCCACATACCGCAGTGTAACCAGTGCGTGTTGCCAGTGATGACATATGCAACCGAAACGTGGTCACTCACAATGGGCCTCATAAGAAGGCTTAAAGTCACCCAAAGGGCAATGGAGAGGGATATGCTTGGAGTTTCCCTGCGTGAACAAATCAGGAATGAGGAGATCCGCAGGAGAACCAAGGCAATCGACATAGCCCGAAGAAATGACAAACTTAAGTGGCAGTGGGCAGGCACATTGTTCGCAGAACAGATGGCCGATGGGGCCGAAAAGTTCTCAAGTGGCGACCGCGTACCGGAAGACGTAAAGTTGGAAGGCCTCGCACATGGTGGACCGATGACCTTGTGAGGGCCGCCGGAGTCTGCTGGAAGCGGGAAGCACAGAACCGGTCGAAGTGGCGGAGCTTTGGGGAGGCTTATGTCCAGCAGTGGACGTTTTTGGCTGAAATGATGATGATGATGATGATGAAAACGCTGGAAAAATCATTTCTCATACAAGGGACTGCCAGGTATTGTATGGTTGTTGATGCATCCGATGGCATCGGTAAGAAGGATAGAATTGTTGTAGAATTTACAGTACAATTTTGTAAAATTATTTAAACAAAAATGCCCATTACTTCGAGTTTTCTTATCTATGTGACCATCGACTATCGAATACAATCCCGAGCATATTTTTAAATCCTGGGTTTACGGGAATTGTCGATGCCTAATCCCGGGACCCCGGGGCTATCCCGGGATTAGACTATGTGGTTTCTAATGGGGCTTAAATGAAGAAAAAAAAACTTGAATAACTTCTTAAAAAATGTTTTTAATATTGTTGCACAACACAAATCACAATAGAGTAGGAAAAGAAAAAAGACAAAGCAAAAAACTATTTAGACTAAATCTCGAGATTAGCCAAGTGTAGTTTCTCGGAGTCAGAAAACGACCGGGATCCCGGGATAGTATTCTCTGCCACCGACCCACTTAAACAGGGAGACTAAAATTATTTCCAGCATACTACGAAACCTTCTAATGTACATCAAATAAGTATTAAAAGCATCAGTAATTTAATTGATAAAATAACCTATACCTACGCACATACAGAGACGAAACTCCGTAAACGTGATATCGATATCTAAACATGATAAAACAAAAGAGACATAATTTTATCAGTAGTCACTTAAAACTTAAAATATCCGAGGTGCATCGGTACTCGTTAACGACCGCCAAACGCTTTTGGGCATGGAGTTGACGTCCGATCTCAACTTCGGCTCAACCATCGAGCCAAAAGCTCAGACTGCAGCCAAGAAGCTGAGCATCCTAAAAAGGTGAGGCGATACTTCACATCTGGACAGCTTTTGAGCCTGTATAAAGCTCAAGTTCGTTCTTGTATGAAGTATTGCAGCCACTTATGGGATGGCTTAGCAAAATACCAGCTTGCTGCCCTTGACTCGGTGGAACGCAGAGCAAAAAGGCTCATAGGCGACGAAACGTTGGTGGCTAAGCTTCACAGCTTGGCTCATCGGCATAATGTTGCTTGCCTGTCGGTCTTCTACAGACTGTACTTCGGAGAGTATGCGCAGGAGCTCCACGACCTGATCCCACCATCGCCCTTTTACTACCGGACTACCAGACGCACTGCAGGGTACCATCCGCACTTGGTTGATATCCCGACCAGTCGCACTCAGCGCTACTCCTCCACATTTATTATGCACACAGCCAAAGTGTGGAACTCTCTGCCTGCGTCTGTGTTTCCTTCCACATTTAACCCGTCCACCTTAAAAACAAGAGTGAACAGGCATTTTCTGGGCACGCTCGATCCATCATAGATCTCATCAATCGCTTTCCATGAGGCGTGATTGAGGTCAAGAGCAGGCCCATTTAAAAAAATCTGTTTTTATTTGTGTTCACTTCCCAGTAGTGATAGGTCTAAACGCGATAAACAAAAAAAGGCAACGATTTTCTCAACTCATACTATATGTAACAATTCTAACAGCAGTCGTTGACCCCCAAATCTATTTGTTTTTTGTAGTAGTATCAAAGTATGAATAAAATCTGTGCATATATAAGTCCACTTTTTCAGGATATTCCAACTATTTTCATTAAGCAAACTAAATGCAACAACCTCACGTAATAACATAATTATACGCCATCAAAAACAAAGCAAACAAGCGACATTTAATTAAACAAATGCACCACTTTCTAAGTTAATTCATAGTTCAACATAAAAGACTATAAGTGGCAAGTGGCAACACAGTATCGTGCATGGCAAGGAAATGGGACCGCGCTAATCCGGCAATTGCCATCTTCCTGGGGGCGCGACGTGTAGGTTTTCATTGCGGGTGAGTGTGTCCAATGACACACGACACGGTGAGTGCGTCATTTTAATTTGCTTAATAAAAGGAATATGACGTCATGATAGTTTTAAATTAAAGGTTGTGGTCACGGGTCAGTGATGTCGTGAAATGAGTTATGTCTGTAGGGACGTGACCGATTTTCGGATATTTTAATTATCTAGTAGGTAATTTTGTAACTTTGAATAACAAATAATTAGTAGCGTGTGATGATGAAAATTGAATCATTGTGACGTTGGAAGTTTTGGATTAGAACGGTAAAGGCGTATGGAATTTGCGCATGAAGATATAAGGTTCGATAAATTACGTAACCTTTCACTATCTATTGTAGCTAAACAAATACATGCTCAGATTTACAAACAGACACACAAATAATGGTTGGCCAACAAGGGATCAAATCAATAGATGGGGCTTTCGACTACTTATCCAATATAGTGACATCTTAATTCTACTTGACATTAAAAGTCCTGGCTTTAGCCGAAAACTACGTTGAATGTGGTGACAAAACAAAATGTTTCTTGTAGAAAAATAAAAGAGTGTTTGAATTTTTTTCTAGCAGTAACACGGACATTTAACAAAGATAAATTAGCGCGAATAATGATACTCATTACGTAAAACAAAACAAATCTATAATGACGAGTACCTACAGAACAAAAGATATACAAGGTCAAACGTTATACATTATAATATTTAAAAATGATGAAATAAAAACAAAATTGTGCTTTTTTTGGAGTCTGCGATCGCAGGTAGTTTATTTACTTAAAATATCTGTTTTTGTGTAAGCTTTACCTACGTTATAGGATACACGATCACGCAAAAAAAGCTGATGTTTTAAACTCATACTTAAAGTAGACGTAGAGAGTAGAAGTTTTTTGTTAGGATAATAATATCGATACCAATCACGGCCGCAGATTTTTTTAGCTAATTTAATTTGACCCTGTAGAGTTTAAGTTTGGAATCCTTTGGTAAGTGCAGTATTATTTCATCGCAAAATCTATCTGATGTAGAATGGAAACAAGCAGTGCTAATGTTATTTAAGTAGTTAGCGTGTCCACATATCACATGAGTGACAGTGTGTGGTCAGTGAGACACGCTGCCAATGAGTGCACTACGCGGATATTTATATGTCAGTGCGGATATATGCAACAACAGTGATGTATCTGTATGAATTATTCTTCAGTAAGTCTTTGATTGCAAAATATACTAAATAAAATGAATGAAATGAATTTGACAGATTTTTATCTTTTATATTATTTTATTTAAAACATTATCAGTGGGGCAGAAAAATTGGAACTGATTTTGTTAACTACTACTCAATGCTACTAATATGTTAGTCAGTAAAAAGAAAAAGGATTTGTTATCACTAAAATACGGGTATTATTAAGATAGCTTATTAGTTAAGCTATTTTGCTGCTGTACTGTCAATAACTAAAGGCAGCTACGATAATTGCCTTGCCAGATACTGAAGGCTGGCACACTGAAACACCTTTTGAAGTGAAGTAGAAACAGTATTGAAAAAACTGTGCGTGCTTCGCATATTGTATGAATAGCGAAAGCCACCATTGCCGTAAATTCCAGCCGTTTGCTTAATGAGTAAAATGGTGTATTAAATACTTTAAAATAGGTCGCATACCTAGCTATTTCAAATAGCTCCACCCCTATTACGAACCAATCAAGGTTTAATAATATGAGTTATTTTTTTTTTACCACTCCGTTTAAAGTTACTTATAACCTATAAAGTCTACAGAAATCTAATTACCATCGAAAGCTAAACTAATTGACTCACTAACTCATTGACTTTAGTAATTAAGTTAAAATTTGTGATCATTTTAATTAGCAAATAGATTTAGCAGCAACAAGTGAGTTACTTCTAATTCCTTGAACTTAACTTGAAACATAAGTTGAGCGTCGTTGAATGAATTAACAAGAACTTTTTTATGTTGTTTTAAATAGCTGCGAACTATAATAATGTTTATTTTGAATTCCATTCATAACTAAAGCATTAGAATAAACTTCAACAAGTCAGTTGCTTCTAATTCTCTCATCTGAACTTGGAACATAAGTTGAGCGTCGTTGAATGAATTCACAAAGATTTTTTTTATTTGGTTTGAAATAACTTCAAATTACATTTATAATGTTTCTCTAGAATTCCATTCATAACTAAAGCATTTTGATTCGTCATATTCATTCAGTGATAATCATATTTTACGGTGCGGTATCCGAGATAGGATACCTAAATGTGAAGTGAGTTTATTTAGGTCGGATACCCTGCGGATATTCGCGGGCGATGGCTCATCTCTATTTGACACTTTGAGCCCGAGGTAAGTTACCAAGTGTATTTCTGAGTAATTGAGTTTTGTTTGGAATAGGTTCCCAGTGGCGATAAAATTAGGTTTAGGTTCATAACATCACGCCGCTATTCCCCGGAGGGTTGAGCAGAGTGTTTAGTAGGTACCTACACCTACGTTTCATCACTTCATTAGTTTCCGTTTACGTCTCATGTTCCGGATATGGACGAGCCTATTAGATAGATACCATTAACCGGGCACAAATCTAGTTTTTGCAGTTACTGTAAAATTCTTGATGGAAAATCGAATTCACAGCATTAATGACATCATCCGTCGGGCTCCAGCTGTCTTAGAAACCAATGGCTTAGCACAAGACGATGGGAAGAGGCCAGACGAAATTACCATAAAGCCTTGGAAGTTGGGTAGGCCTTTGGTGTGGGATGCTACCTGTGTCGACATCCTCGCGGCATCCCATCTTCTGAGCACGGCGGGCTGTGCCGATGCCATTGCTGCAGGTGCAGAAAACCTCAAACGGCGCAAATATAACAACCTTATTGGGAGCTATATGTTTAAGCCATTTGGGGTTGGAACACTAGGGCCGCGGGGTCCGAGTGCTCATCGAGTATTTCGGTCCATGCGGTTGGTCGAGTTTTCACCACCAAAGGCTAGCCTATTCTTAGTTCAAAGAATCAGCATTGCCATCCAATGTGGCACCGCTGGCAGCCTTTTGGGCACTTTTCCCACTGATAGCGATGTGGACGAATTCTTTGATGCCCAGTGAGCTCTTCCCTTTTTTATTTTATATACTTACTTGTACATAATAATTAATTTATTTATGTTAGACCGAAATTCACAGTTTCCCAGTCCTTGTAATCGATCGCGGGATCTCGTACTCAAAAGTTGTGCTTATAACCACTAGACCAACGAAACAGTCCTGTTTTAGATACCACAATACATATACAACAATATACAGGGTGGTAGGGACTGGCCCGACAAGAACATGATTCAAGACGCGTAAAATTTTTACGTTTGTTACAAAAAAAATATATCATCATCATCATTCATCATCATTTCAGCGAAAAGACGTCCACTGCTGGACATAGGCCTCCCCCAAGCTCCGCCACTTCTACCGATTCTGCGCTTCCTGCATCCAGCGGACTCCTGCGGTCCTCACAAGGTCATCAGTCCATCTTGTGGGAAGGCTTCCAATGATACGTCTTCCAGTACGCGGTCGCCACTCCAGAACCTTTCGGCCCCACCGGCCAACTGTTCTGCGAGCAATGTGCCATGCCCACTGCCACTTAAGTTTGGCAATTCTCCGGGCTATGTCGGTTACCTTGGATCTCCTGCGGATCTCTTCATTCCTGATTCGATCACGTAGGGAAACTCCAAGCATAGCCCTCTCCATTGCCCTGACAAAAAATAGATATATAAAAAAGTGCAATACCACTTTCAAAATCTATGGAACACCATATTTTTTTCAGAAACGACGAAATATTTCAACGCAAGGGCGTTTAGAAACATGTACTAATTCCAGGGTAACAGGTTGCGGTTCGATGTCACTACCACCATGTTTTAGAGGCTTCGTCCACCAACCTCTTAGAACAGTACTAGCGTTAGCCCGCGGGTCCGCCCACGTGGATGTCGGTTATCGCGTAAAAAAGTAGCCTATGTCTTTTTTTATATCCCAGGCTCGATGACAATCGGTTCAGCGGTGTAGGCGTGAAAGCTTAATAGACAGACTGAGTTACTTTCGGATTTATGACATTAGTAGGGAAGTAGCGATTATTTAAATTTAACTGCAGCGGGGAAAGAGATGGAGCAAAATGCCCTGTATAGCTCTAACTCTTTCCCACATTGAAAGCAGATATGTTTTTGTTTTTTAATATAGTTCACGCATACAGGCTTTTTGAAGCAACGTTTTGCATTTGAAAATACGAATTGCGGCTCGCGAAACGCGATCGGTTTGTGCTATAAATAATGAATACTTATATTCTATGCACATTTTTTGCTTTTTTGTTGTTATGTTTGGGCGTTGTTTAGATTTCAGCTTTTAGCATCGTAAGCTGGATCATTTTGATATTTTCTGTTGTTTATTTTTACACCAGCCTGTGCAGCCTGTATTTTTTACGTTTCATTTTTGGGTAACGTAGAAGAACTAGTTTCTCTTTCTTAGAATAAACTAGTTTCTGCCTGCGACTCGTCCGCGTAAATTTCTTTTGGTAATACTGTGGCTTCCCGTTGGAATTTTCGGAATCGGATCAGTACTTACATTCGTAGATTACCTACCCCTTACATACAAACTCACAAAATTTTAGTAGTTATACCTCTTAAAAATATTAGACTAACGACCCACAGATACTTCGCAAGAGTGGAATGGCGTGGCGACATGTAAAAAAAGAAGGAAAAGGATCACAAGGCATCAAAAAGCCATTATTGGGGTGTATGAGGTCTTGCGTTAATTATATTACGTTGTACATAATAATATACAAAGATGAAAGATGGGTGGATAAATGTTAAAATTTACGATCATAACTTTCTAAAGCTAGCGTAATTTCACGAATTTGCATTGTTTTCTTCTTCATGTTAGCTAAATCCATGTTGATGTCTGTAAAAAATACACTTTTCCAATTTTTTCCATGAAGATTAGAACATGACGTCACATAACCCCCGCCCCTAAAATATCCTCAATAATCCCGTAGATTCCATCTGAATATTAGCTTAAACAATGCTGATTCTATATTAAAAAGCCTTGCAGTATTAAAGGATATATCCCAAGTATTTAAGGCTTATTGCCATGTGAATGTCAGTTGTCAGTGACGTCACATACGGTAACATGGCCATCGGAAGTGGCCGGCGACACCTGAACGCGTCGAGTTCCGGTTTCCATTTCTGAAAATGGTATAATATTGTGGGTGGAGTGGAGTTTTCATTTTGTAATGTAACGGTTTTTTGTTGGTGAAGAGAGTACAGGTTTTAAATGTCTTTGTTAAACACACCAAGTACAGTTGCAAGGTTTTTTTTGTAAACGGAAAATAATTTAAAAGCCTAATAGCACTACTAGGGAAGCGGGCTGGAGGCCTTAATTTATTAAGGCAGCCACAGGTAAGTCCGGATAAACAGCCGACAACCTCGTATAGGTTGAACTGTGAGAAGCCATTTAAAAAAAAAATGCTAGGGAAGCCTGCACGTGTGACGTCACAATAAATTGAAAATGGCGCCCTCTAGAGACCATAAATTCAAGAACTAAATACAAATTTTGAACTTACTTTTTGACAGTTTATGTAGGTATGGCAAATCTGACAAAAATTCAAAATGGAGAGACTATTACAACGTTTGTAAACTAGCCTTGATTTGACCAGACTAGACTTGGCCTCCCTAAAGAGATACCTGAACTTCGAAAAGCAAACCTTAAACTTAGCGAAACAATTCTATGTATTGTTTTCTCAGTCATCATAACACAAAAATGCTATATAATACAATGCACTGCAATTAAGCTCCATTAGGAATTTCTCAGTAACATCCCGTGGTTTGGAAGTCGGCGGTGTGATACCCCCGTGTCTCGGAAAGCACGTCAAGCCGTTGGTCCTGCGCTTGACCTCTCTCCGGTCGTGTCGGATTGCCGTCCCATCGGATTATGAGAGTGACGGAAGAGTGAGTGCCCCTATGTCTGCGCACACACGTGTGCACTATAAAATCTCCCGCGCCGAAGGCTAGTCTTCGTTGAGATTGACCGCCATGGCCGAAATACGGTCCGGTGGACTATATTGCAATTAGGCTGCCGATTTACTTAATTACAGTAGCCAAATGCCTAATTCATGCAGGTATAACTAGCCGATTCCAATTGAATTTGATGCCGAATATCGATCCGATTTAACTTAATAGTGATAGTTCAATCCGCGTAGCTTATTGATTTATAATTATAACTATGTTGAGGTCGGCATCCGGTGGCAGCTGAAAAGCAGTATTTAACACGAAACGACTATCTACCTGACTTCCCAAAAGCCAGAAACTGGGGGGCTTGGCCCCTTGGTAAGACTGGTTGTCTGACTACCCGTAAAAACTGCTAAAGATCTATGAATGACAGCTAGGAGGGGTCTCGATGCATAATGTAATGGAAGGTCACCCATCCACAAACCGACCGCAGCAAGCGTAGCTAAACCTTCGCTCGACCCGAGCGGCTATAATCATTTAGCCATGAGATAGTTATCACACTGATATAAATATTCACAAAAGTAAGGAACAATCTTGTGTATTTATTCTGTACGTGTGTATGTCACTGAACTCGTCCTAAACGACTGGACCGATTTTGATGAAAATTTGTATTGTGCCTATTCAGGGCACAAACACAAAATTTCGGTTTACATTCACAATTGGATTCGGTAGGTAGAGCTGCGATCGAGTTCTCAGCAAAAGGACAACATCTATCCGTGTTAGCTATAGTTTGGTATAAAATCCAGTGTTGCTCATTTGGAAAAAAATATCACTTCACTTAAGTAGAATGCAGACTTTGGCAACAGCCTATACATAAAAAAATACCAAGCTATGAATAGAATTTTCTTTTAATAGTGATGACATATTGTTATTCTATTTTTAAAACCGTAAGTTACAAAGTAACGAGCTTTTATTAACCAAAACATCTGACAAAATGTCAGACACGCATCACTATTATAAGAAAAGACAGAAAATAATCATTACGTCATTACCCGTGATGATCATCACCGTTTTATGATGACGATGACGCATGACGCAAGTTCTGACATCACCTTTGGCACACCAACTGCATATTATGACGATATAAATTTATTATTACTTCGGCACATAAAGTATATTTTAATTTTTTGTAGGTTATAAAAAATTGTAATGTTGTCACTGACAGTTTTAAAAGTGGGCCAAATAGCCCAGAACTTTTATTATACGGGCGTAACGGGCTAGACGAATAATAATCAAATTTGGACCTAAGTATTTTACAGAACTCTAGTGACTGAATCCTGCTAAGCCACTTTTGATTCTGACGGCCTCAAGATTACTTATTTCCATCAACGAAAGAAGATTTTATGGCATCTACAATAATTTTCGATACAATACATACAAATAACTGTCGATGATGATTGATGGGTCAAATTAACAGCTTTTAACTAAATACATTTGAAAGTATATTGGGTTTTGGGTATCTACAGCACAAAAAATCTATTTTTTTTATGTTGTCTGCCTCTCTGTCTGTTTGTTCCAGCTAATCCCCAGAACTACTTTTTATACGACGATGACATAACACGCGAGCAAAGCCACGGGTGGAAGCTAGTTTGAAAGAAATCTCGTACAGACTAATTCAAACTTGAGCCAATTTTTCACATTTAATCCTCCAAAGCTATCCTCACAATTTAGTTGGCTGAATCTGACACACGAGTCCCAACGGTCCGAGATCCAACATATTACAACCCAAAACTTTTTTACAAAAAGTATCTACCGTCTATTCTGGGCCAGCCTCGCTCAATATTTTTTTACTATAAAAGTTACTGGTCGTATACTGTCAAAACAGGCCACCCATTTCATAAATCGTTTAAAAATAGAACACTGCCCAAAATGGCGCGAATAAAATACTCGACTAACGACCAAGCGAAGGACGGAAATTTTATTCGTGTTTAAGTGTACAACATACAAACACCGCATTTTTCTAAGGGGTAGGCAGAAACTACAGAACACTGGCTACGATTCATACATAAAGGGTGGCAGGGACATCGACCCGCTAACTGAAACCATGAATTCAGCAACTATGATTCTCACACACCCACCGTAGATTTGAAATTTTTCGCGGATAATAAAAAAAAAAACGCTGTTATATAGAAAATGCAATACCTACGCAGTCAAAATGTATTGAATATAATTTTTTTTAAATAACTGACGAAATATTTCAAGCCTAGGGTGTCTAAAATTATGTGTAATATGGGGCTTTTGGCTACTTTGTACGTGTGCATTTATGTATCTTTTTTTTTGGCATGTGCGTTTTGTTTGTGCAGCATAAACAATTTTTCTTTCCTTTTGTTTTGTTTCCATGTGTTGAATTTATGGCGTAGGAAGTGCGTCGATGTCACCATGTATACACAATCAAATAAATAATTTAAAGGACATCACGTCTATGTTCTCTCGGCGTTTCCAGCAACATCCATTTCATATGTTAATTCCTTTTGTTAATCTCCTTTCATTCCATGACCAAACCATTAAGGCAAACTCTTATCTTATTTATTAAAATACGTACTAAAACGCCATCGGTTTCCACCATCTTCTATGTAATCGTTCGTTTAGTCCCATTATAAAAGATTCAGGGCCCTTCCTTGCTTAGCTTTACATAATTGAGAGCCAAAGGGATTTGCGTCCAAATGTATTATGTTTTTAGTGATGACTAGAGCCTGACATTTGATGGGCTCTCTGAAAAATTAATCGTTGATTTTGGCTCTAATTAGGTTAGCTGGAGGCTCATTTATGATTCTGGGGTGGCTTAGATGGTTTTAAGGCTGAAGTGAATTTTTTAAGACGGTGAGGTGGTGTTGATGTAACCTATTGTACGTTTTAATGAAGATTTAATCATACTTATCAAGCTCAATTTCATCCTTAATTTTTTTTGGCTTATTGGTCCAATCGCACGAATTTAATTGCTCGAAATGGGTGATTCGACACTTTTAAATATTATATTATTTAAGGGTCAATTCGCTCGTTTCGGGTGAGTTCATTCGTGCGAATTTACTAATAATTAAAAACAATAAGTTCTTTGGATGATTTGGGTTACAGATATGTTCTTAGATTTTTGCAGGACAGAATTTCTTAAAGCATACCTAGGTATAAAAACAGATTTAAGTTGATACTTTTTGAAGATCCGTAAATAAAATGTGGAATCGAGCCACATATAAATAAATACACAACAGTTTTAACATTTAACATTTGTAACGTTTACTAAATATGTGCAATTATTAATTAATTTTTTTAGTCTTTACAAAAGTTCTAACCAACCATACCCCACACAAAACTACAGATATTCCTTCGTCTAAAATCTCAGTAACACAACACGACGTTTAGTTTAAAAATAAAATAGTTTACAGTACGGAATCACTGACTGTCCCGAAGGTAATAAAACATTGCGAGATTGTCCAGACGACTTTTGTTACCGAAATAACCAAGACTAGCATGCATTGTGCTACGAACGGTCTTATTTATTTATTTTTTAGCTATTTTAGAGGTCATTTTTAGGCACAATACACCTACCAGAAAGAATGTTTGTGGTAAAACGAGGCACGTGTATTTTAAAGAATTTTTATGCCGGCAAGGTCTCGGCTCAAAATTCGGAAGTATCAGGAATGCTACAAAAATGTTTCAAATACCGACCTGGCACGAATCGCGAAATTTATCGCAACTTGTGGAAGAGGATTTCGTATTTTTATTCTATGTGGAAGTAGTTTTTGTTATGTTATAACCCTTTCGCACAATATGCGATTCGTTACTCCGACAGATCGATGACAAGACGCTGACGTTTCGCATGCGACTGTCATCGGAGGTGCGCGTGCACCGTGCGGGTAGACACTGGGACAAGTAACGAACGTGTGACTCGTAGCCTGCAGTTGCGACTCTGCAACTCGACATCAAGTGTACGCACCGACAACCTGTTACCATGAACTGTTTCGGCTGACAGACCCTCAGACAGACAGTGGAGGCTTAGAAATAGGGTTCCGTTGACATCCTGTGAGTACAGAACCTTCGAAATTATGACATTAAATTTTGACAAGATCATCATTATGACGTTCATAAAGAAACAACCAAAATATGAATTTGTCATTTGTTTCTTTACTACATAAGCGTAATTGTTAGGCTTCCGTACCCGAAGGGTAAACCAATGCAACCCTACTACTAAGCCTCTGCTGTCCGTCCATCCGTCTGTGTGTCAGCGGGCATCTCAGGATCCGTATAAGCAGACAGTTGAAATTTCCACAGAATGTGTAATGTATGTGTGTGTCTATTGCCGGTATAACAACAAATAATAAAACAAACCCAACGTTAAAAATTAAAGTGGTCTCCATACAAAAAGCGTATTTTTTCGGCGTATTTTACATTGTGGTACGGAACCCTTCGTTTGCGAATCCGACTCGCACTTGGCCGGGTTTTAAACTACATGAGGCCGGTAACATTGATCTAATAATTCCATCAGAATGCGTAAGCCCAATTATGAAGTCCCGATTTGCAATATCGACAGTCCGGGATGTAATGACGTTTCACGGGCCATTTCCTCCTGAAAATGAAGTTAACGCGATAGTTTTCCGACAAAACCGCACGAATTTGACGTAGAAATTGCCGCGTTTACTCGTGTTATGAGGCTAAATTAAGCTAGTCTGACTATTGTTGGATTTTGATGCGGTTTTTTAAGAAGAAGGTTGATATAGCATAGTGTTCTCGATGTGGGGTGGGTTGCTAGTTAAGCAAAAATGAATTGATGGGAACAGGCTTAACTCACGTGAGTTAAAACTCACGGTCTGCTGCTCTCCATTTTATCTCCTAAACAGTTCTAGTACCTCGTCATTTCAGCTGAAAGACGACGACTGCTGGACAAATACCCCATTTCCCCAGCAAGCATCGCCACTTCGCCCTGTTCTGTGTTTCTCATCCAACAATTGAATCAGAAGTTAATAGTTCCGCAGGAGAATTAACTAAGGTGACTGACATAGCCCGAAGAATTGCCAAACTTAAGTGGTAGTGGGCACGGCACATTGCTCGCAGATGGCCGATGGGACGGAAAGGTTCGGGAGTGGCGACCGTGTAGAGGAAGACGTTGGAAAGCCTCCCACAAGGTGAAAACCGGACACTTCGTTTTCCAGTTCTAGGAGGCCATTCGGTCACTGTCTCACTCCAGTTGTCATCACTGCGGTTTGACCGCGTAGAGGAAGACGAAGCGTTGGAAGACCTTCCATAAGGTGAACCGGTGACCTGGTGTTGCCCGCAGAAATCTGCTACCTATTGCTTAATTTTGCATCGGTGTTTCAAACGTACATCAAAGGCATATTTCTAAGATCAAATCGAAGTGTTACGATTCGAAGTATTCAGTTGATGAGTAAATCATTTATCGCGAGTACCGATACATCAATATTGTGACACACGGACCGAGAGACTAGCATACATCTGTCATCGAGTGTGTTATCCTTGCTGTAAATCTGCGCAGACGCATTGAGGTTTTCGATATCGGAAATCGAGTTATGGAACTCAAATGGAGTTGGACAGCACACCTGGCAAGACGCAGTGATGACGTGTGGAATAAGGCAGTGACCGAGTGGCGTTCAAGAAATGGAAGACGAAGTGTGGGTCGTCTGGAGGTAAGATTGGCGGACGACATCGTTAACATCGCGTGAGAACCTGGATGAGGCTGGCATAGAAACATGGGAATTGGCACAAGAAAAGAGAGGCCTAAGCTCAGAGTGAGTGAAGTTGGACTGTGTAAGATGATAATGAGTGATACATCAATATTGTGACACACAGAGCGACAGGGTAACATACATTTGTCATCAAGTGTGTCAGCCTTGCTGTAAAACTATAACGAATGAGTAAAACATTATTTTGAACTAGCCCGTGACATCGTCTGCGCGTATTATTTAAATTTCAAAAGGGTGACAAATAGCCTCTGTTCTTCTTCTGGTCCCACGCTATTTATCTGTCAAGTACCATACCGAGTGGTTTAGCAGTGAAAAGATAACAGACAGACTGAGTTACTTTCGTATTTACAATATTAAGTTGTATGGTGCATATCCGGCTCGAAGGACCAAAATAAATGTAGGGAGATCCCTACACTTAGTGATATGATAACGGGGTGATTGTATTCGGGTGATGAAATAAAATCGACCGCTGTGAATGTTCGTTAAACACCGATTTATTGAAATATATTGTTATATATTAAGTGCAATAACAGGTAGGGCTGGTCCACAAATTTAAGGTCGCTCAGCGCGCTATAGAGCGGGCTATTCTCGGAGTTTCTTTGAAGGATAAAATTAAGAATGAAATTATCTGGAAAAGCACCGAGAATCCGGAGAAGTTACCGACATAGCTTGTAGAGTGAGCAAGCTGAAGTGGCAGTGGGCTGGCCATGTTTGTCGAAGGACCGATGGACGGTGGAGCAGACGAGTCCTGAAGTGGAGGCCGCCTATCGGCAAACGTACTGTGAGACGCTCCCCAGCTAGATGGACCAACGACCTTAAAAAGGTGGGTTACAGACTGGATACGGAAGGCGGAGGATAGAGTATTGTGGCGCAGCCTGGGAGAGGCCTATGTCCAGCGGTGGACTGCGATAGGCTGAGTTGAATAGGTAGGTACAAATGCTGTGTGTGTACAATGAACAGTGCGTAAGTCACGGCCTAAAATGATAAATTAAGTTATTGATTGAATTACATACTACATGCATGCCGTTCACGCCTTCTAGGTAGGGACGGTGGCAGAAATTGTAGAACACCACCTGCTACTAACATACTCCTTTTGCTTTGTTTAATCATTGACTTCTACTCGAGAATATCAAGCTTTAAACTGTAACACCATATGTAGCCGATTGGCATTACAACTCTCACTCGTCACTTCAATACACCGTTATAAATAACCTGCCAAAATCCTTTAAATAAACTGTCAAATTTTACCACGTTCACTTCAAAAAAAAAAACACTTTTAGTTCCCTTCTTACTTCACATTAAGGTCGTAAATTGCTTAAGTACGACAACCGTGGATTTGGGACTACCTGATTGGTCGGATCTGCCAATTTCTCCACGAGATCGAAAGTTCTGACGACGGTATCTACGTAAGCGTTTTTTTGTTGACTAGTGATGTAATTATCGTCACGTAGAGATGCGCCAAATCATTTTATCATCATTATTCAGATACTAGTGTAATTATGAACTGTTACGCTCATGTCCGGGAAATTTTGCCAAATAAATTATGGATGGCGGCTGTAACTTTAGACAGGGGGTCGGGTGATGTTTTTGTTGTAATATGTAGGAGTAAGATAGATGTAAATAATATAGGCAATCCACAACAATACTTATGTAAGCGTAGATCCAACCCTAACAAACGATGCATTGTGCCAATGAATTTGGTATCTATTATTTAATGTGATCAAGTGATACATTTATTTGCTATAATAGATCGTGTTGGGTGGTACAGGAATGAGAGGGAGAATCGAGAACATCTCAGCGATATACAAAGAAGAATGGCAATTTTTGTGACGAAATAAACCTTTATTCGGTTAAGGACAGATTCTGGTTACGGCAGATTCTCTTTATGGCAGATTCATGTTGCAGAAATTGGGCAGTCGCGACCAAAATCTGTAATACTTAAAAATATCATCAGAACTGAAATAAAACGAAATCTATGTATTTAATCCACTATTTTGTCAACTTGTTTTGAGCATAGACGTCTTTGACAATAGATACGCACACTTTTATACTGGGTACACAGACTTAAAAGTACAATTATACTATGATTTTGCGTTTTCTCATAATTTGACCGAGAACTATCTTTTGAGACTATTTGTAGGAATGTACGCGAAGTCTAAGTGCGACACCCAAATGGAGGAGTCTTGCCATACTGCTTTAGTTCTGTTTTTCGCACTTACACGTAAGAACCATTTTCTTGGTGGTTATTTCTCCAATCACCCGCATCGTCCATATCGCAATGGCAGAGAGCCTCATCATCATCTGCCCAGCCCTTTCCCAAAAATGTTGGAGTCGGCTTCTAATCTAACCGGATGCAGATGACGAGCAGCAGAGTGACGAGTGAAGACGACGGAAATCAAACAGCTGGTAGTTGGTATTTGGACCCAAAATGACAGTAGGCATACTTTTGAATCAAGGTTTCATAAATCCGGCTTAAAGTATATTAGAAATACAAGAACGAGTGGATCGTCATCAGCAAATAGTATTATGAATTCAGGTCGCAGATGATGATAGATTTTAAAAGAAGTAGAGGAGACTACTCATCTTTATTTTGTTTTTATTTAGCAGTGATATTAGATAATGTAGCTACTTCTTCACCTCACTTGGGTAATGCGCCAGGTCGGTGACCTATTACGTGCATGTCAATCAACAGAGAAAATGCTTGGTGAAAACACGCTATTATTTTATAGAGTACGTTTTGCGGTCCATTTTTTTTATAGTCCTTGAGATTTTCCAGTGGTATTTGCATAGATTCTTCGCATGGGTTCCGCGGTATGTTGTGGAGGATTTGTAGCCTTATTTTCTGAATTGGTTAGTTCCTTGACAACGCAAGCATCTCGTCTGCGTATCTGTTGGTCTGTAGACACAAGATCTGGCTTCAGTCCAGCGCCGCGCACACAAATAGACCAAGCGACACTCACCAAGTGGTTTAATTGCCTATACAAGCGAATTTTATAAACTATTTTTGTAAATAATTGTAATTTCGACACTACTAGCCCGGATATTGTGTGTTTTTGACATTCAGAATCGAGTTCTTTTCGGGCATTCGTTACAGCTGTTGGTTTGGTTGTAATTTATTCTTGAATTTATTTAATAGGCTGTTTGACATGGTTTTAAATTTATTGGCTGCTATTAAGCAATGTTTTTGTATAGGCGTATCTATGGATGGGACATAGGTAAATGCCTATCTGCTATGTGGATCATGGGAAGATGTACGATAGAAATAAAAGATAATTTTGTGGAATTGTTGAAGCAAATGTAGGTTACTTTGCAGTCTGGTCACACAATGCGATTCTCATTACGATTATGAATAGATCCAACAACAATCGGTTTCTTCATGGACTAGAATATTTAGACGACTTTAATAATTAGGTCAGCTAAATATTTAGATGTTTTGAAGACAAGAATTTGTGTGATCTGTTCGCGTATAGCTATTCCTGGAAGAATACAGGTAGCATGAATGAGTTGTTTTAAAAGAAAAGTTTGAGTTATATTTTGTACCTGTAAACACATTCTAAGGAAAATATTTCCTACAGTACCAAAAACATGTAACAACGAATAGAATTGTCATTTTTGAATCCAACCTATACTGAAAATATTTGTTATCAAATTACCAACATCCTAATCGATTTTGGACCCATTTCACATTAATCAAAAAAAAAAAAAATTGAACACTATGCTGGTAGATTTAAGGGCCAATATGCGAAGGAAATCTAAGACAACAACGGTAAAATAATATATATATAGCAAATAATATGGTGTCAGATGGGACATCGACGCGCCAACTGTGATCATGAATTCAGCACATGCACTCTAGACCATCCAGCGTAAATTTTTCGACGGTAACCAGAAAAAGATCTGTTGTTTCACAGAAAAGTGCAATACCTACGCTGTCAAAATGTATGGTGTTCCATACATTTTGACAGCGTAGGTATTGCAATTTATTTTTGAAACCGTCTTATCTTACAACTCATCGGGGTTCAGAATCATGTACTGACCCTGCCACAAAGAGAGAGATACCGTGGCCCCTGGCACACAGGCAACTGAAGGAACACAGGTAGGTTTTACTCAGTAAAAGTCTGACACGCCCTCCTGCTCCACCCAGAGCGGGAGAAGTTATTTGATGATTACCCACCCTCAAAAAAAAACCTTGCCTCCCTGTATAATATTTACTTACCTTTGGGAGTCTTTGCCAGCTAGGGAGATACCTATGATTGGCAGTGGACAGTGGTGAGCTTAGTTCATTAAATTACTTTAGAGCTTGTTCAGTCGATGACAAAAAAGCTGTCCAAACAAAGTCACCCTGGGCACGCCACGATTGCGGCGGTAAGTCCCCTCTTTGAGGAGTGGCTTGAGAGGCGGCGTCCGACGCTGGTCCAGGCCATGGTACGGAGCGAGAGTGCATGGCTAGCAGTCGCCTCCTTCAGCGAAGCAGTCATGCTCTCAAAGAGAGAGGCGGCGCACGTGAGGGAGATGCAGTACATGCCCCTTCACAGCCGTGGCCTTCGCAGGAGACGCCGTGGGCGTCGGGAATCCCAGGCTGAGTCCCGGCCACCGTAGGCACGGGCTTGCGGACGGCGAGTAATGGGTAGCTCGCTGTCCGGTAAGGACCAAGCCCGGGTCGACGGCGCATTGTGTTCCACGCGCGCCTCAAAGAGATGTCAGCAGCAACAGATGGGGCCCGCAAGGGCCGATGCCTGCCAGGGGTGCGGGTTGTTCGAAAGAGATACCGCCACCCCTGGCACACAGGCAACTGAGGGAACACGGTTGGGTTTTAGTCAGTAAAAGTCTGACACGCCCTCCCGCTCCACCCAGAGCGGGAGAAGTTATTTGATGATTTCCCACCCAAAAAAAAAATAAAGCAAAAGTCACCCTGTATAGAAAATGTAACACTCTGGTAATACCAGGATACGATGATGATTTGTTGACGGCAGACATCATTGAATCGCGGCCACAGTAATAAAAAATATATATTTTCAGATCAAAATTCACTTTTCTGTGTACATTAGTCTGTCTGGATTATTTTTAACATTCGTAGTTTGCTTTAATCTTTGTCTGAAGTAGTATAAATAAAAAAACCGGCCAAGTGCGAGCCGAACTCGTGCGCCGAGGGTTCTGTACCAATACCGCCATAATAAAAAAGATATGGGCAAATTTAGATTTTCGCGAAAACTTGTAAGTTTTTCTTGTAAATTTACCTTCATTTTCAACTTTTTTTTGTTTTTCGGAATTTACTGGTACTTCCGGTTGACCTAGAATTGTCAATTTTGTTTAAAAGCAAGGTCTTAAAGCACAAGTAAAGGGAAAGCTCCGAAAAATAAAAAAAGTTCAAAATTAAGGTAAATTTGGTAATTACTGTCAAGTTTTCGCGAAAATCTAAATTTGCCCATATCTTTTTATCGTGTTGACTCAGGACCTTGATTTTTATACAGCTAATGGGGACTATAGATTTCAATATCTGGTATAAATTTCAACTTGCTAGATCCACCCGTTCCTGAGAAAATCGGTGGTGACACACGGACAGACAGACGGACAGACGGACAAAAGAGTGATCTTATAAGGGTTCCTTTTTTACCTTTTGAGGTACGGAACCCTAAAAACATTATGAATGAAGCTGATGGTGTTTATTTGTGGACTTACCTTTTTTAATTATCGTCATGCTTGTATTTCTATAAAGGGCTTATTAGTCGACTCGCACGAATGAACTCGCCTGCCTCTACCGGGCGAATAATCACATTTCAATAATACTATATTTTGTGTTAATTTATTTGTGGGCGAATCGACACGACGACGACCTTTGGCACGTTTTCTATTTTATGTAATAAGGTTGGTGTATTTTTTCTTTAACTTTTCGTTGTTTCCATAACGTTTTATTCAGAATGCCAGTTATGATATGCATCTGCTGGAATTATCAGGAATTATCGATTCGCCCACAACTCATAGAAAACATAACACTAAGAGTTGACTAATAAGCCCAAAAAAAGGGGAAGGCAGAGGTGTATACAGCGTGTATCAGAAAACTTCTATACCTACTCGACCTAAATGAACGGTACAGGAGATAATTCTTTCGCGATTACGATGTAGGTCCCATTCAAACTGAACTCAAACTCAAAACATTTATTTCAAATAAACCAATTACAGGCACTTTTGAATTGCCAAAGAGTCGGAAAGATGAAGCTAGTTGCCCATTCCAAAGCGTAGTAGCTACCTATGGAGAAGAACGGGCAAGAAACTACACGGCCACTCTTTTTAAATCAGGAAATTGTTATTAACAATTTGTTACAGAAAGTAGGTTACATCATTTGTTCAAATTATCAATGTGAGAACGATGTAAAACGACGTGCACATTAAAAGCGTCCGGAATTAAAAACAAAAATCAAATGACAATTTAGAAATTAAAATAGGTAGGCCGTGGCAGCTAAGAGGTGACCAGTCCCTACTGGCGGCGCCCGTTCACGAAAATTGACAACGTTGTTCAGTTTCATGGCCTGTACCACATTCTAAAATATGACAGGACATTTTTGATATACGCTGTATAGCACTCGCATTTTGACAGTTGTTTGTCGACGTCTGACACTGGATTTTCAACGCACCGCTTGGCGCCGAAAGTTGAAAACCGAACAGTGTGTTTTTTCGACGCGCTGAGATTGTACTATTGAATTGTCAATGCTCGGTTCAACACCAAGAGTTGAAATTCCAGTGCGCGATAAAATCTCGCCGCGATTTTATACGTTTGTGTGGACTTCGACATGTTTATCCTCTGTTAATAAAATTATGAATGAGAATGTACCTACATTTTCATTTTAAATTTTACATCTAATCTGTAGACTTAGTTTAACCCAAATACGACAATAATTGGGTTAAACTGAGGCAGAAATATATGGGTTAAACCCATCTCCCCATAAATGCAATTCCTCGTTCGTTTTTTGTGATTCTACGAGATTAGGCGGTCTAGATTGGATGTGAATTTGAAATCTCTATGAAATAGAAACAATGTGAAACTTGACTTTTACCTGCATTTACATCAAGTTGAATCTTGCCACGAAACTTACCTGTAAAATAAAATAAAAACATTAGGTACAGCTTCAGGTACATCGGGCTGTGGTGGCCCCAACGTACGAATTGCGTCTTGCATCGTCTAAACACTGTTGCATCAACCGCCTGAACCAATGAAATCGCACCGCGTAAATCAGGCTTAAGGAGGAGGTGCGATGTTGCACGCGAAATATTTTTTTTCTTAGGCTTTTGCAATTTGCATGTCAGTGTCTCGTGATTCGCGTCCGTAGCACGTATGTATTTACGGAATTATAATAATTAAAATTATCAACACAAACCCTCTGTTCATTGAATCCCATTGAATGAGTTTTCATGAAATTGTGATTTTTTCTTGATTATTATATTATTTGTGACAGTCGTGAATCGTATTTTTAACCGACTTAAAAGAGGTTATGAATTCGACATGTTTTTTTTTCGGTATAACTCCGTCATTTAAAGACGGATTTGCAAAATTCTTGTTTTTTTCGAAAAGGGTGTATTCCGAAATGGTTAAATTTAAATTTAATATAGATCTGATGATGAGTTTCGGAGACAGACAACGGAATTTTTCAAAAAATAACAGCAAATCAACCGCGATTATGATGAAATTTCGAATTTGTGTGGGGTAGGTTAGGTACCTACTAAAAAGTGAAAAATAAGAAATTTTTCCAAAAAAACAACCAACTTTCGGAAAAAGCTACAAAGTGACAAAACACTTATTTTCGGAAGTCGGTGACTTTGGATTTTTATTTTTATTTTTTGTGACCGCCTTCCGAAATTAAAGTTTTGTTTAACATACAGCCTGACATTGAGGTGCAAATTGCAAATAACATAAGAAAATTTGAATTTCCCGAGCAATCCTGGCGCTTCTCCCTTAAGGGCTTATGTAGGTACAGTCGACCGCAGTGATAACACTTCGAGTTTCAATAGAATACGAGGCCAGCTTTATACTGGTTTTGTTACTACCGACATGCGATCGACTATACAACCCTCTTGAGTTGAAATAATTAAAAATGTCAACATAATTACACTTTCAGTCGTGTCACCAGCCTTATTAATCAGAACCAATTATAACCTTAAAATAACGATTTCGTGACATGGAAAATGGAAAAGTATACGCCCGTAATTATTATTTATATGACACATATATGACCTTTATAACCAATACGAGTATCTATAATCACATATACCTGCCATAATTTCTTAAACACATCCTACATATTCCGCTTTCATACATTTGGGAGAGAACAAAGATTTGGGAGACGCGTATAACCAGCAGTTGACTGGGACAACCCGACTTAGAGATTGAAAGAGAAGATGTAGCACAGGCGAAAAGACACACAACATATACAGGGTGTTTGGCAGAACGTTGAACATACGAAAATGGTGGATAGGTGGGGTCATCTGCTACTTACTCAGCCGTAATTTATTTGGCCCTGGGAAAAAAAAAAATGAAATAATTCTTAAAGGTTTTTTTTTTAAAAGCAAATTACATACCATTAGAAAGGTCACACACACTAGGGATGCTTTGCTAGAATTGGAACTCCTCAATCATTTTTTTTAATTTTTTTAATGCAAGTTGAAAGTAAGATTTAAGTATTTTTTACATCTTTCTGTAAGTTTGAGGACTCATAACTTTTTTCTAGCTAACATCTAACAAAAACATTGCCTGTTTTACCCATTTTTAATAAAAATTACAGTTTAAAGTTAAGAAAATGGTGAAACTAGAAGAAAGCAAAAATATTTTTTTTTAATATCCAGGGGGCCAGGGCCACATAAATTAGGGCTGAGTAAGTAGCAGATGACCCCACCTATCCACCACTTTCGTATGTTCAACGTTCTGCCAAACACTCTGTATACTGCAAAATACAAAACGTAAAGTATTCTATGGTAAAAAAAAACAGATAAGTAAATTATTTCACATCTTACGACTGTACAAATATAGTCAAAATCTAACCACCACAGATTTAGAAACGGCTTACATTAAAATCTGTCAGTATCTGATATTAAAGTGTTAAAAAGGCTGTATCGGGACAGCCGTTACTGTGTGACCGATGACCACTTTCTGCTGCATTTCCACGGCTCGCTTTCTCACAGACCAGATGACGCCAGGCCACGCCGACAGGCCGTGGGAACCGTCGCATCCGATAATACTTGCCTGGTGGCCTGGCGTCGCCCGTCCAATGTGTCGAGAGCAGGGACCGAAAACCTTTATAAATTACGGTACAGGTATTGAAGAATTTCGGTTACCTCTACGACTTACGGTTACCGCTATCCGGGTAGCCAAGAAAAATAAACATGTTACCTCTATTTAGGTTACCGTTTTAATACCGGTTACCGAAAAAAGTCCTTGATTTTGTTGCATTAGAAAATACTACATTACCAGACGAATCGTCGTGCTACTGTGTAGGTTTATTTGGTTTGCCTTTTTGTGGAGTATTTGAGTTAAAGTAAAAAAAAGGAAATGAGCAATGGTAAGATAATATTACGTGAATACATTTTAAACAGGTAGAATCCCATTTGTTCGCTATTTTGTCGTCTCTCGCCATACTGCCATAGAAATCAACTCGGTAATTTGGGTTTGCTTAATTTGCGCAGAATCGTACGCCCGTTTTTCTCATAGAGGGCACCACTGACTTGTAAAAAAAGCGCATAAACATAAACTTGCAATTTGTTTCAGCGTGCTAGCAGTGCGTAGATACCAGGCTATTTTTTGGGTGGGACATCATCAAATAACTTCCCCCGCTCTGGGTGGAGCAGGAGGGCGTGTCAGACTTCTACTGACCGAAACCCACCCGTGTTCCCTCAGTTGCCTGTGTGCCAGGGGCCGCGGTATCTCTTTCGAACAACCCGCGCCCCTGGCAGGCATCGGCCCTTCCGGGCCCCATCAGTTGGTGCTGACATATCTTTGAGGCACGCGTGGAACACAACGCGCCATCGACCCAGGCTTGGTCCTTACCGGATAGCGAGCTACCCATTACTTGCCGTCCGCAAGCCCGCGCCTACGGTGGCCGGGAATCAGCCTGGGATTCACGACGCCCAGTGCGTCTCCTGCGACGACTAAGGCCGTGAGGACTCACGTACTGTCTCTCCCTCACGTGCGCCGCTTCCCTTTTCGCGAGCATTACTGCTTCGCAGAAGATGGTGACGGCTACCCATGCACTCTCGCTTCGTACCATGGACTGGACCAGGGCTGGATGCGAGAGATCGCCGCCGCCGATCGCACCACTCGCATCCACGAAGACATGGCGGTGCTCCGCCCAAGCCGGGCAGACCTCGCCCGTATGCTACACCATGTCTTCAGGGCGATCTTTACAGTGGAAACACCCGGGCGTTACCTCCCGCCTTATGCGAAACAGGAACCTCCCGAAGCAGCCGTGTCCACTAAGGACCTGTTTCAGGCGGAAGGTGGGGACGCCGTGCCACCTCTCAAGCCACTCTTCAAAGAGGGGACTAACCACCGCCATCGTGGCATGCCCAGCACTGGGTTGCGACAATCGCACTCTCCATACTGCCATGAAATCCCGCCGGAGCTCTGTCCGTTGTACCGCAATTTCCCGCGGCAGCGGAGTTACGCCCTGGCGTTTGGCCTCCTCGCACCACTCCCTGGCCCTCTTCCTCCAGATCCCATGGCGGCAATCCGGCAAGGAGGCCCGCCGCCTCACCGGAGATCGTGCGGTATCCCCGTATCATCCGGATGGCCCTATGGAACGCCTTCAACCGACGGGCTGGTTGGCGCCTCAACGAAGGCGCCGCCACTGGTGCCCCGTACTGGGCCATGGAGCGCACCACTCCCACGTAGAGCCTATGGCAGGAGGCATTTGGCCCCCCTAGATTGGGTAGGAGCCGCTTCAAGGCAGCCCCGACCCTCTCCAGTCTAGAAGTCAAATGTCGGAAATGCTCCGCGAAGTTTCAGGTACTTCATTATCGACTCGACGCCGATGTGAATCCCTCCTGCCGTTATCTGGGAACCCGTCGGTGTCGCATTCCGAGGTACATCAAAACACATGGCCTCGGACTTGTGCAAGGCCACCTCGAGTCCCAGTTGCCGGATCCTGTCGACGATTGTCGCTAAGTTGGCCGCCACCTGGTACGACCTCGCTTGCGCCAGGATCAGCGTGTCGTCAGTGTAGCAAACTACGCTAACGCCACTAGGGAGGTCGGCGCGCAATACCCAGTCGTACCCGATGTCCCACGGATGTGGCCCCAGACCGATTCCTGTGGGACACCGCACGACATCTCTCGCCGGTTCCACTCTCCTTGGTGACCGGGGTAGGTGACAGCCCTGTCCGCCAAATAGACCTCGACCACGCGACAGAGGTAGGTCGGCATCCGGTGATACCGGCGTGCCTCCTTTATGCAACTCTAGGGCAGGGTGTTGAAGGAATTGGCGATGTCTAGGCACACCGTCAAGATGACCTAATCCCGGGCCACAGCATCCCCCGTCGTGAGAACTCGCACGCGCATGGTGGCATCCACCATAGAGCGTCCCCTGCGGAAACCAATCTGGCTCTCCGCCAAATCCAGCCACACCCGCACCAGCCATCCGACGAAGCAGTTTGCAATTACTCTTTCAAAGAGCTTGCCCACCTCGTCGAGCAGCACGATGGGCTGGTAAGCGGACGGAGAGTCTCCGGGGCGCCCTGGCTTCTTAATGAGGACCAGTTTCCCCATCTTCCAGTGAACTGGGAACCGGCCCTCCTCCAAGCATGTGCTTAGGAGCCCTCTTAGTCGAGGCCCGATAGCCTCCAAGGCCAGGCTCAGGCTTTTCCAGGCCAGCCGTCGGGTCTTTCGGGTCCTGGGGCGGTATTCTACGCATTCAGCCTACGTACCGCCACTCTCAACTCTACCTCGGTCACCTCTGGAGCATCGTCGTCGTCGGTGTGGTCCGCATCAGGCACCGCAGTAGGCAGAGCTATAGGCGGGAGAGCATGCCAGAGGGATTCTGCGTCAGCTGGGGAGCCCACGGGCAGATTTTGTACCGGTGCTGCGCAGCAACGCACGCCTCGCGTAGAGTTATGAGCTCCGGTGACCACCAGTACACCTGGCTTGAAGCACGTCCTGCCTGGACCCGGGGCATTGTCACGTCACATACCTCGGACATGGCCTCCCGGAACCACTCTGCCTCGTCGTTGATGTCGGCAGGCCTGTCCGGTATTAACACCCAGGCCTGCACGATCGAGGCTTCCAGGAGGAGCTCCCGGTCCAGCTGCTTCAGCGTACACCGCGGACCACACGGGGCCTGTTGGATCGGCGCGCTCGAGGTCTGGGGGGAGACGTCAAACTGGATGTTCCGGTGATCGGAATACGTCTCCACCCCCTCCATTCGGGCTGAAGCACAAAACGTCTCTGGTTGCTAGTTTGGTAGGTTAGTTTCAACTTTCCAGGTCACCCGTGAACGGGCCCAGCTTGTTCCATGAACATTTCCATCATCCGGAATAACGCTATGCCTTTTACATCCTCATAGCCCAGTAAATATTGTTGTCCTTGGTGATGTATGGTATGCCAAACATTTCTTCTTTACTCATGAGTTTACGCCAGCGGGAAATTGAAAGGTTGCAAAGACATGACGTTCTCTCAAATGACCTATTACAAGGACAGTTGTCAAAAAAGGCCAATTAAAAAGGTAAATTGGTCCACCTTTAAAAAGTAGGTATAACCCAAGCAACAGTCAAACAACTTAAATCAACACGTGAATGAAGCTCGAAGACGTCAGAATAAGTACATCAAGTACCTAGATGCAATTCTTCTTCTTCGTATAATTTATGAAATAAAAATAATCATGCGGATCAGCGGATGCACAACGGATGTTAGCAACGACTACTGAGCTGTTTGACTACCTTCATCAGCTCGAAAGCATAAATTGCAAATAAAAAAAATTGTCAGCCACAGTGATGACGACATGAGTGATAAACTGATAAAGACATAGGTGACCGCCATATGTGACATTATTTGACGAGGAAAATCTTCAACCAGTTATCTTATTTTACTTAAGCTCCGACGATAAAATATAAATCCACTTAGGTACCTTTATAACTTTATTGGACCTTCTATAACACATTTCGATGCATTTTTTTCGTTATCATAAGTAAAATATGCTTATACATGGTTTTTTCGCTTACGTCCCATTTTAAATAGTATTAAATGGTCTATCTATTTACGAAGCCACCCAAACAATCCAACACTCGCTAGCAAACTGATAGAAGCATGCGGCGGTGGCGTGGCGGCGCCGATCGAACGATCGGCGCCGCCTGCGCGCGGTTCGTCTCGACTCTGACACACAAAGGCGATCGCGCGGATCGCCTTTGTGTGTGCCTTTGAGTAATGCCGACGGCACGCGTAAGTTAGAGGTAATTTTTATTTCGGTAACCGGTATTAATACTGGTTGTATGAAAAATTGAAGAATTTAGGTAACCTTTAAAAATACCGGTAAATAAAGGTTGTAACCGAAAAAATACCGGTATTGTTCATGCCGGTTTCGGTCCCTGGTCGAGAGTCGGTAAGTTAAAAGGCGCAGCGTGGCGCGGCGCGGCCTGTACAGGCGCGTCCTTTTATGGTTGGTTTATCAAATTTTGACCGCTGAATAAAACCACACTCGGCCATGTGTTCCATATCATTTGACATATTGCAATAGCGGCCTACAGGCCGACACACGCAATAGGAATGCTCGGCACGGGCTGCGGCAGGCCTCGATAGGCATAGTAACACCTGGCGCGGCCTGTCAGTTAACGGACCGTGGGACCCAAAGCTTAACAGAATACTTTTCAAATGCTAGGTAGTCGTTCAAAGAGTTATTTGCAATTACATCGATTTTTCCGAAAGAGAATCAAAATCCTTATGTAGTTATGAATATCCATTTAAAAGGAATCTATTAATAGTCCACGTGCTGTAAAATGAATACGACCTTGCTGGGTTAGGTTATAACAACAATGAGTTATTCAAGTAAGTTTTATAAACAATTAAATTAATGATTAATTTGAAATGGACGAGTGTCACGCATACGAACCATTTTATAAATGAACTGAATATTAACTGTACCCATAGGTAGTGACATTTTAATAACAGGGCGTGACCCGAACTATAATAATTATTACTTTCTAGTTAGTGACGCTAATATAGAAAAATGTTTCCGGATTCGGACATAATTTGTGATGGTCATAATGTTAAACGTAATGAATATGAAATAATGACACACATGACATGACATCACGCCTGTACATGCCGAAGGGTAAGCTGAGGTGCAGTTATAGCACATCAACATTTAGCCAGTTATTTTTAAGTCCCATGTAATGCGGGTGAGCCTATTGCCACCAATCGGGCCCAAATTCAGACTCCGGGCAAGTACTAAAAAAATCCTGAACAAATATGGTATTACATATATTAAAAATAAATAGTAGCTTGGCAAGAGTTTCGATGAAACGTGCTTTCCGCCAATAAATTGATGACTTTTCAAGTACAAGATGGAATTATATTACTGTTACTGTTAGCCTGCAACATTCCACTGCTTGCCAAAACCCTCTCCCTATGACTTCTAGCTCTTTAGATCCAAGGCTAAAGTGGACTACTGGTCGTTTGTATTCTCCAACTCGTCCCGCCATCTTCTACGTGGGCTGCCGCGACGCCTTCTAGGCTTTGTCAGGGCGCTGTCTGAATTATAATAATATGGGTAAAAGAAACCTACCAACTGTTAAGAGCCATTTTACACAACAACGTACTTAAAGATGTTACTGGGCTACTTTGGGAGCACAGAAAATTTTAATATATTTCTTAAGCAGTTACATATTTTAAATCAAAATGACTGATTAGAATTGGCTTGATTAGGCCTGGTCTACATTTTGTTTTGTTAAATATCCCCGAGGGGACAGGAGGCGAGTTTGTGTTAAGTATTGTCCGCACGATTCTACTCTTTTCAGTGATTTTTATAGCCTTAGTAATAAGGTTGGTATTGGGTTGCTACTGCTGACAAGTCTGTCTAAATTACAATGATCTTTATGTTCGTTATTATAAGGCTACTGTTGCGCTGCTGCTGTTATATGTAAAATAGCTGTGGACGGACTATTAGTTGTCTTAACAGGTACGCATAATATAGGGTAAAATTGGGACACAAGCAGCTGTTTTCCAAGTGAGCAGCTTATGGGCACTGAAAGGCGACAATACGCTTTCGGCTAACTTCAGATCGATATCTGAGGCTGGTTTAAAGTATGCGCGTTGATCTGCGCCACAGCGCTTTTTGAAAGTTAGCTTGTAAGCGGTGCCTGGCTAATACAGTCACGCATAAATGTCTTATATTTAGTTCATGTTTACACGGATGACCGGACGTGAAAATATCGCGGCGAAATTTTATCGTGCACTGAATTTTCAACTCTCTGTGTTGAACCGATCATTCAGAATCAAACAGATTGCAGCGCGAGCGAAAGCGTCAAAAAAAAGCATTTGATTTTCAAGTCTCGGGGCTAAGCAGTGGTTTGAAGATACAGTGAGAATTTGTGAGTGCGTGAAAAAATCCCATCGCGATTTTATCACGTCTGTGTGAATGTAGGTTAAGAGTAAGGTATTTAATTAAACTCGTGATAGTTTATACCTACCAACAGTAGGCCGCAAGTCAATGGTTCTGTAAGACAAACAGTAAAAAAAAAATTAAAAAAATATTAAGTCGACGAGTGTAACAAATATTGCTATAGAATTATAAAATCATTAAAGTCATCATCAAAAAATTTAATTAAGATTTGGGGTTCTTTTAACAGACCGGTAGAAACTGTCTTACCACGTCCCAAAAGCCTACTAAAATTAATTATTGTATTTAAAGGTGGCATCCGGGACCGCGGTCCCAGTCCCAAAAGCCCCCCGACCCAACGTGTTTTGTTAGGACTTTAAACCATTCAGTTTTAAAGTATATTTGGAAAATAATTATTCCTTCTAGACTTTTCTTAATAGACTTTTGTAAAGTTATAACACCTAAAGTACACCAAGTGTACCTAAAGTAACATAACACACTAACCCAAAACTACCCTACATTCCTGCTTACCCGTCTACTAACATAGGAAGCAGATAGTTTACGATAAAACCATACTGACATGCATTGTGTAACAACCAACATAACCTGAACTCTACTCGCTAAAAGAGAATGTTCCTACGTCCTACATTCGCAGAGGTCTGCGTAAGTTGGTATAAAGTGGTATTATGTGCTTGGACGTTCCTATCCGTGATAGGTGTCAGGTACCTACTCAATGGGAAAGGTCACCACCTGACATTTGTGTTGATAAGGACATTGATAGCTATTGGGTTACTTAATTATTATTTTTTGCGAATATTGAGGGAAATTGTCGAGAAAAATAAAATTAACTGATATAATGGTAATTTTCCGATTATATTAGGTAATTATTTTTTTTGTATTTGGTACAAATTCGATCGTTGACATTTTTCCTCAATTTACATTTTAGGGAGATCTAGAAAATGTGGGGGAAGTAGGGACAAGTGAGGCGGTAAATATGTAGGATAGTGTCACCTCGATTTTACTAAGTTACGTCCAAAAGTGTAATTTAGCAAAGATATATATTTTTTTACAATTATTGATCATACGACTGAGTTTAGTACCTATGGAAATAATTTTAGTTAAGTACCTAATTAGCTAATTTTTGAGGTAAGTAATTTTGCTATCGACTAAACTTATGAATATTTATTCATAAGTAAAATACCGCGCATAGACGTTATTACCTATTGTATTGCTTATGTATGTTCATACCCCGAAAGATTGTGTGTGACTTATACTAGTACACCTTGTATAGTTCACCTACATTTCCTATCGGCTATTGAAAAAAAAAAAAAAAAACTGGGTCATTAAGGCAGATTATGCGCTAAGGTAACCCGCAAGAAATTCAGATATTCTTACCTTTTCTTAATTTACAGGGAAAGTTGATTAAAATATGATTCGTGATTGTAATAACGTTTTACACGTTTATTTTATTTTTTAAATTATTAGATACGTATTATGTTATTTAAATTTATTTCCCCTTTGTTTCTGTATTTGTCCGTGACATCACAGCGGGTCCTATCAGAATACCAGCGCTGCGACACTTTTTTAATGTAGCAGCATCATGCTGAGATAGTGGCCTTTTGGCTTCGTACAGGAGTTAGTTTTTTATTTTACTTATATTGTTGTTTTAAATCTTATTTTAAACTTATTACTTAAGTAGTGTAGCTTATTAGTGATTTCGTTTTTATTATCTTTTTTTTTAATGTGTTTAATATTTTATTGTGCTAAGTAAGTTTGTGATATTCCTGTGCGAGTCCAATAAATACTTTTTCTTTCTTTCTTTCTAATAACGTTGACCGCTTTACAGAATATTATCATGAAAATCATCAATACAACCCCTAACTTCATTCGATCCGAAATCGACTTTATCATGAAATAGATAACCTAGTCAAAAACCGTAAGACAATTTGAATTTCGCGGGATACCCTGGTGCTTGTCCCCAAATTAGCATCTTGCCTGTAACCATCTCAGAGAAAATCAGAAATATCTCACGTAACTGTAATTAAGTACATTGGCACTTACCTACCATGTGGAATGAAAACACTATTCAAGTAGGAAAATGCAATAAACACGTAAAAATAGAGGATATCGGAATATCAGTATAACGTCAGTAGCTAACGAGGTTATCTAGAGAGCCTGGCAACTGGTGCGGCCTTATCTCATGCATTTATGTATGGAACTCGTGAAACAATCGCCTAGGATACCGTTGGACAGAAATAGATTTGAATTGTGGGTTGGCGTTGGGGATATTTGGTAGGTTTGATTTTAAGCTCTTTATTCTAGGGTTTGTATTTTTGGTGGCATTTTCAATTCATATGTACTTTTTCCGACTTATTACAAAACACGCTCTAACCCGAGCCAAAACCTTATTTTTATTTTTTTTTGTTTGGGAAATCATCAAATGACTTCTCCCGCTCTGGACGGAGCGGGAGGGCGTGTCAGAATTTTACTGACTAAAACCCACCCGTGTTCCTTAAGTTGCCAGTGCCAGGGTCACGGTAAGACGACCCTGGAAGGCATCGGTCCTAGCGGATCCCTTTAGTTACAGACTGCTGACATCTTTTTGAGGCACGCGCCGTCGACCCGGGCCTGGTCCTTACCGGGTAGCGAGCGACCCGAGTCTAAATCTTCGAGACAGTTTTTGTATTTCCAACATTACTAAAGTTCCTTATACAAAATTTAACAACCTTAGACCGAACTAAATTGTTGTTTTTGTAAGAGGAACTGTATTCAATATATTAAAACTAAAAAAATATTATGTTGTGAGACAGTGCGAACGAAAATTGTGACTACCTACTGTATGCTCAATGTTTAATATCGTTCGAATTTACGTTAAGTACGTTTACAAGCGTGCGTTCGTGTTAGGTCTACTGACCTTAGAAAAAAAATGATGAATTGTGTGAAATAATGAATGTGGCTAGAAAGGCACACAGGCTGCACGGACTTGGTCTTAAATAAGCACAAAAACATAGGTTGCCTTACATATTTTCTTTCTTATTTAGCTTCGTCTGTAGGTAACACGAGCATGAGATTTTCGTTGAGATTTTTTAAATTTTCTTTTGCTATTAAGGAATGATTTATGGTAAGCCGAGTCATACCCGTGCTGAGGCACGTACAATGAACGAGCGAACTGGGGATTTAGACTGGTATGAAACAGTTTTTGTTTGAAGTTTATTAAAATAATGTATTGTATGTGTTAGCATTGGTGGTGTCGGTTTTACCCACTTAAGTCTCGATTCCGTGAGAATATCGGGATAAAAAGTATCCTATGTCCTAATCCAGGTCATGGTCTCCCCATTTGCCAAATTTCGTTCAAATCCGTTCAGCCGTTTTAGCGTGATTGAGTAATAAACATCTAAACATACAAACTTTCACATTTATTATATTAAGTTGGAGAGTGGGATATTTAGTAAACTATACTGCAAATTCACAGACCACGATACTGCACAGTTTTCAGAATTTTAAGCAACAATGGTTTTAAAAATAAAGCAGATTTTAGGTCGCACGACGAGCAGCATCTTTTTACTGTCTTAACTTATATTTTCTTCTTTAACTGTCCATACTTTTACTAAATATTTTCTAGCACAGTTTTCCGAGTTTTCCGACGTAACAGGAGGCGTTTTAAGCCTCTCATAAGTACGTGCTTGAGCGCGCCACACAGGGACACCAATGCTTTCCACTTGGAATCCCTTACTGCACGTGCTGAAACCGGGTAACCGGGTACCGGGTACCGAAGGGTATTCTCAAGAGAAAAATGTCAAATATCCCCAGGGAGTCGGGACCTTTTGGACAGATTTCCCCTTGAATATAAAGGGTAGGTATGTACATGGAATTTATACCAATTTTTTGAAGAAGAAGCTTCAAATGTTGAAAACCCTTAAGTTTCAGAAGTGCTTTGGCTTTCTGCTATTCTTCTTAGCATATCTATGGCAAAAAGTTCAAACATTCTTTGGCCAAAAATTCAGCCACGCGAACTCCGCTCAGTGACGCAGTCCTAAGATCATCAAATGCACAGTTGACAGGGCATTTGCTATTTAGACCCATGACTTTAAACAACTTAGGTCCCACGCTACAGCATTGGCGTCTTAATGACATTGACAGGGAGGCGTTGTAGGTAAACATTTCTGAAAGTGTCACAGAAATTGTATCGAAAAAACAAGATGGCGCCGATAATGCCGCTTCGCCACGCGCCATAGGAGCCTTCTATAACTTTACAAGAAGTTGAGGTAGATACATGTACGTAACCAATAACCATAATGCTCGGTTCCTATAAACCAAATCGAATCGTTTTCCTTACCAATAGCAGCATTTTTTATTGCAAACTGAGCATATATATACTATGCAAAGCTATGAGGCCTTTGTTTTATTATTGCTATAGATACAAGAGTCATAATATTTACCAATAACGATCCGTAAATTATGTGAATAGGCCATAAGTGGTTTTATATACCCTTAACGCGATATCGCTTCCCTGTGGAACTTTAAAACAAACGCGAATCCATCAACGTCATATTTTAAACTTTTAAAGTTACCTTAGTGCTTCTGTCAGGTTTAAAACAACTAGGATGTCCTGGCGTAAGCAGATAAAGAGAATTACAGGTTATCTCAAGTTCTCGGTCGTTAGGAAGACTTGAAGTTAACGCTGTAGGTAAACCAACGTCCCTGTCTAACATATTTTATGTAAAATTAATCCCCCATCATCAACATATACCTAATATTCTTTTAATAATTGAGCAGATTTTATGCTATAAACTGACGTCATTGCTAGAATAAGCTGGGCAATACGTAAACAGGGTTTAAACTGGCTGCCAATTAATTATCCTACCGTACACCTACTGCAACAATTAATGCACACACAAATTTTAATATATCGGTTCTTTCTTGCCTTTTATCCGCCGGCTTGACGTAATTACCCCAATTTTATTTTCCAAAAATTTTACACTGAATATTAATGTACTTTCAAATTGTAAATAACAAGTACCCCATAATTTTAATTACCAAACAAGTGTTAGCTATAAAACCATTAATTCGCTTCGTAAAAATAAATAGCCGCCATGATGTGCCAAACAGCGACATCTGTTATCCAGTAGCGGAATTTATTTGAACATTTATGGTTACTTCGAATCTGTTTTGTTTTAGTTGGATATTGATTGATTATTGGATTATTTGTTTTTATCGATTTGCTGGGGCATTATTTGTTTAAAATATTTAATTTGTATACTTGAGGCTACGGAGTTATTTTTATTAATGTTGTTTTGCAGAATTTCATTAAGTTTATGACTTAGGCAAACCATATTCCAGTTAGCCAGCTTTTGTCAGTGGCTTCGCCCGCGTGGAGGTCGAAAACTATCCCACGGGAACGTAGTACCGGGATAAAAACTATCCTATGTGTTATTCCAGGTTACAAACTACCTGTGTGCCAAATTTCATTCAAATCCGTTCAGCCGTTTTTGCGTGAAAGAGTAACAAACATCCATACATACATCCACACTCACAAACTTTCACATGTATAATATTAGTAGGATATATATAATTTGAATCTCGGAAACGGCTCCAACGATTTTCATGAAATTTAGTATGCAGGGAGTTTCGAGGGCGATAAATCGATGTAACTAGGTTTTATTTTTAGAAAACGTCAAACCAAAAAAAAGCCGAGCAAAGCTTGGTCATCCATATGTTTATAATTAAGGCTTGTGAAGACTAGCGCGACGCGACGATAGAACAATTTATGTGAAAACTTAATGGAAATTGTTCTACAAGTGTCGCGTCGCGCTGTCGCGTCGCGGCTGTTTGAAGAAGCCTTTATGGAAAAATCCGTAGGAGTCATAGAAAAGTTAGATATGAAGGTACCAACTTGTTTCAGAATTAACTGATCGGTAAGGGCAGGTTCGCACCACTGACGATGCGCTCTGCTGAGCGTCGAGTATTGGTAATCCAACAGTATGTCTTCTTGCCGCGCTGTGATGCGCTCTTTTAGATTCTTGACGCGCTGTGATACGCTCTTTTAGATTCTTGACGCGCTGTGATGCGCTCTCTTAGATTCTTGACGCGCTGTGATGCGCTCTTTTAGATTCTTGACGCACTGTGATGCGCTCTCTTAGATTCTTGACGCGCTGTGATGCGCTCTCTTAGATTCTTGACGCGCTGCGATGCGCTCTCTTAGATTCTTGACGCGCTGTGATGCGCTCCCTTAGATTCTTGACGCGCTGTGATGCGCTCTCTTAGATTCTTGACGCGCGGTGATGCGCTCTCTTAGATTCTTGACGCGCTGTGATGCGCTCTCTTAGATTCTTGACGCGTTATGATGCGCTCCCTTAGATTCTTGACGCGCTGTGATGCGCTCTTTTAGATTCTTGACGCGCTGTGATGCGCTCTCTTAGATTCTTGACGCGCTGTGATACGCTCTCTTAGATTCTTGACGCGCTGTAATGCGCTCTCTTAGATTCTTGACGCGCTGTGATACGCTCTCTTAGATTCTTGACGCGCTGTGATGCGCTCTCTTAGATTCTTGACGCGCTGTGATGCGCTCTCTTAGATTCTTGACGCGCTGTGATGCGCTCTCTTAGATTCTTGACGCGCTGTGATGCGCTCCCTTAGATTCTTGAGGCGCTGTGATGCGCTCTCTTAGATTCTTGACGCGCTGTGATGCGCTCTCTTATATTCTTGACGCGCTGTGATGCGCTCTCTTAGATTCTTGACGCGCTGTGATACGCTCTCTTAGATTCTTGACGCGCTGTGATGCGCTCTCTTAGATTCTCAATGCTCGGCTTTAACAACCAGAGTTGAAAATGCAGTGCGTGAAAAAAGTTGTCGCGTAAAATAGTGGCAACATGGGCAAGGTGATGATAATAAATTGGAAAAGCTTTCAGTAAGTTACCTTAAAGGTACTATGCTAACAGAAGGAATCGCTTTCATTTTGACAATTCATTGCGTCATATACGCTGTTTCTGCCGACAAATTTTAGAACATATGAAGCAATGGATCCTCAAAATCATCATCATTCAGATTCTGATGAAGATTAGGTATGTTACGGATTTAGGCTTGAAATGGCCATGATGTGGTGTAGTCTTCGTAGAGACGATCGGCGGAGTCGATCTCTCGCATTCGGCCCTGGTCCAGGTTATGGTATGGAGCGAGAGTGCATAGTTAGCCGTCACCTCTTTCTGCGAAGCAGTAGTGCTCGTAAAGAGGGAGGCGGCGCGTGTGAAGGAGAGGCAATCTATGCGCCCTCACGGCCCTAGCCTCCGCAGGAGACGCCCTGGGCATCGGGAATCCCAGTCTGATTCCCGGCCACCGTAGACGCGGGCTTGCGGATGGCGAGTAATGGGTAGCTCGCTGTCCGGTAAAGACAAAGCCCGGGTCGACGGCGCGTTGTGTACAACGCGCGCCTCAAAGAGATGTCAGCACCAACTGGTGGGGTCCGCAAAGGCCGATGCCTGCCAGAGGTGCGGGCTGTTCGAAAGAGATACTGTGGCCCCTGGCACACCGGCAACTGAGCGGTTTCAGTCAGTAAAAGTCTGACACGCCCTCCTGCTCCACCCAGAGCGGGAGAAGTTATTTGACGATTTCGCACACTCAAAAAAAAAAAAATGTTGTGGTGTACAATGCACGGCATTGTAGTGCCTAGAATATTATGCAGGAATTTAAGTTCTGACAGAAAAGTGCTAGTACCTATCTAATTAAAGGTAACTATTTACCTTCCTATGGTACCTATTATGTGGATAGGAAAGTACAATTAAATAATGTATCTTTAGTCATAAACTTTAATCACACTTTCCTTTTATAACTTAGTAAGGGGTGGGGGGAGGTGCTTGTGGCTAAGTAATTACAGCCAAACGGGTCGATCGATCAGGTTAAGCTACGCGCTTGGTCCGTGGATGGGTGACCATCTTTACAAACCAAGAACCCTCCGTGCCTCGGAAAGCAAGTTAGGCCATTGGTCCCGGTGGATCTTTGACAATAGGCACGGGTCGTCAGAAACCCGAAATTCTGATAACCAATCTTACCAAGTGGTATTGTGTGTCAGTGTTACCCAGTAACTGGGTTATGGAGGCCATATAGGCAGTCGCTCCATGTAAAATACTAGTATTAAATTACTATACCTCAATAGGTAAAAACAATTAAAAATTAAGCAATGACAGATACCTATAAAAAATTATCATGTGATAGATACCTACATGGCACTCACATAGTTACAAACATTGCAAAAGTATTCGATTTTCCTAACATTTTAACAAGTAATAAGAACACTGATTTAGTACAAAGATCTCCTAACATTTTTTTCTGAACTAAGGCAAAATATTTCCGTGTGAGAATTAATTAAATTTTCCCACGACATGAAAAGTCCTACAAAAAGAAATGTAGCAAGCATTATTTTATAAGCGGCGACCACACAGCTAAATGTAAATAAGCGTTACATGCAAAAGGTTCTGTATACTGAAAAGATTTCTGCGATATCGACAATATACCTACCGAAAGTGAACCCGCTGCGGTATACGTGTCCTAAGCATACAGAATCAGGACTGGCCGTAAATATTATAATTAATTCGCATAAATAACCGTTAATTATTCAATGTGAGAGAACGGGGCGTTCAACGAATTCGGACTAAGTTATTTCGAATCGGAAAAACGCGCGTGAAAATCCGCTTTACGTGAAAAACGCACGTTTTTCCGACCGATACTTGGCCCACGATCCGACGGACGTAATACAATCGCGGCGGAACTTTTTTGCTTTCAAATAAAAGCTTGTTTTTAAAAAGTTTTTATTTTACCATACATTTATTTCGACGCGCTGAGACTCACTCGTGCCTCACTCTATTGGATTCTTAAGCTCGGTTTAACATCGAAAGTTGAAAATTTAGCGCGCGGAAAAACACCGCTGCGATTTTATTACGTCTGTGTGTACCTCAACATAAAGAACTTTAGAATTTTTTATCGTGCTACGATGAAGCGGAAATACGCGTGCGAAAATTCCGCTGTCTTGGAAAATTAGGTCAATAATCATACATATTCATGCTTTTACTTTGATGTTAGATAAAGGTTAGAAAGATTTGTTTTGAACACTGATAAAATAAATATTAAAGAAAATGTGGCTTGGTAGTGGGAGAAAAACTAGATAAATAAATTAAGAAATAATTGTTTAGCTTACAAAACATTTCAACTTCCGCCCATTTAAAGCGAAGTTTAAAGTTCTGCCCGTCCAACTAATGAGGCTAATCATGAAGTTAACTAAGTAAATATTAAATAAACTTAGCAGAACATGGGGATATGTAACATAAAAGTTATCCTCTTCCCGACCCAAGGCTTGCAACCCCTGGCCTCGTTTGCTAAATGTCAGGGGTCGACGTTACTTTACTACAGTGTGCCTTGTTGCTAAGCTCGCCAGAGTTTTAATATTTTTTAAGTTTATACGATTAGTAGTGGGAATTATTGTGTTGAATAATAATTGAAAATGTTTATGAAATGAATATAGTAGGTACCTACACTCTTAAAATGAACGAATGAATGGATGTGGATGAATGTACATAAACCCCCTTATTTTTCATTAGCGACTGTTTAACCATATATTTTTGACGTTTAAACATCGATAAATGATAAATGATAAATAGTAAATGATAAATGATAAATGATTTTATTTCTGCAAGTAGTTTTGTACAAACACTTTTACACGTCAATCATATTTTTTTAAACTAGATGAGGTCGGCGTTTCCTATCTGACTACTCTGAGAAGAAAGGCCGCAACAAACTCAGAGGTCACAGTCTCTTTTAAAGTCCAGTCATAATCTTGGTCAGATCATGTGAAGACCATGTGGATCGGTGTCTGAAATGGTCTTTTGAGGAAAGAACCACACAGATTGAGTGACAGAGACCTGTCCATTCAGTGCACGCATTTATCAGTAATCTCTTAAATATAAGGTGGATCTTCAAGAGTGTATTACTTCACTGTTCAACAATGTACATCAAAAATTAAACACGTGATAGTTTTGTCTCATTATTAATATTGTCTTTACGGAAACAGAATACTAAAATAAAAAACCATTCAAAAGTTAAGAGCCAACAAAGATTCGTTTTTCTTGCTAATTTAACCTAACTTGGGTGCGTTTAAGTAATAAAAGAAGTGTAAAATCTCCAAAACCAAGTCGGTACCGACAAAGTTCAAATATTGAAAACTTTATTGGTCATTGCAGTGGTTTTTTTATAAAACCCGATCTTCCGAAGGACTTTTCTTTATTTTTTACGCACCTGTTTTACCAAAACAGCAGACTTAGCACGAGCACCGATTTGTCGACGGAAGAATAGACATGACTAATAACTAAATGATGGGAGAAGATAGCTATGTTCTTCTATTAGTTATCACAGTTATGCGTTCTAAACGAATCATGATTTTGTAGATAATCGTATATAATTTGTGGCCGTCGAGTAGAAAGTTTGTTCTCAGTGTGATTGACAATTTGGGAAGAAATATTCTTCTGAAATAGTCTACATTTATAAGGACCTAGCCAAAGATCGTTAGAAACGAAAGACAAAATGACAGATTATTTTAGAAGGATATCTACGGTGCGATGTCCAAAATGGAGGAATGAAATGTCACTTTGTATTGAAAAAGCACAGTCTATTCTTCGTAGAAATAGAAAACGTTATGCTAAGCCTGCTGATCCTGCATCTCACTCAATAACGTTGTGCGTGTAGACTAGCGTCTAACTTGCTCATCACGGGTACTACCTCTGTCGGACACGATGCCTGGTGAGACACCGTGCGTTTTAGCCAGGCATACTAGTGAGATCGAGCCCGCGACTAGGTACTTAAGCAGCGTTTATAAACAAGACGGTAAAGCAGGGGAAGACTTAAGAAACGATGGTTCGACTGTGTGATAGATGATATGGCTGGAAAGGGGGGTGAATATTGAGATGATCACTAATAGAGAAGTATTGGAGAAGAAGACACGTTGTACCGACCTCAAATAAATTGAGATAAAGGCAAGAGAATTATGATACAAGAAAAATGTAATGAATTAAGAAGAAAAGAGAGAATCCAGCAGTGGGAACATGCAAGTGGTCATCGGACGACGCGACGAAAACTTTTGTGATGGACCACGAAGACCACCAGGTTCCACCGAAGAACACATGCGATGAGGATGGCTTCATCAAGGTGGAGAGAAAGAAGAAGAAGCCTAGTTATCGCAACCAGTGTGGGACGGCGTTGGCGGGTTCTAACATGCTGCTACGTCCTGCAATGCCGACGACGCTGCTATACGTGTCCCGTTTGCACCACTCTACTGAGGCCATCGTAGAGTACATACAGGTGAAGACCAACTGGACCTTGAGGGTGGAGAAGTCGGAGGCGCGTTGTAACACCAGCTTCAAATCGTTCGTGGTGCGCGTTCCGACTCACCATGTGGTGAACTTCCTCAAGGAAGAGTTTTGGCCGAAAGGTGTGCTGTATCGGCGTTTCCGCGGTCAACTACGCGACACCTCGCAGCGTAACACGACGCCGTCACTTCATGTGCAGTAGTTTTAAAATTTGTTTTATTTAATAATAATAGTCTGATTATGCTAAGGGCAAGAATGACGATAATGATGATAAAGTTTTTTCTAATTAATCGTTACCTCCGTTCAAGCCTAGGATAAGTAATCATTTATCATCATTCGCACACTGGATCTTAAACGTACTGCTTAGTGCAGAGAATTGAAAATTAGTGATGTACCGACTAGTCAGGAAAGCCGACTAGTCAGCCATATTTGTGGTAGGCGGTTAGTCGGCGACGACTAGTCGCCGACTAACCGCCGACTACTGCTAAAAACGCCGACTAGTCGGCCCATTTTTTACTTGTATTAATATGCTTAAAAAATTAAAAGTGAGGTGAAATTAAATTGAAATATTTACCGTTATGTTTCTTATAGAATCAGTTTTACAGTTTACTTTCAGAATTAGGATAAGAAGAAACGCCGGCTCGCACGTAAACAATGATAGAATAAATGCAAAGTAAACAAAAGCATGTCCCGACAATTCCGCCTGGTCGCCGGATGCAGAAAGCGTAGCCACGAACATTACCGATGTCACCCGAACTCACCGAAAGCCATGACCGGCTTGGCCGACTAGTCGGCCATTTTGCAGCCGAGTAATCGGCTAGTCGGGTAGTCGGCCGAAGTCATAGTCAGCCTATCTCTATTGAAAATCGAATAGTAAATCACTGTTCGATTTTCGATGCGCTGTAGTCCACTCTGTTGGAATCACAGTGCTCGGTTTAACACCGTGAGTTGAAATTCCAGTGCGCGAAAAAAATCCGATGCGATTTTATTACGTCCGTGTTTACGTCGACTAAGGCAGAGGGCTACAGTTAGTGAAAATACTAGTTTCCATTATGTATGCTCTTCAGACATTTTGTCTTTTCAACATTAGACCGAGAAGTGGAGAAATAAATTGTAGCTAATTGCATCTAAGTAGAGGTACTTTAAAGGCAACATTTGCATAACTACCTGTAGGCTATTTAAAAAAGTAATTACCAACCTATGATACCATGATGGGCACTATTTATATGTAATACTAGCTTTTGCTATAGGCTTCGTCCGCGTGAAGGTCGAAAATTATCCCACGGGAACGTATTACCGGGTTAAAAAGTATCCTATGTGTTAATCTAGGTTATAAACTATTTTTGTGCCAAATTTCACCCAAATCCGTTCAGCCGTATTTGCGTGATTGAGTAACAAACATCATAACATCTTCACAAGCTTTCACATTTATAATATTAATTGTACAAGTAGGACGTATTTGTATTAATTTAATCAGTAAAACAGTAGTAAGTATAATAATTTGTTTAGATCATAACTACTTAACATAACATCACGCCTTGTTTCCCTAAATGGGCAGAGGTGTATCCACACGTGGTACACCCACAGTTCGTGGTTTTAAAAAAAAACTATTTTGAAAACCATGCGGCTCTCATCGCCTGAAGATTTTTGAAGCTGAATACCTTTACAATGAAACTAGCTTTGCCAGCGGCTTCGCACGCGCGGAGGTCGGTGTATTATACATATAAACCTTCCTCTTGAATCACTCTGACTATTTATGAAGACCGTGTTAAAATCTGTTGCGTAGTTTAAAAGATCTAAGCGTAAAAACACGAAAAGCGACTTTGTTTAATACTACGTAAGGAAGAGGATGTTACTGAAAACATAGTTGGTATTTAGAGGTGTTTCAATCATTTATCCTGCTACATAAATGTGGCGTTTTAAATTACACAATGAAAAGCGTGCTGATCAATATACAGTATCAAAAAGAGGCTTCTGCCGTGCAGTGGAATAATTCCAGGCTGGTATTATTTAGTTAACGATCAATAGAGGATGAAAAGGGGTCACCATGGCATGACTCACAGCACAGAGGACCTATTACATCATCCTACGTTTGTGGTCGACTTTCATTCTGTCTAGATTTGAATGTCAGTATTTTATAGGCAGTGATAGGCTTTGGAAGCTTAGAAGCTGATTATCGGAGTAAGGAAGCTATTCTGTTTATTCTGTGGACATTTTATTTATTTTTAATTTAAAAAAAAACACATCTCTATGCTGTGCCCAGTGTATTTTTTTAGCTATAAGCCATTTTAAGTTTTTGTTAACGTTAAGTTACGCAAGTAAACAAATGAATATGAAAATTCTAGGAAGAAAATGGATTCAGCGATTATTAAGGAAAAATTATGTGAGATTCGAGGGTTGCATTTTCATTGTGGATTTGCTAATGGTCGTTACCTACCATTTTATTGTTAAACGTGAGTACTTTCATGATTTTGAATTGGAAATATTCAGGAAATTTAGGCACGAAAAACGTTGGAAAACAGCATGGGATTACATCATAGGAATTAGCCATAAAGGCAAGTAATAAATTATGATATTCAGAGACAATTTGAGGAATAAAGAAAAAGAAACAGTTTTGATTAAGTTGTCAAAGTAAAAATAGAATTGAATTAAATCTCAATCGTCACCTAGTTTATTATCACATGCGATAGCATTAGAAGAAAATAAATTAAGATTGTAATTACTTCTTAGTAAGTACAGTCATTAGATATGTTGGCACACCTATGGCTACGTTAATAGTATTAATTAATAAACATTCTTTAAAATAATAATGTCGGTCTTGATTAAAACGGGAATATTTATTTGCATTCCCTCGGAAAAGTCGATAGTGGCGTGTAGCGACATCTATCAGTCGCGTGCGGAAATAGCGTGAGTATTTTTCTAGGTTAGCACTGCTACTAAAATACTTATGTATTAGCTAAATATTCCTTTTATTTACTATTGTACATTGTAACTTTATAGAATAACGCACTGAAATTATAGTAAACGTAACTGAAAAGAATAGTACGGAGCACTGAAACTTCAGAATGAAAATGTGGTTGATAATCAATACTTTCAGTGTATGGAAGTATGGTTATATTTATACAAAAAGGCAATTGTTTAATGTCTGCTACAGCAACACAAGATACTGAGAAAAGCTAATAAGTGGAAATTAGGTTAACTCCAGGGTTTTATGACCACCATAAATCAGCTTAATTTAGGGCCTTGTAAAGGTTATTGTGCTATAACAGCGTGTATTGTGTCCTTCATTAGTTTATATAATGGAAAGCTTCGGGAAAGCGTTGGCACGACCGAGTGGTATCCACAGAAATTCATGTAACATGCTCTCGAGCGAAACACAATGTTTTAGCAGTCATCGCTCCTCTGCAGAGCGAGCTGCTCAATTTATATTTAAATCTTTCACGTAGGAACACCCATTCTACACGCGTCTACTTACTGACCATCCTGAGACACTCCCAAAACGTTATATTGACAAGAAGCAAAGGCTCAACGCTCTAACAACACGACACTCGCGGGTATACCATACGTAACTCTATTGATTCAACATCGACGGAGAAGTTCGACAGCAGACTCAGACTACACTTACACACAGGAATTTCATTTTTTTTTTCAAACAACAAGGTACGATTCTTACATAATTCCCGTCCGCCATTACAGCGTGTGACGCACACGATAATCGCCCTTAAAGACAACGTGCGTTGGGTACATATTTTCCATTTTCCATGCACGATAGCTCTATTTCGGAGCTGCGCCGGCGGTTACAACCTTGAATTCGGAACGCACCTTTAATTTTAGCCGGTTAACCTAGATACGGGGACCATTCCGAGTGAAGCGGATCGATATTCGCATGCGCGATGTCTCGAACGGTTTTAAAATAGTACGGGTGTGGTGGGTACCTTTAGGCGGCGGATTTTTGGGCAAGGTATGTCGGGGCCCGATGCTCGCGGCCGACTGACGGGCTCCGGCGGCCACCACGCGCACGCGCGCTGCCCGCCGCCAAGCATAACGATCGCAATAGCTGTCGGGCGCGCGCCGCGGCCACCGCGCGATCCAGAACAGGTGTACCGCGTCCATTTTCTAATACTATCACATATTTCTCTTACCTTAACCATGCCATTTTCAAGCTACACACAAATTCCCAATGTTAGTTCCCCAACATAATTGGGAGAGTCAATTCGTTCGCTGAAAATCTGAAAATCGATGGAAGGACGATGACATTGAAAGCTCTGACATAATTGTAACCTATAAAACTTCCGTTTGTTCCATGGTATGATTTATTGGAAGTATTAAATGTGTTTCGTCTAATAAATATGTTTTCGTAGTCCGGACGTGGGGCTATTTATCATGTTTCGTTGTATTTTCGAGCTATTGTGGCGCCTCTAACGGTGAAAATGGGTACTGTATGTAAAAGCTCTCGTCCGCGTTGATCTTTTGTTTGCCTTACAGTTTGCAATGACGTTTGACATTATGAATAGTAGTTGTATGTCTATCTCGCTCTCTCTACGAAAATAAAACGAGATACATGTAGTCTCCGTAACTAGGTACTCGGGCATAATAAGATAGCCGAGTGTTTATAGTGAACAAAAGATACCTACGAGAGGCAAAAGATATTCATTTTGTTTTTTCATTTCACATCGAAAAGATGTACTTACCTACTGTGAAAATTATGAAGACATACTTAGGTACTAACAAAAATAATGAAAATATCTAAAATATATTACTCAGTCAAATGAATAGAGTTTCTAGGTTACCTGTTTTTAGGAAAATGATGTAAACATAGATGATAGAAAATAAACAACATAAATGCATTGACGACTTTCAAAAAATACCTACTAAATATGAAACATGCGTAACTGTCAAGTTATTTTACATTTATTTCAATTACCTGTAATCTTTTTCTGCTGTTAACAGATGTAATGTAGCGCCATCTATATTGTATTAAGTTAATTAAAGTTATCGGGATGACGTCAGTGTGAAAACAGAATCGGTATTTTCTCCGTAAGTTTTGTGAATCGTAGGTACATATCCTGCCATCTGGTGGAATTTTCCGGAACTAAAGACTAAGTATTAACGAAAAAGATGGCGCCGTTTTAAAATGTAAACAATGCAGAGTAGAGTTTGAATGAATCTATAATATCTAAACTATACATAATAACTAGTTGTGCCCGCGACTTCGTCCGCGCGGAATAGTTTTTTTACTATTATTTTTATATCAATCAATAAAAATAAATAAAAATTCTAAAATAAAAGTAAGCCTAAATTACTCCTTATTACATCAGCTACCTGCCAGTGAAAGTCCCGTCAAAAACGGTCCAGCCATTTCAGAGTTTAGCGGGAATAAACAGACAGTCAGACAAAAATTGTAAAAAATGTTATTTTGGTATATGTACCGTATACATATTCATATGCATGTAGCAAAAAGTGGTTGTTTTAATATTACAAACAGACACTCCGATTTTATTTATATGTCTAGATGTATAGATATGTATAGATATTATAAAGCTGAAGAGTTTGTTTGTTTGTTTGCTTGAACGCGCTAATTCAGTAACTACTGGCCCGATCTGAAAAATTCTGTCAGTGTTAGATAGCCCATTTATCGAGAAAGGCTATAGGCTGGGATCCTGGAGAAATAGAGAGAACTCTTCAAATTTCATAGGCACAACTAGAAGCGATTTGAATAGTTTTTGGAAGAGTACTTTCTTGGAGTGGTCCAAAGAAAACAACCGACTTCCAAAAAAACACTAAAAAGTGAAAAATAACTTTAATTTCATCACGCCAAGACCAATAGGAGCGGAGCACCAATAATAATGTTTCAAAATCGGGGGGTCTTTTCCCTTTTGAGAGCCTCCGTTGCATGCGCTGCGTGAACGGTTAAAGTTTCGCAAATATCATGTATGACAGAATTGTTTCCCCTTTAAAGTTCTATAAAATAGTCCTCGACAGCATATGTTTATCTTTTAAGGTTGGTCCACCTTTTTTATGCTAACCAAATTTGTTCTAAAATAATGCATTAAATGCGCAGGTGTTTTTATAAACATGATATTAATCCTTATCCAAATAAATACGTTATTCATCACAAGTATTTAATTCAAAACAAAATTGCCCTTAACATCATTCGATTTCAATGAATATCTTAGGAGATATCGCAGTTTTATTTACAATTTTATAATATTTATAATTTATAATAAAATATAAAGCTGAAGAGTTTGTTTGTTTGGTTGAACACGCTAATCTTAGGAACTACTGGTTCGAATTGGAATATTCTTTTAGTGTTGGATAGCCCATTTATCTAGGAAGGCTATAGGCTATTATAACATCACGTTAAGACCCTTAGGAGCCGAGCAAAGAGAAAAAAGTCACGAATACGAAGTACTCGCACGGGCAGGCGAGGCGAGCGACGGGGTAGGTCGGGGAGCAAGAAATTAGACGCGTACGAAGTCGCGGGCAGAAGCTAGAGATTGAATACAATGAATAAATTTTCTTTGTTACATATCCCGCCTGTCTTCGCATTCTCAAGAATAGACTTAGTGCACATTTTGACAGTTATGTTTTAAATACATGTGTCTTGATTTATCCCGATTTTCTTAACGTTAAAACATTGACATGATGGCTGCTTTGGCGTCAACAGTATTTTAAACGAAAATAACCGTGTAGACTGGTGCAGGCGACACAGGATTGTAGATCGTACTGGCAGGCGTCAGCGGTGAGGTAAGAAGGGAAGCGGACGCATGAATTCAATCTTAAAAAAATATTTAAAAAAATTATAAATAATAATAAATCTTTATTTCTCCATAAATACATTTACAGTACTTTGATCTAAAAATGGCTTCAGATAGTGATCCATTATTGTTCAATTGTCATCGACACGACACATTGTTACCTACTTCCACGACAGTTTTTTATTGTAGTAGTGCCAAGTTATCAGTTGGCCCTGCATAATCAGCCTATAATATAAACCACTGGTGGGACACAGGCCTCCTCTCTGTGAGAGGGAATGGGCCGTGCGGGTTGGTACATGTCACCAGTCTTTAAATTTTTGGTTCTAGGACATTCCGCTTTCCTGGCTCTACTACCTACAATAAAAAAACAACTTATGAACCTATCGGTTGAAAGTGTTCAAGTTGTGAACACAAGTAAAACAAAATAATTAAGTTAATCCATTTTATTTTGAAATAAAAATTACATTACACTATGTTTGGACATCACAATAGGAATACATTGATGGTATAAAACTTAAAATTAAAACAATACAGTTCATAAACCACATGATTGTCTTTCAAAAGCTGTGTTTTTGTGGAATGTTCAATATCAACGTATAATTTATATAACACTATTTTAATTTTAACATGTGAAAAATTGGACATAAAAGTCTTGACGTTTTGACTATAAACGTACAGTCAGCGTCGAAAATAAGTGACTATTTACAGTACGAAGTTTAAAAAATAAAAATAAATAATTATTTTTATTATTTTTAATAGTTATCTCGCAGCCAGGGCTGCGTGCGTATATGGCGTATAACGAAGTAAAGGATACGTTAGGACCGTAGCAGGTGGTAGTTTCTATCTACCCCATAAGAATAAGGCTTGAGTTTATGTATTTACATTTAAAAAGTGAAAGCTATTGCTATTGCTCATTAGATAGGTACGGAAAACAAAATAAAGTCAATCGGTGGGTTGTGTAAGGCCTCAATTTTGATCTTTTTTTTCCAATTTTCGCATATTAAAACGACAAAATGCTAAAATTAGTATCAATTCTTGGTATTGGTTGATTTCATGCAGTGTTATTCCATAAATCAATCTTAAAAACTGACAATGTATCGTTGAATATTTACAGATTTTATTACTTAGTTTAAATTTGTATGTCTTAAGTATTGAAAGATATAAAAAAATGAAAGTTTTATATTAATTGACTATAAATTGACACTAATAAGAGCATTTACAGACTTCTGTATAAAATTTATCGTTTGAGCTCACACAACATAGCTTAATTTCATTCGTAAGACGTGAGTTAAAATAGGCAATGTATGGACGCAAATTTCAATTGTATACAGAAGTAAATAGTGTTACAAAAATCAAAATATTACCTATATTTTGAATCCTAATGGCACTTTCGGACCAAAGATTTTATTTATGATTATATTTTATTTTTACTTATCTTAGTAAATGGATGGTTGCACTTTGTATATTTTCTTGTCAAATATAATTAAAAGCGAGTTTATTCAGGAATTTTTGATTTTACATTTCTTTCTATTTTGACTAGTTGTGTTTTTCATAGATATATTATGCTGCCAGTATGTTAAACTTCAGCTTTTTTTTCAGTTTTTTAATAAATGAAGAACGGATATTTTTAATTTTAATCCAAAGTTATTCCTTTTGATTCAAATAAAAAATTGTCAAAAAGGTTTCTGATTTTTTTTTTAATGAGGAAGAAAATCGTGCAACCAAACATCCAATTTTACGTTTTTTTCCTAGTAATTGATGTCTAGTGCAGCCTTTTATGAAAGGTAAGCGTTTCTAACAAACTATCAACAGCTTTTTTTCAGTGATTTACGTACTACATAACAATTCTCTATATACAAGTTAAAATCTCATTTATATCACATCATTCATTCAAAAATATACCTTAATATTACTGAAGTATGGTCACATTTTGTTTGTTTTGCGTACAGTATCTCGAACACTGTCAAATTTTAAGTAACTATTAGGATTAAGATTTTTATCATCCGATTTGCTTCTAATAAATGAGGTTTTTAAAAAAATAAGAGTAATAATCTCTTGATAGGATTTCGAGAGGCTGTACGCTAATAAATATTATTTGATTACATAATTAGTTAAATGACACTATTATCCTACCGAGAAGCATCCAAGGAAGTACAGTCAACAACGTAGTTATAGATCACAAGTTGGTATGAACAAAGTTCACATTACCAACATTTCCACGCGGTCGACTGTACCTTCCCAATTTTTTTTTTACAATTTTATTAAAACTTTACTAACAAAAATAAATTGTAATTTATGTATCACACATACAATTTTTATACACAATATGTTTGTGTATTTGCCAGTAGAGGTAAAAATAAACAGGTAAAAATATTTTCTTTTTTTTATTATTTTCTGAGATCTCACACAAACGTATATTAATTATTTCTACGTTAGTTATCTACTTCCAGTTCATCAAATGCTTGTCTAATACTATCAAATTGGTGATAACCTTACATTTGACATGCCCAATCTGGTTCTATACGACATTAGTTCAATAAATTATTTTAGGCCTCTTAACTTAAATTCTACGTAATTGCTTTATTGTACTCAATTTACTAAACTATACACTAGATTATGAACTAGCTCTTGGTTTTTGAATAAACAAAGCATCATTGCCATAAAAAATAAAAAAAAACTAGCAGGTGGGTGGGTGTTTACAGTTACAGACAAAATTTTGAAAAAAAAAAAGAAAAAAAAACTCATTGATAAAAATTCGATGGTTAAAACACTTTCGAAAGTAACGAAATACATTATCAAGGTAGAAAGAGATAACAACAAAACCAGAGGAAAATCCATGACGGAAATTAAAAAAATATACATACGTGCAATGCCTTGAAATTGGGAATCGCTTGCACAAACTTCAAACATCTCAATTGATGACTGATTACTATGAATATTAAAGGTAACTGTTTATCGGTATCAACGACGCAAAATTTGAAGGTTTTCGAATTTATGATGAATGAAGATATTGCACTGTCAACTTTATTTATTTAAAAAAATATTTAAAATAAAATAAACGCTGTTGAAAAGAAAAGAACGACTGGACCGATTTTGCTATGTTTTGTTATTAAAATTGAGTGCAAATTAGGTATTTAGGTAAAGTAAAATGTGAAAAGTGTTCCGCCAAATAATCTACCAATTCTTTGAGAAATCATAATCGTTTTATATTTGATGTAGTAGCCGCAGCCGAAGGGCCCGATCGATCAGGTTATGCTACGCTTGCCGCGGTGGGTGGATGGGTCCATCTTCACTTACCAAAACCCCTCCGAGCCTCGGAAAGCACGTTAAGCCGTTGGTCCCGGCTGTCATTCGTGGATCTTTGACAGTCGTTTCGAGTCGTCAGAAGCACGAAAGTCTGGCTACCAGTCTTACCAGGGGTATCGTGCTACCCAGTAACTGGGTTATGGGGGTCAGATAGGCAGTCAATCCATGTGAAATACTGGTATTCAGCTGCATCCGGTAAGACTGGAGGGAGCCGACCCCAACACAGTTGGAAAAAGGCTAGGCAAATGATGATGCTGTGTGTATTTCTAGTGAGGTTTTAAAGTCTCCCTAGCTTATTCAAAGACCAAGTGTTTAAATAGTGCTATATCACATAAGTACCTACTAACGGATGACGTTACAGCATCACAATGGAGTGATATAAAAGTAATATTTACACACGTATCTACAAGTTTATCTAAAACTATCGCCAATTATATTTGGATATGACACCTAACAAAGTATTGGATCGCAAGGGAACAGTTCGATTAGGAACATGTTGTATCGGGGGATCTTAGTTTTAAAAAGCCTCGCTGCCAAAAATTTTGTGAATCTTTTAAACAAATCTCAAAAGTCTAAAATAATTCCAGATGGGAACCAATGTCAGAAAATATTTGCTTAGCAAAGCTTAGATGAAGTTCGCAAAATCTTCGGTGTTAAAAATAAAACTTTAAATTAAGAGAGTCACCATGCTAATACAATTTTAAATTTAGCTGTTCAATTCATCAATTGCCATTCCGAAGTATAATTTATTGTCCATCTCATTAAAATTGATGTCAAAACATAAATAATTGCGTTCAATCACATTTTTACATTCCTTATATCACAGTTTGACTCTCAGGATGTCAGCTCTTAATACAAAGAGAGCGATACCTCAAGAAGAATCTCTCAAAATAGTAATAAATTATGTACAAAAACGATAAATCTTTGAAAATTTTAAATACTGTTGCGTTAAAAAGTTACATTGTCGTCAACATACATCAATATATTGGCACACCAATTGACATGTACAATTTTAATTTTAACTAAATATCAATACTGATAGGACCCGAATTATCCATTTTGTGTCACGCTGACCTGAATAAAAAAATAAATCATCATCTAAAAGCAACTTGATGAAATATTGTCAGCTGATGGAACGCGATGAATGAATCCATGTCCTTTGGTGATGTCGTTTGATTAGCTATGCTAAAAAGTGCAGAGCTAGAAGGAACATCAAGACAACACTTCAATTCAGTATTGATCCTCAAAGGAATCTCGTAAAACGACAAAGTCTTGCAGCAATTCTGATCTAGGATCCAGAAGATTATTCAAAAATACAAGACTATTAAAAATTCATTTTACATTCAAAATTATTTGTTAAAATCCATGAAACTGACTTTAACTTCTTAAGATCCATATTTCTTCTTTCCTTACGTGTGTCGTACGTGTTCACTGGACGTTGTTTCCGTACTCCATGCCGAACAGTGAGAGAATGACGAAGGTCAGACCGAGGAAGACGGATCCGAGTAAGTCTCCGAGGGCAGTGAGGTAAGGGATGGCTGCGTTGTCAGGGTCTTTTTTCTTCTGCCACATCAGGTGGACGAGCATGTAAGCTAGGTATAACAGTACCATGACCTGGAAACAAGGAGATTGATGTTACATTTGAATTTTGAACTGTAGTTAGGGACCCACTATGGTTTAAAGTCATGTGATTTGATTTTCATTAACATGGTTCATATTAAGGCTCTTACTTTTAACAGTATCTCTAATTTCCGTATTAGTACCGACTGTATTGAAATAACTCAAGTTGTTTTAAAAATATTTGTCAATCAGCAAGATTTCAAAGCTGTGGCTAAACCTAAGTGACACGACAGAAAATAAAACCTTAAGACACGTAAGTCTCAAAAAAATTACTTACTTGCAACAATGAGCTCATCAAGTAAGTGATGCCGAAAGGTAGTTGTAACGTGACCTCGCCCTGGTACATGACGTCAGCGACCACCATGAAGATGATTTGACCAAACAGCGCAAGGATCAGCAGCATACGAGCCACTTCAGCTGCGGCAGCTGGAAATAAATAATTTGATTTAGAAATAATTACTCACGGAAACAGTTTTGGCATTGTCTAGTACTCTTTGTACCTGTGATTTATACATATGTATGTAAGTATCATATTTTCGGTAAAGATTAACCAACTCACTTCCATAGAACAGCGTCTTCCAAGGCCACTCGACGAGCCTGGTGTTCTCAGGTAGTTCTCCGGGAATAGCGGTCTGATGCAGGTGGGTGGCGAGTCTCGAAGACTGAACGCAGACCAGGTTGCCGCCGATACCGTTGACGATTGGCTGGAAGACTTCGTAGCCGCGGTAGTGGTCCACAGCTTTGTCGAGGACAATACCTCCGATACTAAAGGAGAAATAAATGGTGATGTTAAAGAAATTGAAGTAAAATTAACGGTATTAGCATATATGATGTGGTTGCGATTCAGCATCGAAGCAATCACTGTAAATGAGGGATGCAGCATTTATGAAGTTACAAAGGCACGGTTTGCACCAAATATTTGGCAGCTCATTGGGGTAATTAGATTGTTTTTACATTACATTCGTCAGTTTGTAATACATCCACAAAAAAAGGAGTGTCATCTTTATCATAACAAATTACAACTAAGCCGAATCCGGGATAGTTGTAATTTATTTTATATAATCATATAAAGATACCCATAGATAAATTTTCAATCAAATGAAGGAATCTACAGATGATTTGTCTAGTCATTTTTGATAAGGTGTTATTGTTATTGAAAAACGATAAAAAAGTAAGTAAATATTACATTGGACTGTATATTTTATCCTATATACCTATACATAATAGGTAGATTGATTTCATCCACATACTTTAAAACAATTATGATATTTATATTACGAAATCATCCCAAGATAATTTTCATGCGATTTGTAAGTGTACATTATTCTCATGTGAATTATCTTTCTAGTTGCAACGGATTAACGTGATTTTTAAAAGTCCTAAAACATAGGTCACTGTTTATGCAAAAACAAACACGATTTCTGTGAGATAGCGATGGGAGCGATCCTTAAGCTGAAGTAGTTTTTACCCTTAATGTAGTTTTTAGAAATGTAGGAGACATTAAAGATGTCGAATACATACCCACTGATGAAGAGTGCAGAGATGACAGGAGTCCATCCACTGGTGAGAACCTTCTTGGTGTACTTGTTGCGCCAGACGATGAACACCCACAAGGGAAGCAGACTGTAGTACACGCACATCAGCGCGATGGGCTGCCATAGTGATATCTCTGTATGAAAAACAAAATTGTTAGAAATAAATTTGGCAAAAGTTGACTATAGTCACCCTGTGACTTTTAATTTGACGTATTCCTTCCAGGATATGATAGTGTGACCTATTTGCAACAGTTAAGAACCAAATAAAGCCAAGACCGAAATTCATGGGATTGCGAAGACACAAGGAACTTGTTAAGCAGATTAACATAATACGTCAATTCACCGTGTTATTGGCAAAGAATAACAGTTGAAATTTGAATTTACAGATTAATAAGGATGCTATTGATAAGATTTAATTCCAGTTTATCAATATCAGTATGACTTTTTTATTGATGCTTGGACTGATTGGGACAGAAAAGAATACCATGCCAATTGAAATCTAGAAAATGATAAACGAACTCCAAATACAATGATTAAAGTTCAAGACTTCATTGAGCATGTACTCTTAAAATTATGTCCTTTGAGTTATTTCGGTCTATTCTGTAAAAAAAATTACAAACCTATGAAGCAATGGAATGGAATGGAATATCCTTCAAATTGTGATGAATAGTGTGTTACGCAATTAGGCTTCTGATCTGACTCAATTTAGATTGTTATCGTTACGTAAAGAAGAAAAAGACATATTTACTCAAAGATTAATTTACATTATCCTCCAAAACTTAAACACAAATGCATAGGAAGTGCATGATTTGCTTACAAATACGACTTGGCTCGTATTTGTAATCAAAGACTTCTTTGAATGTGCTATTGTTTCATTTCTACGATTTGTTTGATTATGATTGACGTCAATCACTACGAAAACCATTTAAATCCATTAGTTTAAGATAAAGAGTTTTCATGATAAACTTTTTAAATAATAGTGATTAGTCGTGCTTATAAAATTTATTAATATTATTTAGATTAATTCACTCAGCTAAAGATGAATATGTCGAAATGAATGAAATTATTTAATTTTAAGAACGAATTAAGTTTGAAAATTGATTACCAAAGTCAAAGTCAATTTATTTAAATAAGCACATAGTAAAAGGTACTTATGAACGTCAAAATTCACAAAAAAAAGTTTGAATGATTCTAGTTGTCCCGTCCCAAAGGTAGTTTCGTTTAGAACAGAATGGACAAGAAACTTCACCGTTACTCTTTTAATGGCGTGAAATCTATATTTATGTATATGCAGTAAATCTCATGCAATTTTTCATGTGAATCGTGTATATTATCATATATATTTCTTTCATACAATTTAATGATCTGTGAATAAAAAACAGACATTGCAAAATAAATCTTCTAAGTGAACCGAAATAGTCTATTTTTGATTTCACTAAACTCACCTTTCTCACTCCTTCCTTTATCAGTACCTTTTAATTTTGAAAATTGATGACTTTTATTATTATTTATATCAAGTTTCGTTCAAGAGGTAATTAAATTCTAAGTTTTTATAAGTATCTGTCCCTTTGAGATCGGCGCAAAATGTTTTCCTCCTCCATTCTCCTCAGTCAAGCGCCACACTATCATTCACTCCCTACTCCCATTTCATTAATATCATTAATTTGTCGTCTCCCTCTCCATCCAACACATTATATTCTTTAGTCTTTCACATGCGTGTTATTCCTACGAAGTAAAAATATTTTCTTATTTAGCAAACTTAATAGTTATGTATGCTTACGTATTTGCTCGAACATATACTGCGCAGTGACAGCCAGTACTGTGTTGCTCACAATGTCACCGATAGAGGCCGCCAGCGGCGTCGCCACGTTGTCAGGGTTCACCTTGAACTTATGGGAGCCGTAGATCACCATAACCATCACGAAGTCTAGAAGAAGAAAAATTATAATAAAAAAAACTGCCATGATTACTGAGATGACGGGTATATTAAATAGATGCTTAGAACTTGGAAGATGAAATGCTGTGAAGCTGTGCTATTTCCGAATGCATAGGGACGAGGGCTAGAGGACAGTGTTAAAATACACTATAATTCCATAGACAGTATGAATTTTGTGTGGCATGTGCGTAGGGTAACGGATTATTAAGCAGATTCACCAGAATCTTGAATTGTCCGCATATTCAAATAAAAAAATGTTAGTCCATAATAGTTGTATGATACGACCAAGAATACACTTCCCTTATTTTAGGGTAGTTAATATACTGTGTCAGGCTCATGGCGTCTACTCTCTAAGTCCGTCAACGAAGATACTGGCCAGTGCGACACCGAAAGTAGTTGATCCGTCAAAACAAGTAACAAATTATTATTTTTTGGACGGTGCAAATACACATCGGGAATAGGGCCAACTGTCAACCCGTGTAGTCATTCATTCTTACTTTGGACACCGAACTAATCTTAAGACCGTAAGCGATACAGCACCCGTTACTTCGGCCGAAACTACGGACTTCGTAAATATAATTTGTATGAAGAAAATTATTCCGTGTAGGCCGGACGTAAAAGAATAGCACCATCCTATTTCTTCCCGTGGATGTCGTAGAAGGCGACTAAGGGACTTACTAGAGAATGGGCAGCAGCATTCTCTATGCATTTAACCACCGTACTGCGTTCGCCAACCCGCCTGCCAAACGTGGCGATTATGGCAAATCCCCCCCTTTTGAGGGAGGCTTATGTCCAGCAGTGGACGTCTTTCGGCTGATATGATGGTGACATTATTATAAGTTATAAAGGTAGATCAGAAGCCTGTAGGTATTCATGCGGACTTCCGATCAAAAAGTAGTGGATATACTCTACGATCGTAAGAAACACAAGCCATCCGTTTGCTATAGTCCATAAATCCAACTATATTTCCACGTGTTGTTATATGGTGTCAATCTTATCTTAATTTCTTTACGTGCCCAGAATAATTACACACGAAGGACCGTTGACCATAACTTACGTTATGTTCTATGTGCTGTCACGTTTGTCTTATGTGATTTGTGAAGGGCTATAAAATTGAAATGGCATGCGGATATAGTATTGTCTTTCTAGAATATAATTAGTGCATTTCGTATTGCACTTAACTCGGACTCACTACCATAATTGATTTTGCACTCTTAGCGTGTCGATGGCGAAAATAATAAGAAAAGCTGTATTCGTTTTCTAAATTTTACTGGCCCAAAATTCTGTAATGCAAATACTGGTCCTCACATGTGCAGGTGACAGGGTATCCGGTGAAAGATAGAAGGTCGGCCATTTAGTGCAACATCAGTTATGGTTTGAATATTTGATAAAAGCTTGTGGAGACGATATGGCCAGGATAGAAAACAGAGAGCAACATACAGGCAAAAAATAATAATAGAAAAGAATGGCTTAAATGGAATAAGGCATAGCCCCATAATGAGACGAAAAAGCTGTGGATAATAATGATGACGGCGTATAACGAGGATCAACAGATGTTTGATTAACAATAACTCGCTTAAAGTTTTTAGTGACAAAGGTGCATTACGGATGCCTAACATGCGGGCTAATCCTACGTGCGTGATCGAAACCGCATGACAGTTAAAAAGCTTTATTGGGCAATGGAACTATCGACAGAAGTATATAAACACTATTAAATAAAATAAAAACAAAAGCACATAACGACTACGTACCCAAGACGAAGCACGTGGTGGTAGCAGTGAAGACCGCCGAAGCTACGAGTAGTAACACAAACGACCCATTGATGGCCCGGTCCGTTATAGTATTGACCACTATCGCGAACATAGACACCACTGTCGCTGCTACTATTGCTTGCACCTGAAGACAGAAAATACACATTTAAGTTATATTAAATCACACCAGTATCAGTTATGGGTGAAATATGTATTTGCCCAGCGGTCACATCGGGCGGATGCAGATGACCGCTGGGCAAAAGTCTCCACAAAGAGATGGCGACATGACTTGTACATGTGTGACGTGGTTTCAGGTGGGGCGGGAAGGGTTTCTGGACGGATTTGGGGGAGGCCTTTGCCCAGAAATGTGACTATAAAAAGTTATATGAACAAACTAAAAATGTTAAGAAATATACCATAATTAAGTTTTAATGTTCCCATTGTTGAGACATGGGCCTCCTCTCTGTGAGAGGGCCGTAATCCACCACGCGTGCCCAGTGCACAGCAAGGCCTCCCCCAATCCGGGCATCCTCTTCTAGGGCCACCTTCATCCAACCCTTGTAATACGCATATAGGTCGTCTCGCGTCTCTTCTTATTTTATTTAATCTGTATAATTTTATTGTTGTACCAGTCTGTAAATAGGAAATTGTGTCTCAAGTTGACAGAGTGGACATGTAAACACCCACAAATTGAGCGGTCGCTATTACCGCGTGTAATGACCGTGCGATAGTCTCAAACAATCACGACGATTTACACGTTGTTGCAAACTTATAAATGTGTATATTTTCACAGCACTTCGTTTTCAAATGGAAGTGTGTAAAACGGCCTGTCTACACATTTATATATAGCTTGTAGAAAATCTCTATGAAAAAGTAGAAAAATATTGTTTGCAAGGGTGATTTTTTACTGTCGAGGGCTAAAATTTCAACGCGCTGTTTACATGCGCTTTGTGGGATTCTCAAGGCTAGGCTCAGTATCCAGAGTAAAAAATCCAGTGCACAATAAAAAAAACGTTGTGTTAACAATCGCCCGCCATAATGTGAGGGCGGTGTGTGACCGCCAGAGGGACCAATGACCTAATAGAGGACCAATTATTTATTCTAAGCCGCAGACGGCTTGGTTAAACTAAATTGTTTGTGACGTTTGGCCTGGTAGAAACCTACGCATGTGTATGTTACTTCTTAGTTCTAGTTTAAAGCCATTTGATTGGCGGAAGCTAATTTTAAATATGTTTGTGCGAGTCTTCAGTAAGGTTCTGTTATATCAAGATTTCAGGTTTCCCCTTACTTTGTGTTTAAATTGACCATCCTGTGTAATAAATGTGATCGACTGCAGGTTGTGGAGATCAATATAAGCCTTCGCTTTTCGAAACGAGTAAATTCAGCACTAAACATTCTTGACGTATTTCTTTTTTGTTGGATTCTGCTTTATGACAATCGGTTTAGAAAACAATAAGCCACCCTTTTGTTCGATTTCTCATCTGTTAATGTTTATATGTATTTAAGAGTCCCTTTCTTTTTCCCAAAACTCTTTCTCTTTATGCGAATCTGCTGCTCAGACTGGAGATGTCACTTCGCTTCAAACGCATAAGCAGGTCGCCATCTCCACTTAGTGCGATTTCATTCACATGCTCTGAAAGCCTGTTTTGGTATGTCATGCTGTAGAGACTTATTTCCTGCTTAATTGTCATTATGTTGAGATTTAGGTACATGGATCTATTACTTATACATTTTGGGAACATAGTTCGTAATGCTTTGCTCGAAAATCTTTCAAGTATTTCTATGTTGCTGTTACTGGCTGTACCCCATAATTGGATGCGTCTATATTAGTTTAATGATAGCTTTGTACACCATCATCTTGCTATAGTTGTTTAACTGAGAATGGGGTCCGGTTAGCCAGTAGAGGCTGCGAAGTTTGCTGTCTAGTTGCTTACGTTTGGACCAATTTATGTTTTTGCCATGCAAGTCTCCTGTCTAGGTGGATTCCTAAGTATTTGGCATGATCTTCTTGAGGGATGTCCTGGTTGTTTAGTTTTACTGGTGGGCAAGTTACTTTCCTAAGAGTAAAAGTAACATGTGTGGATTTAGTTTGGTTGGTTTTTATTCTCCATTGTTTAAGCTGCTTTTCAATCAGAAGCAGTTTCTGGTTTAGTACTTGTTGTCATCAAGGCAGTATCATCGGCATATGTTGCAATGATTGTGTTTTAATTTATTGGAAGATCTGCAGTATCACTGGCCCTCCTCTCGGTGAGGGTGTGGGCGGTAATGCACCACGTGGGTCCATTTGATTTGATTCCAAAGGCAATATCATGGTTAGGACACGTTAGAACAGGGAGAGACATAAAACTGTTGAGGACTGAATAATTAGCACGGTATATATCCATATTTACCTGCACTAATGATATGTTTCCGACGACCATGGATATGACTTCCCTCGTAGATGTCATATTTCCGAGGTTTGCTTGCGTTGACAGTCTGGATGCCAGGCACATGTCCAGGTTACCTGAAGACAAAGGAAAATGGTGGTCATAAATCTTTGTTACCTGGGAGGGAGGAAATTTGCCGTATGAACTACCAACCACTTCAATATCATCATCTTTACGTGTAGTGACTGCCTTACAACCCAATAACTGGGTAATACGATAGAATAGAATAATACTTTATTTGCCAAAATGTAGGTGTACAAAGTAGTATGATGTTATTATAAACTTGGCAAATTTACAGTCTACCATTACAGGTGGTGTGCCTGGAGACTGGTTGGCAGATTTTCGGGCTTCTGGCGACCCGTAACGACTGTCAAAGACCCACAAATGACAGTCACAACATATCCGGCATTAATATGTGGTATATAATTTACCCCTTTATGTATACCCCGTCTGGGAACAAAGGCGTGATGTTACTATTGTAAATAAAGTAGTTATAGGTAGTTTTTGCGGCTGACTGTCCAGCAATATTATCCGATGTTTATGTTAAAGGATCTCATTCAAATTCAACAAGTCTGGAGCAATGTTTATAGTACTTAAGCAGTAATGCAAGCCTGTAGTCACTGTTATATTTTATAAATAGTATCGTGTGCGCCTTTGAATGACGCCGGCGCAGCGTCAACACAAGTTTAATGTAAACACATCTTTTGCTATGTCGGTTATGTTAGTAGGTAGTAGGTACGTACTCATTGAAAACAAAATTCTTGACCTCAACTCAACTAGGTATGTGTCTGAATGTTGTGAAGGTATTGTTATGGCGATCGTGTATATTTTTCTAATATACAATGTATAACATAATTATCGCAAGACCAATACCCCAATTAGAGTATTGCATTTGCAGTATTGCATAATACACTGACCAAAACTATTTTTTAAAGCAAACTATTATTATTTAGAAAAGTGTTGAACCCAGCATTATTTTCTGCATTTAAAATTGAGTCTTATTGCATTAAAAAAAGATTTAATTTAATTTGGCTCAATCAGCAGTCAGTATGGCAAAATACATATTATTTGAAAAATACCGTTATTAAAATTCAATGCGATTCAATAGTCAATTATGAACAAACTAATATTTCAGGACTTGCGCTGTTTCTGTTACATCTTGTTTAAAAACTGAAGGGATTGTGGCTATGTAAGGCTTAGTAATAGGATTCCGTTGCCACCCTTTAGGTACGGAACCCTAAAAAAAACAGTGGCACTCCGGGAGTGCCGACAGAAGTGATAACTTATACGAACTAATTGTAATTAAACTTATTAAACTTACAATTTTCATTTAATGCGTTATTGTACATGCATGTGTATCTATTTTTATTGGTATGAGTATCTATGTACGTACAAACACAATATATGTACATACTTTTATAGAGGTAACGGTAACAGTAACACAGTGTCGCGAGTTCAATTGTTTTTACCCATCTCAGAAAATTTCCAACGCGCCTAAAAAAGTTTTCATTTCAATACTGCATTACACAAGAATAGGTGTGCCATTACACTACTCAAACAATTCTTAGAATAATGGTGACTGAACAGTTAATTTTATTGGCAGCTGGTCTGGACTTCCCCTCACAAGAACCACTTATCAAACAAAAGAAATTGCGTTGTACTACAATCATAATAACATCTGTTGTGACTAAGTATTGACTTAGTAATGCTGTCATATACCTATTTACGTTATCCTATCCAAATATCAATAATTCAAAGAGAATTCTCAAAAAAAAAATAGTTTCAGTTTTTCCGATCTTCTGGGACCTTTACTCCACTTTTTTTTCAAACAAAAAAAAAACAGGTGGTTTGAAAAAAAAATATTACTGCGAAAAAAATTGAAAATATAATTTTCAAACCAGTTCAGCCGTTTGTGATTTTTAGCGAGACTAACGATTTGATTTTCATAAAATAATTAGCTGTGCCCGCGGCTTCGCCCGCGTTGGTGTCGGAAATTACCTCACGGGAACGTGCTACCAGGACAAAAATAGGCTATGTTACTTATTATAACATACACTATCTGCGAGTGAAAGTTTGTCAAAATTGATCCACCCGTTTGTGAGATTAGCCGGACCAAACAGACAGACAGAATATCGATTCTTACGCAAGGTCCCAAGTAAAACAGATTGTAGGCAGTGTACCTTTCTACCAGCGTATTTTTTTTATATAGATATATATAAAATGTATGTAAATGATACTATATCCCGGTAGTACGATCCCGTGGGATAATTATCAACCTACACGCAAAGGAGAACGCTGGCCAAAGCTAGTAAAGCTAATAAGGATCAAATTCGCAAAACACGAATTCGTTTGTATGAAACTGACAGGTGTCAGGAACGCATTCTCCCGACGGCCGGACTGTAGAAACTTATTATCTAGAAGCTTGACCCCAGAAACCTATTTACAAAAATGTTTATTTGTCAATCCGATCCCTCAGTTTTAAAAGTCCAAACTAACAATGGTTGCTTGCTAAGTAATCACTAATCAGTAATGTAATTTTTACCAAAGTACACAAATAACACATTTTACACACGACTTCCTGTCCGAACTAAACAGTCGCAGAAAAAAATACATAAAACAAAAAGTTAGATTAAAAAGTAAACATCGCGTTTTGGTAATAGCCAAAAAACCTTTAGTTACCCACCATAATTTTATAAACAGAAAATAAGCTGTCGTTAAAAAACCGTAATTTCATCCAAAAACCGAATGTGACATCCATTTATATTTTGGCCAAGTAAGTATACGTAGCCATTAGACTCTAGGACGTCCAAGCATTGTTATGCTTACATCAATTGCTTTTGTCCAAGACGAGCAAGCAATTACGTTTGTAATTACACCACAATCATCTACGGTACATTCAAGTAAATGACAGATTTTTATCTCTAAACTGTGTTATTCTGAATCACGGAAACGGCAAAAGTAACTATGTAAAGGTGCGGATAGACTTGCTGGATTTTGACGATCGACGAATACAAAAACTACAGTAACGATTGTTTTTTTTTCTTAGCCTGCTATGTGCCATTCCGGGGCTAAGGCCTCCCTCGACTCCCATATTTCGCGAGACCGCGCGTCCTTTTTCTTTTTTGTCTCTGTTCAATGTAAACTTGCATGTAATTGTGTAACCTCTGTTGGAGATCCAATAAATAGTAAAAATTAATAAATACGAAAAACAAAACCAAATTAATATGAAGCAATTGATTAGCTACATCCTTCAAAACCTATAACCATGATTTCAGCACATGATTTCAGAACCCGTAGCGTAGAAATTTTTCATAGGTTATCAATAAAAATAAAAGAAAGAAACACAAAGTATTTATGTATTAGACTCGCACAGGAATATCACAAACTTAACTACACAATATGCTTAACAAAATATAAATTTTAACAAAAAAAGTAAAATTAAAAACGAAATCCTGTATGAGGCCAAAAGACCCCTATCTCAGCATGATGTTGCGACATTTAAAAAGCGTCGCAGCGCTGGTATTCGGCTGAAAATCGGCTGTTTCATTGAAAAGTGCAATACCTACGCGGTCAAATTGTATGGAACAGCATTTTTTTTTTTTCAAAAATAGCCGACGGCCAATTTAAACGCAGGGTCGTTCAGAATCATGTACTGACTGAAATGTTGAACTTACTGAAGCAATTCGCCTGATAAAGATGAATTAAAGAAGAAGATATAAATAAGATAGATCTATATATATATATATTACATATATATTATATATATATTATATATATATATATATCTATATATATATATATATATGCTGTGCCGTCAGAATTCAGATTATCGGGAGCTGGGGGCCGACTCTCTAACTCCGTCAACTAAGACACGGGCCCGTCCGAAAGTAGTTCGAAACTTCTTGAATCCTACAGCCAATTAACTAACTTTTTTGGACGGGCAAAAACATATCGAGAGTAGGGACAGCTGTCAAATCGTGTTGTCATTCATTCTTAGTTCGGGCTCCAAACTGTCCGTAAGTGATACGGAGTTGGAATCGGCCGTTACTTCGACCGAAACGACGGACTTCGTGCTTAGGTAATAGGCCCCCAGGCCTGACGTGGCAGTCAATTATCAAGAGGTTCCTTAATTTCACGTACAAGGCAAATCCTATCGACACATACATTTTGTTTGATTCTATCATTATTAGAAATCAGGTCAATAGGTAGGTGTAGGTACTTGCAAATGCCTTTCGGTAGGTCTAGTTGTACTATCGCGAAAGATTAGATCTAGTTTGATAGTCATATTTTGCTGTGATTTTCTAAACAATAGTTTGATAATATCTTAAGCCTTCAAATCTTATCACATAAAAGAATAAGATCTAATCGTGAGTCACTCGTTCCATGATTTATCGTTTTTTTGATGAAATCTTCCATATATATTTTGTATTTATCGGTGTACATTCAATGATGATCAGAGATCGGATATTCGGATGCATATTTACCTAAAGTTATTTTTTAGCCATGAAAGTATGGAAGCGGTTTCATAAAATATTTTTTTTTGTAAAAAAAAAACCAGGTATGTTAGGAACACCAGGAATGCTTAACTAGTCAGGTGTATAGTATGGAAGCGACTTGTAAATTATAAGGATCGCATAACTATTTAAATACATTTGCATTTAAATTAACGTTTGCAAATATATGTGTAGGAGTGTAACAGAAGGGGAAGTAATGAGCTAGTTAAAAAAAAATGAAGATTTTTCGATAGAAAAGTGCATTCCATATTAGCCAACATCGCAACTTTAGGTGAATATACATCCGAATATCCGATCTCTGATAATGATAGTCATAGTACAAATTAATATCGCAAGTATACGTCAGAGCTTCTGACTCAAGAGGATACGATGAAATCAGGATTTTATCATACTCTCAGAATCATGATTAAAACCAATCCGGTTCTTGAACATACGAGAATAATTATGGTTGAGTCACACCAATTTTGGCTATCTAGAACCACATTGGGGAGTACAGGTGGCGCTGTGGTAACGGCCGCGACTTACGAGTTACAGGTCGTGGGTCCGAACCCAAGTAGGAACTTTTCTTTGTGTAAATTATTTAATCACCACTGTTCTTAAGACGGTGAATGAAAAATTCGTGAGAAAACGGGTTGTAAAACGAAAAATTCGAATGTGACGTGACATCCGCCAACCGGCACTGGGCCCGCTTGGTGGATTACTGCCGATTCTCTCTCACTGAGAAGAGGCCTGTGTCATTTTGATAGTTCAAAAAGAGGCATTGCGTTATTTACGCTGCGGATCAGATAAATTTTTCGAACAGATGAAGCAAAGGATTAAGGAAACCAAATATCTTGATATAAAATCCTTTAAAATGATCAGATTCAGATTGTGATTGATAGCATGATCAGCCTTTAATATTCCCATTGCTGGGACACAGGCCTTGGGGGCCAGGCCAGGAGCGGACCGTAATCCACCAAGCGGACCCAGTGCCGGTTGCTACCAACCCGCACTGGACCCGCGACATGACACATTTCATCGAATTTTCGGCTCAGCAGTCGCCCTTTCGTAAGCAATGTAGACAATGTTGTACTAGAATTTAATTAATCTACTGAAAAAAGACAGGTACAAAATAGACTCACCTTTAAGACCAGAGAGCGAAGGCACGAGCACGAAGATGGCAGACACTTCGATAAATACGGGCCAGTCCTGTAACAACGTACATTAAATTATTCATCATATTCATACATGTGGGGTTGAAACGGGTTGTGGCGGTCAGATAGACAATCGCTTCATGTAAAATACTGGTATTCAGCTGCTGCCGGTTAGACTGGAAGCCGACCTCAATATACTTGGGAAAAGGCTAGGCAGATGATGAGGACATACATACATAAATTGACGTTGCAAAACGGTTTTAGGTCTACGCTTTGGAATGGGCAATTAGCTTCATATTTCTAACTCACCGACCTTGACAATTCAAAAGTGCCTGTAATTGGTTTATTTGAAATAAATGCTTTGAGTTTGAGTTTGAGTTTGAATCGTTAATGACTCTTAAAACGAGTTCATGCACGGATTGGCCCTATAAAAGCCTTACTTGATTTTATATCAAATCGATTCTCAGCTTAACACAGTCCACTGCTGGTGCCAGTTTGGCCTCATCCTCCATAACTCACGCTTCGCTTAGCTATACGCGATCGCCACTCCAGAGGTCATACACAAGTGGCAATCCCTTCCAAATCGGGTTTCGTATTTCTACGACTTTCAACTGGCTTGTCGTAAGCATTTCGGTGGGTTTTTTTTTCTCGGGTGGGAAATCATCAAATAACTTCTCTCGCTCTGGGTGGAGCAGGAGGGCGTGTCAGACTTTTACTGACTAAAACCCTCCCCTGTTCCCTAAGTTGCCTGTGTGCCAGCGGCCGAGGTGTCTCTTTCGAACAACCCGCACTCCTGGCAGGCATCGGCTTTTGCGGGCCCCATCAGTTAGTGCTGACATCTCTTTGAGGCGCGCGTGGAACACAACGCACCGTTGACCCGGGCTTGGTCCTTACCGGACAGTGAGCTACCCATTACTTGCCGTCCGCAAGCCCGCGCCTACGGCGGCCGGGAATCAGCCTGGGACTCCTGACACCCAGGGCGTCTCCTACGGCGACTAAGGCCGTAAAGGGTGCATATGATAAATGATAAATTATTATAAATGATTTTATTTCTGTAAGTAGGTTTATACAAACACTTTTACACGTCAATCATATTTTTTTAAACTAGATGAGGTTGGATGATTGAGGTTGGCCTATCTGACTACTCTGAGAAGAAAGGCCGAAACAAGCTCAGTCTCTTTTAAAGTCCAGACATAATCTTGGTCAGATCATGTGAAGACCATGTGGATCGGTGTCTGAAATAGTCTTTTGAGGAAAGAACCACACAGATTGAGTGGACCTGTCCATTCAGTGCACGCATTTATCAGTAATCATACAGATCAACTCAGAACTTGAGGAGCTCAACCATTTAGCGAACGATACCAAAGACAGGACATTATACTGCCTCTCCCTCATGTGCGCCACAGCTTTTCGGGGGCTTATGTCAGTCCTATACAGGATACATTTTTAACCAGTGTGCAAACTGTAACCATTAATTCAGCATATCATTCTAGACCCTCAGCGTAGACATTTTTCGTCGGTTATACAACACGGTTACAGTTTGCGCATTGATTAAAAATGTATCCTGTATATTTGTGACATTATCTTTATCGCTCATAGAAATAAAATCACTTTGACTAGCTCCTCTGGATTCGTTTGCTCCAATGGCTATCGGTCCTCCTTGATATCAAATCACTTCAGATTTTAAGGTCATAAAACATTTCAATAGCCTTCCTTTCATCACAGAAGTTGGGTAAAAGGTAAATTCACACCGTCATCTTCGTCCCCTTTAGCAAGCTCTTCAACAATTTGACCTTAGTACACGTGGCACGGACGTAAAAATTTCGCGCAATGGATTTTCAACTCTTGATGTTAAACCGAGCATAGAGAATCCAACAGGACTGTGGACTTATTATCTGCTTGCAAAACAATGACCCTGGTACTGACTACCATAAATGGAAAAATAGCTTCTGTTTAGTAATCAAGATAAAAAATATGACAAAAACTGCCTAATCGTCGTCTGCATTGTATTTTGCGCAAGACTAAGAATGGCTAGTTAAATTTTTTGGCGATTTCAGTTTATGAGGGCTGATTCGAGGTAGCGCGAGTAACGAAATCGTGAAATTGGGGGAGGTCTTTGCCCAGCAGAGGGACAGAATGAACCAAAAATTTTTTTTTCTGAAAATTGTATCTATTCTATGATAAAAAAATCTTCGGGCCATTACGTTTTATTACTTATATGGGTAACGAATGTACTTTTATAAAACTTCGGAGTTGCTTAAGGGTATTTGTAGATACTGTATTCTGTCCAATCATTTTTCGGCTTTTCTCACAACTGATCTGACAATTTCGGCCAATGGCCTCCCACCCGGATTGAACCCACTATTGGGTGGAACTTTCTATCCTACCAATCGCCATGCATATTTATAATTCAAGTTCAATGATGATTAGAATACCAACATTAGTAAATATTTTAATTTTTCTCTTGTATCTTTACAACTGAAATGGCAATGGGCTGGCCAAGTATCACGATACAAAGATGGTAGGTGGACAGCTAAGACTACAGAAAAGGAAGGGGCCAGATGGAAAAAGAAGAGTAGGCAGACCGAAGAGAAGGTGGGCTAACGATTTATTAGATGTAGCAGGAAGCAATTGGCAGAATATTGCAAAGGACAGGGACAAATGGAAGAAACTGGAGGAGGCCTTCACCCGAGGAGAGACCCATATCCCGGAGAACATTCTAACTTAGATTATAAGAAAAATAAAACTACTAACAAATTTTAAGGGTACCTAATGGGAAATAAAGGCTTTTTTATTTTGTTTATATTTTTACAAGGAAAAGTAATAAGGATTACGTAAATTCGATAAACTTATGCAAGAATAAACAAACATAAAAATTGATAAGGTTATCTAAAGATTGCAATACTTTTAATAAATAGATTTAAATAAAAAAAGAACCTAAAACACGTGATAAAAACATGTTGAGTAACTATAAATCAGATCCTTTTTTAGATATATCTAAGTGTCTATTTGAGTGGCCAAATTATCTCTGATTGATTTAAAGAAGCTACTATCTAATCATAACGTTTCATCAAGGGCACGTACTCGTATGTTTAATATCGCGAGAAAATCTTATAGACAGGCCTACACTGTCCTCTCATATTACCTATTAACACTGTAATTTTAAAAATGTAATTGTAAAAGCCAATTATTTTGAAAAGAGCAACCGTGGATGTTCTTGCGCGCTCTTCTCTCCGATCTCGAAAATTAGCGTAACTCACCCTGACGGTCCCCAGTACGATACCAGCTCCAATGGTACCACATCCAGCTATGAAGAACGGCACTGCCACCTGCATCAGCGTGGTCCACCATCGTTCCTCTTTCTTCTGAAACCAGGGTGCGATAGTTAGGCATACAGATTCGTGATACTACTCTACTCGTTATGTACCAGGACTCCAAGAGTTTGAGGAGGTAGATTATATCAAGATATGGAAGAAGAAGTTCAAAACAGTGGACTTATAGTTGCAATAGATTGAAAGGAATTTGCAACAGAGATGATGATGTTCAATGTTTTTAATAAGACGAATGATTGTAACGAAAACTATAAAGGCTTTGCAGTAAATGTAGTTAACCCGACAAGCAGTACCAGAAGGACCCAAATTCTGGTAACTATGCAAAACATTATCAAAAGAGAATTTGCTATTCGTGTCTGTTTATTGAAGCAGCCAATGATATGTGATATCTGATAAGATGATAATGATCTGATGTTAATTATGAAGTGACTCAAAACGAAATCAGAATTTTGATTGTTTCTATTTTGCATGTTACAATTATTTTAGTGCGCTCACGGCTTAATGCCACGAATGCGATCAAAGCTATGCACGCTAGTTCATGTGATTTCACTGATATATCGTATGGAAACGGCTACGAATAAACTGCATTCGCTTTTATTAAAATATGTGTGTATTTATTAAGGGTTTCTGACAAGATATAGGCTGCTATCACACATCAATCACTAATCTACCTGCCAAGGCTAAAGGAATATTATATTCCTATTATTAATGGGACAAGGGCCGGCAGAAGATCACCGTTCGGCAGCTATCGGAGTTTTATCAGATAAGTAGGTTACGTTACTAGGAACTATAGTAGTTAAATATAGTACACTACTCTACTAGGTTCTGCTGGAGTAGCGGGCCCCTTCTGAGGGGCCCGCGCCCGGCGCCGAGCCCTGTATAAGTAACGCTGAACTAGTAAAATTGCTAAAATTTAAAACTAAGTAAACGTAAAAACTACATCTTCAAAATAAAAGTTGTACAAAAATGACAGCTGTCAAATGTGACATCTGACAACAGCCAAGAATTTTATTGACTAAAGAGTGGACAGAGAGAGCAAAGAGTTTTGTTACGGGACTAAAACTTGTTTTTACAATTTTCGAGATCTCATTTCATATGTTAAACGTATTTCAATGAGTTGTTTTTCGTATTTAGACAGTGAATCGACAAAATTATAATTATTTATACGGTACCTTTAATTTGCATTGAAAAATGGATTTGTTTTTAAGATTTATTCTAATATTTGACCTATGTTTTCCAACAGCAGGGCAAAGGATTTATTTCCGCCCTTCCACGACTCTTTGTCGAACCAAGTCACGTCTTCATTACCCAATAGCATTGGGGATTTGGGGCGACTCTACTCTAATATGCTGAATATCTGCACATTTCTATACACTGCCGAATATTGGTAATTTCGAGGGTAGTTGCCCACGGAAGGTGGCCGAATGGCAATTAACCTTTTCACCGCCATGTCAAAAAAGCAAAAACGTACCCTCGGCGGTAAGCGGCTTTATTTACTTATATGCCATGTATGTAGTCGTGACCGTGGCGTGCTGGGCACATTTTGGTTTTTCATCTATACATGACTATGGTGGTCAAAAGCTTAAGGCAATATTCGCTGAAAGCCCTTCACTGCTACGATTCAAAATAGGCTTTAAAAATTGGCAATATTAACCTGGGCCAATCCTATGGGTATAGAAAGGAAGTAGTGAAGATTTTATAACAAGACGATTAAAAATTCTAACGACACTTCTACTTGGCGTGTCGATGGCAAGAATAACAAAGTGTACATATGTACAGAGGCCCTGGTGTGAGTTTCATTTAACCATATACACCAAACGCAGTGAGCGTGTTCGGCGTTCCGATTGGCCCTGGGTCGGTGACGGTCCAATCGGAGCGCCAACCGCGCTCACTGCGTTTTGTGTAGATGGTTAAATGAAACTCACACTAGGGCCTAAGATGTAAAGTTGTTTGGCCCAAAATTCAGCAACGCGAATACCGTTCGCTGATGCAGCCAGTATGTCCTCACTTGTACAGGTAACATACAGGGCATGCGGTGCAAGATGGGAGGGAGACGCACGTTTATTAAAATATGACTCGCGACCGTAATAAATATGGGTTTACAGAATTAAAACAACCCTGTAAGTTTATTTAATCCTGAATCCTGAATGACTTTTTCATGAAATAGTCTTACAATCGGATTAAATGAACTTAATAATGATTACTTCAATGATAATAATTCTGTACAAATACTCGCGAATCATATTTTGTTCAACGTACATACAGCCAGACACTGGCAAAACAGTTAGCAAAAATCAGGTACACTGTACTGATGATGAATTGATGACACACATTCCCGGGTATATACAACCCATATTAACATTGGCAGTCATTATCTATAACTTTCTCAACATTGAGGACATGCATATCTGTAAACAGTACTTTAATAGCAATCGTTGATTACAATGTCAATTGTGTTTGTTGTTAGTTTCTTTTGAGTCCACGGTCGCTTTATGTGTTTACTTTAGTTGATACTTTGAAAGGGTACTTAGTTATAGTTCATATTTTGGTGTCAGTACTTGGCCCTATTCTCTCAATTACCCTATTATGGTAGGCTTATAAGCAATATAAGTATTATAAATAGAATCTCCAGTGTTATTCTAAAAAATCCGAATAAATCATAACAAAAAATACGATGGATGTTAATCTCCTGGCAAATGGATTATTCAAATGATATGAATTTGGATATCATTTCTTCTTCTTTTTAAATCGGCACTGCTTATTTAATACGGATTTTAGATTTTTTTTTTTTAATAGTTAAAATGATTTGTCAGTCTGCTGAAACAGTTGGTCTACGTGCACACAGGTTACACTCTATGCCACCCCTACACATGTTCATTGGTCAAATGACCAACCGTCGCTAAGCGTGAGCACGCTTTAGTGACTTCGCGTCGCGAGGTATGGCGTGATTTAAGTATATTTAAGATCCGGGAGTTCTACTCTTACATTCAAAACAGTGCATCATCATCATATCAGCCGAAAGGCGTCCACTGCTGGACTTAAGCCTCCCCCAAAAGGGGGGGTTTTCCATAATCGCCACGCTTGGCAGGTGGGTTGGAGATAGCAGTATGGTGGTCAAATGCATAGAGAACACTGCTGCCCATTCTCTAGTAAGTCCCTTAGTCGCCTTCTACGACACCCACGGGAAGAAATGGGATGGTGCTATTCTTTTACGTCCGGCACCACACGGAACACAACATGCAAAACAGTGCATACTATAGATTAAAAGAATAAAAAAGCGATGTCCGATTTTTGAGGCATTTATCATACTGTGCGATGGAGCCAGAACATTTAAAAGAAGAATAGAATAGAATAAACAGTTGAAGTGATATTTCGGGGATAAAAAGCTGAGAAAGTCTTCATGCAAAGGCTTATTGCACACACACATTTATAGTGCTATTGCACAGAGAGCACGATAAGAGGTGAGGAATCGTTCAGACTATGTAGCTAGCACCACAATCGTATTGTGGCTCATTTTGAGTACCCCAAGAACCAACTGACTACCTCGTGCCTCAGCGGCTCACCTGGCATCGTAGTTAGTTCGGGATTTTCAGGCTATGACACCTGTTGACCCGCATTGGCATAGTCAACTGGAGGGGATAGCTTTTTCTCTCTTCTTTCTTCACTAAAGCTGTTGTCGTTTACTGGTTATAAGCGTGTTGTTGCCTTTAAGAGCCAAGTTTTCCTCAATATTTGTGCCACTTGTTGAGTTTTGTCGGAATTTATTACAAGAATCTTTATGTTGCTCTCGATATTTGACGCATTAATTTACAATATATGACTAATGATTGTTTTCCACTCAAAAATTATCATTTTGTGAGTAGTTCAATTGTGACGTGATTTCTTGTTATGTAGTACGTATAAACTGATGATACACAGACATCCATGTCTACATTGATATCATTATATTGCTTGGCCATTTTTAAACAACTCATGTTCTTTGCCATTTGTGAGTTCGAACTAATGAAGTCATTTAAAACCCCACAATTGGTAGTCAAACCCCTAAGCAGTTAATCGAGATCGGAACTGGCCAAGATAAATTCCTTTTCGCTCAACGTATTGCAATTGCGTAATTTTTAGTGAATAGTGTAATTTCGTCACCTAACACAAAATCAAGGCTTCTTGAGAGTTACTTCTAAGTGCAACAGAAAACGAATGCCATCACTTGATAGTCAATTGTTTCAGATATACGAGGGTCATTCAATAAATACTTAGCCTACAAAAAGTAAACGAAAATTTTGGAAAAGTGGGAATTTATTTTTCAACATAGTCTCCTTTTAGTTCGATACACTTAGCCCAGCGATGCTCCAACTTTTTTAATCCGTCCGAAAAATAGTTTTTGTCAAACTCTGCAAAATAGGCCTCCGTGGCGGCGATGACCTCCTCATTCGATCCATATCTATTCCCGGCGAGTGATTTTTTCAGATTAGGAAACAGAAAGAAGTCACAAGGGGCCAAATCTGGAGAATACGGTGGATGGGGCAGCAATTCGTAGCGTAATTCGACCAATTTGGCCATGGCAACGGCAGACGTGTGAACCGGTGCGTTGTCGTGGTGAAACAGCACTTTTTTCTTCGCCAGATGGGGTCGTTTTTTCTTTAATTCGGCGTCGAATCGGCCCAATAAATCGGCATAGTAAAGCCCTGTAATTGTTTTACCCTTCTCGAGGTAATCGATGTAGATCACACCTTGTGAATCCCAGAAAACGGTGGCCATAACTTTTCCGGCCGATTTTACAGTTTTCGCCTTCTTTGGAGCACGTTCCCCGGTCTGGATCCATTGTTTTGATTGCTCCTTGGTCTCTGGTGTGTACCAGTGGATCCAGGTTTCATCGACGGTCACAAAACGACGCAAAAACTCCGCTGGATTCCGCTTAAACAGCGCCAAACACGTCTCCGATGTGGTCTCACGGTTGCGCTTGTTTTCTGGTGTGAGTAAACGCGGCACCCATCGCGCCGACAGCTTTCTCATGCCGAGTTCCTCGTGAAGAATATGATGCACTGTTCCTTCTGAAATGCCTACAGTCTCAGCTAGCTCCCGAACCTTCAATCGGCGATCTGCCAATACGAGATCATGGATTTTTTTAATGTTTTCCTCCGTAGCAGCTGTTTTCGGTGCACCTGGACGTGGTTCATCAAAAACCGACGTACGGCCACGTGCAAACTCGTTGAACCAATTCTTGACGGTGGCCATCGATGGAGAAGAGTCCCCGTACACAGCATCCAAGCGCTCTTTGATTTCGATGCGCGCTTTCCCTTCCAAAAATAGGAATCGAATCACCGAACGATATTGCTCTTTTTCCATTTTTGTAAAACCGATCGACACGTTCGCTTCCATAAGTTGTCAAATTAAAACAAATGAAGAGATTGGAATGAAAATTTGAAAAAAAAAAAAGAATGTGCTACACTGTGGTAAAACTCTTTTGAAACTACAGCGCCCTCTGGCGATGAGGCTAGGTACTTATTGAATGCACCTCGTACATAGGTTGGTAGGATATTTTCCAAAAGCGGTCGTAGATGTGCGAAATACCTACAAAGTAGATTGCATTTACAGAATTTTCTAGAGGTATTTAAACTTGTGGTAAATCATAATTACTGAGTTTGTGTTTAATTATTGTAAATTAATGGGTCATTAACTTAAGGACGTCTTAGAATGGGTTTTTAATAACTAATTTAACGCTCAAATTAAAAACCAAGTCTGGAAAACGTGATACTTATCATAAACGATTAAGGACTTATCATAAGTAAGCAGGTATATTCCCTACAATCAGATCGATTAAAAATCGATTTATGATTGATCACCACTGGTTTATATTAGATTTTAGTGTATTAACTTAATTGGGGTTTAGATTTGTTTTTAATTTTAATTGAACTGACATTATTTCTAACTTCATATTTTATCAAAATACGTTTCACATTGTGTATTTGGGAACACACAAATCGTGGTCAGGGTCACGATACTGATTTGGTCTAATGACAGAAAGAGATGAAATAGTCTTAAAGATATATTACCCAGAGACAGATAATGATTCGAATGAAGAAAGTACTGTGGTGAATACGAAAACTAAGGCCACATTAAATAAAGTACTGCTAATAAGATTTTGAGTCCTAATAAAGCGACTGTGGCTAATAAAAATCATGCTGTAGATGACGATGGTACTATCTGACAAAGCTATTAAAGTATTAAGTAGATTTTGATAAAGATTAAAACAGTAAGCAATGAATAATGAGGATATAATAAAGAGTAATACCTACAATCACAGCGTTCTTCCAAGGGGGTAAGCAGAGAAGGACAAAGAAGTAACATGTTAACATTGGAAGTACTAATATCTATATAACCTCTAAGAATTGGGAACTATTTGTGGATGTGAAATATTGTAAGGGATAATTTCAAGGGGAATTTTACATATAGTATAACATACGTACTACGATGACCATTCCACATTCACATAACAGTTGTCTCCAGAAATAAAAAATATCATCATATTACCATGGTAAAGCTACTAAGGTATTAAATAAAAATTTCACTGACAGCCCTCGGTATTCTTTGAGGTTCATTAAGGTCTCTTACTATGTCTTCCCATTGCATATACTTTCATACACTTCATTTTCTATTTAGTCTTATCATTTTACATACTGTCCTAGTCTAGTGACTCCTACATGTTATTATTTATATTGTTTATTAATACTTACTCCTGAAAGCGGCTGTTTCTCGGCGTCTGCTTCAGCTACAGCTAGTTTCTTGTCCGGGGGATCCCCCGGACTTTTCTCGTTAGAATTTATTGACGCCATGCTGTAATCGTTGTCTTGTGGTCCAATTTCATCTGGAACAATCGAAATTTCACGTCAGATTTGTTGAAAATATAAATGATACTTGTAGGAAAGGAAAATTGCAGTTAAGAGTAAAATTTTGAAAGTACTGGGTGTGACATTTGGAGGTAAAGATACTCATTAAGATTAGAAAACACTACCTAAAACACCCATGTTACACTCTCCCACGCCACACGAGAACACACAAGTCCCAGCTGGTCACAGCCTACAACTTTGTATTTTTCTTCTTCTTTAGAATACACCAGTATCACCACCTAACACGTCTAGTCTTACACAGAATAGCAACGTGAATAACCCCAATAGCGCCTTGAAAACATAATCTATACTTGTATCGCAATTTCGATCACTGCCAATGTCATTAAATATTTAAAATGACCGATTTCACGATTTTTATCTGTGTGGATTAGAGTAATTTTATCAATAAAACTACGCAATTCAGACGTACATCACTATGTCCGTTTGATAACCAGCCCCTGTCAATTGTTGTGCTATTGATTGATAGTACCTACCTATACATGATAAGTTTTTAACCAGTGCGCAAACTGTAACCATGAATTCAGCATATCATTCTAGACCGCAGCGAAGTGCAGAAATTTTTCGTCAGTCATACAAAAAAAAATCTGCTGTTTTATAGAAAAATGCAATACCTACGCAGTCAAAATGTATGGAACAGCTGATTTTTACAGCCTGTTTAGTCCTATAATACTGACGATCTAAATTGTGACGAGTAAATTGTGTAACTGTGACTGTGTCCCTACGATTAGTAATAATAGATTTAATTTAGAAATTTAGCGAAGTAAGACACACAGTAAAGCACATCTTCTCACCCTAACCTTCATGATTAAATATAGTTCTCAGATAAATAAGTATATGCTTTATGTATGTATTTTTTGTATATATAAATGGCCCACTACAGACAACCTTCAGTATTTTCTCCCTTTAAATCCATCCAAAGGTTGTCTAGATTGGGCACGCCGCGATTGCGGCGGTAAGTCCCCTCTTTGAGGAGTGGCTTGAGAGGCGGCATGGCGTCCTCACCTTCCGCCTGACACAGGTCCTCACCGGACATGGCTGTTTCGGGAGGTTCCTGTTTCGGATAGGGCGGGAGGAAACGCCCGGGTGTTTCCATTGCGAAGATCGCCCAGAGGACACGGTGGAGCATACGGTGGAGGTCTGCCCAGCTTGGGCGGAGCAACGCCGTGTCCTCGTGGAGGTGATCGGCGGCGGCGATCTCTCGCGTCCGACCCTGGTCCAGGCCATGGTACGGAGCGAGAGGGCATGGCTGGCAGTCGCCTCCTTCAGCGAAGCAGTTATGCTCGCAAAGAGGGAGGCGGCGCACGTGAGGGAGATGCAGTACATGCGCCCTCACAGCCGTGGCCTTCGCAGGAGACGCCCTGGGCGTCGGGAATCCCAGGCTGATTCCCGGCCACCGTAGGCACGGGCTTGCGGACGGCGAGTAATGGGTACCTCGCTGTCCGGTAAGGACCAAGCCCGGGTCGACGGCGCGTTGTGTTCCACGCGCGCCTCAAAGAGATGTCAGCAGCAACAGAGGGGCCCGCAAGGGCCGATGCCTGCCGGGGGTGCGGGTTGTTCGAAAGAGATACCGCCGCCCCTGGCACACAGGCAACTGAAGGAACACGGGTGGGTTTTAGTCAGTAAAAGTCTGACACGCCCTCCCGCTCCACCCAGAGCGGGAGAAGTTATTTGATGATTTCCCACCCAGAAAAAAAAAAAAAAAAATAAGGTTGTCTAGATACGTAGATACAAGATCATTGTGTAATCCTATGCATGATTCGTATCCGTGCGGAATTTGTATGGTGACTTAATAAAGAGTCTTGTATTAATTTATTTTCAGCTTAGAATGACATTTCTATAAGTACCTAAGTACATTTAATTTGCGGATTAATCATTATCATTATTGACGTCAAAAGCATACAAACAATAGGATAAGAAAAACCTAGAATAATGATTGAACTAATCACAATATCGGGAAATTTCACACCAAAGACGCAATATCCAAAGATCTACGTCAACCACCTTATAAAGCAATAAATGTGATTTTATTTTCACATAAAACCGGAATGATCGCTTCACAATATGGTAAAACAATCGTGAATCGCCTAGTAAATACTATAATGGCCAATAAGCAAGTGTTAAGCAATGGTTTAATTGCAAAATTTAAATTAAATAACAATAGATGTGCAGGTTTTATTTCAGTCACATTAACTAAACAATACTTTAACGACGGTAACACTAACGGGTGGTTAAAGGTTACTGTTTAGAAGATTAGAGTAGATTCGTTCTCTTTGTTTGAAAAATAATGGTCTTTATGCCTTGGGGAACTCCTTTGGATTTCTGGAAGCCGTTTGATAATGTAACGCACATTCTTAGTAAGATCAGTCAACTTAATGCCCTTGTTATTTTGATAACATCGGGGTTTATTAGGCAAACTTGTTCCACAATCGGGACTTAATAATGAAATCGGATAACTTAATGTAACCTAATTGTTAGATAAACCAGAAAATAAATTAAAAGATATCGCTTACTTATAAACAGTAGCTCTTAAAATAATTTATCTTGTGCTCTAGTTTTAATAGAAGTAATTAATAAATAAGGACATGTTAAGTTGACTAAGGAGATAATAAAAAAAATATGTAACAACATTAAGGACGAAAAGTTGATCATACTAACGAATAAAAGCTTTTGTTTCTATTTTAAAGTTAATCGGAAGATACAAACAAGCAGATTTAAATTATTTACCGATTAAGTAGCTAGCGTTCACGAATTTCAGTATCCAATATGAAGCTTGAATAATCCAAAACGGATGCCACCATGACGTTATGGCAGATACGTAGGTAAGACTTACCATATTACCTATATGGTCTCTTGTTTATAATTTATTTTCAGTCTTGCCCCTGTCTACAAAATTATATCCCACGACATTGAGGTACTATGTCCTACGATTATATTATCAACGCACGCAAGTTATAGCGTCGGCGTTAGGAAAGACAATGAAAAGTGACATTGAGGATATTTCTGATAGCATTTATGGTACTGTCCGTTCAACGATCACAAAAGGTCACCCCATCAGGGGACATTATGGAATTCATAGGACAAAAAGAATATTTGGGTAATAAACTGGTAACAATTTTAATAGTTGCACTTTTTTTTGAACTCACGAAGACAATGACAAAATATAATTAGCTAAACGTGACAGAAGTTGATTACCATGTAATTATAGAAAACGAATCCGAAGCGCAAGCGCACGTTTTAGCATGTAAACAAAAAAACAAACAGATTAATGTACCTAATTGTGCATAATGTAACATTCAAATTACATTTATGTAATTATGTGACCATCGTGTCGTTGGAAAATAAACAAATGAGTTCATTACCTTTGAATGTTTTAGACGACATTAACTATTTAAGTTTTTTGGTTAGATTTACATACATAGGTACATTACTATTATTATAAAATAAACCTTCAGCGATTTATTTCTTCTTAGAAAATAATTTTGAGGACCATCTGCGTTTCAAGAATCTAACTTAGATAATCTAGGTATAAACTGATTATCATCCATAACTATATTTTCTTTTATTACGTCCTTCGAGCTTCATACAAATTAATATTTTCATATGCTTAGAACATAAATCGTAAATACATATTAAATACATTCCACTTTGAAGGGCAAAGAGATAAATTGGTGATAAAATCTACCCCATGGCGCGACATAATCGTAAAAGCGACTGAATATTTAGTATAGCAAACATCTATCCACTCGCAACTTGATTTGCTTTACGCCTTTAGTAAATCTCGCATTATTAAGAATTCATGATCATCATTTAACTTCAACAAATAATCTCTTCAACACTGACTGGTAGAGAATGTTTAAAGCTTATAATATCATCATAATTTCAGACGAATGACGTCCACAGCTTAATATATGCCTCCGCCTAGTATCGCCAGAAGGTAGACCGATGACCTTGTGGAAGGAATCCGCTGGATGTGAGAAGTACATAGCCAATGTGCCTAAGTCGAATTAACCATACATATGTGTACCTTTGTAGTGCAAAGTTTAATAATTAATTCCTTCAGCATAGCATAATTGTGTAATGTAAGGACCATGTGGGTGGTGGTGGCTTTTGATTTTTTGGGAGTAGTTTATGCGGCCTATCCGAATGTCCGCACTTTGGTACTGTAAGTCGTATAGTTGAGCTACTTAAATTCAGAGTTGACCTGCACGAGTACTGACAAATGCGTGCACTAACTGGACAGGCCCACTCAATCTGTGTGGTTCTTTCCTCAAAAGACAACTTCAGACACGAGTTTGTTTCTGCCTTTCTTCTCATTGTAGGTAGTCAGATTAGAAACGCCGACCACATTAGTTTTAAAAATATGATTAGCATGTAAAAGTGTTTGTATAATACAAACCTACTTACAGAAATAAAAGCATTTATCATTTATCTGCCGCAATGGGATTAAAATGTAATTTTATAAAAAAAATCTAGAATAAGAAATCCATTTCAATCCACAATTCACGTTGTATTTCTTACACGTGCCAAACGTACCCATTTATTATCGTGCCTTAAATTAGATAACCTGACTTTTAAAGCTCGAAATTTTCCACTATCTGAAGGTCAAAGAAACCTAATCAAATAATACTTGCAGACTTTATAATGTCGGCTATATTTTCGTTAATGTACAATTTGTTCAAGCTATTGCATGCCACGAAGAGAAAGTTAGTCACCGAAGGTCAAATCAGCAAGATGTAGGGTTCCTTGTGCGAAAGAGAATTGCATTGTTCGTACAACCTTGTTTTATGTAAAGATGTTTATGAGAAAATTAATTAGCAACAATTAATTGGGCAAAACTTTACTGTCTTTGTCGATGTTATTCATTACACGCTTTATATTAGCTTCACTTGTATGTTTGTATGTTTGTTTGTATGTAACCAGTCGGTTACATACAAACAAACATACAAACATACAAGTGAAGCCCACTTTAGACCCATCAAAGTAGCGTCCAAAGGAGTCCCTTTGGACGCTACTTTGATGGGTCTAAATTGGGCTTTAAACGGTCAGATTTCATTTAAACTTTGTAGACTTATCGAGGACCTACCAATTCAATAATTAAAAAAAAAAATTGAAAAAAACACGCTTTTGTAGTTAGCAAAACTAAAAAATAGAAAATAATTTAATTCTATTAAAAAGCGTGGGGTGCTTGATATTAATTGATTATAAAAATACCTCAAAAAGCACCCCACGCTTTTTAATAGAATTAAATTATTTTCTACTTTTTAGTTTGGTTTTTAAAGCGTGTTTTTTTAGTTTTTTTTAAACTATTATTTTTATTGTTTGATGTTTTTAAGCAAATTTATGGTGGACGTGATGAAAAAATAGCAGGAAACTAATTAGTGGAAATATAACTAGAAAAATATGGGGGCTACCCATATTTTTCTAGTTATATTTCCACTAATTAGTTTTCTGCTATTTTTATATATAGGTGCACCTCTGCGTAACCCTACGGGAAATACAATGATGTTATGTGAAATAACACTGACGATGTTACTTAGGATGTATTTGAAGATACGAGTGGCACAGATGTTACAGAAAGACAAAAAAATAATAATTTACAAAAAGAACGAGAATCGTTACAAAACTAGGGAGATGAAACGTTTTCTTTCTTATTATATTGCAAAAGGATTTAGAAATATACCGATATTAAGCGACAGAAAACGAACCCCAACTAAACGAATATTTGAAATCCCAAACGCAACTCAATTTTAAGAAATTCCATACGTCGACGTTCCTACGGACGCAATAAAGTTACGGCGGGGTTTTTAGCGCACTAGATCTTCAACGCACTGCTGAGCGCCAATAAACGCAGGACCTGAAAGTAGGTTGTTCCTAATGACATGTTTGTTACTGAAACGATTTCAGTAACTTTTAATATGGGTATTTGTTTAAAAAATATGTATTTTGCTATATCTACCTACTGCTTATGATTATTTCAAGGCAATAAGACTCATTTCAAAGCATTAAGTAATGTTAGGGTTCAACACGTATTTCCCACAAAAAGGTCATTGTATTATGCTTTCAACTCAATATTCTAATTTCTCAATATTCTTGTGTATGAGGTTTTGCTTTAACTATGTTACATGTTGTATAAGGAAAGTAAATTGGTGTTTTATTTAGCGTTTTTTGACTCCGCAAAGTCAAATCCCGCTGCCATGATTTTCATGACAGTCGTGACTGCAGCCACCGCCCTTCTAGGAAACCATACCGTATCGTAAGATAATTTAATGTTAACATTCAGGTGCTGCGTACCTAAGTGAATTTTTACAATTTCATCTTGAAAATAAGTTGCCTTACGATGTTTTGTTCGAGGTGTGCGGGTTGTTCGAAAGAGATACCGCGGCCCCTGGCACACAGGCAACTGAGGGAACACGGGTGGGTTTTAGTCATTAAAAGTCTGACACGCCCTCCCGCTCCACCCAGACCGGGAGAAGTTATTTGATGATTTCCCACCCAAAAAATAAAAAAACGATGTTTTGTTTCCTGCAATTGACATTGTAGCCTTCAATTTATTTACCTAGCTGCAGGCTTAGGACGAGCACCGTTTTGTCGGTAGAGAATTTAATCTTCAATACATTTCTCGGAATCATGTAGAGAAAAACGACGGAATTATTTTCATAGTTCACGTTGACTAACAATATGAAATTTCTTGTTACAAGAAAAACACGATGAAATATAAAGAAAAGCAATGTTCCTTTTATAATAAAAAAAATGAATAAATGAATAAAAAAATATGAAAAGGATCAATAATGTTAATTGAATGTTCTTTAAATGTAAAAGTTCAAACGTCGCATGGGGTTTACTTTTTATGCACTTCACAACTAGACATGGAACAACCATAGAACCCGCGACCCGAAACCGAGAAGCCAATCACTCAGCCACTGCGCAACCATTTTTTACCTTCTTCAACCTCCAAGTCACAAAGCCTTTCCACATATTTCAAGCTCTTTACAGCCGTCACGGCCACATCAGGAACGGGAATCTTATCAGGCCATCAAAAATTACAATGAAACCTCAATGACTAAGGGAAAAGGCGGCCATCTTGTATGTAGCGTATGTTTGCGTGTTTCGAAGCAATCATTTCCATCGTCATATGCTGGGTAACGAATGCTGACAGACCCAAGTATAGGTAATGCTAAATGCTTTTTAGATTACTCAACCAAAAAGAATCAAATAAAGCGTAAGCAAAGTACACGCGCCAAAACAGATAATTACTTATCTTTTCTGGTGCCTGTACTTTATTTACAGTTCCCGTCCCCAGTAAGGTTGCGCGGGGTCGTCGATTATTGTTGAATTTTAGTAAGTAAGCGACGATGTTTTCGAATAAAATTTCATTTGACAAATTAACTGTTTGTTTTCTTTTAATTTGATTTTATTCGGAAATATCCATCGGCTTCTTACTAAGCTTCAACTATATCCGAAGATCCTCGTTTTTTATGTTTTTTCAATTTTTTTCAATCACGCTCTGTGCATCTACACAGTGGCGATATGTCTCATGTTGTCTTTGTCAGTTGGCAGTGTATTGTAGCGACATAAACACTTTTGGAACGACTTTAGAGTATTCGGGAGTTAATGTCAAAAAGTTAAGTATCACGCACAAAGCTGTCCCTACGTAGTAACCGCATGTAAATAACTCTTATGTGCTCATAACCGGTTATTTACGAGACTGATAATACTAAATTGTACGTTGTCGGATTTTGATAAATGATAAAGATACTTTCAGTCTAACCTTAAGTCGATGAATAGCAGCAATGACATATTACGCCGTCCATCTAATGACATGTGTTATCTCATCTTGCCGCGGTTGGTGCGTGGATTGGTGACCATCTTTACATACCAAGACCTCGGAAAGCACTTTAAGCCGTTGTCCCGGCTGTCAGTCGTGGATCTTTGACAGTCGTTACGGGTCGTCAGAAGCCCGAAAATACGACACCTTGTATGTGGGTTGTGGAGGTCAGATAGGCAGTCGCTTTATCTAAATTACTGGTATTCAGCTGCATCTGGTTAGACTGGAAGCCAACCCAACGTAGTTGAAAAAAGGCTATGATAATGACATATCATGCCATCCAAGCGAAAAAAAATGAGGCTTAGTTTATCTTAGTCTTTAAATTACTGAATCATCTTTCATTGACTTAAATTAAAACAGATTTACGTATCAATCACATGGGTAAAAAAGATAAAGTGCTTAATATCCGACTCGTGGTAATACTAAAATTAAATAATTGCTGATAACAACATAGTTGTATTTGTGTTGGAAATGTAACGGCCTCTGTCACATGAAAAATGATTAGAGGGTCTTTAATATTTTAATGTAGTGTCAGTCAACACAGCCTTTCGCAGTCCACTGCTGGACATAGGCTTTTAAGACTCAACACAATTCCAGTCTGTTCCAGCCACATTTTAGGTCGTCATCGGTCCAACTACCTGCAGGCTTAGCACGAGAACGGTACAGAAGCATTTTGTCGACGGAAGAGTAAACAAAAATGACGTTTCCGTGTAGACAGTTGACAGTTTTGTACCGAGAAATGTAGACAAGCGATTTATATTGTACGGTAGAGTAGAAATAAAAAGCGTCATGCTAAAGCCTGCTGGAGGCATCCCACACTACGCTTACATACGCGGTCATCACTCCAGGGGCTCGTCTGCTCCACCGGCCGTCAGCCATCGGTTAATATTGTGTTAATTATTTTAATCCGATAAATTATCGTATATACAATCAGCCTATAAGTTCCCCGCTGCTAGGACACAAGCCTCCTCTCTGTGAGAGGGAGTGGGCCATAATCCACCATGCGAGCGGAGTGCGGATTGGTGGATGTCACATGTTTTCGAATTTTAGCGTTTAGGACATGCCAGTTTCCTCACGATGTTTTCATTCACCGTTTTCTGATCAGTGGCGAGGCAATAATTGACATAAAGTAAAATGCCTGCTTCTGTTCGAACTCACGACCAACAACTCGTAAGTCGCGGCCGTTACTACTGGACCATCACTGCTCTCGTACCTTTTTAAGCGTCTTGAAAAAAAGGAGGATGTTCTCAATTCGACTGTATGTTTTTTTTTTAATGTTTGTTACCTCATAACTTTCGACTGGTTGAACTGATTTTGATAATTCTTTTTTTATTTGAAAGCTCGTGCTTCCCGAGTGGTCCAATTTCATATAGATCTGATGATGCTTTTCGGAGACAGACAACGGAACTCTTAAAAAAATAACAGTAAATAAACCGCGATTGCTGCTATCGCATAAATATGCATTGTTTTGACCCCAAGGATGATGAAATTTCGAATTAGTGGGGTAGGTACTATAACTATAAAAAGTGAAAAATAATAACTTTTTCAAGAAAAAAACATCCGACTTCCGGAAAAACACTACAAAGTGAAAAATAACTTTAATTTCGGAAGGCGGTGACTCTGGATATGTATTTAAAATTTTTTGTCACCGAAGTGTGTGTCAGTGAAGTCGATTGTTTTTTTTTTTTTTTTGAAAAAGTTTTTTGTATAAACAGATTATTATCTGCTTACCTCCTAGATGTGCCAGTCTATTTTGAAAATCTCACCGAGAAAACTAAGGAAAGTGAGCTATCATTCCTCCTGATACAATCTCTACCAGGGTCCATCCCTGTGCACCTGATAGACCGGCTGATCAAAATCCTTTCATCTGAAGATTTCTTCCATATGTTAGCCAGTTACAGAACTGGCCTATTAAAACAGAACATGTTACATAATTTTGTACGGAACCTTTATGAAAGCCAGTGACAACTACTTAAATAGCGAAGTGCGCACGTAATAGAAACGCTTATAAATGACATAGCATAGTTGCAATGTCACGGTCAGAGTCGCCACGGTCGTTACAGGACATTGCGCTACTTAACAAGCCGCGTGCCTGGTAGCAAAAATAACAAACTTAAAAACAAAATTTCATCCCCTATTCTATTATTTTGGCGATGATGTGGCGGCCAACAATACCACATACAAAAACTACAAATCAACAAATGTGGAAAAACACAAAAAGTCAAGTGGCGCCATCTACAATGCCATACGCGAACTACTCAAGACTTGACGTCACACCGCAGCTACATCACGCAAGCAGAGTTTACCACGCAATCTACATATATACAAAATCGTCGGGCAGTTGCCCACTAGACACAACACCCGTCTGGTCGGAGGAGCCTCCTTTACCAATAGAGTATGAGTGAACTTTACACCCTGTTCCACATACCTCTATAGTTTTCCAAAATCCTTGCTTAAGTGCTCACTTTCGTTATACAGCGTGTAGCAGAAATATGTGCTCATATCTAAGCAACACTTGCGTAGAAGATTCACTTTTGTAAGTTCTTCTAACTGAAGAGACAGCTGTGCTGTTGGGGGGACCTTGTTACACAACTTCTTCCCAGCTAAAGTTTATTTCGCGATTACGATATTGGTCCCATGAAAAAAAAAAAACAGTGTGATGATCTGTACTACACCCACAATTTTGGCAGGTTTTTAAAATTAACCCTGTATCAAAAATAAGTGTTATTTAAAAGCTGGGACTACACTGCAAAATTTGGAAATGGATACGATAGAGTACATAATTCTAATTGTGTCATTTTTCTTGCTTGCTACATACAGCAACTTAAAATTTTCGAAAAAATAATTGTTATATACAAAATGATGATCTAACGTAGCGCAGAACAGTACCGAGGAGTTACCTTTCATCATATTCAAGTCACGTTAGGTAAGATTTTAGAATGTGTAACACTCGTCCGCGTGAATTATGTCCGGTAGCAAGGCCATTCGTATTCTTATTCTGATCGCTTAATAATTTGCTATGATTACAGAGTTTTGCAAGCCATTTATCATATTTTTATTGCAATTTGAAAAAAATATGATAAGTACTTAGGTGTCTCTGGTTTTTTATTTTATCAGATCATCATCATTATCACCACCAAAATCATCATCATCATTATTATTAGAGATGAAACGGATATCTGGTAACTATCCGGTATCCGGCTTATCCGGTGGCCTAAATACTATCCGGCCGACTACCGGATAACTAGCGCCTATCCGGCCGAATACCGGATTTAAAAAAGAATTAGGTAATTAATAGCTTTATTTATTTAGTATCACTTAAGAAATACAATCAGTAATGAAAAGATAATTCTACAACTTAGAAAATGAATTAGTACTCATACTGCACTAGAGGCAAATTATGGTGAATGAATACTAATTTCTCTGCATTAAGAGGTAACAAGCGGTTCCGCTTGTCTTCGTATGTAAGGCCAGCTTCAGAAAAAAGTATTTCGCTGTACACACTGTTGCAAGGCGCTGAAAGATAGATTTTGGCAAACTTTGTTGAATTGGGGTATTGTTTAGCATTAGCTGCCCACCGAGAATGAGGGGCAACGTTCTGCCGGATATTCGGCGGCCGAATATGCGGCTATTCGGCTACAAGGTTGGCCGAATATTCAAAAGTCGGTTAGTATCCGGTATCCGGCTAAACTGCTATCCGTTTCATCTCTAATTATTATCCATCATCATCATCAGAGACTAGAATAACAACCAGGACATAAGATGTTGTTTTCTTCCCAAAGGTCCACGTTTAAGAAGAGTAGGTATGTACGAGTAGGTACCAGTTTTCTAAGCTATGCGTGACGTGGTTGGTTCGTAGATGGGTGACCATCTTTACATACGAAGACCCCACCGTGCCTTGCAAATCTGTCATTCGTGGTTCTTTGACAGTTATTAAGGGTCATCAGAAAGTCTGACTACCAGTCTTACCCAGAGGTACCTACTAGCTATTACCAAGTAGGTCAGATAGACAGTCAGTCCATGTAAAATAATGGTATTCAGCTGTATCCAGTTAGAATGGAAGCCAACCTCAACATAGCTGGGAACACGCTGGGCAGACGAAGATGACTTATGCCTGTTTTCACTTTCACTAAGTTAAATTAAGTTTAAAATTAATTAAGTTCCGTGTCGTGCCGAACGTAAAAGAATAGCACCATCCTATTTCTTCCCATGGGTGTCGTAGAAGGCGACTAAGGGACTTTCCAGAGATTGGGCAGCAGCGTTCTCTATGCATTTGACCACCATACTGCGATCGCCAACCTGCCTGCCAAGCGTGGTGATTATGGCAAATCCCCCCGTTTTGGGGGAGGCTTATGTCCAGCAGTGGACGTCGGCTGTTATGGTGATGAAGGGAAATTAATGACCACTAATATTATAAAATGTGAACGTATGTATGTTTAGATGTTTGGATGTTTGTTACTCAATCAAGCAACAACGGCTGACCGGATTTGGATGAAATTTGGCACACATATAGATTATAACCTGGATAAACACATAGGTTATTCATCCCGGTAATAGGTTCCTGTGGGATAATTTTTGACCTTCACGCAGGCGAAATCGCTGGCGAAAGCTAGTGTTTAATAGAAGCGCACTGATGATTTTGTTACGTTCGGCTCAGTGCCGATTGGGCGATCCAACAGTGCAATAAAATTAAACCCTTGATTTGGGCCTGGTTTAATAGAGCTTGTGAAAATTGACATTTGTCTATCTGCTGAACGTTCCTAATAGGCCAGTTGCAAACTGGATATTAGTCAATTCTATCTCAGTGGCTGACTCATGCTCTTGTTAGTAATACTCCTAGTCCTACATTTAGTTGTACTAGAACTGCCAGTGCTGACCGGCTGTCGCGGACAGTCAGTGTGCCTATACGCTTCCCTTTCCGTAGGAAAACTACAGGACTAGTCATAATATGAATAGGTCACCTCATCCACGTGGAATTTCGGCCGTTTTCGCTTACCGATCTCTCTAACTATTTTTCCCTTTGCTTCTAAAGGTAATAGCGTGATGTTAAATAGCCTATAACCTTCCTCAATAATTGGGCTATTAATGGCAAAAAGATTTTTCCAAATCCGACTGGTAGTTCTAGAGATTAGCGCGTTTAAACAAACTAACAAACATTTCAGCTTTGTTATTAGTATTAGTATTAGATTAATATTAATGGTTTTAGGCTATCAGCCTTGCAATAAAGAAGTAGTAGTAAGTTCTAACGTAGCTTGGTTTGAAGCCTATTGAATTTAATATGTTGTCAAATCTCTTATCAGTGATTTTATTGGTTAAGTATTCAGTTATACAATCATAGAACTTGACAGCATTTTGGATAGTAAATAGGCTAATGTATTTGACGCATAATGAGTAGAATTCCTGACCAGAAATGTAATTTGCTCAACCCTGGAATCAAACTCAAGGCTGACTCGGTTGTCACCTGCGATTATGACCACTAAACCGTGAGGCAGTTTTAATCAGAATTATTAATATGGTTAATAGGTAGCTATTGTATCCTTAAACTAATACGAAACATTTAAAAATATTACCATTCCATAAATCTTTCAGTAGTGACGTCACGGTTAAGATAAAGGTCATAAAGAATTAGATATATATAAAGACCTTACCTATGATAGTGTATCCATCCATTCTTCTGTAGACTTTACTAAACATTATCTCCAATTTCGCACCCATGTTTATAACCGACATTTTAGCGACAATAATAAGGAAAAATCTAATGTTTTCACAAATAAATTATAAAGAAATAGAAGGTTTATTTTATTCAGCTTATTCGAAACGCAACACTATGTTTGGTAGCTACACAAAGACTAAGAATCGACCGAGTTTGCTATTGCATCGCGGAACAACCATTTCCTTATCAAAAAAACATTTCTCATTAAAAGGAATTCATGAAAAAATCTCTTTACAAACGTAAGTAACTGGAGTGTTTATTCAACTATCACGAAAAGATCTTAAGTGATTATTAATTTAACTGATAATTTTCACTTCACACATTGTTTTGTCGCGCAATATTTAAACTAAACACACGTCATCTCCACTAAAAAGTCACATTTTTATTGGCATAAAACAAGTCGTACTTTTTTATAAATAAAAAAAACAACAGAATTCGAATTAGATTCCGAGCGCGTTCGAAAAAAAAACAAAAGCGATGACACTTTACGATTTATGTTCCATTTTTGATTTTGACACAATTTTCGAATGTAAACAAAAACAAACAGATTTTTGTATTCACGTCGCGTTGGTCAACACACTCAAAACTGCTTATTCCTTTCACATTTTGGAGGGTACTGTTCAACTTAACGTACAAACGCTTAGTGCAGTTATCAATGTTACTATTATTATATGATGTTTGCTTCGTAATGAGGGTAAAGTTGTATATTCTGTTTACTGCCCGGTGCCAAGTGATAATGTTTTATTTATGAGTTTAACTGCATTTACTATCTAAGTGATGGTGATAAATTATTTGCATTTATTGTATTAGTTACGAGTAAAAGTATAGTTAAATACGAAATGGTTGTACAACGGTGAAGGCCATTGAGCATTTCATTATATGTAGGCGTCATGTGAGCAAGGTTAGCAGATTTCTAAATGATATAATAATTATTACTGCATATTGTAAGTATGACCAAAGACCGAAAAATAATATTAACCTATTACACTGTAAGGCAAAAGGCTTCTTCTCATACACAGAAAGCACGAGCATTGATCACCACGCCTGCTCAAGATGGGTTGCCCACCAACCCGTTAATATAAATTAACTAGTAAGTCCAGATGCGGGTTGCTCGAAAGAGATACCGCGGCCCCTGGCACACAGGCAACTGCGGGAACACGGGTGGGTTTTAGTCAGTAAAAGTCTGACACGCGGTCCTGCTCCACCCAGAGCGGGAGAAGTTATTTGATGATTTCCCCCGCAAAAAATAAAAAAAACTAGTAAGTCCAAGTTTTCTTATGATTTTTCCTTCAATGATAAATTCAAAACTGTAAAAAAAATGTACCTTCTGATTATTAAAATTACCTAATGTGTTTGACCATACAATAAGTTTATTAAAAACGTTTGTGACAAAAGCTATTTATTTCCAGTTGAGAACATAAAAAATAGTGAAAAAAAAATTGATGAATATAAATAGACGAAAGGTTTTTTTTATTTAGATAAATAACTGAAATCGCAGCATATTCTTATTAACAGGAATAAATAATAAAACAGGGAAGTAGCTGGCTAATAAATAACGTTATAATCCTTTGCTCTTATTTATCTATGAATGTGACATGCAAAAGGTTATCTGAAAAACGGCAATAATATTGTAAATTACGACGCATAACAAGTCATTAATTATCATGGAGAGATCCCGACCATTGCCTAGCAATGGGACTTGTGGATAAAAGATACTTTTAAAAATAAATGATATTTTTGGCTAATTACTTCAGCAAGGAGGATCCAACGAATGAGGTTTTCAGAAAGATATCGCTCACATCTAGCGGTGCAAGCACGTGCCGCTAGATGGCTCTGATAGTAGTTAAGAAAATAACAAAGCGAATTATCTTCAAGTTTTATTTTGAACATTATTACGTCAACCAAATACATATTATTTCTATGGCTCACTTTTCAAAACAATCTCATTATCAATCTCAAGATATTGCCAGCTCTAATTTATTTTACAGGCATTGTTCCTTTTTATCACAATTTACCAGTTGTCTAATTTTTAACAGAATTTAATAAGATAATGGGTTTTTTTTGTTGAGGGGGAAATCATGTTGAGCATGAGCTTCTTGAGCAGGAGGGCGTGTCAGACTTTTACTGGCTAAAACCCACCCGTGTTCCCTCAGTTGCCTGTGTGCCAGGGGCCGCGGTATATCTTTCGAACAACCAGCACCCCTGGCAGGCATCGGCCCTTGCGGGCCCCACCAGTTGATGCTGACATCTCTTTGAGGCGCGCGTGGAACACAACGCGCCGTCGACCCGGGCTTGGTCCTTACCAGACAGTGAGCTACTCTATTACCCGCCGTACGCAAGCCCGCGCCTACGGTGGCTGGGAACTAACCTGGGATTCCCGACGCCCAGGGCGTTTCCGCATTCCGCGTTTTTGCGGAGGCTAGGACCGTGAGAGCGCACATACTGTCTCTCCCTCACGTGCGCCGCCTCCCTCATATAATGATGGTTAGATATTTGATTAGCCCTCAGAAATGTAAAAATAATGTTGTTTAGTTTAGAGCAAAGGTACTACTTATCACTCCTTTGGGTCGTCGTTTAGTTTAGCGCATAGGTACCGTCAGTCGTGCAGCCTATAGGTTGACTATTTGCAGAGGGTGTACAGTGACCTGACAGTGCAGTACAACAATGCATTCAGGATGCTATTGGGGCTGCCGCGGTTTTGCAGTGCCTCTGGCATGTTTGCCGAGGCCCACGTAAACAGTTTCGCTGCAGTCATGTGCAAGCTTTGCGCCTCCGTTCTAACACGCATGCGTGCTAGTACCAACAGCATCCTGTGTGTATTGTCAGATCGGTGGAGTTCTCCAATGCTCGAGCGCTGGATAAGACTGCACGCAGTTAAGTAAACACGCTAAAGAGTATTCGATCATCTAATAATGTTTTTTTTTTAAGTTTCATTAGGTACTAACATTCGTTTCTCTTAAAGCATTTTTGTGCTACTTACAATTTTATGGATGAACCTGGAAATCGTAAATAAATTAAAATAATATTATTTTTGTCCAAAAGACATCAACCGTTTGTTATAGGACAGGAAAATCGTTTTTTTTTGTCCTCCATATTCGGACATTCTTTCGTACGGGCGACAAAAGGGTTCAAAGCCATTATTTCGTTCTCATTAATTTTATTAGAGTACAAAATACCTTAAGAAAGAAAATAAATTAATTTGACCCAGGTTAACGCACACTATGTTCACAAAAAAATTAGTTTCATCGCAGTTTAAATACCTTTGAACAGGCCCTCTTTTACTCCTAAAACTAACAACAAATACGTATATCATTAACCAACCAATCAATCATCATCTACATCTATACACACCTCTGCCTATTCCTTCAGTATAACCCATACATACAGCCCCGGATCTACGATTTTTTCGAACCGGGGCAGAAACTTGATAGTGCCGCCCTCTCTCCAGCGTTTGAGATAAATTAATTAGGTGTGGGCCTGTGTGGCACCTTTTTCTTACAAGTGACGACGGTGAGCCAACCAGGCTTCCGTATGCTAGGCGCTTTGTGGAGCAAGATTTTTATTTTAAAACACACAATATTAAGATTTCGGCGCCCCTTGAAACTACTGCCCGGGGCGGGTGCCCCCCCTCTAGATCCGGGGCTGCATACAGGCATAATGTTAAATTAATAAAGTATTTTACTTCTTTATCACCTAAATACGAATAAGTCTCTCAGTTTATTCAGTAACTAACTGAGTATCACAAAAGGCAATAAACTTGTCGACTAACCTTCAAAGATCAGTGACTTATACCGTGTAATTAATTATCTTTATACTATACATAAGGAAAATCATCGTTTTTCCTTCCATTTGAACTTAACCTTCCATTACTTCCGGCCTTTTCATTTGTATGTCAACTCAGCGTGTGAACATTGTAGAGTTTTTATTTACTTAATTATAATTGTTTGAACGCCTTTCTTTCAATGAGGGTTTTCATGCATATTCAAGTCACCAGATGGCGCCACTTTGACAAGAGGTCTTATAGTTCGAAAATGAACTTAAAATGTTTGATGCCATTCGTTTCATTCTTTCGTTCACCATTCAGTCCGTAGGCGCTTTGACACTTTTGACAGGTGCCCGGACCTGACGTCTCAGTGTTCCCACCTAGTGAACGTCATTTCAGAAAACCCTCATTAACGTAATTTCTCGCTAAGTAATAATATCCGCACGGGTCGAGCGATCAGGTTAAGTTACGCTTGCCGAGGCTGGTCCGTGGATTAGTGAATCTTAAAATACTAAGACCTCTCCGTGCCTCGCAAAGCACATTTGACAGTCGTTACGGGTCGTCAGCAGCCCAAAACGTTTCATAAATGCCCATGTAGGTTTATGTGAAGACTTTGAACTTGATTTGAACGCGCCAGTTTTTTTTTTAAACGTTTTTAGTTTTAACATCTGTATACACTTACCCACGTAATTTTAGTTTTGCAGTCTCGAAGAGGCTGACTCTACTAGTTTAACTGTCGCCAATTTCAACTTTTATTTAACCAAAATGTTTTATATGTATAATGATGCTTAAGATACAGACTGTCCCTAGTTTGGGACCAACGATATCTCAATGCTGTAATTTTAATATTGAAATAAAGGATTTTTACTTTTTAATTTACCTACAGTGGAAAGGTTTATCATACTGGGCCGAGTGGCAGGAAAACCCGCTCAAGGCAGAGCATCGGTAAGATGGTCAGACGCGATCAAGAAAGCATCGCATCTACCGAGCGGTCTTCACTGCAGAAGACCGTATAACTTGGAGACGCGTCGTATGTGGTCGTAGTCATCATCATTGCGGGAACGACGAAGACGAAGAAGAATTACACGGTCAAAAATGTACACAACAATGGTATGAGCGAATATCGTCCCGCACCCCGCATGGATTGCGCGTCAGTTTGGCCACAGCTTTAGTCTTTAAGTCATGTAAGTTAAGTGCTGTAGCCTTTCTACGCCCAGGTGGAAGTGTGGACTGTATTTTATAAAGGTTTATTAGGTGGTTCACAATTATAGCAGAATCAAATGGAATGTCCGAGCGCGGTCGTGTCGAACGTTGCAATGCCGCGAAGCTGCCGCGTCCCGGTCCACGCGTCGTGCCGCGCCGCTTGTTGTCGACGTCGTAGTGTGTTCGTTAGATTTTTATGTATGTGTGAACATAGCCTACTAACCTAGATGCATTTGACCCTTACGTCTTAGGTGGATCTCACAGTACGCTTTGTAGACAAGCATAGCAAATTAGAGGATCATATCCTACTGATAGTTTAAATGTTTGAATGTTTGTTACTCAATCACGCAACAACGGCTGAACGGATTTGGATGAAATTAAAGCACACAGATAGATTATAACCTGGATTATCACATAGGATACTTTTTATCCCGGTAATACGTTCCCGTGGGATAATTTACGACCACCACGCGGGCGAAGCCGCTGGCAAAACCTAGTCTTAGAAGTAATCAGACTGGTTGCTAATTTAATTGTGTAATTTATCATTTTTATGATATAGATTTTATATTCTGTGGTTCCTAAAATATTGTATATTCTTGTTAAAATATTAAGAAAATCATCAACTTTTACAAAATTTGTAAATATGTGAGCACCATGTATCACATAATTAATTTACCTGCCATTGCTTTATTTTTAATTATTTTTACCTATTGTGGATCAGTAATTTTATTCAAGATGCATCTTCTTCACATTATTATAATGATATAATTGAAGTAAACATAATATTGTGAAACATTTTAAAAGGCTAACGGTGGAGTTTCTTGATCATTCTTCTCCATACGAAATTACCTTTTGGAAGGGGCAATTACAAATCAACAAACGTTAATAAACACGCATTTCAGCGCTAGGCATTTGGGTTTATTTCCCGCGCCTCGCCGCGTGGTGCGTTGTAGTGCGAGATCCGCCTAGCTAAACCGCGGTAAAACTAAAAGAAAACACTAGGTAGCTTAGCTTAGCACTAAACGTTTATTTTCGTTCATGAAATTATGAAAATGCAAAAGGGGTGGATAAGTAAGTAGTCTTGTGCTTTGTGCTTGTTCATTTCGGTCAGTGAACTAGTTCTTTCTATTAATTCTATTAGCTCTATTCGGTCTTCGCTCTCAGCAGTACTTCTAAAGATCACAGAGCAAAAATTTAACGTATCAGTCGCTGTCATTCTCATTCCGACATACGATGCGGCTCTTTGTAAATGTACGAGGAGCTTTAGAACTAATAGACCGATTACAAGTCAGCATTCGGAAACGTTTCTTTTAGTACAGTGCTAAGAAACGGTTCCTATTCGTTCATCGTTCACGAACTACACAAGACTGTAAGTAAGTGCTAAGAGAGAGATTTTTTAGTCTCAAAGGGTAAGATATTTTTATCATGTCTAGCCGATTTCTTGAAGCCTTTTAACTAATCATGTTCAAACTGCCGGGATATAGGCGTTATTTCTGAGAGAAGCAGTAGGTTGTGGACGTCAAACAGGCTCTCGCTCCACATACAATACGGGCGTTTAGCTACATTCAGTTAGGCTGGAAGCTGACCCTAAAAATAGTTGAAAAAAGGCTAGGCAGATAGTGATGACCTAAGTATGAAAAACAACCGGAAAACTTCCGGAAAAACACTACAAAGTGAAAAACAACTTTAATTTCGGAAGCCGGTGACTGGATATGTATTTTAATTTTTTGGCACCGCCTTCCGAAATTAAAAGTAATTTTTCACTATGTAGTGTTTTTCCGGAAGTCGGTTTTTTTTATGGAAACAGTTTTTAGTTTTCACTTTTTAGTCATAGTAGGTAGGTACCTACCCCACACCAATTCGAAATTTCATCAGCCTTGGGATCAAAACAATGCGTATTTATGCGATAGCAGCAATCGCGGTTGATTTGCTGTCATTTTTTTAAGAGTTCCGTTGTCTGTCTCCGAAACGCATCATCAGATCTAAGTATATGAAATTTAAATGGGACCATTTCGGAATAAACTCCTTTCGAACAAAAAAAATAGTATATATTTAAACATGTCGAATTGATAACCTCCTTCTTTTTGAAGTCTGGTCAAAATCAGGGTGTATATTCTGATTTGCATACTTAAGCAGGTATACCATCAATTCAGTGTTTACACAAGTGAGATGTTTCTTTAAATATTCACTATTATCACTGAAACGACGTCATTTATGAACAATACTCGTGTTAGGTTAATAATTTTACTTAAATGTTATTGTAATTACAAGTGCGTATGAATCATAGTTGGGAAAATTATCTTCGGTTATGACTTTATGAGTAAGTTTGAAAGGAATTTATTCATACCTTCATCACGAGTGTGGGAAATTATCAAATGACTTCTCCCGCTCTGGGTGGAGCAGGAGGGTGTGTCAGACTTTTACTGACTAAAACCCACCCGTGTCCCTCAGTTGCCTGTGTGCCAGGGGCCGCGGTATCTCTTTCGAACAACCCGCACTCCTGGTAGACCTTCTGATTAGTTCTTACCCTACATTATATTGGCAACACTGTGCCACGGTAACATTGAGCTCCGTAATAATTTTAATTTAAAAATAGATAAACGCAGTGAAACCATTCAAACTAGTGATAAATACAAAGAGTGCATTGTGTAATACCGGAAAAAGTGTTATCCAAGCCTAAAATCTATATCCAACGTAGTTCTAAAGTGAAATATAATCTGGACTCACAACAATAATTCAGTTGCAAACAGTGTTTTGATTATGTGTTAACTGTGCTCATTAATATAAACATACATGTGAAAACGTCATAAAATCATTGTCTGTAAACTAACATTCCGAAAAAACCTAAAACAAACATTAAAACTATTGAAAGTGAAAAAAAAACAACGTTAAAAATTCAAAATTACGTCCACCCACAATAAAAAATAACGAACTCTTGAAGGAAGAATACTTATCCCTAATTCAACAACAATAGTAACTGCTCAAGTGGTCGACTGATTCGGGTGACGACTGAGGTGCATCGAGTCTCGAGTTCGATCCCCGCATACTGTGATCACTTTTTGTGATTTCATATTTCTCGTATCACATTGTCAGATACAAACATAAATACATAATAATTGAATAACAGAAAATAATCTCAAAATTAAATAATTTGAGACAAGTATCATGAACTTTCTGGAGAACATTACGCTTCGTGTTCGAGGCACTCGCCGTACTCGTTCAATGTCAGACTCACAAATTAATATTAGTGAAATTGAAAACGAAACATTGGATGACACCACTACCAGTTTCCCCGAGAGATGTAACGACGACACAATCGACCACGAACTAATATCTAAACTAAAGAAACAAGTCGAGAAACTAACTCTTCAATTAAGTAGTGCAAAAGAAGAAATTGAGATACTGACATTGGAAAATAGTAACCTTAAACAGTCTTACCAGGCGTTCGAAAATAAAAATAACCAAAACACCAATACTCCTACTAAGAAATCCAGACAAAAGTCTTCTACTCCAAATAAAAAGGAAGCATTACTCTGCAAAAACACACAAACGGAGCAAGTACTTTCGTCTGGCAAGAAGAAAAATAGTAAGGGAACTCAAACAATAATTAAAATGGATAATATGAAGTCATCTAAGGAAGAATCTGCAGCATCACCAACAATACTTACAAAAAGCCGTAATGCAGACTCGGAGAAGAAAGTTAGTAAAATCTGTATTATTAGCGAAAATAAATATAATAAAGTACGTACAATTGCAGAAAACAAGTTTGACAATTGTGAATTATGTCATTACATAACACCATACTCAGGAATAAATAATATGTTTCACGACTTGGAACCAAAGTTAATGAAATTCACTATGAATGACTTTTGTATTATTTTGATTGGCGAAACAGATTTCAAATCCACTAAGGAATATTCTAGTATCATTCTAAACATCAGAAAAGTACTCGAAAAAATTCAACACACAAATGTTGTTCTCTGCATGCCAACATATAGTCTCTGTGAAGGTAATGTTACTTTGTATAACATGAGAGTAGAAAATTTTAATAACCTGCTATACCAGGACATTTTAGCGCACGAACATGCCTACTTCGTTGACTCGAATAAGAACCTTACGTGGGACTATAAAATGTACCGTCAAAATACTGGATCAGTAAATAATTACGGCATGCAAATAATTTTCCAAGATATCGCCGAACTTATATACTACATACGTGATAATACCTTCGCAAATACAGAAAGCGGGAAAATCAACAATATGGATGAACAACAAACGACAATGCAGTTTTTTCGATTATAAGCACCTTAACGTGATACATCAAAACATTGCGGGTTTACTGAATAAGAGCAATGACCTTACTGTATGTCTTGAAGAGCTATCAGACAAAAATACCGAAGTCGACATAATCTGTCTATCTGAACACTTCATGATAGCTGGCCAGGAGCAATTACTGTATATTCCAAATTACACTTTGGCGGCATGCTACTCCAGAAAGGACAGTAAGAGAGGTGGTGCATGTATCCTTGCAAAAAAAGGTCACCAGTTTAAGGAACTTCCAGATATAGCGAAGTTCTCCATAAGTGGAATATTCGAATGTTGCGCTATTGTTCTCACTATGTATAATACGATTATTGTTAGTATGTATAGAGTACCAAAGTCCAATAACTTACCTGTATTTTTTGAACAATTAGAGAAATTGTTATGCACTATTAGTAGCAAAAATTTTAAAAAAAATGTCGTAATTGCAGGTGACTATAATATTGACTGTCTTAAGCGTAATAATACTTTGATAGATTTAGAATGTCTACTCTTAAGTTATAATTTAAAGCTAGAAATAAATCAGCCAACTCGACTCGCGAGCGGCACTTGTATAGATAATATCGCACATAATTTAGGAAAGAATTGTAAATCTGATGTGATTGACTTTGGCCTGTCAGACCACACAGCGCAAGTATTAAAATTACCGGTTAATAAAAAAATCTTAATAAACTTTTGGCGAACAAATAGACGAGACCACAATAATGAAAACATGAAAAAGTTCAAAAATTATATAAAAGATTTTTCATTTTCTGAAATCTATAATACAAATAATCCTAACACAGCATATAATGCATTTTTGGAAGCTTTCATGATGCTGTATAATTTATGTTTTCCTTTCCAAAACGTTACAATAAGAACCAAAGTAAAACCTCAATGGGTATCACGTGGCATAAAAATTTGTAGTAAAAAAAAGAGAGAGCTTATGTGGAACTATAGGCTTAATCGTAATGAAGTATCTAAAACTAAATTTAAAAAATACTCAAAAGTATATAAAAATATAATTAATTTAACACAACGAACACAAAACAATCATAAAATAAAATCATCTACAAACAAATCCAAAGCTACATGGGCAATTATAAATAGGTCTAAACTCAATTTACCAAAGGATAGCGTCACTTCCATAGAAACAAACCATAAAACTATAACCAGGCCACAAGAGATTGCGAATGCTTTTAATGACTTTTTCATAGAAAAGATAAAACCAATACCAGGCGCTGGTAAGGACGTAACTGTAAATATTCCCAAATTAAATCAATCTATGTTCATGGCACCAAGCACTCCACATGACATACTTCAAATTATAAGATCTCTTAAAAATACTACAAGTGTTGGTTATGATGGGATCTCTACTAAAATCCTAAAGTTTATCGCTTATCATATCTGTGACCACCTAAGCCATATCATTAATATGTGTATAACCACTGGAACATACCCGGAAAATTTAAAAACTTGTATCATTAAACCCATCTTCAAAAAAGACAACAAGCAGAATATGAACTGTTACAGGCCTATTGCACTTATTCCTATAATTTCGAAAGTTTTTGAAAAGTACATATACAATCAAATTTATAACTTTTTAGAAAAATTCAACATTCTTACAGAAGACCAGAAAGGATTCCGCAAAAATAAAACAATAAACATGGCAATTTACGATTTTATAAATAACGTCATGGGTAACGTAGATAAAAGGACGCCGGTATGTTCCATTTTCTGTGACATGACCCAGGCCTTCGATTATGTTAATCATAATATTCTCCTGCGTAAATTGGAAGCGTATGGCATTAGAGGCAATATACTCAATCTCATAGAATCTTATCTTAAAAACCGTAAGCAATACACAGAAATTTCCAAAATAAATATTAATACCAAAATAGAAGAAACATATTCATCAAAAAAACGTATAGTTAAATATGGAGTCCCGCAAGGTAGCGTATTGGGACCATTGTTATTCATAATCTACATAAATGACTTGCCATTGGTAACTAATTATCCAGTATCGCTGTTTGCCGATGACAGTACAGTCACTATTAATTCCATAAATAAAGATAGATATGAACAAGAAATTAATAATACAATCAACTCAATAGTAAACTGGTTAGATAACAATAATCTAAAAATCAATCTAGAAAAAACAAAAATTATGTTCTTTAGTCAACGTTTAGAAGCACCAAGTATTAATGTTCAACACAAATTAACTGTTATAAAAAAGGTAGACACAGCAAAATTTTTAGGTGTAACCATAGATAAACGTCTGAACTGGAAAGCACACACGGAAGAATTAAATAAAAAAGTATGTTCTTGTGCTTATGCCCTCTATAAACTTAAACCTATTTTGAGTACGAATGCGATTATAACTGCCTATCATGGAATTGTCGGCTCCTTATTAAGGTTTGGGGTTATATTTTGGGGAAACTCCACCAATAAGGATATTATTTTTAAGTCACAAAAAAGGTGCATTAGGGCAATGTCTGGTCTGAAAAGAACTGATAGTTGCAAACAGTATTTTATTAAATTTAACATCTTAAGTCTGCCTTCATTATTTATTTATGAAATAGCTAATTTTGTAAGGACCAATCCACACTTATTTAAGAAACTATCAGACGTCTCCATTCGTAATAGACGAGATAATAATAGATTATGCGTACCGAGATCAACCACGGCTTTGATGCAAAAAAGTACTTTTTGGTTAGCACCAACCATTTATAATAAAATCCCAAAACCTATAAAAGAAATGCCTACTGCTCTGTTTAAAAAACATTTAAAAAAATATCTCATTGCTAAATGCTATTATTCCATAACGGAATTTTTAAATGAGCGTAATTAATTAAATGGATTTCTTAATTTCTAGGACTTTTTTAACAGTTTTCACAATTACGACATTTTTCGCAGTTATGTATGAAATTTTGGCATATGTAATGTATTCTCCCTAATTTTTATTTTTATTTAGGATTAAGTTATTCTCTTTTTATTTTATTGTGTAGAGTCAAATACAAATTTTTTGGTTGTTTTTTTCTAGACCAAAAAAACATGTTATTATTGTACGCCGTTAATGGCAAAACATGCAGATCTGCTTATTATTTTTAAGACCTTGCACATATTGTTTGATGTATACTCATGTTTTACAATAAATATATTCTATTCTATTCTATTCTATTCTATTCTACCTGATTCTTATTTTTTCATTAGCAGACCAGAGAGAACTGATTTCTATCCTAGGTTTTAATGACATTTTCAGTTGAGACTGAAAATATAATTAACACGGAAGATGAAAGGGTGAAAAAAAGGGAGGGGCTCATGAAAAAATTAGTTCATTCACGGGTCTGCATAGGTGTGCTTGTCGAGAACGGTCCCTAGATGGGTGACCATCTAGTTGTTGTGGAGGGTTCAGAAGACCGTTTAGAACCTCCAAACTGTATCACATTCTTCTTAGCCAGGCAGCACGTTTCTAAACCAAATCCTAGATTTTTGATAAGGGTAGTCAGAGGAAAGTCAGACAACCAGTCTTACCAAAGGGTATCATATTACCCAGTCACTTGTTTGTGGAGTCATAATATGCAGATATTATTATACAGCAAGAATCGCCAAACTTAAGTGGCAGTGGGCAGGGCACATTTCTCGCAGAACAGATGGCTGATGGGGCCGAAAGGTTCTGGAGTAGCGACCGCGTACCGGAAGACATAGAGCCGACCCCAACATAGTTTTTTTTTTATTTTTTTAATTTTGGCTTCACACGGTTTGTGCATTTAACCAGTGTCAAGTAATTTTTCTTTTAGATCAAGTAAATGGCCCGATATCGGGCACGAAGTTACAAAACAGTCATAGTCGTCTTTAGGCAGTCAAGTCAAAGTTATTGTAAAGCGGTAGTAACTTTACAACAACCTAATAGGAGTTTTTGGGAGGAACACGAAAAGTCCACGTTAGTCACTTATTTTCACCTTCACTACACTAGTGCACTCACACGTAACTAAATTGAATAATTCACTATCAAAATTTTACAATTCAATTCGCTATTTCACTAAATTGAAAATGAAAATTCGCGCGACATGTTCCAACGCGATCCCGCCAAAAACTCCCCCAACATAGTTGGGAAAGGGCTAGGCAGATGACATTCAAAGTGTTGTGTATGTCAAATTGACAACGCTTCGAATAGACAAGTTTGAAGTGAAGTGCAAACCCCTGATTGAAATCAGCTACAGTAATAGTGTAATTCTAAGTGTATATTAAGTATGTATATTATTAACATTATATGTTGTACATCATGTTGTTTTATCAACACTTGTGATCACGTACTAGGCGAAGATTGTGATACAGAAGTGATTGCACATACCTAGTATTGGTACACAATTGATTAGTAAACTAAAACAATGTATCACTCAACTGTTTACCAATACTCTTGTTTCTTAGTTTACAAATGATTATTTTCCAGAGGCCCTAGTGTGAGTTTCATTTAACCATCTACACCAAACGCAGTGAGCGCGTTCGGCGTTTCGATTGGCCCTGGATTGGTGACGGACCAATCGGAGCGCCAAACGATTGGTGTAGATGGTTAAATGAAACTCACACTAGGGCCTCAGCATACTGCTTTTTACATGCTTTATATTAGCTTCACTTGTATGTTTGTTTGTATGTTTGTTTGAATGTTTGTTTATAAACGACTCCTTAGGGCGCGATTTTGACCCACTTCAAGCGGTCAGATTTCATTTAAACTTTGTAGACTTATCGAGGACCGATGGCTATTCAAAAATTTAAAAAAAATAGAAAAAAAAAACAAAAAAAAAACCCATTTGTCTAACTACAAAAGGGTGATTTTTTTTTTGTTTTGTATTTACTATTGTTTCAGAACTAAAAAATAGTAAATAAATAATAGTTTAAAAAACTAAAAAACACGCTTTAAAACCAGACTAAAAAGGTAGAATGTAATTTAATTCTTTTAAAAATTTCCTCAAAAAGCACCCCACGCTTTTTAATACAGTTAAATTATTTTCTACTTATTTAGTTTGGTTTTTAAAGCGTGTTTTTTAAACTATTATTTTATGTATTGAGGTTTTAGTCAAATCAACCTGGGCCACAACACCCTCCTATCCTCCATATCCAGTCTATCCCAGCTGTCTTTTTGAGGTCCTCGGCCTATCTAGCTAGGGGCATCCCGCACTTGGCTAGTTAATGTTTTTAACACACTTAAGTCTAAAAACACTGGTGATTTCTGGGGCATTTCCATTAAACTTTTGAATAATATAATAGATATCGTAGCCCCCTATCTAGCTGTCACTTTTAATAAATGTGTTGATTCAGGAACTTTTCCTGACCTCATGAAGAGTAGTAAAGTCATACCATTATTTAAATCAGGTAATAAAAATGACGTTCGTAATTTCAGGCCTATTTCTATCTTACCTGCATTTAGCAAAATATTTGAAAAGTTAATACTCAAGCAGTTGCTAAGACATTTTAATTCAAATAGCCTCCTTCATAATGAGCAATATGGCTTTACAAAAGGTCGTTCGACTACAGATGCGGGTGTTGCTCTGTTGGAACACATATTTAAAGCATGGGAGAACTCGCAAAATGCTATTGGAGTTTTCTGTGATCTCTCCAAAGCCTTTGATTGCGTGCACCATGAAACGCTTTTGCGAAAACTGAGTTATTACGGTGTCCATAACGAAGCTTTAAAAGTAATAAACTCTTATTTACAAAATAGGTTCCAATGTGTAGAAATTAATGGTGAAAAATCTTCCAGGCTACCAGTTCAGTTAGGTGTGCCTCAAGGCTCAATACTCGGCCCATTCTTGTTTTTAGTGTATATCAATGACTTACCATTCTATTTAAAGGGTATTTGTGATGTTGTACTGTTTGCAGATGATACTTCTCTTATTTTTAAAGTAGACCGGAATAGACAAGATTTTGACGACGTAAACAGTGCTCTCTCAATGGTTACGGATTGGTTTACGGCAAATAACCTAGTTCTCAATGCCAAGAAAACAAAATGTGTAAAATTTGCCTTACCGAATGTTAGAAGTCTAGGTCCCAACATCGTCTTAGATAAAGAGGTGCTTGAAACCGTAGACTCGGCAGTTTTTCTGGGCATAACAGTAGATGCCAAACTTCAGTGGGGATCACACATATCAAGCCTAGCGGGGAGGCTCAGTTCAGCCGCCTACGCCGTCAGAAAAGTAAGACAATACACTGACGTCGATACAGCTCGGTTAGTCTACTTTAGTTATTTTCACAGCGTTATGTCCTACGGTATTCTGCTGTGGGGCAAAGCTGCTGATATTCAAAATATTTTTGTCCTTCAAAAACGTGCTGTTCGTGCAATTTACCAGCTAGGTGCCAGAGTTTCCTTGAGGGACTTTTTTAAAGATGTTGGTATACTCACGGTGGCATCACAATTCTTATTCGCTAATATCTTATATATTAGGCAAAATATACACTTGTACACTAAAAACAGTGATGTTCACACCGTTAACACAAGAAATAAGGACAAACTACGTGCTCCCTTTCACCGGCTTCATAAGGTTCATAACTCATTTGTTGGGCTTGGTATAACTTTTTATAACAAGCTTCCCTCTTCTTTGCTAGATTTGCCTTTTAATGCGTTTAAAGCTCATGTAAAATCCGTCCTTTGTTTAAAGGCTTACTATTCCATCAACGACTATTTAAATGACAAGAATAGTTGGTCGCTGTGATTAACTCAAGACAATGTTTATGTTCTTTCTCCAGAATCGGCGTATCTAGTGACAGGTTATATGCGTTCATATAATTATTATTTTATTTTTTATTGCCTGTCTAACAATTTTTTTTAAATAACTATCTATTAAGTCATTACTTATTGACATGATCTACTCATAACAATATTTTCTATGATGAGTTCTTTTAGGCTTTATTTGGCCTCGACAGTTTTCATTTTATTTGTCGGTATATTGGTATGGCTAGCTGACATTTTGGCTAATTATTTAATTAATATTTTGTGTCTCGTAATGTTTATTACTTTGCCTAAGTATGTATAGAATCAAGTCTATCCGACTAAACAGACAGCTGTGCTGCTGGGGAGTTTGTTCCACTACTTCTTCTTCCCAGCTAAAGCACTAGGAAGTGGTGAAGGGTGGGCGTTTTGGGGGACTGTCTCATGTACTTTGACGTTCGAAAAGTGCTGATTCTCAGCCTAATTTGAATAAATGACTTTTGATTTTGATTTTGATTTTGCTCGCTGATAGGACTCATCTGCAACACCAGCCATCGATGCTTCGACAAATATGGCCAGCCCACTGCCACTTCAGCTTGCTTACTGTGCAAGCTACGTCGGTAACTCCGGTTCTTTTCTGGATAATTCCATCACTGCACTGTAATTGCGTTAACACTAAATCACAATCTGAATAATTTATTACATTATTTTGTATAATGTACTAATTTGATTGATAACACCTTTATCATTAATTTATTACATTGTACTAAACATTAATTCATAACATTTAATTAAAATAAATCATTATTATGAATCTATGCATTCATTTTAGTCATAAAAGTAATCGTTTCGAGTCACAATTTGTCAGTTTTAATTTCCTCAACGGTATAGTAAGCCTTTCTTTATTTTCAATTGTTTTGAGAAATTTGAGTCATTTGATAGGGTTTTTAAACTTTCCTCATTTAAATGAGGAGTGACGGAACAAAAAATGACGATTCCGTAATGTCAAACTTTTCACAAAAGCTGAAAAACCTATAACTTCATTGCCTTTTTGGAATAAAAAAAAAATAGGAGTGCTAATAAATAAGGATGGGAAAAACTTATTATACGTGTTTTTTACTTTTTTCTCATTATTATTTAGTTATTTTTAATTAAAAAAATGAAAATGTCATGTTCACACCTTTTTTCACACCTTTCACATCTTTTTCAATATGGAATGCAATAAATAAATGTCAAAATGAAAGCCAGTCCTACTTGGTATTGTGTTAGGTAATTACCCAGTTGTAGAGAGGGAAGAGTGAAAAGACGTGAAAAAGAAACGTAAAGTCAGCAAGACGATTCCTTAGTTTGACCTTCACATTGGTGCTAAGTAACATTAATGTATTTATTGTATTTGCTAAAACATTCTCTTTAAATCTTTTGCCAAACAAATTTAATCTAAGGTCGTTAATTTTATTCAGTAAATCGTAAAGTTAATCTATCTTTATTAAATTATTATGTTAAGCTTTTTACATTTAAGTCATAAACTAATAAATTGCGTAGTTTACACGTTTACACCCAGACATTATGTCTAGTTCGAGTTTGTTTACATGTAACAGGTTTTTCGTAGAACAATTTCTATGAATACTTCATTGGAAATTGTACTACAAAAGTCGCGTTGCACCTGTCTCACAAAGCGTTAAGGTGTGGGATATCTACTAAAAAAAACTGTTACGGCTATCAGTAACATAAAAACTATAGTTTGAATGGAAGTCATCATTATTATACAATAGATTTTGTCAGCGGCTTCGCCCGCGTGGAGGTCGGAAATTATTCCACAGAAACGTAGGTACGACCGAGATAAAGAGTATCCCATGTGTTAATCCCGGTTATAAACTATCAGTGTGCCAAATTTCATCCAAATCCTTTTAGCCGTTTTTGCGTGATTAAGTAAAACAACACGTCCAAACATCCAAGGATAAAACCTTTCACATTTAAAATATTAGTGGGATAAGTTACTAGCTGTGCATCGCGGCTTCACCAGCGTGGTGGATGTGGACAATGAACTATCTATGCTTGCGTTGCGGAAGCTTAATTGTTTTTCTAAAATAAAGGCTTAAGTTACTCAGTATAACATCAGCTTTATGTCAGTGAAAGTCCTGTTAAAATCGGTCTAGCCGTTTCAGAGATTAGCGGGAACAAGCAGTTAGAGTGACGGATAAAATTAAAAAAAGGTGTTTTTGTTATATGTATACTTTCATTTAGTAAAAAAACTTTTTCCAAATAAGACAACCGACTTACGAAAAAACACTACAAAGTGAAAAATAACTTTAATTTCGGAAGGCGGTGACTTTGGATACATATTTAAATTTTTTGTGACCGTCTTCCGAAATTAAAGTTATTTTTCACTTTGTAGTGTTTTTTCGGAAGTCAGTTGTCTATTTTGGAAAAAGTTTTTATTTTTCAGTTTTTAGTTATAGTACCTACCCCACTAATTCGAAATTTAATCATCCTTGGGGTCAAAACGATGCGTATTTATGCGATAGCAGCAATCGCGGTTTATTTATTGTTATTTTTTAAGAGTTCCGTTGTCTGTCTCCGAAATGCATCATCAGATCTATATGAAATGGGACCACACAGGAAGCGCGAGCTTTCAAATAAAAAAAGAATCATCAAAATCGGTTCACCCAGTCCAAAGTTATGAGGTAACAAACATAAAAAACATACAGTCGAATTGAGAACCTCCTCCTTTTTTGAAGTCGGTTAAAAAGCTGTTATAATGACGTTACAATCAGACACTTCAGTTTTATTTATTTATATAAAGAGTACAGATTAATAGGCGTGCAAAACAATACATCGAATAGGCTAAATATATATTTTCAGATAAACTGCAATAGAGTACCTATTGCAGTTTATTTAAAATATTCTAAGCATCGATTATGTTTTATTATGTTTGCTGTATATAAACTGATGAATCGTTAAAGTTACTAGGTGTATTATTGAAGGATGCCGCCATAAGAGTATGTAACTTAATTAAGTAAATATGATTAGATTAGTTAGTTATTTTAACAAAACCGGAACTATAGTTCGACTTTTAATCGTATTCAGTAAGTTGACAGTTGAAGGGTTACCAGATTTTGACAAAAAAAAAGATAGTGAGGTATTGTAAGAATGAACGAAACTGAATGAACTTGAAATTATGTACATACAGGCAATTTTTTATTTTAAATTTAATAACTTGTCTTAAAAACATGATATGCACTATTAAAAATTGTAGAATTTGTTATATTAATTTTGTTTTTCAGTAGTAAGGTAATTTATTTCGTTTCTGTCTATTAAAAAAAATAAAAAGAGGAAATTACTGTTATTAATAAATTATTAATTATTCTTCCATTCCACATCTTACTAACGAATTTTTTAAGTTTTATAACGAATGATAAAAATGGTTTAATTTAAAATGCATTTTTATCATTCGTTCTTTACCCAAAATCGTTCACTAACCCAACACTATTAGTTTTATTATGGTAACATTATTTTTCTTTGAACTATCAAGTTACTGAATACAATTAAAAGTCCAACTGTAGGGACTAAATTTTACATTACAAGCTTTATTTGTCTATGTTTTAGGGATCAATGATCCTGCACCCTAATAGTGTAACTACACTATCAACCAGAATCAGAAACATTTTGAAGGATTTTGCTAATCCATTGCTTCGTATGTTCGAAAAATGTGTGTGCTCAACGATATAAATAACGCAATGAATATTGTTGAACTGTCAAAATCAAAGCCATTACGACTGATATTGTGTAACGCAGTTATCCCACTGTTTAATAAAAACATCCTGTAAATGACTGTAGGTATGCGTCAGTTTTAACTGAAACACACAGTGGACATCGACATAACAATATATTTTTTACAACAACTGGTTTTAATTATAAATACAGATGGTGGTGTCGTCTGCGTCATGAATAATATCGGTTTCAGTATTAAAAGTACACTAAATACTTTTATTTTCCGGTATCTCCAGGATAGAAAATTGACTACCAACTCAAATTGTACGCTTATTCAAAACACAGTTGTCATTCTTTTAAATGTATAAAAAGGCAAGTTGAAGTAAGGTGTCAAATTGCTTTCCAGTGAATTTCCCCCTTAATATGTTCTGCCTAAATACCGAACAGCAATTTGAGCAAGTCTAACATGTTGTAAAATGTAATCATAAATATAAAAATCTTAAAAATAAATAAAAAAAAAAAACATACAGTCGAATTGAGAACCTCCTCCTTTTTTTGAAGTCGGTTAAAAACCAGTAGAATTAGCATTGTTTTAGGACCTACGATAAACTTGTTAAAAATAAATTTAATAGATAATTGTATTATTTTATGACATACATAAACTTACGCATTCTCCCAATAGGGGTAGGCAGAAACTACAGAACGTCACCTGCAGGCTTAGCACGAGCCCCGTTTTATACGGAAGAATAGTCATGACTATTAACTAAATTATGTACAATAGGAGAAGATAGCTATGTATTTCTATTAATTATCACAGTTATGCGTTCTAAACGAATCATGATTTTGTAGATTATCGCATATAATTTGTGGCCGTCGAGTAGAAAGTTTGTTGTCAGTGTGATTTTGACAGTTTGGGAAGAAATATTCTTCTGAAATAGTCTACATTTATAAGGACCTAGACAAAGATCGTTAGAAACGAAAGACAAAATGACAGATTGTAGAAGGATATCTACGGTGCGATGTCAAAAATGGAGAAACGAAATGTCACTTTGTATTGAAAAAGCACTGTCTATTCTTCACAGAAATAAAAAGCGTCATGTTGCCTGCTGGTACGATCCTTACGTACTCCTTTTTCCAACTATGTTGGGGTCAGCTTCTAGTCTTCCCAGATGCAGCTGAATACCAGTAGGTATTTTGTACGGGTCTATAACAAAGTTATCGTGAAAATCTATTAATGGATTATTGTCTACCCGCTCATACCGTCACAGTAGCTCGACCACAGCAAAGCTACGAGAGACAAAGGCCAATTCTCGGCGACAATCAAATGTCAAAAACTTGTCAAAAAGGGGGGGAAATCGAGATATTATTGACAGACTGAGATCAGACTGACTGCTCCATATATTTCATAATTCTCAATGTCGCCAATATGAGTTGCCCAATATCCATTCGGTTTGGAAATTTAAATCAATTTTCTTTCTATTTCGTTTGTACGTAATTGCATCTCGTTTTTGCGAGAGGAACCGGCCGGCGGCGGAGGCGCATGGGGCGGGTGGCGGCGTATTACTTAGTTTTAAGTTGCTCCCTATTGCATGGTATTGTGTGGCCGTATCTCTGGCAACAGGTTGCTACATGTTGCCATTGCTCTAAATTGCTGGATGTAGTGTCATAGTTGACGAAAATTGACCACGATGGAGCAATTTTAATTGCTCGTGTAAGCGCACCTTTAGTCGCCCTCCATTTATCCTCTCAAAATTAGTTTATATGTTGATATAAAAATAAAAATGGCGATCTAAGTAGATTAGTACCTAATCGCAGGTCTAGACGGTATATTTAATCATTACTTATAACTTAATAATATCACGCTGTCAGAGTATGATAAGGCTACTTATTACTTATTATTACAGATCGGATATTCAGATGCATATTCACCTAAAGTTGAGAGATTTTTTTAAATTTAATGTAAAATAAAATGTTTTTACTAACACACACCACCCCTACTCTTACAGACTTACACCCTACTCACCCTAGGTACATAGGTATAGGTACCAAATTTCCATCGGGGTTAATTTTTTAATAAATATGCGTCTGAATAGTTGTGCAATCCTAATCATTTAGAAGTCGCTTCCATACTATACAACTGACTAGTTATGCATTCCCGGTGTTGCTGCCATCCCAGGATTTTTGTACAAAAAAATATTTTAAGAAGCCGCTTCCATACCTTTGTAGCTTTCGTAACTAAAAATTAACTTTACCTAAAGTTAATTTTAGGTAAAGTTAATTTTTAATATGCATCGGAATTATCATCAAATCATAATCTGAAATGAAATGAAATCAATTTAGACATAACACATTTATAAGAGTATTTTCAATTAAGAAATCGTTAGAACTTGTGTTCGTTTAATCCGCGCATTAGTGCAAGGCTCACAGGATAAATACTAACTAAAAGTAATCTGGGAATGGCTATGGATTATAATGATAAAATAGCAAAGACTCGATAATTAATATAAAAAAGACTGCTACAAAAATGCCCCTTTATGATTTCATAATCAGCCTATATCGTTCCGACTGCTGGGCCAAACCTTCTCTCGGCGAAAGGGAGTGGGCCGTAATCCACCACGCGGGCCCAGTGCGGGTTGGTAGATGTCACCTGTCTTCGAAATTTTGTTTCTAAGACGTTTCCTCATGATGATATCCTTAGTCGTTTTGAGAGCATCATTTCTAGAGTGATCAAATAATCTGCCCAAAAAACCCCACTATCTGATCTCCTACTGCAATGTAAACGGTATCAAATAGTCTGAGAGAAGTCTCGAGCGCGCGTCGAACAAATGTTTATTAAATAGCACCCTGTGTTTGCACTGCCGAGATTAAACTGCTAGACGGAAAGACAATATTCAGTCGAAATACAGAAGACTCACTTTGAAATTAGCAAAAAGTTTGGGTACACACATAAATAATAATCCATCTAGGTATATCTACCTAAACTTATTATCGCAAATCCTGAAAGTATTTTGTTCATAATTGACTACTGAATCGATTTCAGTAACTTTTACTATCGGTATAAAAAAAAAAATTATACCTACCGCCAAAATCAGCCTTTGGGTAACAAAAAAAAAAAAAACAATTTCATTTCAAGGCATAAAGTAATGCTATGGTTAACACGATTTTCTTAATAATAATTGTTAGGTAGATAGCTTTAAAACAACGTTTTAGTCATTGTATTATGCTTTTAACTGAGTACTCTAATTAGGGTGTGTGAGGTCTTGCGTTAATTTATGTTACATGTTGTATGCAAATAATAAAGCTGGAGAGATTGTTTTTGTTTGAATGCGCTTATCTCTGGAACTACCAGTCGGATTTGAAAAAATCTTTATGCCTACGATGGCCCAATTCTTGAGAACTCTAAAGAGCAGAGAAAAACAAAAAAAAAGTCAGAACGGTAAGCAAAATCAAAGTACAAGCACGGACACGCGACTCTCTACCAGCGACGCCCTAAGCCGATGTTTGTACTCAATAGGGGGTGCCCTTAGCGAGCAGTCGATATAGTTTTAAGTTTATAAGCCCTGGCTGGAAGCCTTAATTTACTAAGGTTACCGCAAAGTTCCGTGTGGTGCCGGACGTAAAAGAATAGCACCATCCCATTTCTTCCTAGGGTGTCGTAGAAGGTGACTAAGAGACTTACTAGAGAATGGGCAGCAGAGTTATCTATGCATTTGACCACCATACTGCGATCGCCAACCCGCCAGCCAAGCGTGGCGATTATGGCAAAGCCCCCCTTTTGGGGGAGGCTTATGTCCAGCAGTGGACGTCTTTTGGCTGAGATGATGATGATGATGATGACCACAGGCAAGTCCGGTTAAGCAGCCGAGATGTGTTTCAAAATAAAAATGTGATTCGGGTTTCGTCGGGGTGGATCGGGGGAGCAAGAATATACATGAGGCCGAAGTCGTGGGCAAGTAGTATTGTATGAAAGCGATGAGAATTCGTTTTCGTAATCGTAACATTGTATTCTGTTATTACTTTATTATATCTATTTCCACGATTATGACACGAAATTTTACCACTAATTCGAACTATTATTTTAGATTACATTATTGCTCTTGCGCATTCAATTGCAATCTCGAAACATGCGCGTGAGTTGAACAATAAAATATTACATTATTATGTAGGAAATGATAATGTAACAATTTCTACAGTTTTGTATCGATAGTATTTTTTAAAATTACGATATCTATCGGATTTACATCGTATTGAGGAAATAAAAATAGTTTTGTTTGTCTGTTATTTTTATTTTCTAGTGTTGATTTAATTGATTTTGCCCTAACTACAGTCCTTAACGTTTGCCATTAGTTTAAAAAATTACATACATAGACTATAGCCATCAAATAGGCACAAATCCAGACACCGAGCAGCAGCTACTGAGAAAATCCAGATTGAAAAACCCAATAACACTTTGTCCGACCCGGAAATCGAACCAAGGACCTCTTACTCAGCAGAAGCGCTTGACTACCACTAGACTAACAAGGCGTTTCAAATTGCCTGCCCAGAATTTAAATGATTATATACTAAGTGGAAAATAACCATGAAGTAACTGTTATCTCTACGAACACCACAATTTATTAGAAAACTATTAGTCACACTCACAAACGTGTTTTTCCGTAGGGAGGCTTTCAATGGTTTTCAGTCTTCCATTGTACTCAAAATATTTTTTAAGTACCATAACACTATTCGCGTAGGTTTTGTAGATAAATACAGGGGATTACACATGTTGACATGTCGTTTTCGTGTAACCACTGACAATCAGCGCTGTGCTGTGTGTTCCATAGCATATCATACTGAGTGGAAGCTTTCTTGACACAGACACGGCTTGCAGCTGCCGACTATTCATGTTCGTTCAGGTGTTCAAATCTGTTTTGTTTTTATTCGAATTGTCTTTTTGTATGCACGTGTATCTATGATAAATAAATCTATTTTTCTTTGTTATTTTTCTTTTCCACTTTTGATAAACACTCCGTGTAAACGAAAACTATCTCATTGGTTTTCAAACTAAAATGAACCTTGACGTGCAAGCAACATTCAACCCTAAGGTAATAAAGGAATTTCGAGGTCATTCATTGTAATAAAATCGGAAGGACGTTTATTACAGGACAGAACAAGCACATGCAATCTATGTTGCTTTTTCTTTAAAAGACTCTGAAATGGTCTTTGCCAATCTGAATCTACATGGTCAGACCATGAGAAGACCAAGATTATGTCTGGACTTTAAAAGAGACGAAGAGTGATCTCTGAGTTCTTTTTCTCAGAGTAGTCAGATAGTAAAAGCAGACCTCATGCAGTTTTTAAAATATGATTGAACTGTTAAAGTATTTGTACAGACCTATATACTTACAGAAATTAGACGTTTTCCAATCGAATTACTAGCGAACCAATTTATTTTCATTAGCAATTTTATTAGATCAGGAAAATTATTTATCATCATCAGAGATCGGATATTCGGATGCATATTCACCTAAAGTTGCGGTGTTGGCTAATATGGAACGCGCTTTGTATCGAAAAAATCTTCATTTAATGTAAAAAAAATGTTTTAACTAACACACGCTACCCCCACTCTTACAGACTTTATACACCCTACTTACACATATTTGCATCGCGATTAATTTTAAATAAATATGTCTGAATATTTTTGCAATCCTAATAATTTAGAAGTCGCTTCCATACTATACACCTGACTAGTTATGCATCCCCGGTGTTCCTGGCATCCCGGGATTTTTTAATCAAAAAATATTTTTTAAGCAGCTCCTTCCATACTTTTATAGGTAAATATGCATCCGATTATCCGATCTCTATACATCTAATATATAAAATTCTCGTGTCACAGTTTTCGTTGCCATACTCCTCCGAAACGGCTTGACCGATTTTGATGAAATTTTATATGCGTATTCAGTAGGTCTGAGAATCGGCCAACATCTATTTTTCATCCCCCTAAATGTTAGGGCTAGTCCACCCCTAAATAATTTATAAGGCAAAACAACGTTTACTGGGTCAGCTAGTAATATATAATAAATAGTATTTTCACTTTAATTTACACTTGACCTTCTGTTACCCGTCTGCCTAACGACGTCACAAGTGATAAAACGTTGCTCGACACAATCTACAATTCATTGACATGAATGTCAATGCTAGGTACATGCAATAATTAAATTAGTTTATTGTTTTATTCGCGGGATTTTTCTTCTACTAACTACATTTGTTATCTTGTTAATAGTTCTGAATTACTGTTGTTGTGTTTTATTACTCATTTCTTCTATATTTTTTAGGGATCCGTAACAAAGGTTACAATGTTACCCGTAATATACAGCCGTAACTTACGTGTTGTTCGAACCCAACCACCCAGGGAGATTACTTGGTTTAAATTATTTCCTCACCAATGCTCTCAAAACGGTGAAGGAAAACATCGTGAGGTAACCGGTATGTCCTGCCCCCTAAAATCCTACCTTACGTCCAAGCTGAACACCTGGCTACGTGGGGGGCGGACACGCGTACTGTACAACTGTACTAAAACTTATGCGGCTAACAAGGAAAGGTAACCCCTTTATGGAGTTTTGCGAAAAACCTCAACAAAAAACAGTGTCCGTATCCAATCGCAGATACTGTTTAAAAATAAAACACAAACATATACTTAATCTACAACAAAACAAAACCCAAAAAGTGAAACAAAAAACAAGACAAAAAAAAAAAAAACCGGCATGTCCTAGAAACAAAAATTCTAAGGCATGTGACATCTACCCTGCACTGGGCCTGAATTCACTACGACCACTTAACGATTCCTTACTCGTAACCACGTCAATCACACACGAATTCGGCTAATATCATATTAATAATTTCGACAAATTTTCTTGGAAAATACAGAATATGACAATTCCATACCTTACCGTTACATTCGTTTCTAAAAAAAACGATATTGACATAGTTTGAACGTAGTATGATTCCGCGGGGAATCATTATAACGATACGGAATTGGGGCCCTGGGCCTTCGACGTGGACTACAGCTCACTCCCTATTCTCACCGAGAGATCTTTGTCCCAGCAGTGGGAACATTTTATGCTGATTATGGGCAGGCGTGGATCCACCGTTGTGGGCACGATGAGCATGTCCACAACCTTAATAGACTTGTGACGTCACACTTTAACGTTCTATTGAGATCGATAGGATAGATCGTCAAAATCTTGGTCAGGGCGTCATATATTTTTAACCGGCTTAAGAAGGAGGAGGTTCTCAATTCGACTGTATGTTTTTTTATGTTTGTTACCTCATAACTTTCGACTGGGTGAATCGATTTTGATGAATGATTCTTTTTTTATTTGAAAGCTGGTATTTCTCGTGTGGTCCCATTTCAATTTCATATAGATCTGATGATGCGTTTCGGAGACAGATAACGGAACTCTTCAAAAAATAACAGTAAAGATACCGCGATTCCTGCTATCGCATAAATATGCATTGTTTTGACCCCAAGGATGATGAAATTTCGAATTAGTGGGGTAGGCACTGTAACTAAAAAGTGAAAAATAAAAACCTTTTGCCAAAAAAAAAACACAAAATCAAAATACATATCCAAAGTCACCGACTTCCGAAATTAAAGTTATTTTTCACTTTGTAGTGTTTTTTCGGAAGTCGGTTGTTTTTTTTTTGGCAAAAAGTTTTTGTTAACATCTCCTTTGTAGGAAAGCACCTTCAAAGCGAGTTCATACTCCGAGTCGTATTTGGCCGTTTTTCGGAAGGCTGTGCCTACCTTTTTCGAGGGCTGGATCCGCTCCTGATTGACGGTAGACGCATGACATTTTCACAGAGTGTATACTAGAATGGTTGTTATAACAATTAAATAAAGTTAAAAATTAAAGGGGATCCATACAAGAAACGTGTTTTATTTTGGCGTTTTTTGCTTAAGCTCGAATGTATCTACGGTGGTACGGAATCCTTCGTGTGCGACTCGAACGCGCACTTGGTCACTATTTAATTTTTTTATTAAACGGTACAAACACAAACAGTATAAATCTCCATCTGACTTAATTACCGTCCTTTCCCGAAAACTTAATCACTTTAATCTATTGTCAAATATGATGTAGGCTTATAAGTATAATTATTTTTTTTGGTGTTACCGTATTACTTACGGCGATAAATGACTACTAACATGAGATTTAAGAGTACGTAGATTTGCTGAACAGATATTTCATCATGTTTTAAAAGTCTAGGTAAATGTATCAACCTGCCTAGTCTTTTCACGACTTTTTTGTCTTGGACTTTTCAGAGGTCTATGTTTTTTTTTTTTGGTATTTTGAGGGTGGGAAATCATCAAATAACTTCTCCCGCTCTGGGTGGAGCAGGAGGCCGCATAAAGTACACAAACCAGATCATCAATTAAACTTAAAAAAAAAAATGACCCACATTGTCCTCACAATCACAATTATAGAATTAAAATTATAGCATTACAATCCGAGAAACCCTGGATACTGTATTGATGGCATTGTTTATTAAAATATAAACTCTATAGAGGTACAAATATGGACGGTTTTTTTTTGGGTGGGAAATCATCAAATAACTTCTCCCGCTCTGGGTGGAGCAGGAGGGCGTGTCAGTCTTTTACTGACTAAAACCCACCCCTGTTCCTTCAGTTGCCTGTGTGCCAGGGGCCGCGGTATCTCTTTAGAACGACCCGCACCCCTGGCAGAAGTCAGTCTATGTTGGGCACAGTTTTCCCAACCATGTTGGGGTCGGCTTACAGTCTATCCAGATGCAGTTGAATACCAGTAGTTTGCATGGAGCGACTGCCTCTCTGACCGAAATCTTTGCGTTCGTCTCAGGGGCATACGCCTAAGATAATGATGTTCATAGTTTTAACTTAATATTGTATATGGGGCTGGTGTCCACAACGCCATGTCAACGTTCAAAGCGCGCATATTGCGTAAGTTAATTTCAAGTTCACAGTTGATCTTCACTATCCTTAATATGTCCCTACTAATCCCTACTTATTAATAGGTATTATAAATGCGAAAGTAACTCTGTCTGTCTATTTGTTACGCTTTCACGCCTAAACCGCTTCACCGATCGTCATAAAATTTGGCAGAGATATAGACTGGGATATTGAAAAAGACATAGGCTACTTTTTTACGCGATAACCGATATCCACACGGGCGGAGCCGCGGGCAAAAGCTAGTGTAAATATTATACAATAATATTGTCAATAGGTCAAAGTGAGTTTGGATGTAAGGGGTTATCTTCGGAACTACTGATCCCATTCCGAAATTATTTCACTAATGGGAAGCTTCAGTATTGCTTAAGGTTAGGTACGAAGTCCCGGGCAGAAGCTAGTTGATAATAGATTGATTATCAAAGGATTTAATCCCACTATTGACACTCTTCAAGTTGTAATGTCTCATACTTCTATTATTGTTTTGCGACTATCAGTCGATGATCGTCTATTACTTAGTATTGATAGTAGATCTATCACTTTACTGACTCAGAAAGCGAAAATACATTGTCAATTGTGATATTACATGTACTACAGTAATTATTGGTTCTTATTCCTTACTAGCTTTTGCCAGCGGCTTCGCTCGCGTGGAGGTCGGTGTATTATACATATAAACCTTCCTCTTGAATCACTCTATCTATTAAAAAAACCCGCATCAAAATCTGTTGCGTATTTTTAAAGATTTAAGCATACATAGGGATATAGGGACAGAGAAAGCGACTTTGTTTTATACTATGTAGTGATAGTGAAGTACTATTTTTAGGTCAATTGGTTTTTTCCATTAGAATAAACAATAGAATTATGAAAAATCTATCAATGGAGTATACTCAGAAGCAGTCCGGAGACTGAATTTGTGCCCGATTAAGATTAAAATCAAAAGTCATTTATTCAAACTAGTCAGGTCAGCACTTTTTGAACGTCAATCAAGACAAGATTGATGGCAAAAGACTCAATAAGAAACTTGCAAAAAAACTGGTGAAATATGGTTGTTTTATAATGGAAAAATGCCAATGGCTATGAATTCAGCATATAGTTCTAGACCCGTAGCGTAGAAATATTTCGTAGATTATTTAAAAAACATACCTACTTTGTTAAAATGTATGGAACAGCAATTTTTGTTTTAAAAACCGACGAAAATTTCTACTTTATGTCTAGAATCATGTATATGCTGAACGCATGGTTACAATTTGCGCACAGGTAATTTTTTTGTCCTGTATATCTCTGCCTACTCATCTTTGGGAAATTAGGTTCAATCCGTAGACAATTTCTGAGATTAATGATCAGCACATTAAGAGCATTTTTTCTCCCCACGCGGGCTGGCAACGGCGCATTTAAGGTGGTTTTTCGTGATTATTTCATTAAATACAAACAAAAGTAAAAAAAAATTCAGCCATGCACTAGACCGTTGGTATTTTCAAGTTTGTATGCTATTTTTTTCACAGTTATTTTGGTATTTGGTTATATAAATCGACATCCGTCAATTATTTTCTATTTGTATTACTAAGTACGATTTAATGTTTTAACGAAAGAATAAATATTTAAAATAATTATAAATACCAACGACCTAGTGCTTGGCTGAAAAAATATAGTACTTTTGTTTGTATATAATGAAATAATCACGAAAAACTACTATAAATACGTTGTTGCCAGCCCGCGTGGAATGAATGCTCTTAAAAAGTTTTAATCATGAGTTAAGGCTTCTTTAGACCGGCCGGCGCGACGCAACAGCGCGACGGCGATGCGACGCTCGTGGAACAATTCTCATGAAGTTTTTGTAGCAATTGTTCTACGAAAGTCGCGTCGCGTCTTTTTGTGGGGGCCTATAATTGATCGTTGTAAATGTTACTGAATTATTGATTGAGCGATACCAGATAATCTAATTTTGTTCGTTATCATACAAGAATCTGTAGGCATTTCACTCGGTAATGAAAAGTTCATGTAGATACATTACTTTCTTTCTTTGTTGTATCAATAAACAAGTACATACGTACTAGAATTATTGTTCTAGCCTAATTTTTTAGTAGGTATGTTATTGAATGGTAAAATGCAGGGGTCTAAATAATATCAGCCATACTTATGGGTCGATCTTCTCGGTTGTGTCGTGGATATGTGAATATCTTTACATATTACGGTGAATCTAGTCGAGATCTACTTTAACCGACTTCAAAAAGGAGGAGGTTCTCAATTCGACTGTATTTTTTTAATGTTTGTTACCTCATAACTTACGACTGGGTGAACCGATTTTGATGATTATTTTTTTATTTGAAAGCTGGTGCTTTTCGTATGGTCCAATTTCATATAGATGTGATGATGTGTTTCGGAGACAGACAACGGAACTCTTCAAAAAACAACAGTTAATAAACCGCGATTGCTGCCATCGCATAAATATGCATTGTTTTGACTCGAAGAATGATGAAATTTCGAATTAGTGGGGTAGGTACTATAACTAAAAACTTTTTCCAAATAAAGAAACAACCGACTTCCGAAAAAAGACTACAAAGTGAAAAATAACTTTAATTTCGGAAGGCGGTGACAAAATAAAGTTATTTTTCACTTTGTAGTGTTTTTTCGGAAGTCGGTTGTTTTTTCATACAAACTTCGGTAGTGTATTACCTACTCCGCTGTTCGACAATGCACATCAAAAATTAAACATGGTATGATTTTGTCTCATTATTAATATTGTCTGAACGGAAACAAAATACTAAGATAAAAAGCCATTTAAAAGTTAGGTGCCAACAAAGATTCGTTTTTCTTGGTAATTTAACCAACTTTGGGCGTGTTTAAGCAATAAAAGAAGTGAAAAATCTCCAAAACCAAGTTGGTACCGACAAAGCTCAAATATCGAAAACTTCGATAACGTTTAATGGTAATTGATTTATGTAGTGGTTTTTTTATAAAACCCGATCATCCGAATGACTTTTCTTAATTTTTTACGCGCCTGTTTTAGTATAAATGGTCCTGCATCACGCAATAACGTTGTCCGTATAGACTAGCGTTTAACTGCTCATCACTGATACGACCTCTGTCGGACACGATGCCTGGTGAGACAGCGTGCTTTTTAGCCAGGCCCACCAGTGAGTTCGAGCCCGCGACTAGATTCCTGGGCGTTATCCAGGACAGTAAACTCGTATTCGACATGCATATTGACGAAATCGTTAAGAAAGCTTCCAAGTCCCTGGGTTTCATCATAAGGTCATCTACTTGCTTTAGCTCTCTAAAACCGATCAAAATACTATACTGTTCATATGTACGCAGCCATCTAGAATATGCATCTCAAGTATGGAACCCACAGTATGATGTGTATAAGTCCCGAATAGAAAATATACAGAAAAAGTTTTTAAGATATCTAGATTATAAGACGATGCTCAATGGATTACACTCATCGTTGCAAAAGATACCATTTCCTACCGCTGGAAAATAGACGCCATGTTAATGATATTACTTTCTTATTAAATATTGCCAATAGCTCCATCGATTGTTCTCAACTCCTCTCAAAATTATCACTCCGTACACATCAAGTAGGTTTTAGGCAACGGCCACTTCTTCACGTTCCATTCGCGTCAACAAACTACCGACGGAATGCCTACCTCTCACGTACCGCAACTAGGTTCAATAATCTTCCCTCTCACTTATGTTGATTTATTCAGAACCAGTCCAAGCATATTTTGAGAAGCTATAACTAAGGAATACTTTGGTATAGGCAGTAATACCAATACTCCTAGTTAAAGCACATATAATTGAATTTTGTTTTATTTTCTGTTTTTATTCTAGTTTGTAAGTAAATATTATTAGAATTTGTTTGTTTTGTTAATATTTAGAAAGAATAATTTGTTATGTTTATTTGTCTAAGCAGATTCTATTTTATTTTTGTGTGATTTTTTTTTTTTCTTTTAACTTTAGGTACTTACATAGTTTTTAATTTGTGGAAGCTTGTAAATGGCAACTGTAAGCGCTAAATGTATATTAGTTAAGTAGATATTAGACTGTAAGCTTTCTGAAGAATAAATAAATAAATAAATTAACCCCTACGTGCTTTGTTCGGCAAGCAGATCCGTTGGTCCCGGCTGTCAATCGTAGATCTATGACAGTCATAACGGGTCGTCAAAAGCCCGATAGTCTGACAACTAATCTTACTAAGGGGTATCGTGTTACCCAGGAAGTGTCAAGTGGGTGGTGGCCACGAGCCCATAATATGTACCTGTACTCCGTAGGTTTAGTTAGTTAAATAAAGGTAAACAAATCGTAAAAAGGGTTTTTTTAGTTGACACTTTCTTGTTTAAAAATACGGTATTTCAAAATCATATTTATTTTCGATTTATACGATAGTTTCCCCTTTTATTAATAAATATTAAATTTTATCATTTATTCTTAAACTACTCTTCCTAGATGTAACTACTTGAACACGATTTTTGTGTTAGATTAATTACAATAATATAATATTTTGTAATCTGCCTATCGTAAAGAGCCCAAAATGACAGGTTCCCTAAACCTTTTTAGAAAATATAACGAATTTGCTAAATTGAAAAGTACAACTGTGTGTGATGCTGATGTAGTATGGCAACTGAAGTGGCAGGTATTACGTTTAGTCGGTTAACAGACTTTGACAGCGCTCTCAACAATCAACATTTACGATTTGGCGAGTGCATTTCGATTTAGTTAAATTGTGTTATTTTAGCTAGGAAAATAATTGATGATACAACGGAGTGATTTATTATTAAAGTAACAGATAGTTCATCAGAATCTGATTCAGATTCCGAATAGGGCCTATTATTTTATGACTGTAAATACAAATGATCTTAATATTTGAAATAAAAGATTTCGCATCTATGAGTCACGTGGTTTTTTTTTGTTTACCTTTATTTATCTACCTAAACCTAATGGAGTATAGTTCATACTATTCTCTAATATTTGAATTTTTTTATCATAAGTTTTTATTAAAAAAAACCATTTTATGAATGTTAAGTTTATTATATGTTCAGTTTGGTAACGGAATACAATAGAAGAAAAACATATGTAAAACAGTAATTGCGTCTAGACGCTATAAGATTTAGGTTCTGTGCGTGACGACACACAGAATAAAATAAAGCAGTGTTACAACTTTTGGTACACTGTGCTTAAAATATGTACTATTATTTATTGTTTTGTGTCCAACTCAGCAGCAAAATGTTAATTCAAATTCTTTATTTCAGACAACAGTCCGTAGTGTTAGTAGCAACAAAGTAGCTTTATCACTAGTGTTAGTAATAAGATCAACAATCAACTGGTATGGATTCTGACCCAGTGACGCAGCAAAGTGGAATCCCACCGATCTGAGAACACGCTCAGAGGCCTTAGTATGAGTTTTATTTAACCATCTCGATCAAACGCTTCGAGCGCGTTTGGCGCTCCGATTGGCCCTGGATTGGTGTCGGACCAATCGGAGCGCCGAACGCGCTCGATGCGTTTAATCGAGATGGTGAAATGAAACTCACGCATGCATGCATACTATAAGATAAAAGACTACTAAGGAAATTTGACATTAATTCCTTCTGCACCTGTGGCTTCCCTGGTACCTCATTAACGGCATAACTATGTGAGAGTCTATTAACTGCTCCCAAATTACAATGTTAATTTTTATTCTTTTTATTTTTTACAATTTCTGGCATAATATTCTCGTCATTATTTGACATTATACATCACTTCTAATTTCGACTATTTATTAGTGATTCTCATGGAAATCACTTGGATTAAATAGGTTGATTTTAGTTATGTAGATTCTTTTACATATTGTGAATGAGAGAACGTTGTAGGTCTTACAGACGTCGTCTATAAATCTATACAGATTTATAGACTATTTTCTATTCTTTATTTTCATTCCTCTAAGTACCTGGTACTTATTGACAGGCCTGCACTGTCTTCCCATACCTAATATCATTGTAATTTGAAAACATTGTAAATGCCAATTATCTTTAAAGAAGTAACCGTGGAGTTTCTTGCCGGCTCTTCTCCATAGGAAGCGACAAATTGGAACCGTGCACCTAGCTTCTGACGTTTCATAAGTGCCCTTGCAGGTTTATGTGAAATAAAATATTTTGATTTTGATTTCACACTAGGGCCACAGGATACCGTTGGTGGTGGCGCGTAGCCGGCCGGCTATGGAGGCGGTTCTTTTTCTTATTAAGTATGGCATAAAATCATCTGTGCGCGCCTCCGCAAACATTGTGGATGCACTACAACGCCACGACAGCCGCAACAGTATCCTAAACGCGCTATTATATTGGACACGCAGAGTGGTATGTCATCTGAGTATAACGGATCCAAAGACTGCATAATATCTGTGCCTACCTATATTACAAAACAAAGGCCCTATGTTCGATTCCCAGGCAGTGGCGGTACCTTCGTAGAAGCCGAAAAGCCCAGCTTGCCCTAATAAAATTGTAATTATTATATTTAGTTATCTTCGTATTTATAGGTTTTCTAACCAAAATTATGATAATGGTGTTAGTAATACTAACAAACATGAGAACATGAGCCAATCCCTTAGCCGTTTTTTAATAGTAAAAAATCTGTCGGCTTGCCTTGATTTTGACCCCTAGGCACGCCACTGTTCCCAGGTCGTGCAAAGTATTATTGGGATTTTCCATCAGAAATGACTAAGTAGCAGCCCGAAGTCTGGATTTGTGCCCCAGTTGATGGCAATAGGCACGCCCCTATTACATGGGACTTAAACATAACTGTGGGTGTACTATAGGTACACTTCTGCATAGTCCTTCGGGGATTACAGGCTTGATGTTGTGTTATTATCAGTGATCGTATTATTAGCGCTAATATAACTAAACTTCACTTTTATTCCCACGAAAGAATAATACGGACATGCTTTTCAGAATCCCGGATCCCGGAAACGTTCGTATAAAATACAATAAATTATTCGATTCGATCACCAATCTGTTAGATAGATAAATCATTTTCCACTACTTGACCACATTGTGCACATTTTCATTTTTTATTGATATCATTTTTTTTTTTAGTAAAATAAAGATACTAAATCAAAATAACAACTGCTATAATTTCATTAAGTTTGTTATAGTTGTTTTTACAAAATTGTTCAATCCCGGGAACCGGGGATAATTTTTTTATTCAGAAAGGAATGTCCACTATTATTGTTTCGTGGGAAGAAGTTTAGGTAGGTACACAAGCGCCAGAATATCCGATCACTGGTTATTATGAACATAAATGCTGTTATAAATGAACTTCAATGAAATGCCAATATGAAAATACATTAGCAGCATGTTTACATGAGTAACAAAATGTGTTTGAGCCGGATTATGCAAATATAATTTTGTAGGTTTTTATATCCACAGTGGCATGTCAGCCTTAAACTGTTCTTAACTACACCTACCAATATTATCATTTGAGCCGATAGACGTCCAAAGCTGGACGGGTTGGCGATCGCAGTATGGTGGTCAAATGCATAGAGAATGCTGTTGCCTATTCTCTAGTAAGTCCCTTAGTCGCCTTCTACGACACCCACGGGAACAAATCTGATGGTGCTATTCTTTACGTCCGACACCACACGGAACAACTAGTTTACATTATTAATGTCTAAGCAAATCAGTAAGTGTGTTTGCTATCAGGTGATGGTTGCGTTAAAACGTTTACATATGGACCAATATCATATTCGTTTGCTTTTATTCTGGTCCACAGTGTCTCTCTTTTCTTCTTTGTTAAGACAAAGAAGAAAAGAGAGACAATGACTAACATGACAATGACAGAGACAGTGTACTAAGGTACACTCCATAAGTTGATGGTGAACATCTTCAATCGTTCCGCATGTTTCACAATTGGGAGAATTCACTTTCTTCATCAAATGCTAATAATTATCTCCACAATAATTCCATGTATATTTTACACATTATTACGACGTCATTAAAAAGATTACTGGAACAGACTGGAGACCTATGCAGGAGTGGACTGCGATTGGCTGCGTTTATTGTTGATGGACATAATTATGCTGTCGCTGACTTTTTTGTAGGCATTATCAAGCTCTACAACTTTTCTTTAGAACTCAATCATATATCTCTCATCGTTAAGGCAGCGTTCGTAAGAAACGTTTTCGTTCGAGCGTTTTTTCTCCGACTTACTTACAAATCCGACTACCGCGAGTCTTTTAATTTTTCGGGTTAATATATATGACCTATGCCTCACAAATAACGTGGCTTTCTATTGGTAAAAGAATTTTCAAAATCGGTTCAGTAGATCCAGAGATTACCCCGTACAACCTCACAAACTCAGAAAATTTACCTCTTTATGTTATAATAAGAATAGATTAGCATAAGCGGCCTATAGCGTTCCCACTGCTGGTACACAGGCCTCCTCTCTGTGAGAGGCCGTAATCCAAAGCCCAGTGCGGGTTTGTGGATGTCACACATCTTCGATTTTTTGTTTCTAAGACATTCAAGTTTCCTGACGATGTTTTCCTTGACCGTTTTAAGAACAGTGGTGATGAAATAATTCGGATTCTAGGTTCGAACCTACGACCTACAACTCGTAAGTCGGGGCAGGTACTTAATGTTATGTATTCGCCTGTTAGGCTCAAAATAATGATTGAACTGGAAACTCACCGCTGATTGTGTAGACTGGGTTGCCGTTGACGTAGGGCGACTGATTTTCGACCTTATCTGCTGGTTTGACAACATCCGGAGCTCCGACCATGCCTGGGGACAAGACAGAAAGATGTGTTAGCTGACGGTTCTGATTCCAAAATAAGTTTTGAGCAAAAAAAAAAAAAAATTTTAAGACAGAATATGGCGCCAAGAATCGGCCGTTTTTTTCAATTTTGATATACCCAGTGTCACTCTCACAATTAAGACGAATCTAACGGCACCTCTCAAGCTGAAATCAATCAAGCCGTTTAGGCTACAGAAATATACGAGCGTACCAAAGAAATATACATACATACATACACTCGAAAAACATAACCCTCCTTCTGGCGCAGTCGCGTAATAATAAGGGACGACCCTATTGCCACTAACCACAAATCCAGACTCCTAGTTGCTATTGAGAAATTCCAGATAGAACTTGGAAAAACAAAATAATACTTTGCCAGATCTGGGAATCGAAGCTGGGACCTCGTACTCAGCAGCAGCAGTTGCGACCACTAAACTAACGAAGCAGTCGTCGTAGCCAACCAGAAGAAAAATAAAATGCTTTTAAAAATCAATTATCCTCAAACTTGTATAAAATTAATGTCGTTCGATTCCAGTCACATTGACAACTTTTCAATTTGCTAAGTAGGTCATGTCTTTTGATACCAATTACTATTTTCGAAGTAGGTATGTGGGTCAGCACGTGTGACCGTAGGTACCTATATGGCTTGAAAGAAGACTTGTGACAATGGATTTTTTGGTAAGGAGAGGTTTTACACGCTTTATATTAGCTTCACTTGTATGTTTGTTTGTTTGTTTGGTTGTTTGTATGTTTGTATGTAACCGACTCCTTTGGACGCTATTTTGACCCACTTTAAACGGTCAGATTTCATTTAAACTTTGTAGACTTATCGAGGACCTATGACAATTAAAAATTAAAAAAAAATTGAAAAAAAACGCTTTTGTAGTTAGCAAAACTAAAAAATAGAAAATAAATATTAGTTTAAAAAAAACTAAAAAACACGCTTTAAAAACCAAACTAAAAAGTAGATAATAATTTAATTCTAATAAAAAGCGTGGGGTGCTTGATATTAATTCATTATAAAAATACCTCAAAAAGCACCCCACGCTTTTTAATAGAATTAAATTATTTTCTACTTTTTAGTTTGGTTTTTAAAGCGTGTTTTATTAGTTTTTTTGAATTTTTACATGGTGTTAATCAATAAGTTCGCTCCCTATTACTTGGGGCCTTTACGTAATTTGTGAAATGTGTGTGTACCTACTACAGCTGTGCAATTTTTGAAATCTCACCGTGAATACTTAGTTGAAGTGAGCTTGAAGTGAACTGTCATTTCACCTGATGCCAGATACAGAATTGCCGCTTAGACAACTCACTTCATCTAAACTTTCACGGTGTTTTTATAGAATAGCGCTTCTGGTACACCTATGCCAGACCTTTCGGGAAAACAAGGCGTGATGTTACGTGGTAGTGGTTTTAATCCTTCTTGCTTGGTAAGTAATATTTTTTCGTTTCCGATACCTTCGAGTACAGAATCAAATCTGTTTAGGATTCCGTTCCTTCCTTAACATGTTTAAGTCTTGTTGAGACGCCATTAATTAATTAATTAAGCTACGCTTGTCGCGGTTGGTCGGTGGATGGGTGACCATTTTAACATGCCAAGAACCCCCCGTGCCTCGGAAAGCACGTTAAGCCGTTAGTCTCGGATGTCATTTGTAGATCTTTGATAGTCGTCCAAGGGGTATCGTATTACCAGTCTTACCAAGGGGTATCGTATTACCAGTCTTACCAAGGGGTATCGTATTACCCAGTCAGTTGGTGTGGAGGTCAGATAGGCAGTCGCTCCATGTAAAATACTGGTATTCAGCTGCATCTGGTTAGACTGGAAGCCAACCCCAAAATAGTTGGGAAAAAGGCTAGGCAGGTGGTACAGATGATGTACTGTAACGGTACTTCCGAGGGTCAAACGTGCACATATTATAGATAAATCTACTGGCAATATGAGTACCTTATAAAGCTTTTTTAACACTTCTGAAAAGTAATCGTCAAACAATATCACAACTGTTCGGAAAAAGTTTACTTCTGATAAATTCCACGAAAACGAAAAGTTGACATTCCCGTAGAGAACCGGCCTTTCAATTTCAATAAACCGTTTTAATAAACGTCACGTTTACTAAAATGTCACGTTTACCAAAACGAGTGGCTTTTCATTAAACGTGGAGCTGAAGCCTAATAAGTGGGGCACATTGGTGCATAAAATCGTCGGTTTGACCCAAATACTAGTTTGTGTACAAGCTTTATACAGATCTATGTTGTAGGTTTGATCCAATCTTTACGAAGTTTGAGTTCATTGTCCGTAAGTATGAAAACACGTGACGGAGTGAAATATATATGTTTGTACATCCGCAAATAAATGTGAAAGTTTGGATGTCAAGATGTTTGGATATTTCGATGTATGGATGTTTGCTAGTACATCACGAAAAAACCACTGAACGGATTTGGATGAAATTTGGTACACAGATAGTTTGTAACCTGGAACAACACACAAGATACTTTTTATCCTGATAGTACGTTCCCGTGGAATAATTTTCGACCTCCGCTGGGTCGAAGCCGCTGGAAAAAGTTAGTACCTACAAAATAAAAGTTTGTCTTCATGCGTCTGATTTATGGCTTCTGATTATCATAATAAGCCTATAACGTTCCCACTGCTGGGACACAGCCTAGGCCTCCTCTCTGTGGGAGGGAGTAAACCATAATCCACCACGTGGGCCCAGTACGGGTTGGTAGATGTCACATGTCTTCGAAGTTTTGGTTCTAGGACATGCTCGTTTCCTCACGATGTTTGCCTTCACCGTTGTAAGAGCAGTGGTTATGAAATTAAATACACAAAGTTAAGTACCTGCCTGGGTTCGTACTCACGACCTCCAACTCGTAAGTCGAGGCGGATACCACCTGGCCACCACTCGCTCCGACAAATGTACGGTAAGGGATTACAAAAAAATAGCACCCTACGTCAATTTGCCGTGTTATACACATTGCTAGTCAAAGAATCACAGTTTTGATTTGTATGTACGGACTCTTTATGTTGGTATTTAATGTTACTGACAATTGTCAGTAACATTAAATACCAACAATTTCCCCGAATCGACATGTGAAGCACAAGTTTGAGCACAAGTTGTTGCTCATTTTGACACGCCTTTTACAACTTGACATATTTTGCTACAATTTTCTATACCTCGCTCTACTTTTAACATCCCTATAATGGGCCTGAATTCACTATGACCACTTAACGTAACCACGTCAATCACATACGAATTCTGCTAATATCGTATTAATAAATTAAAAAATTGTCTTGAAACATACAGTATATGACATTTCGATTCCTTACCGTTATATTGGTTTCTGAAAAAACGGTAATATTGACGTAGTTTGAACGTAGTAAGATTCCGCGGAGAATTGGCACCCTGGTTGTAAGTTGTTTCACGTATCAATATAGAATTTATATTACACTAGCTTCTGCCCGCGGCTCCGCCCGCGTGGAAGTCGGAAATTATCCCGCGGGAACGTCCTACCGGGATAAAAAAGTATCCTATGTGCTAATCTAGGTTATAATCTATCTATGCGCCAAATTTCATCTGAATCCATTAAGTCGTTTTTGCGTGAAAGAGTAACAAACATTCATGGAGGGGGTGGAGACGTATTCCGACCACCGGTATATCCGGTTTGACGTCTCCGCCCAGGCCTCGAGCGCGCCGGTCCAACAGGCCCCGTGTGGTCCGCGGTGGGCGCTGAAGCGGCTGGACCGGGAGCTCCTCCTGGAAGCCTCGATCGTGCAGGCCTGGGTGTCACCACCGGACAGGCCTGCCGACATCAACGACGAGGCGGAGTGGTTCCGGGAGGCCATGTCCGAGGTATGCGACGTGGCAATGCCCCGGGTCCAGCCAGGACGTGCTTCACGCCAGGTGTACTGGTGGTCGCCGGAGCTCACAGCTCTGCGCGAGGCGTGCGTTGCTGCGAGGCATCGGTACACCAGGCACCGCAGGCTCCGTATCCGCCCTCCGGATACGAAAGCCATTCAGGCGGAGCTATACGAGGGGTACAAAGTGGCGAAGACCGCCCTCCGAGCGGAGATCCTGCGGGCCAGGTCACTGGCCCGCGAGGAGTCGCTGGAGACTCTGAACAGAGACCCGTGGGGACGCCCCTACAAAACGGTGCGGGAGAAAATCCGCCCGTGGGCTCCCCCGCTGACCCAGAGTCTCCGGCCTCAGCTCGTGCAGGACGTGGTGAGCGCTCTGTTTCCCTCGCGAGGGGAGCATGCTCCCCCGCCCATGGCTCCGCCACCTGCGGTGCCCGACGCGGACCGCACCGACGACGACGACGATGCTCCAGAGGTGACCGAGGTAGAATTGAGAGTGGCGGTACGTAGGCTGAATGCCAAGAATACCGCCCCAGGACCCGACGGCTTGCCTGGAAAAGCCTGGGTCCTGGCCTTGGAGGCTCTCGGGCCTCGACTAAGAGGGCTCCTAAGCGCATGCTTGGAGGAGGGCCAGTTCCCACGTCACTGGAAGACGGGGAAACTGGTCCTCATCAAGAAGCAGGGGCGCCCCGCGGCCTCTCCGTCCGCTTACCGGCCCATCGTGCTGCTCGACGAGGTGGGCAAGCTCTTTGAAAGAATCATTGCAGACCGCCTCGTCGGGCGGCTGGTGCGGGTGGGGCCGGATTTGGCGGAGAGCCAGTTCGGTTTCCGCAGGGGGCGCTCCACGGTGGACGCCATCATGCGCGTGCGAGCCCTCACGCATGATGGCTCTCGCGACTAGGTGGAACTTCGCGGAGCACTTCCGACGTTTGGCTCCCAGACTGGAGCGGGCCGGGGCTGCCTTGAAGCGGCTCCTGCCCAATCTAGGGGGGCCAAACGCCTCCTGCCGGAGGCTCTACGCGGGGGTCGTGTGGGCCATGGCCCTATACGGGGCGCCGGTGTGGGCGCATTGAGGCGCCAACCAGCCGGTTGAAGGCGGCCCATAGGGTCATGGCCATCTGGATGATCCGGGGATACCGCACGATCTCCGGTGAGGCGGCGGGCCTCCTTGCCGGATTACCGCCATGGGATCTGGAGGCAAACGTCCTCGCGCTCACTTGGGAGTGGCGCGAGGAGGCCAAACGCCGGGGCGTAACTCCACTGCCGCGGGAAATCGCGGCATGGCGGACAGAGCTCCGGCAGGATCTCATGGCGACGTGGAAAGTGCGATTGTCGCAACCCAGTGCTGGGTACGCCGCGATTGCGGCGGTAAGTCCCCTCTTTGAGGAGTGGCTTGAGAGGCGGCATGGCGTCCTCACCTTCCGCCTGACACAGGTCCTCACTGGACATGGCTGTTTCCGGAGGTTCCTGTTTCGGATAGGGCGGGAGGAAACGCCCGGGTGTTTCCATTGCGAAGATCGCCCAGAGGACACGGTGGAGTATACGGTGGAGGTCTGCCCGGCTTGGGCGGAGCACCACCGTGTCCTCGTGGAGGTGATCGGCGACGGCGATCTCTCGCGTCCGACCCTGGTCCAGGCCATGGTACGGAGCGAGAGGGCATGGCTAGCAGTCGCCTCCTTCAGCGAAGCAGTTATGCTCGCAAAGAGGGAGGCGGCGCACGTGAGGGAGATGCAGTACATGCGCCCTCACAGCCGTGGCCTTCGCAGGAGACGCCCTGGGCGTCGGGAATCCCAGGCTGATTCCCGGCCACCGTAGGCGCGGGCTTGCGGACGGCGAGTAATGGGTAGCTCGCTGTCCGGTAAGGACCAAGCCCGGGTCGACGGCGCGTTGTGTTCCACGCGCGCCTCAAAGAGATGTCATCAGCAACTGATGGGGCCCGAAAGGGCCGATGCCTGCCAGGGGTGCGGGTTGTTCGAAAGAGATACCGCCGCCCCTGGCACACAGGCAACTGAGGGAACACGGGTGGATTTTAGTCAGTAAAAGTCTGACACGCCCTCCCGCTCCGCCCAGAGCGGGAGAAGTTATTTGATGATTTCCCACCCAAAAAAAAAAAAAAAAATAGTAACAAACATCCATACATCCATACATACAAACTTACGCGTTTACAATATTAGTAAGGATATAATGCAGTAGTAAACATTATGTTTGTAAAAACAACAATACGACCTAAAAAGTACAAAACAAGAAAATATTCTCATCTAAAAGCCATGGTCGTATGCCACTTTGCCCTAAAACTTATGATCACTTACCACTGTTATAAGGTATACTTTGGGTGGCATTATGACCACGGCGTTCAGGTGAGAGTATTTTCTTGTTACATACTTTTTAGAGCGAGATTTTTCAGCTTTCGAGTTTTAGTTTTGAACATACTTTTTATTCATTTCATACCCAACAGTGCATTTTTTTTGGTCGACACATGTTCTCTAGAGGACGCCATATTTAATATGACGTCATATAATAACTATATGAAGCGGACGATTAGAGACGAGACGCTTCTAACGATACCTCATTTGTCAAATTATGATTCGAGGGGTGAAAGGCTATTTGTTTGAAGCGACATTTAGGACGATATTGAGTTATATACAGTATTCAGTTAGTTATTGGGTACATAATTCAATATCGTCCAAAATGTCGCTTCAAACAAATAGCCTTTCACCCCTCGAATTATGTAGTTTAGAATTTATAAGGGAACAAATGAACATACATACATACATACCGGTCAAAATCATAACACTCTTTTTTGCTTCGCCATAGTCGGGTTAAAACAAATGTAAATAACAGTCACCTATACGTAGATCAGCCTGAAAATAACTGTTCACTGACCATATTCTGTTATTCCTATAAGTAGTAATCAAGTGTACAGTTAGGTTTCTCTTTTATCTAGACACCGTTATCTATATTATCTGTTAACAATAAGTTAAATTACGTTGCCTTAACCGTCGCAAGCGCATCTACGCGCAATAATTGGCGAAATGCCATTGCTTTGACCTTTGAGTTGTACCTGTAATACCAAGTTATTTTCCTAGTCAATATACAAGGTTATTTTTAGTCAACGTCCAAATTTTTCAGGGTGACAGTACCCGTGAAATTGAACAACTTTCTCCAAGGAACATGGGTATAATAAATATGAAAAAAAAAAATCGGACCTCCCATACAAAATCAATAGTCAGCTGATCGATTTTGTATGGCAAAAAATCAGCCTGCCAGCAACAGAAAAGTTGGAAGTAAATCGTTTGGGAATGTGATGAGGAGCGAAGAAACGCATTTGTGTGAATGTATGTATTAAATGTAGATGGATGGAGAGGGTGACGAAGGCCTAAGTAAAAGAAAGATGGATACTGTCAGGAATGGATAAAAACGGAAAGCACGTTAAGCCCTTGATCCTGGCTGTCATTTGTGGATCTTTAACAGTCGTTACGGGTCGTCCGAAGCTCGGAAGTCTGACAACCAGTCTTACCAAGGGGTATCGTGTTACCCAGTTACTGGATTGTGGAGGTCAGACAGGCAGTCGCTCCATGTAAAATACTGGTATTCAGCTGCATCCGGTTAGACTGGACGCCGACCCCAACATAGTTGAGAAAATGCTAGACAGATGAGATGAGATGCTGATGGATAGTGTGAGGAATGATATGAAAGAGAAGGGAGTGAATTATAGCGTGACGGTTGACAAAAGACAATAGTAAAAGAAAACATCACGCCGACCACAAGTAACATGGGGCAAGGGTAGGAAGTAACATGGGGCAAGGGTAGAAAGTAACATGGGGCAAGGGTAGGAAGTAACATGGGGCAAGGGTAGGAAGTAACATGGGGCAAGGGTAGGAAGTAACATGGGGCAAGGGTAGGAAGAATCATGGGGCAAGGGTAGAAAGTAACATGGGGCAAGGGTAGAAAGTAACATGGGGCAAGGGTAGAAAGTAACATGGGGCAAGGGTAGGAAGTATCATGGGGCAAGGGTAGGAAGTAACATGGGGCAAGGGTAGGAAGTATCATGAGGCAAGGGTAGGAAGTAACATGGGGCAAGGGTAGGAAGTAACATGGGGCAAGGGTAGAAAGTAACATGGGGCAAGGGTAGGAAGTAACATGGGGCAAGGGTAGGAAGTAACATGGGGCAAGGGTAGAAAGTAACATGGGGCAAGGGTAGGAAGTATCATGGGGCAAGGGTAGGAAGTATCATGGGGTAAGGGTAGGAAGTAACATGGGGCAAGGGTAGGAAGTATCATGAGGCAAGGGTAGGAAGTAACATGGGGCAAGGGTAGGAAGTAACATGGGGCAAGGGTAGGAAGTAACATGGGGCAAGGGTAGGAAGTAGTGATGGGTCGTTGACGGCTTTTCCATAAACGCAACGTTAACATTGATTCACGTTTATCAACTAGTTGATCAACTTAAATTCATCAACGAGTTAACGTGCAACTATTGTCGACTTGTAACGTTAACCGTTCATTCATTGAACGGTTTTATTCAACGCTGCGACGTTCAACTATTCTTATATTGGTATAATTTTCTTAAAATAAATATTTTAAAAATCAACTCTTGTGTACGTTACTTAGAGTTCCAATTCTACGACATGACCGTCGCTCGGAATCTATGATGGTATTTTCAACGTAAGTTTTTTGCTCAGTTTGTTAGGTACGTTTGCAAATTTAGTTTAGTTGATTCTTAAACGAGTTATATTTATAAACGTCGTTAACAAATTCAACTAGTTGATTCATAAACAGTTAACGTTAATACGTTGACAGGAGATCAACAGTTGATTCAACTGGTTCGTTGATTCAACGCCCATCGCTAGTAGGAAGCCATGGTCGCGGATTTGTCCTAAACAGTTACTGTGGCCTTGGCACGGGCAACTGAAGGAACACGGGTGGGTTTTAGTTAGACATGTTTAGTTTGACACGCCCTCCCGCTCCACCCAGAGCGGGAGAAGTTATTTGATGATTTCCCGCACAAAAAAAGGGGAGGATGTTAAGAAAATCTTCATACTTTTGTACTTATACTAAGTTTTTTTTTCGTATTTTGATTGCTGACGTTTCCCCACAATCTAAGCGGATGTTATCAACGATGATGAAGTAAATAATTAATCACAATAATATTGTGAGAAGTCACAAAATCTGAATCACAATAATAAAGTTGTCACATCCGAAATTATTCGTAATACCTACCTAATAGGTAATATGTACTATAAATTATAATCTACGATGCGACTAATTCAGGCGGAAACGAAACTAAACATAATAATATGAATTCACCATTTCAGTAAATAAATCCTAGTCACCAAACGATGTATTTTATTTTTTAACAGAATTATGAATATTTTTTTTTTTCTCTTAAATTCCAATTTCAAACGCGGAATTATATCAAACTTGCTGTTTCATTTAATTCCGTGTTTGAAACTGGAATTATGTGAAAAGAATATTAAGCGAATGAACTGAATGAGCTGGATTACATACTGTGAGGTATGTAGGTCTCACATCAAGTGCACTGGATTGGAGGACATTACTATGTTGTTCACTGATTAAAACTCCTTAATAACTTGAAGACTTATTTATTGTCAATTATAAGATCTGAATTCACAAGAACATCTGGACTAAAAATATGACAAGCAACCCAAAACTAAAATTACCCTATAACTATATTAATTTACATGGGTGCAAGTAGCGGTGGTAGCGCCGTGCCACTTCACTAAAACTACTAATAGAATTACTCCAAAATAAATCGTGTTCACGCTCGATCCTAGGTCCACCAATCAGAGATGGGCAGGGGCGTCTACGAGTTTGGACAGGTTTCGACAAGTTTAGACCTGCTTTGAACTTGACTTTAGAGTCGAGTGTGATCATAACAAAGTTCTTAGTAGTTAACAAATCAAACTTATAACTAGTAGCAAACTTATGGCTATTTACTATTATTACATTGATTTATCATTATATACATTTGACTAAACTCTCTATTGTTCTATGTGTGGGCGTCCTGCACACATACCTACTAAATAAGTAGGTTCAACACAATTTATTTTTAGTTTTCGATCTATATTGTATAGCGAGGTATGTAATGATGAATGATGATTGGTTTCCGGGTATATTGCGTGATTACCTGATGCTACGATTTTATGATCTAATCAATACTTGCCATCAGCTTTCATGGTATTATTATGACCATATTATTGACCATTGTTCCGAAGAACGTAATTTTCTCGGTTAGTGGTAAAAATGGACTAGGTTTATTTAGTAATGTTTGAAATGATAGGTTTCTGTTTTCTCATTATCTCTTGTGATTTGTTTGTAGTTTTGTCGGTATTTGGAAGTTATGTAAAACTGAATTAAGTGTGTCACTTTACTGCTTTTATGTTATTTGGCACCCTATGTTTTCTTTATAATCATATCCCAAATTTTTTATCTCTCATCTTTAATCGTACTTTTGTGTGTAGTGCTATTTCTTTTGGCACCAAATCTATCTTGAATTCAAAATGCATTTGTAATCAATACTAAAGTAGCGATAGCGATCAGAACGGTAATTCCATCAGATAAAATTCTATAGTGTTATTCATCGAAGAAAGTTCGGGCAATGAACTGAATTCAAAAGAAATGGCAGGGTGAGAGGATAAATGCGTTCATATTAATTAGTGGGTGCAGTCGACCGCACGTGCTTCGATGACTTGGACCTTAAGCTGGGCTAATAGCGTAGTGGGTATGGAGTTTCAGTTGAATACGATATTAGCTTATACTGGTTTGTTACCACTGACGTGAAGCCTACTGTACCTACGAGGAGTAAAGCATTTTGTTTTTGCTTAAAATGTACAGCTTTAAGGCCTTTATTTTAATTTAATACCATTAAGTGACTATTTCAATGAAGTTATGAGGTTGTATTGACGATTTTTATCAGGTACGAGATGACAGTTTAGCAAACCAACAAACCTGCCAATATGTGAAGAACAGTGGTCGATGCGTAAAGTCGAGATAGTTAAAAGAAACTCACACTAGGTCCTCAGAAGTTCAAGGAATACACAATAAAATACATGAGCTACGTTACTTGAGCTGTTCACTTTACCACAGGACACAGTTCCTTCAGTATCGTATTACTTTGGTAATGGCCTTAACACAATTACGTTTGGAGGTCGTTTGTTACAGTTTTGGATTAAAATACTTTGTACCTCGTCTTATTTGAAAACTGGATGAGACAGCGATTCTTTTTATGGACAACTCAAAAGGTTTTCGGCGAAATGGAATTGATTCTTGTACAATCTTCGATATAAAAAAATGTCTAGATGACACATTTTTGTATCGTATCGACTTGAATGGGATTTTCTCTTGCATACGGCGATAACGAATTAGAATACGTGGAAATGCGATACAAAATGGCCTTTTCATGAATTCATTCAAATATTTTTGTGTATTACTTCTGTCTTTTTCTCACAATTATTTTTAAAATATGCTTTGTATTTTTTAAATCGCTTACTGGCACCATAGTATCAACTGCCTCGTTGGTCTTGGGTTCAATTGCCAGGTCGGGCAAAGTGTTATTGGGTTTTCTATATGGAATTTCTCGCCTAGCCTCGGCCCGTTTACATAGGACTTCATCTCTGCCCAACCCTTGGCGCAACATGGCGTGATGTATAATTATCTGGTGCTATCAAGATGTCATTTAGATACTGGGAATACTTGTGCCAAATGCAAATCATCGTTACTCTACAACATATACCTAGTCCAATTCTTTCCTGAAATCGCTTCAATGCCAATTGTAAGTCAATAAACTGCGTGGCGGTACTTTTCCGATATAAAACAATTACAACTCCGAAGATAACCTCATTATAAAAAAATAACATTAATAATCACTTTGTATCTTGAAAATCTGGACCTAGAATATGCCAAGGTACAAAAGAATTACATTTAACTATTATTAAACTAGGTATATGATAAGGGTATGTTACTATTTAAAGATATCTAATGAATTATCTATATATGTCAATATTGTAGTTGTTTTAACAACTATTGTCTTAGTAGGTATTATCGTATAGTGTATTTGTTATCTGTAGATCTTTGGGTGCGTCTGCGCCGTCTGCCGATAGTTATCTATCAAAGGGTTTTCGAGTGGTTTTACCATTTTCCGTTATAATGATACTTGAAAAATATGCGATGATACTTAATTTCTATTTAAGTACAATCTGAATTATTTTTCGTCAGCTAAAAGCGATAAAAAAAATTAAAAGACTAAAAAAGTGCTGAGTAGAGAACTGCCATATTTACTGCGAACTAATTGTGTAACACACTAACAATAGGTATGGCTTTCATTTTGAAAATTCAACAAGATTCATTTCAGACAATTTTTCTAACAAATGTATGGAGTATTGGATTGGCAATATCCTTCAAAATTTTTGAGATTGTGATTGATCTTGTGCAATTAGGGTGCTGGTCGAATTTATTGTAGGGCTAGGTAGGTATAGGTTTTAGTATTATTACAGCTCCAGTCGTTTTTTTAAAGAACAGGTCGAACTCCCAGCCACCCTGTATAATGCATTTACAGTACTAAAGATATTCTCGCGCCACTCTTTTGCGTCTGGTATGCAAAAATATTGCATCACTTTTATGTAGGTGCCGTACAATCGGGAAGGTTGAGCTGGTTGCTAAGCAACGCCACTTTATATAAATAAACATAACAATAACAGCCAGGCGCGGTCGCAGCCAAAGACTTTGGGGGGGGTCACAGACAAAGACTACCTACATATTAATAATAAGAAAATGTATTATATTATCAAAAAATTATTATTTTAAGCTTTACGTTTACGGCTTTAGGGGGGGTCATGACCCCTAGGCCCCCCCTCTCGGACCGCGCCTGATAACAGCTGTGCTCTGCGTAGG